>CM059786.1:13380928-13980928 GCA_030435695.1 Brachymystax lenok tsinlingensis | reverse complement strand
AGATGTTGTCGTCCTCATAATAACCGCACACCGAGGTAAAGACAGTTTCAGGTTGGATATTCAACGGATATTTGCCTGTAGTTTTCCTTACGTCCACCAACAGCAGTTAGGGACCGTCAACATATTGACAAATCAAATGTTTCACATTTCAATAGTTCTTTAACCATTACTCCTAAAACTTTCAAAACTGGTTGTAGCTAACCCGATGGCATAGACACAAAATGCACACACTTTTATTTTGTCTATTTACATCTTGCACTATTTTAAATTATTTATTTACATTTTTGAATTTCAATAGCTCACTGGTCATATGACCTACTGACTTCAAACAAGGTTCAGAATGTCCACTGACTACCCTTCTATTTTGCACACCCTTTAGTTTGTCCATTTTCATCTCACATGAGTTTACATGAATTTTTACAAATAAAACATGTCAATAGCTCCTTGGTCATGTGACTTACTGACAAGATTCGGAATGTCCAATCAGTGGGCCTACACATTGCACACCATTTAGTTTGTCCATTTTCATCTCACACGTTTTTACATGAATTTAAAGGTGTGCAATATAGAAGGGTAGTCAGTGGACATTCTGAACCTTGATTGAGTCAAGTAGGTCACATGACCACGGAGCTATTGAAATTTGAATGTAACAAAAGTTTGTACTATGTTTACTAATTTAACTAGGAATACAAAATGCTGCTCACATTTCCACGTTTATTAGCTTTGGAAAGCGAATTAATGTCCAAATCGTGAAAATAAGACCTGTGCAATATTGTGCGCAATTTTACAACATCATGACACTTATTTGGAGTCTGTGGCTCAATTGAATTGGCGAAAAACAAACGAAAGTGCCACACCTCTCACAAAAACGGATACAAAATTTAAAAAGTATTACAAGGACATTAAAAGCACCAAATTGAGGAAATGTATTTAAGGTAGGCCTATTCTAGTACTTGAATTTCTAAGCTCCAAATTCAAGTAGCCTACTTCAAGCCCCTTGTGTTGTTTAAGATTGCAGGTGTAACATGGAAACCAACATTTATTTGTCATGTTATTTCATTACCAGATCATACTGTGAAGAAGCCCACTAGCCTATGTAATTTGTTGTCATTATATACAGAAAATGTACAGGAAGAGTGTTGGGTGTTGCACAATCAATAGTCTATCCTACACAATTGCTCACTGTAGTCTTGGTGTCCGATCCGAGGCACAAAAACATCTCTCTGTTAAATCTATCAAGAACCTGCTGTAAATCAAGCAGACAACAACAGATGATCAACATCTTAAAATTGGCTCATTCATCCCCCCTCCTCTCCCCTGTAACTATTCTCCTGGTCGTTGCTGTAAATGAGAATGTGTTCTCAGTCAACTTACCTGGTAAAATAAGGGTTAAATAAATAAATAAAAACACCAATTCGCTAGGGATATTATATCCAATGTGGATCCAGGCACAACAGTCTTCACTGGCATAACAAATGAGACCCCAAAATAGTCTGGACATTACTCACAAACACCTTTTTTAAAACTTGGGCTGTAGTTGCATCACATGCGGTATCACAACAGCTCCTCTTCACTTGACTGTCATTCGGAAAATTCCTTCCTGGATCAGATGATGATGTGTGAAAATATCACAGCGTAATTAAACAGCTCGACACCAAATGTGCATCCAACAAGAATTATCCATAATTATTGAAGAACCACGTTAATGACATCATTGATTTAGGTTTTAAGTATCAAGGTAAGGTTGACTCTTTCAGTTAAAAGCATTCGATTTGCAATAACTTTTGTGTGCCCAAGAAAACTGTTTCTAGTCCGTAACATAAAGAGAAAAGGGAATACCTAGTCTGTTGTACAACTGAAAGCATTCAACTGAAATATGTCTTCCGCATTTAACCCATCCCCTCTGAATCAGAGAGGTGCGGGGGCTGCCATAATCAACATCCAACGTCTTTGGCGCCCAGGGAACAGTGGGTTAACTGCCTTGCTCAGGGGAAGAACAATTTAGTTTTTTACCTTGTTAGCTCGGGGATTCGATCCAGCAACCTTTCGGTTACTGGCCCAACGCTCTAACTGTAACTGACAATTAACCTGTAAGTCTATGTCGTTGTTTTTTGTTTGAATTGTTTACGTGTTCGCTATGCGGGGGAAATGATAAGACAAGCGGAACTACGTGGCTAAGAACTGTTGTAACAGGGATTATTATCGTAGCAACACACCTTTGGAGTGAAGGCAATCCCGAGCTGTGTTAGCTAAATTTTCATGTCTTCGGGTGTAGTTCGTAAAGGTTGAAGTGTGTATGTTAGGATGGTAATGCTATAATAATTAAGGATGAAGCGTGAATTCATGCCAGGAATAATAAATGTGAAGTTTTGATTTCCTCCCTTCTGTAATAAGCAGCTAATTATGTATTTTTCCTTTATTCATGTGTTTATTCTGATACTGTTATAGCTCTGGCTAAACTGTTTATGTATGTAAGCCCTTCAGAGTTATATCAAGCTAATAAGTAACTCGTAAGACAAGAAAGTTGTAAGAGTGTGCTTAAATGTATTTTAATTTACTTAGTTCTCACGGAAGGTGATCATTCTGACTAAAACTACAGAATAACGCCGCCAGCTAAAATCAAGGAATGGTTGTGCTCGTGATTACTGGAGGGAGCTACAGTGAGAACTCAATGCTCTTCATGAGCAAGAAAGAAAGAATCTCATCCAGCTGTAAAACGTCTACAAGATTCCCAAGTCCTGGTAGGCCCTGTCATCTGCCAGATAAGAGTTTTGCACCTACCTGCAACCTAAGAAGAAAATCTCCACATAAGGAAGTGTCGTGAAGCAACATAAGGTCAAAGTCAGACACACAAGTACAAGTCAAGGTGTTTGAAGGTGGTCCTAGCCTTGTGAACTGCTAATAAGAGACTTTAAGATTACAATTCGTATGGACTGGAGATACTTGTGTATTTCATCAAGACGCTGGTATTATGCATTTGCTCTTTCCATCTTAATGTATTACTGGTATGTGTATTACTGTAAAAATATTATTTGATACTTACAACAAAAAAAGATTCATCAGAACAAACAGAGCAGCAAGAAGAGACCCAGACTGGTGTGGAGTCACGGCTGCCAGCGAATGATGATACAGAGGCTGCTAATGAGACATCACAACAAGAGCCACGAAAAGGTGAGAGGGTCCGCAGGTTAACTGGTAAGGGCAGAGAACTGCACGACGAAAGGTGGAGACAGATCGAATATCGTTTCAGGGTCAGCTATGAGAAGTGGAAGGCTCTGGTAAAGGAGGCAAAACTGTCACTGACAGGCTGTTGCTCTGAAGACCTTACAAGACCTCTTAAACAAGATTAGCCATACCTCTACAGATCTAAACTTTGTCTATGTAAATTTGCGTCATATCGACATTCCCGACAATGCTATACGCTGCAGAGTTGATACTTGTGAAGCAGTTACAAGGTCTATTATGAAGACTGTAAGGTGTCATTTAAAAGGTAGGGAAGAAGGTCAAAGTAACCAGATTGAGCTGCACTGGAACGACAGCAATTCCTTGTGCATGTCCGAACTCTCACATAAGTCAAGTCTCAACTATCAGCCCTCAAGTGCTTCCTCCCAGTCTCAAAGCAACTCAAAGGTCACCTCCAGACGCTCAAGCGTCTCATCTGTCAAGAGACAAGAGGCTGCGGCGGAAGTTGCTGCTAACCAAGCAGCTTTAGAAGTAATGGTTAAGCAAGAATGACAACTAGAAGAGCTTCAGAGACACGAAGATGAAGATAAGAAGAGGACAGCGGAGCAAGAAGCTGAGGCTGTGAAACGCAGCTTAGAAGAAGCCAGTCAAGTTAGAGGTAGAAAATGCTGCCAGACGAAGGACGCTAGAAGACACGCGTAGAGAGCTAGAGTGCCTAGAAGTGCTCAAGAAACTAAATTCTGCCATGGCGCGGATGCAAGTGTATGAGCAAGATGAAAACTCAGAGGACGAGAAGAGAGAACTACTCTCTAACTGCAAATCTGTGAAAGAAGTCGAGCACAGAAGTGGCTCATTTCACAGTCTCTCACCACAACATGTTATGACAAGCACACAACAAGAAGATGGCACCAAGACCATGTTCAGGTTACTAGCGGAATCCATCAGTGAAAGCCGCCTCCCCATACCAGAACCAGTAACATTCAATGGAGAACCACTCTCTTTCACTGACTGGAAGGTCTCTTTTCAGACTCTGATAGACAGGAAGAACATACCATCAACTGAGAAGATATACTACTTATATGTTGGTGGGCCTGCCAAGAAAGCCATTGAAAGTTACTTTACGTTAGGAACAGAGTCAGCCTACCATGCTGCGTGGACCATTCTTGAAGAAAGGTACGGAAACAAATTCCTCATCGCCAAGTCCTTCAGAGATAAGCTCAATGCATGGCCTAAGATAGGATCCAAGGACAGTCTTGAACTTAGAGACCTTGTAGATTTTCTTTGCAGCTGTGAGGCTGCTATGTCTCAGAATAAGGGCCTGGAGGTGCTTAATGACTGTAATGAAAACCAAAAGATCCTCGCTAAACTTCCAGATTGGCTGACTTCAAGATGGAATAGAAAGGTCATAGACATCTTAGAAGAAACTAGCTTCAGTTAGTTTGTGAAGTTTCTCACGAGAGAAGCCAAGATTGCTTGCAATCCTGTAACACCCCTTCATGCTTTGAAACCAAGTGAAGATGGAAAACCTAAGACGCCAAGGATTCAAAGCCCCGGAGCAAGGGTATTAGCAACTGACTCTGATGAGAAAGATACTGTTACTAGTTGTGTCTTCTGTGAGAAGTCAGGTCACAGTCTCCACAAATGTTGGAAATTCTTGGATAAGCCCACCGCAGAGCGACAGAGGTTTGTCCAAGAGAATAAATAGTGCCTCGGCTGTTTAAGCCCTGGGCATTGTTCGAAAAATTGTGATAACAAGAACACCTGTGACACGTGTCAGAGGAGGCATCCATTCTGCCTGCACGAAGATCGTACCAAAGAAAGGTCAAGGGATAGGAAGACAGAGCCCTCACAAGATAAGGGGACAAGAGTGTCAAGTGAGGCCATATCTAACAGAGTCGTAAGGGACATTAACAACACTCACACCTCCACAATCATTCCAGTATGGCTGTCAACCACAAGCGAGCCAGATCGTGAAGTTATCGTGTATGCACTTCTTGACACCTAGAGCGACACCACCTTTATCCTTGAAGAGACAACAAAAGCACTCAATACAAAGGAGCCAGTACAACTGAAACTCTCTACAGTGGCTCCAAGGAATACCATCGTGCCCTGCCAGAAGCTGTCTGGTTTGCAGGTTAAAGTGTTTTACTTGGAGAAGAAAATCCCTCTGCCTACGACCTACTCGAGAGAGTTTAATCCGGCAAGCAGAGATCATATTCCTACTCCAGAGACTGCAAAAGCATGGTCTCATCTTGAAAACATTGCAGAGGAAATTGCTCCTCAACAGAGCTGAGATGTCGGTCTCTAAATTGGCTACAACTACTCCCTTCCAAGAGAAATTGTGTCTGGTAAGGGAAATCAGCCTTTTGCTCAGAGAACAGACCTTGGCTGGAGCATAGTCAGCTATGGAAACCCATGTATCGACTATGGCGACGCTATTGGAGTGAGTCATCGGGTTACCATTAGACAGGTGATGCCAAGTCTTCAATCTTCTTCCAACCTCACAAATCCAGTACAATATGTTTGTAGAACACACGTAAGAGAGGTAATCACAGCACTGGACATTATCAAGACGCTTGAATCCGACTTCAACGAGAGAGATGCAGAAGAGGAGCTCATATCTCAAGAGGATATTCGGTTCCTGACAAAAATGAAAGCGGGCATCAGACGCAAGGACAATGGACATTACGAGATGCCGCTGCCGTTTAAGGAATATCTTTATCTCCGCAAGAGATGGCGCAGAGTACAATTCTTAGCCAATGAATTCTGGACGAGGTGGAAGAAAGAGTACCTCCTAAACTTCCAACACAGACAGAAATGGAATAAAGAGAGAAGAAACGCAAGGATTAATGACATGGACAAATACTTCAAGACACCAACCATTAGAAATAGTTAAACAAAGGTTTTAAATCAACTCGTGAATTTGATTGAATATAGCTTTGCTCTTATATCTTAATGTAATGACTTGAAAACATTTGGCAAATTATTATCAATGATTTATCAACAGCTGTAACACATTGTCCAGCATACAAAATCCTCACTGGTACCCTAGATTATAGAAAGACCCATTCATGTTCTAGAGAGTCTAGACACGTTTCATTGGAACGTTGCAAGAATATTACTGTGTCCAGTTTTATGAAGGTAAGGAGAATATTTCATCAACATCTTGGCTGGGATGAGGTTTGAGGTTTTACACTGACAGAGACACTCTAGAGTGGGGAAATTACCATGGACCAGCCGAAACCTAACTCAGAGAGTTATCACAGGCTGATAGGAAATTAGTATCAAGAAGAAAGAATTAAGTTAAAGGCCCAATGCAGCCATTTTAATATGAAAATCAAATAATTTCTGGGTAACATGTAAGTACCTTGCTGTAATAGATTTCCATTAAAATTGGCAAAAATAGCTTTTCAGCAAAACTATTTCTCAAGCATGACTTTTGCTAGGACTGTCTGGGAGTGGTCTGAGTGGGAGATGAAAACTAAAAACTTGCTGTTATTGACAGAGAGGTTTGGAACTCTCTTTGTTATGGTCTATTAAGCAATTTACCGCATGGTTATGTGACCATGGAAAGCTGAAACTCCCTATACACATCTCTGCTGTCTGTAAGCCAATGTTAGCTATCGCTATGCAGAAGGTTGGTGCCTGAGTCTCCTGAATGATGACAGTTGTTTTTTAGGAGCAAAAATTGTGTTTTATTTATGGTGTGACGTTGAAAGAATAATCTCCTAAACCTCAGAAAACTGGACACTGGAATATTCTTTGTATATACAGTGGGGCAAAAAGGTATTTAGTCAGCCACCAATTGTGCAGTTCTCTCACTTAAAAAGATGAGAGAGGCCTGTAATTTTCATCATAGGTACACTTCAACTATGACAGACAAAATGAGGGAAAAAAATCCAGAAAATCACATTGTAGGATTTTTTATGAATTTATTTGCAAATTATGGTGGAAAATAAGTATTTGGTCACATACAAACAAGCAAGATTTCTGGCTCTCACAGACCTGTAACTTCTTCTGTTTGAACTTGTTATCAGTATAAAAGACACCTGTCCACAACCTCAAACAGTCACACTCCAAACTCCACTATGGCCAAGACCAAAGAGCTGTCAAAGGACACCAGAAACAAAATTGTAGACCTGCACCAGGTTGGGAAGACTGAATCTGCAATAGGTAAGCAGCTTGGTTGGAAGAAATCAACTGTGGGAGCAATTATTAGGAAATGGAAGACATACAAGACCACTGATAATCTTCCTCGATCTGGGGCTCCACGCAAGATCTCACCCGTGGGGTCAAAATGATCACAAGAACGGTGAGCAAAAATCCCAGAACCACACGGGGGACCTAGTGAATGACCTGCAGAGAGCTGGGACCAAAGTAACAAAGCCTACCATCAGTAACACACTACGCCGCCAGGGACTCAAATCCTGCAGTGCCAGACGCGTGTCCCCTGCATAAGCCAGTACATGTTCAGGCCCGTCTGAAGTTTGCTAGAGAGCATTTGGATGATCCAGATGAGGATTGGGAGAATGTCATATGGTCAGATGAAACCAAAATAGAACTTTTTGGTAAAAACTCAACTAAATCGTGTTTGGAGGACAAAGAATGCTGAGTTGCATCCAAAGAACACCATACCTACTGTGAAGCATGGGGGTGGAAACATCATGCTTTGGGGCTGTTTTTCTGCAAAGGGACCAGGACGACTGATTCGTGTAAAGGAAAGAATGAATGGGGCCATGTATCGTGAGATTTTGAGTGAAAACCTCCTTCCATCAGCAAGGGCATTGAAGATGAAACGTGGCTGGGTCTTTCAGCATGACAATGATCCCAAACACACCGCCCGGGCAACGAAGGAGTGGCTTTGTAAGAAGCATTTCAAGGTCCTGGAGTGGCCTAGCCAGTCTCCAGATCTCAACCCCATAGAAAATCTTTGGAGGGAGTTGAAAGTCCGTGTTGCCCAGCGACAGCCCCAAAACATCACTGCTCTAGAGGAGATCTGCATGGTGGAATGGGCCAAAATACCAGCAACAGTGTGTGAAAACCTTGTGAAGACTTACAGAAAACGTTTGACCTCTGTCATTGCCAACAAAGGGTATATAACAAAGTATTGAGATAAACTTTTGTTATTGACCAAATACTTATTTTCCACCATAATTTGCAAATAAATAAATTAAAAATCCTACAATGTGATTTTCTGGATTTCTTTTTCTAATTTCGTCTGTCATAGTTGAAGTGTACCTATGATGAAAATTACAGGCCTCTCTCATCTTTTTAAGTTGGAGAACTTGCACAATTGGTGGCTGACTAAATACTTTTTTGCCCCACTGTATGTGTAACTCTGTGTTGTTGTTTTTTGTCGCACTGCTATGCTTTATCTTGGCCAGGTCGCAGATGTAAATGAGAACATGTTCTCAACTGGCCTACCTGGTTAAATAAAGGTGAAATAAATAAATAAAAAATAAAGCCGTCCACCAGAGCTTTGTGAACAGTTCTGGCTGAGACAGGGTTTATTTGTTCAAGGCAGAACATTATATATCAAAGTAGTGAATTAACTATAAAAGTCTTCAAGTAAGGGCCTCCTGAGTGGCGCAGCGGTCTAAAGCACTGCATATTGGCCCAGCATCGTCTGGGTCGGTCGTCAGTTGGACAGTGTTTCCTTTGACACATTGCTGCAGCTGGCTTCTGGGTTAAGTGAGCAGTGTGTCAAGAAGCAGTGTGTCAAGAAGCAGTGTGGCTTGGCAGGGTCGTGTTTCGGAGGAAGCATGGCTCTCGAACTTCACCTCTCCTGAGTCCATAGGGAAGTTGCAGCCATGAGACAAGACTTTAACTACCAATTGGGGAGAAAAAAGCGGTAAAAGTAAAAAAATATATCTATGTAATCTTCTTTAAGTCTTCAAGTAAATCTCCAAGAGATATGAAGCATCTGAGATATTAATTTATACAGATGGTCAATGCTTGACTTATGTGACTGAAATAGGTGCCGGTACTGTTCACATTTAGATGCAGGAGCTCCACAATACTTTTGAGCTAATATCCTATAAGAGGAACAGGAGCTCAAGCAGTAGAACATTTGATGTGCCGGTCCTCGGCTCCTGCCCAAGTCAAGCCCTGCAGATGGTAGTGATTAGCTTGTGCTCAGCTCTTTCTACAACTGTTCCATTTCACGGGCTCTCTTGCAGAAAACACTACTCTGTGCTGTTCCAACATCTGGCGCCATGACAACAAGATCGATTAAGGGTCATCTGTTGATGCTTACAAAATAAGTCAAAATAAAGCTGTGTGTTAAAATGTGCCTCGTTCATGGTCTGATTCTCTTATGCAGATTACAAGATAAAAAACACCAGCTGGTTCTATGGCAACAGAAAAGTGTTTTCTCACGTGCTGTTTTTGTCATTCTCTACTGTGTCCATTTCATTAATGTCTCAATATCAAGGAAGCACTTGCCACATAATGTGGTGTCCCAGTTAACAATTCTAGAGAGAGAGAACATGTTTGTAATGTTACCCGTAATGTTCCCCTAATGTTTGGGTGTTTTAGTTTCCTGTTAGTTAGGGGAACATTCTATCTATGTTAGCAAAAACCTTCTGAGAACCTTTTTAGCATGTTTTGGTGTTAAAGTTAGGAGAGCATTCCCTTAATCTTCTAGCTTTGTCTCTCCTAATGGGCTCGGCCACACTAACAAGGGGTGATGTGTAATGATGAAACAATATATGTTTTTGGGGAGAATGTTTCTGGGACCATATCTTATATTCTGAGAACATTGCAACAATGTTCTATGTATGTTTGGTTGGACATTGATGGAATATTCTCCTAACCCTCAGAAAACTGGACACATGAATGTTCTTGCAACATTCCCATGAAACATGTCTCGAAAAATTATATCTTATGTTCTAAGAACATGGCAACCATGTTCTGTTTAAGTTTTGTGGGATGTTGATTGAATATTCTCCTAACCCTTAGATAACTGGACACAGGAATGTTCTTGCAAACATTTCCATGAAACGTGTCTAGAACATTAATATTAAATATTCTGAGAACATGGTAAAAGTTCTGTTTGACATGAAGGGAATGGTCTCTTGGAAACAGTCCTTGTACGTCACTGGAACATTCCAATGAAAACGTTAGGTAATGAGACTCTTAAGGGAACGTTCGCTAATGTTGTGAGAACGTTTGTTGTTTGTTGTTAGCTGGAGTTACTCGTATCTACCATGCTGGAAAACGATTTAATACATAACCTAACATCAAAAATAGTGCCGACAGCAAACTACACCAGGCTCCATAAGGCTCAATAAAGAAGCAATGTGGAATGATGACTCACAACACAGAGATTGCCCTCTCCCACGTTAAACCTTGTGTACATTAGACTGTTTATTTAATAACACCATGAGTGTGGCACATACTGACACAGAGGTCAGTGGCTAGTAAAGAACTGCATTTTAAATGTCTGTAGCCAAGGCTGTACAAATACAGGGTGATAAGGCTTTCAAATATTTACTCACCGCCTCCCTTCAGCATCAGGAAATACATAAACACACAAACAAACATGTTTGCTGTCCTGTGTAACTAGACTGGCAAAAAAACATGATACAAGTTAAGAGCAAATATCAGAGTGATCTTACAACGAATGATCAAATGAAGGGATGAATACATGAATTACTGAACTGAAGTCATGAATAAGTGAATGAATATACTCCGTATGAACATACAGTATGAAGTCAATGCTCCTGACAACCACAATCAGACATTTCAAAGTACAGTAGGAAGAATGGATTCCTATAGAAACAGCCCTGTATGTGAGGGGATCCATCTCAATTGTGAAGTGACTCAAGTGGTTCAAGGTCATTCTGTGACTCTATCTGAAGACCCCTAACTTTTCTCTAGGTGTATAGTGTTTTTGTGATGAATCAGAAAAGGGGAAGGCACTTAACTGAGTAAAGGTTCAAGGTAGTGTTATCGATTTTTGTCTGGAAGAGAGCTCCCACTGGGCACACCACGTCATTTCAGAGTGGAAATGTGGTTGAGAAGTTGATCAATGAGATTTCAACATTTAATCACCCTCTCAAAAAGACAGCCAGAAGTTTGTTGAATTCCCAATGTGTTATCACTATGCTTTCAACAATCTAAAAGCACAACCAAAATGTCAACCAACCAAACATTGTCTGATATTTGGTTTAGATGTCATCTTAATGTGTTATGACTGCACATTCAACCATTTAAAAAGAAAAGAAAGTTCAAATGGGAATACAACGTCAGATATTTAGAATTTATACAAGAACTTAATGTGTTATCACTGTGCTTCATCTAATAGCACAACTAAATTACTTGGATTGTATACTGAACAAAAATACTGTGCATTCGGAAATTATTCAGACCCCGTGACTTTTTCCACATTTTGTTACGTTACAGCCGTATTCTAAAATTGATTAAATCGTTTTTTCCATCAATCTACACACAATACTCTATAATGAGGAACAATACTTTTTTAGAAATGTTTGCAACTTTGTAAAAAAAACAACAACTGAACTATCACATTTACATAAGTATTCAGACCCTTTACTCAGTACTTTGTTGAAGCACCTTTGGCAGCGATTACAGCCTTGAGTCTTCTTCTGTATGATGTTACAAGCTTGGAACACTGTATTTGGGGAGTTTCTCCCATTCTTCTCTGCAGATCCTCTCAAACACTGTCAGGTTGGAAGGGGAGCGTCGCTGCACAGGTATTTTCAGGTCTCTCCAGAGATGTTAGATCGGGTTCAAGTCCAGGCTCTGGTTGGGCCACTCAAGGACATTCAGAGACTTGTCCCAAAGCCACTCCTGCATTGTCTTCGGTGTGTGCTTCGGGTCGTTGTCCTGTTGGAAGGTAAACCTTCGCCCCAGTCTGAGGTCCAGAGCACTCTGGAGCAGGTTTTCATCAAGGAGCTCTCTGTACTTCGCTCCGTTCATCTTTCCCTCAATCCTGACTAGTTTCCCAGTCCCTGCTGCTGAAAAACATGCCCACAGAATGATGCTGCCACCACCATGCTTCAGCGTAGGGATGGTGCCAGATTTCCACAGACGTGACGCTTGACATTCAGGCCAAAGAGTTCCATCTTGGTTTTATCAGACCAGAGAATCTTGTTTCTCATTGTCTGAGAGTCTTTAGGTGCTTTTTGGCAAAATCCAAGCGGGCTGACATGTACCTTTTACTGAGGAGTGGCTTCAATCTGGCCATAAAGGCCTGATTGGTGGAATGCTGCAGAGATGGTTGTTCTTCTGGAAGGTTCTCCCATCTCCACAGAGGAACCCTAGAGCTCTGTCAGAGTGACCATCGGGTTCTTTGTCACCTCCCTGACCAAGGCCCTTCTCCCCCGATTGCTCAGTTTGGCCAGATGGCCAGCTCTAGGAAGAGGCTTCGGTGGTTCCAAACTTCTTCCATTTAAGAATGATGGAGGCCACTCTTGGTTCTTGGGAACCTTCAATGTTGCAACCATTTTTTGGTACCTCTCCCCAGATCTGTGCCTCGACACAATCCTGTCTCAGAGCTCTACGGACAATTCCTTTAACCTCGTGACTTGGTTTTTGCTCTGACATGCACTGTCAACTGTGGGACCTTATATAGATAGGCGTGTGCTTTTCCAAATCATGTCCAATCAATTGAACGTACCACAGGTGGACTCCAATCAAGTTGTAGACACATCTCAAGGATGATCACTGGAAACAGGATACACCTGAGGTCAATTTCAAGTCTCATAGCAAAGGGCCTGAATACTTATGTAAATAAGGTGTTTCTGTTTTTATTTTTTATGCATTTCCAAAAAAACTACAGTTTTTGCTTTGTCGTTATAGGGTATTGTGCTTAGATTGATGAGGATTGTTTTTTTATTTAATCCATTTTAAAATAAGGCTGTAATTTAACAAAATGTGGAAAAAGTTAATGGGTCTGAAAACTTTCTGAATGCACTGTTTAAACGCAACATGTAAAGTTACATCCGTGTTAGTGAGCATTTCCTCTTTGTCAAGATAATCCATCCACCTGACAGGTGTGGCATATCAAGAAGCTGATTAAACAGCATGATCATTACACAGGTGCACCTGTGCTGGGGACAATGAAAGGCCACTCTAAAATGTGCACTTTTGTCACACAACACAATGCTACAGATGTCTCAAGTTTTGAGGGAGCGTGCAATTGTCATGCTGACTGCAGGAATGTCCACCATTGCTGTTGCAAGATAATTTAATGTTCATTTCTCTACCATAAGCCACCTCCAACATTGTTTCATAGATATTGGCATGCTGACTGCAGGAATGTCCACCATTGCTGTTGCAAGATAATGTAATGTTCATTTCTCTACCATAAGCCACCGCCAACGTTGTTTTGGAGAATTTTGCAGTACGTCCTACTGGCCTCACAACCGCAGTCCACATGTAACCACGCCAGCCCAGGACCTCCACGTCTTCACCTGTAGTATCGTCTGAGACCAGTCACCCAGACAGCTGATGAAACTGTGGGTTTGCACAACCAAAGAATTTCTGCACAAATTGTCTGAACTTCCCTGAGATGGTTTATTCTGCGTGCTCGTCATCCTCACCAGGGTCTTTACTCGACTGCAGTTCGGTGTTGTAACTGACTTCAGTGGGCAAATTCTCACCCTCGATGGTCACTGGCATGCTCGAGAAGTGTGCTCTTCACGAATAATTCCCGGTTTCAACTGTACCGGGCAGTTGGCAGACAGCATGTTTGCTGATGTCAACGTTCTGCCCCATGGTGGCGGTGGAGTTTTGGTATGGGCCAACATAAGCTATGGACAACAAACACAATCACATTTTATCGAATTTGAATGCACAGCGATACCGTGATAAGATCCTGAGGCCCATTGTCGTGCAATTAATCCACCGCCATCACCTAATATTTCCGCATGATAATGCACGGCCCAATGTCGCAAGGATCTGTACACAATTCCTGGAAGCTGAAAATGTCCCAATTCTTCCATGGCCTGCATACTCACCAGACATATCACCCATTGAGCATGTTTGGGATGCTCTGGATCGACGAGTACGACAGCGTCTTCCAGTTCACGCCAACAACCAGAAACTTCGCACAGCCACTGAAGAGGAGTGGGACAACATTCCACAGGCCACAATCAACAGCCTGATAAACTCTATGCAAAGGAGATGTCGCACTGCATGCGGCAAATGGTGGTCACACCAGATGCCAATTGTTTTTCTGATCCACACCCCTACCTTTTTTTAAGGTAGATGTGACCAACAGATGCATATCTTTATTCCCAGTCATGTGAAATCCATAGATTAGGGCCTAAAGGAATTTATGTAAATGAACTGATTTCCTTATATGAACTATAACTATAACTAAAATCTTTGAAATTGTTGCATGTTGCATTTATATTTTTGTTCAGTATAGTTGAGATTACATTAAAAGTACATAGAGCAAGTGATCAGTGTTCAAGATATTTATATTGTGAAGATCTCCACAGACCTGCGACCTTTGCATGCTATCTTGAACATGCACGCCTTCTATGACTATATAATAATACTTTTCTAGTTACAGTGACCTCAAAATGTGGCCATGGATGAGTTACTAATTTAAGGTTGAATAGAAACTGATACATTAGTTTGTAAGATAGCCTTAACTTTAGGCTATTTAGTGTATTACAAAAGTCATATCAAATTGTGTTAGGTTGACAATGCAACAAAATATCAACAGTTAAAGGAGATGTAGCTAATGGTTGATAGTTTCATCCGAGCCACCGGCTTAATAACTTTTATAACTACAATTTTTGGTTTAGTTGGAGTTGTGAATCAATCATATCATTAGTTAACTTGTCGACAAGTTAATAGGGAATTTACTGTATTGCAAAAGGGATATTGAACCAAATATCAAAATTTGAAGGAGATGTACAGTGCCAGTCAAAAGTTTGGACACCTAATCATTAAAGGGTTTTTCTTTATTTTTACTATTTTCTACAATGTAGAATAATAGTGAAGACTTCAAAACTATGAAATAACACATATGGAATCATGTAGTAACCAAAAAAAGTGTTAAACAAATCAAAAAATATATATATTTGAGATTCTTCAAAGTAGCCACCCTTTCCCTTGATGACAGCCTTGCACACTCTAGGCATTCTCCCAACCAGCTTCATGAGGTAGTCACCTGGAATACATTTCAATTAACAGGTGTGCCTTGTTAAAAGTACATTTGTGGACATTATATCCTTAATGTGTTTAAGCTTGTTGTGTTGTGAAAAGGTAGGGGTGGTATACAGAAGATAGCCCTATTTGGTAAAAAAAAACAAGTCCATATTATGGCAAGAACAGCTCAAATGAGAAAAGAGAAACAACAGTCCATCATTACTTGAAGACATGGAGGTCAGTCAATCCGGAAGATTTCAAGAACTTAGAACGTTTCTTCAAGTGCAGCAACAAAAACCAGCAAGCGTTATGATGAAACTAGCTCTCATGAGGACCGCCACAGGAAAGGAATACCCAGTTACCTCTGCTGCAGAAGATAAGTTCATTAGAGTTAACTTCACCTCCGATTGCAGCCCAAATAAATGCTTCACAGAGTGCAAGTAACAGACACATTTCAAAATCAACTGTTCATGGTCGAATTGCTGCAAAGAAACACTACTAAAGAACACCAATAATAAGAAGAGACTTGCTAGGGCCAAGAAACACTAGCAATGGACATTGGACCGGTGGAAATCTGTCCTTTTGGTTCGAACCGCCGTGTCTTTGTGAGACGCAGAGTAAGTGAACGGATGATCTCCGCATGTGTGGTTCCCACCGTGAAGCATGGAGGAGGGGGTGTGATGGTGTGGGGGTGCTTTGCTGGTGACACTGTCAGTAATGTATTTATTATTCAAGGCACACTCAACCAGCATGGCTACCACAGCATTCTGCAGCTATATGCCATCCCATCTGGTTTGCACTTAGTGGGACTATCATTTGTTTTTCAACAGGACAATGACCCAACAAACCTCTAGGCTGTGTATGGGCTATTTGACCAAGAAGGAGATTGATGGAGTGCTACATCAGATGACCTGGCCTCCACAATCACCCGGTCTCAACCCAATTGAGATGGTTTGGGATGAGTTGGACCGCAGAGTGAAGGAAAAGCAGCCAACAAGTGCTCAGCATATGTGGGAACCCCTTCAAGACTGTTGGAAAATAATTCCAGTTGAAGCTGGTTGAGAGAATGCCAAGAGTGTGCAAAGCTGTCATCAAGGCAATGGGTGGTTACTTTGAAGAATTCTATAATATTTCTTTAACACATTTTTGGTTACTATTGATTCCATATGTGTTATTTCATAGTTATTTAATGTCTTCACTATTATTCTACAATGTGGAAAATAGTAAAAATAAAGAAAAAACATTCAATTGAGGAGGTGTGTCCAAACTTTTGACTGGTACTGTATATTGTGTGCCACTGACTTAGTCTGACTTTAATTCCAGTTTGTCTACAAATTAAGAATTGGAATATTTTGGATTCACATCTCCATTTCAACCTAAAATCAAAGTAAAAGAATAGGATGAAATGAAATAAAACTTTAAATGCGCTTCAACTAAAGTTTGATTTGATTAAGTGTTTTTCTTTAACTTAGATTTTTGGTTGAAATGGAGACGTGGATCCAACATATTCATTATTAACTTGAACATTAAATTTGACATTAAACAAAGCTTGCAACCCTAGGCCTTTTGTATTGTCTATTTCTTTGTAGAACCCTAGGCTGAATTGAAACAATAGTGGTTGATGACTTTGCAAATGCTATATAGGCCTAAATAGTATCATTGACGATATAGGACTTATAGAATATCGTTACATTTCATTTGCTCTGTTAAACCTACACTTTGAAATGACTTCGATAGCAACAGTGAATGTTTTTACTTATTAAGAGATCTCTCAATAATCATTCTCACAATATCACATTTGTAGCATCAGTGACAAATATCCAAACCCTGGATGGGAGACCAAATGTATAGCTGTAGATGCATCAACTCTCCAGTAGGAGGTGCTGCCCAGCTAGTTTTTTTTTATTTTTACTGTTATTTTATTTAGCTAGGCAAGCCAGTTAAGAACAAATTCTTATTTACAATGACCTAGGAACAGTAGGTTAACTGCCTTCTTCAGGGGCAGAACAACACATTTTTTCCTTGTCAGCTCGGGTATTCAATCTACTGTAGATTCCACGTCACAATACGTTGACAAATTCCGTTGAAACAACGTTGATTCAACAAGTTTGTGCCCAGTGGGCTAGGTGTATAGGACTGAACACTTTCCTCATTCAAGTATGTAATCATATTCGCAAGATACTGTGCGTGGTTATGAATATGAATGCAGAACCTAAATAACTTTTCTATAGAACTGCTCCGGGTAAAATGGAAGAACAATATCACTTCCACTGCTGATCAAATATTCATAGACCCAGATTTGACTGCTCCTCCTGAAAATGCATGTGATGTCTCCAAGCATTTATTCATTCGATCTAACTGTCACTCCACACAATGGGCGGATGGTGGATTCATCAATGAGAAGAGAAGCTGAAAGAAAGTGAGGCGTTATGTCAGGAGCGAGAGAGTGAGAGAGAGAAATAGGTAAATTGGTAGGAAAAAAAATATAGTCCTGCAGCTACTTAGATAGAGAGAAAGTAACCGAAAATGGTAGAAGGAAAATTAGACTTGAGTCTCTCCAGAACCTCTGGGAAACATAGAAAATAAGAAAAAAGAGAGAAGTCATCCATCTGCTTTGAGCGTGCCAACTGATTAACACAGCTCTGATACCAAGAGAGACAGGGGTACTCTGGGCCCACATCACATAGTGAAGGAGGAGGGAAGAGACAGGACTCAAAGTTGTTGTACTGGTAACTAGTTGTAACTTCCTCAGCCAACATCTGAAATATTGTTTTTAATTAATATAATTGTAGCCTTTTTTCGTGATATCCAATTGGTAGTTAAAGTCTTCTCCCATCGCTGCAACTCCCGTACGGACCCGGGAGAGGCGAACTGCTTCTTGACACACTGCTCGCTTAACCCAGAAGCCAGCTGCACCAATGTGTCGACGGAAACACCGTCCAACTGGCAATCGTGTCAGAGTGCATGTGTCCGGCCCGCCACAGGAGTCGCTAGAGCTCGATAGGACAAGGAAATCCCAGCCGGCCAAACCCTTCCCTAACCCGGACGACACTGGGCCAATTGTGCGCTGCCTCATGGGTCTCCCAGTCGCAGCCGGCTGTGACACAGCCTGGTCTCGAACCCGAATCAGTAGTGATGCCTGTAGAACTGTGATGTAGTGCCTTAGACCGCTGCACCACTCGGGAGGCCAGCATCTGAAATTTGATGTGGAATCTTTTAATCTTGTATCACTTTTATACAGAACTGCCACTGCTGACTGTTGTGGACTCATCATGTCAACGTTTTATTTGTATCTATCCCAATTATGGCCCAGATAGAGTATCATACACATAAAACATCACGCAGGTCTTGAGCCGCCTCTGATTGCATCATTCCTCAACCGTTGTTATTATGCAGAGAGAGAACAGGCCCGAGGGTTTTACACCCTTCAACATGAGCCTGTTTGTGTTCCTCTGAGTGTCTCCTTCCTCTCTTCTCTGTGATGGCTCTGCTGTCACACTGAGCCCCCTGCTCATCTCACACCTAAATGCAGAAACACTGTGCGCAACCCATCCGTCCCAGGACGCCAGCAGCAACATTACACAATCACAGATGGTTTTATTTGGGGTATCACCAGTTTCCCCCAAACGATATATCAACAATGGAGAAATTTAAGGTATGTACTGTATTGCCAAGACCTTGGGACACACACGCATGTACAGTGCATTCGGAAAGTGTTCAGATCCCTTCCCTTTTTTCACATTTTGTTAAGTTACAGCCTTATTCTAAAATCTATTAAATATTTTTTAACCCCACATCAATCTGCACACAATACCCAATAATGACAAAGCAAAAAAAGGTTTTTAGAAATGTTCGCAAATGTATAAAAAAAAAATGAAATACCATACTTACGTAAGTATTCAGACACTTTGCTATGAGACTCAACATTGAGCTCAGGTGCATCCTGTTTCCATTGATTATCCTTGAGATGTTTCTACAACTTGAATAGAATCCACCGGTGGTAAATTTAATTGATTTGACATGATTTGGAAAGGCACACAACCTGTCTATATAAGGTCCCACAGTTGACAGTGCATGTCAGAGCAAAATCCAAGCCATGAGATCGAAGGAATTGTCTGTAGAGCTCCGAGACAGGATCGTGTCGAGGCTCAGATCTGGGTAAGGGTACCAAAACAATTCTGTCACATTGAAGGTCCCCAAGAACACAGTGGCCTCCATCATTCTTAAATGGAAGAAGTTTGGAACCAACAAGTCTCTTCCTAGAGCTGGCCGCCTGGCCAAACTGAGCAATCAGGGGAGAAGTGCCTTGGCCAGGTAGGTTACCAAGAATCACTCTGACAGAGCTCCAGAGTTCCTCTGTGGAGATGGGAGAGCCTCCCAGAAGGACAACCATCTCTGCAGCACTCCACCAATCAGGCCTTTATGGTGGCCAGACAGTAAAAAGCACATGACAGCCCGCTTGGGAGTTTTCCAAAAGGCACCTAAAGGACTCTTAGACCATGAGAAACAAGATTATCTGGTCTGATGAAACCAAGATTGAACTTTGGCCTGAATGTCAAGCGTCACGTCTGCAGGAAACCAGGCACCACTCATCACCTGGCGGCAGCATCATGCTGTGGGGATGTTTTTCAGCGGCAGGCACTGGGAGACTAGTCAGGATCGATGAAAGGAGCGAAGTACAGATAGATCCTTGATGAAAACCTGTTTCAGACCTCAGACTGGGGCGAAGGTTCACCTTCCAACAGGACAACGACCCTAAGCACACAGCCAAGACAACGCAGGAGTGGCTTCGGGACACGTTTATGAATGTCCTTGAATGGCCCAGCCAGAGCCCGGACTTGAACCCCATCGAACATCTCTGGAGAAACCTGAAAATGACTGTGCAGCAACGCTCCCCGTCCAACCTGACAGTGCTTGAAAGGATCTGCAGAGAAGAATGGGAAAAACTCCCCAAATACATGTGTGTCAAGCTTGTAGCGTCATAGTTTGTAACCGCTGCCAAAGGTGCTGCCACAAAGTACTGAGTAAAGGGTCTGAATACTTATTTAAATGTGATATATCCATTTATATATATTTATATATATATATATATACACACACATTTGTAAAAATCTGTTTTTTCTTTGTCATTATCGGGTATTGTGTGTAGATTGATGAGGAAGAACAACAACATTTAACCATTTTAGAATTAGGCTGTAACGTAACAAAATGTGGTAAAAGTCAAGGGGTCTGAAAACTTACAGAATGCACTGTACATTCGCACATGCACACACATACGTACGCATGCAAGCACAAACAGACACACATGCAAAAATTTAAATTAACATCAACTACTCTTTAATTGTCTCTTCTACCTAGCTTGCTTCAACAGCCATACATATGAGCAAGTCTATCAAAAATAGTGTGACAGTCTAACCAGCCTCTTCCTTTGACCAGCTTGTGATGGCAGGTGAGGTCCCAGCATCCAATTGCATTCTGGCAAATGGTGCCTTACAAGTCATTCCTTCCCTGTGAGGAGACAGAATTCCATGACTCTATCAAAAGTTTCTAGTGAGGTGAAATTCATGAAATAGCAGGTGTCAAGACTCTGCTAGACTTACTGTAATTATTCAAGTTCATATCTGAACCCCGTTTGTTAGGAGCAGCAGTCAATCTATCAGCCACTATCAGAGTAAAGTTATTCAAGAGATTGTCCACCTGCAATTAAGCTTGTTACCTCTAAGGTCAAATTTAATGGGAGTGTATAAGATAAATGACAGCCATGTGAAATGTAAGCAAACCATCTCAGAGCCTTCAGTTAGTGATACATTACAGCTCTCCCTAGAGGTGAAACCTGACATTACTAAGAAATCCCTCTCCAATGATTTGACTCTCAGTCAAATGACACTGCAGATGGCACTTTGTAAAATCCTGCATGAAATATAGATTCAATTTGTCACCACTCTCAGCTCTACATAAGAAATCCTGGATTCATATCAAATGAGTTTGTCCCTATATCAAAACACAGTGGGCCACATTACTTTATTATGATGTGTTCCAAACTACAGAGAAATTGCAGCAGGGTACGAGGTGAATGTGCAAAACCCGGGAGAGGAGGAGAGAGGAACGGGTAGAGTGAAAATAAGGATAGGTCATCATGATGTAGAGTGGAAGCGGTACAAAAAAATATGAATGGTTTTCCCACTCAACAGATTACTGATGTGTATCACAAGGAGAACAGAGTTTCTTTAGTCATTGCTCCAATCGAAAAGGATGTACAGGAACTGACCACTTTTCTCCAAAACACACGCTGCCAGCGCTTTTCATCCCTGTCTTCTCTCTTCCTCTCAGCCGCTGGGAAGGAAGGATAAGTGGCATGTGGCAGGCAGACACTAACAACCTCATGTTCTGCTGTAAGGGGAATTGTTCCATTACAGAGACTGTCGGGGGAGGTGGGTGTGTGTGTGTGATATGTGTGTGTACGCTCCTGTGTGTAGAGGAGCAACGGCTTGCCCAAAATTAACTCCCTCTGCACCTCAGCAGCTTCCCTCATAGGCAACATTGGCCAAATTCAGTCTGCGATTGGAACTGAGATGAGCCTGCGATATTAAGTCTGAACGTTCAATGTTTCCTTTATCACAGAAGAAACAAAGGGGCATTTTGTCTCAGGTACAACCCTGTCACCCAAGCAAAAGGATACAAGATCTCTCACTAGTCTCACATTACCTCAGATAGCCTGTGATATCATAACAGGTTGTCTGTTCTATTTGAGGAACCAGGCAATTCCCAGGTCTGTGGGCTATGTGTAAAACTCTTGTTAATAATTCATATATTCAAAGTGAGTTCTCAGTGGTACACTCACTCAGGTCACCCCCACCGTCACACCACAGTAATAAAGGGTGTCCTTCACTTGATGAATTGCTGCAATCTTCGGAGCCGTCCAGGTATTGAAAATGTAAATATGGTCCACAACACTATGAATATTAAAGAGGACAAGACTGTGGGACCCTTATATAGAAGTCCAATGTAGCTGCATGTATTTTTCCAATGCAAATTCATGTTTAAACCTGTGTCTGCTTTCCTTCCCTAAAACTCATGTTATTTTGTAATGAAGAAGTCCAATACTAGAATACTTTATTCAACACTTCACAATCAACTCATCCACACTGTGGCTAGATGAGCTACAGATGTTTAGGACTTGGGCCAATCTTGCATCTCTCCAGGCCCATGGGGACCTCATATTCCTCAGAAACATCACAGCAACTACCAGGCTGGTCAAACTCAACAGACCTGTCCTTCCTTGACCTTTAGTTTCCAAGCAGGACACTAACCTTTCCAAATAGCAGGCTGGGAGTGTGATGCATTCTGACAGCACACAGATTGAATGCTTCATGGGTGCTGCTGCTCTGTGTCACACCGTGCTGCTCTGCGCTGGCAGCCATCGTCTCATTTCACCCTGAGAGGACGTGCTCAGAGGAACAGGTCCTGCTAACTGCAGTGTGAGATTCCACAATAGCCAGTCTCATTTAGACAAGAGACCCAGGGGCTGAATGCTATGTACAGTAAGGGGAAATTGGGCTGTGCAGAAACAGTCCATGGTACAGGTAATACGATGCCATCAAGAGCCACAGGAACACTGCTGTTAACATGTGAACTGGTTGGCATGTACAGGTCCCTGAACATGATCAGTGACATCTACAAAGACAAGTGGGGCCTGACTCCTGTGCTGCGCTGTGATGCAATCCTACCTATATTTTAATGCCACTACTCCTAATTTAGGCACATAGCACCATCTCATGGTCTTACTCTGAAGTTCAACCTCTAATCAGGCAGAAAGACGTTTATACTGTATTCCAAATTGAATGAGATGTTGTCTATTTGCAACTGTACAACCTCACCTATACGAACAGGTACTGTACCTCACATATACGAACAGGTACTGTACCTCGCCTATACAAATCCCGCTGATGGTAGCCTAGCAGTTAAGAGCGTTGGGCCAGTAACGAAAAAATGTGCAATACTCATCGTGATACAGTGACCATTGGTCTTGGGCTTTGGTTGTAGAGTACTGTACTTGCTTGTAACCAAGTGCTACAATACCAGTACAACCACTCAGTCTATTCTGTTTACAGTAACATGATAGGCAATCGAATACAAACACAAGCAAGCAGAACAGATGAAACTACCTGACTATCACATCTGACTGTTCCCTCTACAAAGTGGTTAAGCCTGATAAGTCACTGTGCCAGCTACTCCCATCAGGCCTGATGCATATTTTCATGAGCCACAGCTCCTCAGCTACCGATCCAGAAATATACAAAGTGTAAAACAACATGAATTATTCTATGTCCTGTCTCTCGTGCAAAGCCGAATTCATGCTTGCCAGTTCAAACCTTTTTAAAGATGAGAATATGGCAGCGACTGGAATTATACATGAGTTGCAAAGTGAAAGAATATATAGGCCACCTTTTTCCTTGATGATAGCATCAGACTGACGTATGGGTTGCAGAAAATATATCTGATGTACAGTATGTCTAGGTTTAAAGTAAAACTGAACCCATAGATTGGGCACAAGTAAGCTACATCTTTGGCTTTTGAAATACCTATATGTTTGTGTGTTTGTGTGGTGAAGGGTGTATTTGTGTGCACATAAGTTGAAAGATCTCTGCAGTATTCATTGATTGTGATAAGGGCGATATGTCAGGCATTGCAGAATCCACGGCCCAAACAGAGATGAGCGCTAACATCAATCCCAGTTGCAGAATCCCAGCACTGTGTGATGCATGAGCCATTTAGCGGCCATCGCTAACAGGACATGATTATTACCAGCCTTTAAACAGGTTTCTCAAAATGTCAGTCCACCACCACACTGAATACAGATGCACAACTCGTCAGGAATTAGAAAATAGTTCATCTGGACCATGTGGTCGGGGAAAACTCCTTGCCCTATTTATGAACTGAAACATTTTAGCACATAGTCCATGTTACGGGTAACAACAGCAGACAGAAAACAAAGTAATGTTCAATAATTCAGCAATACATTACAGTAGATGTAAACAAACACAATGGAATCATGTGGTATGTCTTTCATTCCCCTTCCTTCCTTCCTTCCTTCCTTCCATCCTTCCCTCCCTGTGGAGATAATAGCATGCTGAGGCAGGTGTACTTTCAGAAACACCATTATACCGCCTAATGAGAGGCCCAGTGAATCCCCCTGGTGTCCCCAGTCTTATCGGGCCCTGCATCGGACAGACCAGGGAGATAACCTCCATCCATCTTCATGACTGTCTGCTTTATTGCCTTAGCAGAGTGCAGGACCACAGCCCTCCTCAGCAGAGAAAGACAATATTTGCTTTAGTCATTGCAAAGGGCGATTGATAGATTGTTACACAGCGGCTATAGGTGGCTTTTCCTGGGCCAGGCAGGTAAACACAGGATTCTCAAAAATGGGAGTTTGCATGTGGTTAGAGCATGCACAGAAAAACAATAATAATATTTACCCGAACAATCTCTTCAGTATTTTCTCAGACAGCGCTACATTTCGTATGATATGGTCAAACAAGTATCAATTAATGTCCAAATCTATACTGTAACTCCTGACAGACAAATAAGCAAATCTGTCCATCAGAATGCTATAGAATACACCATAGGCTTGAAAAGACAGCAAATGAGAGAGTTCCTTCAGGTCACAGTGTGGTGATCACTCTGACACAGCCCATACCATGGTTGTGCATTTTGATGTTGCTGTGACTCATCAGTCTTGACACAGAATTAACTCTTAACACTCACCCCTCTGAGCCCCTGTCCTAGCTTGTCCTACAATGTCCTACCCTGTCTTTACCAATGATGTGTATGAACCCTGGATTGCTGATGCTATTTAATGGCCAATAAGAGGCTTTGAAGCCACCGCCCACTATTTTGGCACTCCCTAAAAGGAGCAGTCCGCCATAGGAATTAGTCCAATTCTACAGTATTTAAAATAAAATGTTTGAAGGACAAAATTACATGTTTTAAATATTTCTTTGTTGTAGTGGGAACAGTAACATTAGTACTCTCTATACGCTATATGTTAATTTTACATTTTCATGTTCAGTTCCCTAAATATAAGTATGCATTAAGGTGTCTAATATAATATACTTGTCAACAGTGAATGTAGACATTAATACATGCATTTCTATTGCTTCCAAAAAAAATTACAATATAGGAGTACCAAGATGGCTGCATGGTGGCTTCAAAACAGCGGCCCCTGTCTGTCATCTAGGGTTAATACATATCATTGGTCTTTATAATTAGGAATAAATGCAGCCTTGCACACACACACGCACACACACAGTCTACCCGGGACACCCGGCCACACACAGAGTCACGCTGATGAGTTCTCAGATGAGGTCATGTTGCTCCTCTCATGAGGTCATTTCCTCCCCTGCCATTGCTGACAGAGGCCAGGGGTCAGACTATGTGAGAGAGATTACTCAGCAGGTCACTGACACCAACACCAGCAGCCACTCTACATTTCCCCTGCTATTAGCAATCGCACTGATAACATTCCTGTTTTTCTGTGTGTGTGTGTGTGTGTGTTCCACTCTGTGAACGTCTTCTCGCCAATGAAACATAATTTATTCATCAGCTTCTTCAAAAACAAAAACGCAACACACACACACACACAGTTTTGAGCTGGGATACAATGTATAATTGTACATTCAGGTCTGAATAATGTATAGTACATAAAGTGCAGTAAATGTCAGATCATCTTTCCTCACACACGCCATATTGTATGCTTGTCTCTTCCTCTCCTCCTTAGAGTCATTGGTAGTCAGTTCTCAGCATGCCTCAGGATTTCTGACTAGTAATCTGTTTCTCATCTCTGAAAATAAACACAGAATAATTGCCATGCAACTTGAACCGCAACGTTGATAAACGTAGTTAAGGCGGATTTGAGGGAGAAAATGATCTGAATATGTGATGAGTGTAGCTCCATAAATGTTTGTGAACGGGAAGCGAGGTCACTGAAAGAATCATAATTCTCCCAGACAAAGAGATCTAACTGATGAGGTAACCAGAGATATCTCTAAAATACAGACACTGTAATAAATCAGCTAACCTCCGGCACATCACCGAGAGTAACCAACCCCCTCACTCTCCTACCCAACACAGAAAGAAGAGAGAGGAGAAAACTGCATTGAGTTTGTTTATTCATTCTCCTTACATCCCAGTTGCTGAAATCACTCTGCTATCAGCCACGGGCATTTCCATAAAAAGAATAAGGAGGATTTCCAAGTGGTTTGTGAGATGGTCGTTTTATCTTAAACAAACGCTGGCGGTTAGCTTGATAATAACCCTCAGATTTGGCAGTCCGTTGGGATGCATGCACCGACTCACACCATGGGAAAACCAGAGAGAGAAAGAGAAAGTTTCGAGAGAGAATTGGTCCTCAGAGAGCACCATCTACAGGGAATAAAGCATAGGACATAGGCGGTAAATCATGACACAGTATGTTGTCTTTGCATTGGGATTGGCCTATCCATAGGACTAAGACATCAAAATAAATGGGTTTGTTACAACCTGATTACAACTTTAGTGAGCTATAGTTGTTACAGACTAAAACGTCCCAGGGAGGACAACCCCTGGGGATGCTATTGGATATGTAGAAAACAACATTTCTATTTCAATTAGGCTACCTGCTGAAAGATGCATCCGCAAACGCACAGAAGCCAATTGCAATCAGCCTATAAATACTACACTGCAGTCAATCTATTCTCCATCCCAAAATAACTCTTTTTCACAGAGGGAGTCAGATAACAATACCTAATTGTCACCAAATTACAAAATCCCCATGGACAATTGACGCTTCCGTAACCAATTAAGTGCATTATTTGTGGAGGCGATAGGGAGCTATCAAATACAGGCCAAGCCAACTAGTACTGTAGCAGGACAAACAGCTGAATAACTGCCTCTCTCAGTAAGTCTACACCACCTGCCTATACAGCTGCATGGGATTACCTCATTGTCACTCTGCAAAGGAATGCCCTCAAAATTGAGCAGCAAGAGACATGTTCGGTCTGTGTAGATTTAGATACTGAATGTCTGAAATGAGCACTCTGACTCTGACTTAGTAATGATGGCAAAGGCTGGCCATTTAAGCTGTGCTTGGGACTATACAATACATACAGCTACAAGGAGCGCCTCTCTGTCATTCTGTATTGACAAACTCATGTTTTCAGGGCTGCAAAAGCAGGATTTGAGTCATACTTTTGTTGGTATTGACATAGCAGTAAGAGGGTAGTGCTCACTTTCTCTCTGTAAGACCCTGTAGTCAGACTAGCTGAGGAGAAGCAACGGTAGAGCCAAAGACTTTTAGAACTAACCCAAGATAGACCACAGCCTGTTGTTTCCAATGGGAGCAAATGAATCATAGTGGGTAGAACACGCAAGGAAGTGGGCAGAGTCAAACACGCGCTAGCGAGATCCTATTGGCGTGTTCTAGCATGTATTTGTATATTTACATTAGGGAACGCCTGTGAAGTGCGGGTGTGCAATAACTCAATTCGCCCTTGCACTCCTAAACAACCAAAACAATTTGAAACTTTGGCAAAGGGTAAAGTCTACAAAACAGATTATAGTTTTGGGAACAGAAAAGTGTATTGAGATCAAATGTTTTATCAATGAGAAAATCCATCTTCTCCCACTGCCGGCCACTGGGCTTCCCCTCATCATATTTGGTGGTGAGTGGAAATGACAACCGGATGCTTCAGATTTATACATCCGGTGAAACATCTGGCTCATGTTTCTATCTGTGGTAGAGCTGTGGTAGTGAGTGAAAAACATGGTGGCCCTCTCTAGTCTGTGTCAAGCACCTCACTGTGGTACTGTAACATGTGAAGTGACACTGGTGAGTCACACAACCCTGTCTTATTTAAACTACAGTCTGCAATTAATCCCTCTGATCTGACAGTGCTGCTCACTGAGGGCAGGTGAAGGCAGGGGAGAGGACAGGAGAGGAGAAATGGGAGAGAAGGAAGAGAGGAGAGAGAAAACATCGGAGAGGGGGAGGCATGAGAAGGGAAGCAAGGGCAATAATGAGTGGATTGATTTTCTGAAAGGGGGGAGTGAGAATTAGAATGTTCTGTCTTTTTAAAGACGTATAATCTTGATGATTGCCTTTCTGTTGCGACATACACATCTAGTCTGAAGTTTGATATTCATCAAGTTTGTGATTTATTTTGTGTAGTTTAGACGACAATGAGACTGAAATGTATTGAGCAATCAAATCCTAACCATTAAACATCTCTAATACCTTGAATGTTTTTCCAACTGATGAGGAACCAGAAACAGTTAAATAATGGTATTTTATTTTATCGTGGTTATGATCTTCTCTAATCTCATCTGGTGGAGCTTCATCCCCAGACAGTCTGCAGCCTCAGGCTACAGCCCATCTACAGTGAGGGAAAAAAGTATTTGATCCCCTGCTGATTTTGTACGTTTGCCCACTGACAAAGAAATGATCAGTCTATAATTTTATTTGGTAGGTTTATTTGAACAGTGAGAGACAGAATAACAACAAAAAAATCCAGAAAAAAACGCATGTGAAAAATGTTATAAATTGATTTGCATTTTAAATGAGGGAAATAAGTATTTGACCCCTCTGCAAAACATGACTTAGTACTTGGTGGCAAAACCCTTGTTGGCAATCACAGAGGTCAGACGTTTCTTGTAGTTGGCCACCAGGTTTGCACACATCTCAGGAGGGATATTGTCCCACTCCTCTTTGCAGATCTTCTCCAAGTCATTAAGGTTTCGAGGCTGACGTTTGGCAACTCGAACCTTCAGCTCCTCCACAGATTTTCTATGGGATTAAGGTCTGGAGACTGGCTAGACCACTCCAGGACCTTAATGTGCTTCTTCTTGAGCCACTCCTTTGTTGCCTTGGCCGTGTGTTTTGGGTCATTGTCATGCTGGAATACCCATCCACAACCCATTTTCAATGCCCTGGCTGAGGGAAGGAGGTTCTCAACCCAAGATTTGACGGTACATGGCCCCGTCCATCGTCCCTTTGATGCTTGGCCAGTTGTCCTGTCCCCTTAGCAGAAAAACACCCCAAAGCATAATGTTTCCCACCTCCATGTTTGACGGTGGGGATGGTGTTCTTGGGGTCATAGGCAGCATTCCTCCTCCTCCAAACACGGCGAGTTGAGTTGATGCCAAAGAGCTCCATTTTGGTCTCATCTGACCACAACACTCACCCAGTTGTCCTCTGAATCATTCAGATGTTCATTGGCAAACTTCAGACGGGCATGTATATGTGCTTTCTTGAGCAGGGGACCTTACGGGCGCTGCAGGATTTCAGTCCTTCACGGCGTAGTGTGTTACCAATTGTTTTCTTGGTGACTATGGTCCCAGCTGCCTTGAGATCATCGACAAGATCCTCCCGTGTAGTTCTGGGCTGATTCCTCACCGTTCTCATGGTCTTGCATGGAGCCCCAGGCCAAGGGAGATTGACAGTTCTTTTGTGTTTCTTCCATTTGCGAATAATCGCACCAACTGTTGTCACCTTCTCACCAAGCTGCTTGATGATGGTCTTGTAGCCCATTCCAGCCTTGTGTAGGTCTACAATCTTGTCCCTGACATCCTTGGAGAGCTCTTGGTCTTGGCCATGGTGGAGAGTTTGGAATCTGATTGATTGCTTCTGTGGACAGGTGTCTTTTATACAGGTAACAAACTGAGATTAGGAGCACTCCCTTTAAGAGTGTGCTCCTAATCTCAGCTCGTTACCTGTATAAAAGACACCTGGGAGCCAGAAATCTTTCTGATTGAGAGGGGGTCAAATACTTATTTCCCCATTAAAATGCAAATCATTTTATAACATTTTTCACATTAGTTTTTCTGGATTTTTTTGTTGTTATTCTGTCTCTCACTGTTCAAATAAACCTACCATTAAAATTATAGACTGATCATTTCTTTGTCAGTGGGCAAACTCAGCAGGGGATCAAAATCAGCAGGGGATCAAATACTTTTTTCCATCACTGTACACACGGTGATAATGTCACTTTCCTAAAGGGGAAAACAAAGATGGCATTTTCTTACAAGACATGCTCTAGGTGATCAATCAAAGTGATAAATCCAGTGAATGCAACATCTTGAAAAATAACATTAACTTGTTCAGATGGAAATACATGTGCTGTGTGTGTGTGAGAGAGATTGAGAACGAAAGAGAAGAGAGAGAGGACAGTGGGAGGAGAGAGAGCGAGAGAGTAGAGAGAGACATGGTCGCTGGCTAGAAAGGTGAAGATCAATTAGAGCAGACGGCAGGGTGTCTGCAGGAAGAGAAGCTGCCAAATGAGTGCCATCTATTCAACATGGTCGCCATGCTGATAATGAGGAGTGAAATTAATAATGGCACTTTACAATAACTGCTGCGTTGGCAGAAACCGCACACAACACTCTTCACACTTCACACAAACAAATGGACTGGCTATAGGGGAGCTAGAATAGAAAGAAAGGGAGAGAGAACTGGAGAGGGGAAATAAAAGAGATGTGGAGGGCACATCTAATGTTCCTCTAATCGCAGAGATATTTCAAAGGAAAAGAAAGTGGTGCTCTTTGAAAAACAAAGTACAGTCATTCCTTTTCTTCTCAACCAGCTGTGATTAAAGAGTCAGAGTGCCCAGAGCTGGCAGGAACCACTGTACCACTCCAGATTATGCAAAGATGCCCACATCAGGGAAATCAATATGTATGGCTGAGTTCAACAACAAGTAAAGAAGGAGAGCACAATAGCAATGGAAAAACACTCCCAAGAGAGTACATTTCAAGTGGAAAAGGCTGAAATAGCATGTAGCGATGGAGAGAGCAATAGAAAACACTTGACTACTAACACCTCTTTGGATGTGGCAGTCCATGGAGTGTTTGAGTGGCACAGATATTACCTGGAGGTATGGAATGATTGAGGGAGGGAAAGATGGACAGGTGGAGAGGGCTCCATTCTGCCCCCAGGCCTAGTGGCACAGCACAGCCAGGTCGAAGTAATGAGCTGGGCTGTCTGCCACCACACAGAGCTACTCTGCTGCTGGACTCAGTTGAGTCAAACAAATGATTCTATACCTACAGTGCCTTCGGAAAGTACTCAGGCCCCTTGACTTATTCCACATTGTGTTACGTTACAGCCTTCTGGATTACACACAATAACACATAATGACAATGCAAAAAGTTGTTTTTTACATTTTTGCAAATGACCCATTGCTATGAGACTCGAAAATGAGGTCAGGTGCATCCCGTTTCCATTGATCATCCTTGAGATGTTTATACAACTTGATTTGAGTCCACCTGTAAATTCAATTGATTGGATATATAAGCAAAAACCAAGCCATGAGGTCAAAGGAATTGTCTGTAGAGCTCCGAGACAGGATTGAGTCGAGGCACAGATCTGGGGAAGGGTACCAAAACATTTCTGCACCATTGAAGGTCCCCAAGAACACAGTGGCCTTCATCATTCTTAAATGGAAGAAGTTTAGAACCACCAAGACACTTCCTATAGCTGGCCGCCCAGATAAACTGAGCAATCAGTGGAGAAGGGCCTTGTTCAGGGTGGTGACCAAGAACCCAATGGTCACTCTGACAGAGCTCTGGAATTGCTCTGTGGAAATGGGAGAACCTTCCAGAAGGATAACCATCTCTGCAGCACTCCACCAAATGAGGCCTATACAGTAAAGTGGCCAGACGGAAGCCACTCAGTAAAAGTCACGTGACAGCCCGCTTGGAGGTTTCCAAAAGGCAACTACACTCTCAGACCATAAGAAACAAGATTATCTGGTCTGATGAAACCAAGATTGAACTCTTTGGCCTGAATGCCAAGCATCACGTCTGGAGGAAACCTGGCACCATCCCTATGGTAAAGCATGGTGGTGGCAGCATCATGATGTGGGGATGTTTTTCAGCGGCAGGCACTGGGAGACAAGTCAGGATCGAGGGAAAGATGAACAGAGTAAAGTACAGAGAGATCCTTGATGAAAACCTGCTCCAGAGTGCTCAGGACCTCAGACTGGGGTGAAGGTTCCCCTTCCAACAGGACAACGACCCAAAGCACACAGCCAAGACAACACAGGAGTGGCTTCGGGACAAGTCTCTGAATGTCCTTGAGTGGATCAGCCAGAGCCTTGACTTGAACCCGATCGAACATCTCTGGAGACCTGAATAGCTGTGCAGCAATGCTCCCCATCCAACCTGACAGAACTTGAGAGGATCTGCAGAGAAGAATGGGAGAAACTCCCCAAATATAGGTGTGCCAAGCTTGTAGCGTCACACCCAAGAAGACTCAAGGCTGTAATCGCTGCCAAAGGTGCTGCCACAAAGTAGTGAGTAAAGGGTCGGAATACTTATCTAAATGTGATATTTTAGTTTTATATTGTTAATACAGTACCAGTCAAATGTTTGGACACACCTGCTCATTCTCATTAAGTTTTTTCTTTATTTTTACTATTTTCTACATTGTAGAATAATATTGAAGACATCAAAACTATGAAATAACACATATGGAATCATGTAGTAACCAAACAAGTGTCAAACAAATCAAAATATATTTTAGATTTTAGATTCTTCAATGTAGCCACCCTTTGCCTTGATGACAGCTTTGCACACTCTTGGCATTATACCACCATGTATTTTAAATTTTTTCCCCACCAAGATTTACATGGGAAAAACGCCACTGTGTGTAGTGGACACATTCACCTAATCTCAGTTATCCCATAACTGTCAGTCCACGAGAGATTACATACATCACTCTCTCACACTTTCTTTGTCTCTGTTAAACTGTCTATACACGCAAGTATGGCATGCTCAGAATACCTATCAATGGACTTCAGGCAAACCCCCCTTCTCACCTTCTAACCCCAATTTTGCCTGACAATAACACTGAGACTGCCAGTTTTAATATGGCACTACTTCTGCTGTGGCTATCCTCTCACTTTCCCCTCTGTCTTCTAGGCTACTCTCTCTCTCCCTCCCTCCCTCCCTCCCTCCCCTCTATCTATCCTCCTCTCTCTAGATAAACAGTGGGCTCTGCCTTATTTCAGAAGTGTTGAGGGACTTCATCTCCTCCCTCCTCTCCTAAGTGATATGTTATAATGAGAGATTGCAGATAGCCCTGGTCTGGTCGGAGCAGTCCTTAGCTCTTCAGCCTGAGAACAGTTGCGGAGTGAGGACCCCAGTGAAGACTGTCACATTAACAGATCATTAGCTTGTAGTCTATTATGATTACAGTCCTCCAGTCCTAAATTATGACTGGAAGATTATTTTAGTCTCTGTCGATGTCTGTTTCTGAGTTCCCACACCATCATTGTGTGATTTTTGACACCCTCTGGCCAGCCCAAGTGTGGAACAATGAGGTGATCAAATCACAACAGAGAAGCTTTCAATACGCATCAGCACAGCCGCCAAACACTGATGCTGTTTGGGCATCTCTGGGTGCCCATGGTCATCATGATACACATAATAATGAGCGTAAATGGGCAGAAGGGGAAAAACTGATACATTTCCTAAACGCTCCCCATCCCAAGCCCTGCGGATATCTCCAGGATCTATTCTGTATTCCCTAAATGTGTGTCTGTCTTATTTGTTTACAATCAATTTAGCATCCCAACGGCGTAAGGAGATAGAGGGTGTTCAATACTCACTTCTGGTGTACAGTTCAGTGGCCACATCTCGGCTGCACCCCTGAGCGGGCGGAGCGGGAGCAAGGAGGGAAACACATGCTCAGTGGAATTCTAACTAGACCTAAAAGCGAAGGAAGAGAGATACTGGAGCTCTCATTATGAACCAGTAAACAAATTTTAGCAGAGGGAGAGAGAACAAAGGGTGCCTGTCTCTCTCTCTCTGCATGGGAAATATACACTATATATCAAAAGTATGTGGACACCCCTTAACATTTCAGCCAAACCCGTTGCTGAGAAGTGTATGAAATTGAGCACACATAGAGCACACAGCCATGCAATCTCCATAGCCAAACATTGGCAGTAGAATGGCCTTACTGACGAGCTCAGTGACTTTCAACGTGGCATCGTCAAAGGATACCACCTTCCCAACAAGTCAGTTTGTCAAATTTCTGCCCTGCTAGAGCTGCCCCGGGCAACTGTAAGTGTTGTTATTGTGAAGCGGAAATGTCTAGGAGCAACAACGGCTCAGCCGTGAAGTGGTAGGCCACACAAGCTCACAGAACGGGACTGCCGAGTACTGAAGCGTCATTGGACTCTAGAGCAGTGGAAACACGTTCTCTACAGTGATGAATCACGCTTCACCATCTGGCAGTCTGACAGATTAATCTAAGAGACGGACGAATTTGGCAGACGCCAGGAGAACGCTACTTGCCCCAATGCATAGTTCCAACTGTAAAGTTTGGTGGAGGAGGAATACGGGTTTGGGGCTGTTTTTCATGGTTTGGGCTAGGCCCCTTAGTTCCAGTGAAGGGAAATCTTAACGCTACAGCATACAACGGCATTCAAGACGATTCTGTGCTTCCAACTTTGTGGCAACTATTTGGGGAAGGCCCTTTCCTGTTTCAGCATGACAATGCCCCCATGCACAAAGCGAGGTCCATACAGAAATGATTTGTCGAGATCGGTGTGGAAGATCTTGCACATATCTGCACAGAGCTTGATCTCAACCCATCGAACACCTTTGGGATGAATTGGAATGCAGGCCTAATCGCCCAACATCAGTGCCCGACCTCACTAATGCTCTTGTGGGTGAATGGATGCAAGTCCCTGCAGCAATGTTCCAACATCTAGTGGAAAGCCTTCACAGAAGAGTGGAGGCTGTTATAGCAGCAAAGGGGGGACCAACTCCATATTAATTCCCATGATTTTGGAATGAGATGTTCGACAAGCAGGTGTCCACATACTTTTGGTCATGTGGTGTATGTTTACATTGCCAAACCAAGTGAAATAGACAGTAAACAAAAGGGAAATAAACAATCAGAAATTAACAGTAAATATTACTCACAAAAGTTTTTAAAGAATAAAGACATTTCAATTGTTATATTATTGGCTATGTACAGTGGTGTAACAATAAGCAAATAGATAAAACTAGGTTGTATTTATGTACAATTTTGTTTGTGCTCCGCTGGTTGCCCTTTTCTTGTGGCAACAGATCACAAATCTTGCTGCTGTGGTGGCACACTGTGGTATTTCACCTAAAGTTTATGGGAGTTTATCAAGATTGGATTTGTTTTCAAATTCTTTGTGGGTCTGTGTAATCTGAGGGAAATATGTGTATCTAATATGGTCATACATTTGGCAGGAGGTTAGAAAGCGCAGCTCGGTTTCCACCTAATTTTGTGGGCAGTGGGCACATTGCCTGTCTTCTCTTGAGAGCCAGGTCTGCCTATGACAGATAACAAAGCCATGCTCACTAAGTCTGTACATAGTAAAATAATGTATTAATTTTGGGTCAGTTACAGTGGTCAGGTATTCTGCAACTGTGTATTCTCTGTTTAGGGCCAAATGACATTCCAGTTTGTTAATTTTTTCCAATGTGTCAAGTAATTATCTTTTTGTTTTCTCATGATTTGATTGGGTCTAATTGTGTTGGTGTCTTGGGGCTCTCTGGGGTCTGTTTGAATTTTGTGAACAGAGTCCCAGTACCAGCTGGCTGAGGGGACTATTCTCTAGGTTCATCGCTCTGTAGGTGAGGGCTTTTTTATGGAAGGTTTGAGAATTGCTACCTTTTAGGTGGCTGTAGAATTCAACTGCTATTTTCTGGATTTTAATAATTAGTGGGAATCGTCCTAATTCTGCTCTGCATGCATTATTAGGTGTTTTACGATGTACACAGAGGATGTTTTTACAGAATTCTGTATGCAGTCTCAATTTGGTGTTTGTCACATTTTGTGAATTCTTGGTTGGTGAGTGGACCACAGACCTCACATCCAAAGAGGGCAATGGCTTCTATAACTGATTCAAGTATTTTTAGCCACATCCTAATTGGGATGTCAAATGTTATGTCCCTTTTGATGGCGTGGAAGGCCATCAAAAGAGATTGTTCACAGCTTAATGGAAGTTCCCTGTGGTGCTGATGTTTAGGCCGAGGTAGGTATAGCTTTTGGTTTGCTCTAGGGCAACAGTGTTTAGGTGGAATTTGTATTTGTGGTGCTGGCAACTGGACCTTTTTTTGGAACACCATCATTTTTGTCAGGGCCCAAGTCTGACAGAATCCGTGCTGAAGATCTAGGTGCTTTTGTAGGCCCTCCTTGGTTTGGGACAGAAGCACTAAGTAATCTGCAAACAGTAAACATTAGACTTCACAGTCTATTAGGGTGTGTCCGGGTGCTTCAGACTGTACTAGAGCCCTCGCCAATTCGTTTATATAAATGTTGAAGAGGGTGGGGCTCACGCTGCATCCCTGTCTCACCCCCCCGGCCCTCCCCCCTCTCTCACTTTCTCTCTCGTGGTCTCTCTCTCTCTCTCGTGCTCTCTCTGTCTAACTTTTTATTTCTCTTTCTCTCTGAAACAGCAGGATGAGCATGCAGAGTTGGCATCAAGCCTCAGAGGGTATCAGCGGCAGACAGGCACACTCAGGCAGTCTCGCTTTGCTGCAGATTGCCATCGAGGACCTAGGAGGACGAGGTGGGGGTGCGAGGAGGACGAGGTGGGGGTGCAAGGAGGGAGAGGGGGGGTATGGGGGATAAAGGAGCGAGGTAGCAGTACAATGAGACCTCAGAGCTCCGATAGGTCTTCTAAAGAATGGACCCACATGGACACTTATAGACACTCCCCACACACATGATCCTATACAGTATACAGTTATTATGAGGTGAGGTAAGGACAGAACCATGAGACTAGACAGGGTACTATCTCTTTACAGCTCTGTCAGTGGAACAACTCCTTGTAAAATAAAATCACCACCATTTTAAGTTGGTTTCAAGAGTGCTTACCTCCACATTCAAGAGGATGAGAGGATTTATATATTTAATTTTCAATGGCCTATTGCTTTCATAGACTTGATACTCCTGTCAAAGTATTGCACTAGAAGTGCTCTAAGCACAAAATATCTGCAGCTTCATACAGTAGATGTGTCTAGATTTTCCTTTTCCACCGGACAATCGAGCATTCGTCTATGGCTCAGCAGTTTGTAATGAGAAAACGTTGAGGGTATTTTAACATTGTGTGTAGTAGAGAGCGCTAACTACGCACTGTGAAGAAGCACTTTGAAGCTTCAGTAGACATAAATGCAAAGATACTGCTGCAGAGCATTTAAGCATTACCCTGCAAAAAAATTTATCTATTCTTCCCTCGTCCACTCCCTCTCGCTCCCAGCCCATTTCACCATCGCCCCATCTCTCTCCTTTTCCTCCCTCCCTCCCTCCCTCCCTCCCGCTGTTGTTACTATTCAGAGGGGCTGGTGTAGTGAGGAGGCTGAAAGTGGAGCTGACAGCCAGGTAACAGGCCTAGAGAAATGGGACACAGGTGTAGAGGGAGATTGGGGGGCAGGTAGGTCTCAGGGGAGACCAGGGAGGGGGAACCAAAATCAATAAGGACCACAGACCCAGAATGTAAAGTAGGGGCAACCAACAAGTACAGCAAAGAGGGATCAGAAACTTTACTGGAATGAGAATGTGTCTTTTTGGTGCCTTTGTGACTGCTGCGACTGTGGCATACAGTACACACAGACAGACTCTGCCATTAACTAATTTGTACATTAACTGTGTCACTGACGTGTTCGCTCAATCGCTCGTTACAATGCTGAGTTGTGAGCCGGGGTCTCTGGATCTGTATTTGCTATAGCCAAGTCGAGTTGGCTAAAGCTAGAGTTAAGCTACTGAGTTGTTTCAGTATCCCAATATCTTCATGACTTAACAAAGAGCAAAGACAGTCTGTAGTACATTACATAAGGCACTTTTGAATGCTGGCCTCCTTTTTCTTCCAAACCAGAAGAGGCTAGGAGCTGGGATAGGAGGTGATAACGGGGCACCATAAATTAGGCATGGAAGTGAAAAATGGCAACACAATGGTGAAATATTAGCACTCTAATTAATGGCTAAAAATAGGCAGCAGAAGCTTTGAGTCCATGCCATACACAGGCTGGTTCCCCAGGTCTTTCTCTGAGTACGGTGGGAGAGGAGGGACACACTGATCACACATAACAGTCACACAGTAAGAAAAGGAAAACTCATCTCCTTGGTTAATATAAACTCAGCAAAAAAAGAAACGTCCTCTCACTATCAACTGTGTTTATTTTCAGCTAACTTAACATGTGTAAATATTTGTATGAACATAACAAGATTCAACAACTGAGACATAAACTGAACAAGTTCCACAGACATGTGACTAACAGAAATTGAATAATGTGTCCCTGAACAAAGGGGGGGTCAAAATCAAAAGTATCAGTCAGTATCTGGTGTTGCCATCATCTGCATTAAGTACTGCAGTGCATCTCCTCCTCATGGACTGCACCAGATTTGCCAGTTCTTGCTGTGAGATGTTACCCCACTCTTCCACCAAGGCACCTGCAAGTTCCCAGACATTTCTGGGGGGAATGGCCCTAGCCCTCACACTCCGATCCAACAGGTCCCAGACGTGCTCAATGGGATTGAGATCTGGGCTCTTCGCTGGCCATGGCAGAACACTGACATTCCTGTCTTGCAGGAAATCATGCACAGAACGAGCAGTATGGCTGGTGGCATTGTCATGCTGGAGGTTCATGTCAGGATGAGCCTGCAGGAAGGGTACCACATGAGGGAGGAGGATATCTTCCCTGTAACGCACAGCGTTGAGATTGCCTGCAATGACAACAAGCTCAGTCCGATAATGCTGTGAGACACCGCCCCAGACCATGACGGACCCTCCACCTCCAAATCGATCCCGCTCCAGAGTACAGGCCTCGGTGTAACGTTCATTCCTTTGACAATAAATGCGAATCCGACCATCACCCCCGGTGAGACAAAACCGTGACTGGTCAGTGAAGAGCACTTTTTGCCAGTCCTGCCTGGTCCTGCGACGGTGGGTTTGCGCCCATAGGCAACGTTGTTGCTGGTGATGTCTGGTGAAGACCTGCCTTACAACAGGCTTACAAGCCCTCAAGCCAGCCTCTCTCAGCCTATTGCGGACAGTCTGAGCACTGATGGAGGGATTGTGCATTCCTGGTGTAACTCGGGCAGTTGTTGTTGCCATCCTGTACCTGTCCCGCAGGTGTGATGTTCGGATGTACCGATCCTGTGTAGGTGTTGTTACACGTGGTCTGCCACTGCGAGGACGATCAGCTGTCCGTCCTGTCTCCCTGTAGCACTGTGTTAGGCGTCTCACAGTACGGACATTGCAATTTATTGCCCTGGCCACATCTGCAGTCCTCATGCCTCCTTGCAGCAGGCCTAAGGCACATTCAAGCAGATGAGCAGGGACCCTGGGTGTCTTTCTTTTGGTGTTTTTCAGAGTCAGTAGAAAGGCCTCTTTAGTGTCCTAAGTTTTCATAACTGTGACCTTAATTGCCTACCGTCTGTAAGTGACTTAACGACCGTTCCACAAGTGCATGTTCATTAATTGTTCATGGTTCATTATACAAGCATGGGAAACAGTGTTTAAACCCTGTACAATGAAGATCTGTGAAGTTATTTGGATTTTTACAAATGATCTTTGAAAGACAGTTTCTTTTTTTGCTGAGTTTAGATCCCATGAATATACAGCACTACTATAATCTCTGAGATACAGTACTACTTAAAGTCACGGGAAATGTGTGAGTGTGGGGGGATGGGGGTGCATTGACAGTAATAGGGTGTGAGAAAGGTTGAAAGATAAAGAAAGAGGGAGTGGCGGGAGAGTGGGTGAGGCAGAGGGAGAGAGAATTAATGTGTGCGTAATTGCATTGTACATACACCTCCACACTTAGGGCATAGTGCCAGCAGAGGGCACCACTAACTCAAAGAAAGGACAGGAGGCTGCCCAAGCTGTGGACCTCCTTAAAGAAAGAATGCCCCTAAAAAGCAACTTCTTGTCTTGAAAACGGCCTATGTGGCATCGATATGAGCCAGAAACATTTATTCTACTGTCAAAATGTACTACAAAGAGTAAATATAATTTTGGTCATAAAGTCAGTCTGGTCCCAAAATGAGATTTGCAAGATATAAAAAAATGGTTTGGCACGGTTTTCCTTGGGTTTATTTATTACTGAATGACAACAGAGACAGAATACAATATGAAATTGTATTGAATAGTTTGAGGTAGGCCTTGTCTCCAAGGAATGCTCCTCAGAGTCAGATGCTGATGACAGGTTACCCAACGCTGGGCTGATGGTGCAAAACAGCAAGCGGGAAACAAAGTTTGAGTTGACATATAAATATTCCCCTAGATCCATGCCCATTGGTTGAAAGAAAGGAAAGTGAATTTTGCACCAGTGAGCCCATAGGTTAATCAACAACCGTGGTGGAAGTGTGCCATGCTCATTGGCTGAAGTTAATAGGTGAGTGACATTCCGCATGCTTGCTAATAGTAAAGGAGGAGAGCCGTGACACTAAGCTGATGAGGTAACATTGTGACACTACCCTATAAATAACTGCTATGCTGATGCGGTAACATTATAAGCGCTACCATATACTGTATGTCCGGGGCAGGGTTGGGTAGGTTCTAAATGTGATCTGTTATAGTTACAAGTTGCCTGTACAAAATTGTAATCAGTAACTTAGCTTTTGGATTACCCAACGTAATCCGATTACTTTCCCCTTAAGCGGCGTTAGAAGAGTGTCATCATAGTGGTCTCTGACTTGTGGTCTTAAACTTGCAGTGCTGAATTGAATGTCATTGAGGAAACAGAACGATATCATAATGTATTTTTCTTCCACAAAACAGAATTTCTGAATTTAAAAGTAATTCAAGAAGTAGTCACCTAGTTTTTCAAAAGTATTTGTATTCTGATTACAATATTTTTGCCGGTAACATTACTGATTACAGTTTTGTTTTAATCAGATTACATGTAACTGATTAGATGTTAGTTGTTGTTAATTAGTTACTCCCCAACCCTGTATGTCCCTTTCCAAAATGTGCATATGTTAACTTAGGAGAACCATTCATCATGGTTATATTATTGAATCAGCGGACAAGTGAATGTAATTGACAGCATGCACAATACCATATTTTATAACCTCCAAAGACATCCACAGCTCTGTCGCCATAGAAACAGAATGCAACCAAAGTCATTATCTTTTCACTGTTGAGGTTATTCGAGTTTGTTCAGCTGAAATAACAACTCCAGTACCTACTTCACTGAAGTAAGAAACAAAAGGACTGTCACAGATTTTACTTGGAGAAATAACGACATGGTTGAGTTGGGATCTATGACCTATGGAATATTCACAAGAGGTGTTGGTGACATTCAACTCTTCTTTAAATAGTCAAGCAAGACAGAACAGTCACATATGTATAGATCTCTCTCTCTAAGGCCATTTGAATACAAATCATTTCTGAGAGTGTGACATGTCATTATAACATGAGTTTGACATCACAGTAAGAAATCCCTGAGTTAACAACAGCCTCTGTCACCCACAAGTGACAAGGTTGCGGATAACAATACCTAATTGGGACAGGGCTTGTTATTGGCGAGTTAACTACAGTGCTAGCACAAACAGCAGCTACTAAATTCAACAAACTGTGTAGCATATCCTGCTGTCATGTTTGCCCAGGATTTGTGAGCGTGTAGTCTTAGCTACTCTGATAAGCACTTCCCTCCACAATAACACTGGCCAAGCAAATAGACATGTTGCCATTCTAGCTCTGTCCGGTGCACTATAAAGACTGGTACTGGCACCCAGAGAGAGAGCGCTTGATCTCTGGCTCTGGCGGCAGCTCACGTACGCCAGTGTCTGATGGTGGATGTTAGGAATGAGTTATTCTGGTAGTACTGTGGGTATCACAACCCCCATCTCTGCAAGTGAGAGTGAATGTAAGAGTGAGAGTGAATACACTACATTCAACTTATATTTGATTAGGTTTATCCTATTCAAAGAGAGCCTTGAGAGCACAGAATTAGGAATTAGAATACTAGAATGGACATGAACCTTCTTATGATGGTCCAAAGGTCAGTCATGTTGGCCAGGGAGTTGGTCAACCATGGTTTGCCAGTGATGTGTTAAGAGTGTGAAGAATGCATCTGCATTGTATGTGTGCTAACTACTGTAGTTAGCCAGACAGTTTTTGTGGGATGATTCCATATTTATTTTTTATTAAACTGCCAATATGCCAACATTCCATTCAAACAATGCTGTCAATCCACAGCCATACACAGGATGCGTTCGTAAATTCACTCTGACTCCTGTAACTCCTGTGGTTGGAGTCGTAGGAGTCGACTCTTGCTCGACTCCCAAAACCCACTGAAACAGATGCGCAAACACATACACACCATCCCATTATTGCAGTCCTACTAGGAAGACTACATTTGCATTCTAGAGGACTGACATGAGCATGATGCTGCCCATTTGCCTATTACAGGCTTATTTTGTTAGAATATAGAAGGTGCTGTGTAGGAACTAGAAGATTTTTTGTGATATTTCTGCTGTGTGCAGCCTTGACAGAACCCATTGAATGATGTGAGGTGCACTCTACCCTGATAAACCTATTATTTACCATGTTATAGCCCTATTCAGACGGGTATTACTATAGATGTTGGTTTTGTCATTATTATCCAAGCATGTGCGTTATTCCAGATTTCGATTCACACATGATTCGTTTTTCGAAACTGCCCCCTGTAATTATTTTTTTAAATGTAATTTCATGACAAAAGCCTGGAGGTATATATTGTAAGATATGTCTAGACGATATTAGGCTACACTGTTAACTCGTGCTTGGCCGCCAAATGTATAGGTATCCCCATACTATTTAAATTGATGAAGTGTGATCATAATCATTCTTTTTTAGATCCATCCATGGTAGATGTCCTTCCTAATAAAAATGCCAGACATCCTGCTGATTTGAGCTGCTGAACCGTATTTACACTTGACTGTGTTTATGGATGAGAAAGTGAACTTGCCATTTCCCCAAAAAATTGCGGGGATGCTGCTTTGCGATCTATTGCCTAGGACAGGGCTCTCCAACCCTGTTCGTGGAGAGCCATCCTGTAGGTGTTCACTCCAACCCTAATCTAGCGCATCTGATTCAATAATCTGGTTGATAATCTGAATCAGGTTAGTTACAGCTGGGATTGGAGCAGGTTGGTAGCTTTCCATGAAAAGGGTTGGAGAGCCGTGACCTAGGACATCAACAGCCAGCCAGGGTTTCATTAAAACTATAGGCAATACTTTTTATTGCACATTTTGGCCGAATTAAACTGATGCATTTTGCGATGTTCAACTTCAATTCACTGGCACTATGAAGAATAGCTTAGCCATACGCATTGATAGCCTAATATTTAATTGAATATACCTTTGGTGAATTTAAGAGGCATTGCTAGATACAGATGTCCAAGATATAGCATATGCGCTAGCATATGCGCACGGTTCTGACTCTCTCTGCCTGCCCGGATCCTCTCTCTCCCTCACTTGCTCATTTTTCTCTTTGCTATGAAAAAAGCTAATGTGTGTTGGGTCTTCGGACTTTTGCGTGTTGAAAAGCTCAGCCTACTAATTGACAGCCCCTACTTTGCTGAAGTTGCGCGGGACATTGCAAGCCAAGAAATTGCGAAATACAATGCGACTGCCTATAGCCTACATCTTCTGATTACCGATGCACAGTTCTGATTGTCTGCCTGATGGCTGACATGCCTACCTATGCCTGGCTGTGTCCGTCCCATCTCTATCTCCCTCCCTCGCTAGCTCGCTCTTTCTTTTCTGTGAAAAATGCGAGGATTTTCTGTAGACTAGGGAAAATAGCTTCCTCCGTTGCAAAAATACTTAACCTTAGGAATCGACAGACAATGAGTCGATTATTTTGGAGTCGACTCCAAAGTTGTTCACTCGCTCCCTCAAGCTACATCTAGGGGCAGAGGGGGCAACGTTAGTGAATTGGACCTCCACTTAAGATGAGGATTCCTCATAGGGAAAGTGGCTAGCGCAAGGGCTGAGGGGGTAAAAGTTTGGACTGCAGCCTGTGTCTTTTATGTGTTTGAAACCCAGCCAGTGAGTGAGTGGTGGGGAGGGCCGGAGAGGCGTGTGTGTGTGTGTTGAGAGAGCACTACAGCTATTGGTTGAGTCACGTGAGCAAGAGAGCAGCAAGCGTGCAGGTCATGGCGACTTTTTACTAGTTGTAGGTAGGCTATTTAGATTGTCATTATGGAGACCCCTATTTCCAACCCTTTTTCCATAAAAAATGAATACGCTAGAACTGATGCACATCAAGAAATAATGGAGACAAAGACAGGAAAACGTGCACTAGAGCACATTACATACATTCGCACAGAGGTGGTTTAAACTGAATTCTAATGTTGACTTTGCTTAAAGAAAACGGTATTAAGCAAAGTGTTATATGCATGCTCAGTTCCTGGGTCTCGGGGGCTGCCGAGTGGACATTTGAAATGGAAGTGTGGAAAAGTCCTCAATGACATTACATGTGGAGAATGACACATTTTCCTCTGTTGGCCATCGATTAGCCTATTAATTTTCATCCCATTGTAGACTACCATTTGATACAATACATATGTTGAAAGCCTACCTGGAGGTAGCCTACCCCAATTGTCATACTTGAGGAAAAGTAAAGATACCTGAAAAGAAAATGACTCAAGTAAAAGTGAAAGTCACCCAGTAAAATAGTACTTGAGTAAAAGTCTAAAAGTATTTGGTTTTAAATGTACTTAAGTATTAAACGTAAATGTAATCGTTAAAATATACTGAAGTATCAAAAGTTAAAGTAAAAGTATAATTCATTTCAAATTCCTTATGTTAAGCAAACCAGACACGATTTTCTTGCTTTTTTAATTTACGGATAGCCAGGGGCACACTTCAACTCAGACATAATTTACAAACAAAGCATTTGTTTTTAGTGAGACTGCCAGATCAGAAGCAGTAGGGATGCTCTTTTGATAAGTGTGTGAATTAGACAATTTTTCTGCCCTGCTAAGCGTTCAAAATGTAACTACTATAGTACTTTTGGGTGTCAGGGAAAACGTATGGAGTAAAAAGTCCATTATTTTCTTTAGGAAAGTAGTGGAGTAGAAGTAAATGTTGTCAAAAATATACATAGTAAAGTATAGATACCCCCAAAAAAGACTTAAGTATTTTTACTTATGTACTTTACACCACTGATAAATAGGCTATAACTTCTGTTTATTGTTGTTGTAGCCTTGTGTTATTACGCAATTATTAATGGACATGTTTAGTTAATTAAATTGGAAGCTATCAAAGCTCTATCGCAATTGCCGATAAGTTGTTAGAACGCATTAGATTGATGGTAACAATAGTCAGATTACGCTAAAGGTAAAAAAAAGATTGGACACACCTACTCATTCAAGGGTTTTTCTTTATTTTTACTATTTTCTACACTGTAGAATAATACTGAAGACATCAAAACTATGAAATAACACATATGGAATCATGTTGTAACCAAAAAAGTGTTACATTTTTTTTATTATAAATTATATTTGAGATTCTTCAAAAGTAGACACCCTTTGCCTTGATGACAGCTTTGCACACTCTTGGCATTCTCTCAACCAGCTTCATGAGGTAGTCACCTGGAATGCATTTCAATTAACAGGTGTGCCTTGTTAAAAGTTCATTGTGGAATTTCTTTCCTTCTTAATGAGCCAATCAGTTGTGTTGTGACAAGGTAGGGGTGGTATACAGAAAATAACCCTATTTGGTAAAAGACCAAGTCCATATTATGGCAAGAACAGCTCAAATAAGCAAAGTGAACGACAATAAAATTTTTGCTAGACCTGGCAACACCAGTTGAATATGACCGGTGTCAGTAAACGTCAGGAAAAAAACGCAATTCAATTGTTTGAAGCAGCACAGTTACAGTCACCAACACTCTAGATAACATGAAAACAGCCTAACCAGCTCTGCTAGTGTGAGTAAAATGGTCAGATTGAGGGTTTTCTCTCATTTGTGTCATCAAACGGCGCCGGAGCAGAAGGCAGACGTTTTTTTTTGTTTGTTTATCTGCGTTGTTTGTAACTTATTTCTTGTACTATTTATGTACATAATTTTGCCGCTACCATCTCTTATGGCCAAAAATTACTTCTAGACATCAGGACTGCGATTACTCACCACAGACTAGCAGAATCCTTTTTCTTCTTTCACGACTCTGACGAGCCTGAGGCGGAGGATATACGGCTCCCTCGGGAACAGGCCCCGACCCCAGTGATCTGCGTGAAGAGGAGGCGGAGAAAGAGAGGCCAGAGGGCCTATCTTTCTATTGTCTTTGGACAATAAAATGGACGAGTTATTGGGAAGACTAAACTACCAACGGGACATAAAAAATTGTAACATCTTATGCTTCACGGAGTCGTGGCTGATCGGCGACAATATCAACATACAGCTGGCTGGTTATAAGATGTACCGGCGGCAGGATAGAACAGCGGCGTCTGGTAAGACAAGGGGCAGCGGTCTATTTAGTTTTGTAAACAACAGCTGGTGCACGATATCTAAGGAAGTCTCGAGCCATTGCTCACCTGAGGTAGAGTTTCTCATGATAAGCTGCAGACCACATTACCTACCGAGAGAGTTTTCATCTATATTATTTGTAGCTGTACATACCACCACAGTCAGAGGCTGGCACTAAGATAGCATTGAATGAGCTGTATTCCGCCATAATCAAACAAGAAAACGCTCACCCAGAGGCAGCGCTCCTAGTAGACTTTATTGCAGGGAAGGTTTTATCTAATTTCTATCAACATGTTAAATGTGCAACCAGAGGGAAAATACCTCTGGACCACCTATACTCCACACAAAGAGATGCATACAAAGCTCTCCCTCGCCCTCCATTTGAAAAATCTGACCATAATTCTATCCTCCGGATTCCTGCTTAGAAGCAAAAATTAAAGCAGAAAGCACCAGTGACAAAATCAATAAAAAAACTGGTCAGATGAAGCAGATGCTAAGCTACAGGACTGTTTCAAATCAAATAAAATCTAATTGTATTGGTCACATACACATGGTTAGCAGATGTTAATGCAAGTGTAGCGAAATGCTTGTGCTTCTAGTTCCGACCATGCAGTAATATCTAACAAGTAATCTAACAATTTCACAACAACTACCTTATACACAACAAGTGTAAAGGAATGAATAAGAATATGTACATATAAATATCTGGATGAGCGATGGCTGAACGGCATAGGCAAGATGCATTAGACGGTATAGAGTACAGTATATACATATGAGATGAGTAATGTAGGGTATGTAAACATTATATAAAGTGGCATTGTTTAAAGTGACTAGTGACATTTATTATATCCAATTTGAATTATTAAAGTGGCTAGAGATTTGAGTCAGTATGTTGGCAGCAGTCACTCAATGTTAGTGATGGCTGTTTATCAGTCTGATGGCCTTGAGATAGAAGCTGTTTTTCAGTCTCTCGGTCCCAGCTTTGATGCACCTGTACTGACCTCGCCTTCTGGATGATAGCGGGGTGAACAGGCAGTGGCTCGGGTGGTTGTTGTCCTTGATGATCTTTTTGGCCTTCCTGTGAAATTGAGGGATGTAGATGTCCTGGAGGGCGGGTAGTTCATCCCCGATGATGCGTTGTGCATACCCTCTGGAGAGCCTTGCGGTTGTGGGCGGAGAAGTTTCCGTACCAGGCGGTGATACAGACCGACAGGATGCTCTCATTTGTGCATCTGTAAAAGCTTGTGAGTGTTTTTGGTGACGAGGTAAATTTTTCCAGCCTCCTGAGATTGAAGAGGCGCTGTTGCGCCTTCTTCACCGCACTGTCTGTGTGGGTGGACCATTTCAGTTTGTCCGTGATGTGTACGCCGAGGAACTTAAAACTTTCCACCTTCTCCACTACTGTTCCGTCTATGTGGATAGGGGGCTGCTCCCTCTACTGTTTCCTGAAGTCCACGATCATCTCCTTTGTTTTGTTGACGTTGAGTGTGAGGTTATTTTCCTGACACCACACTCAGAGGGCCCTCACCTCCTCCCTGTAGGCCGTCTCGTCGTTGTTGGTAATCAAGCCTACCACTGTAGTGTCATCTGCAAACTTGATGATTGAGTTGGAGGCCTGCATGGCCACGCAGTCATGGGTAAACAGGGAGTACAGGAGAGGGCTGAGAACGCACCCTTGTGGGGCCCCAGTGTTGAGGATCAGCGGGGTGGAGATGTTGTTTCCTACCCTCACCACCTGGGGGCAGCCCTTCAGAAAGTCCAGGACCCAGTTGCACAGGGAAGGGTCGAGACCCAGGGTCTCGAGCTTAATGACGAGTTTGGAGGGTTCTATGGTGTTAAATGCTGAGCTGTAGTCGATGAACAGCATTCTTACATAGGTATTCCTATCTTACATAGGTATTCAAGTTTAGTTTGTCTGGGAGCAGGACATCGGGGTCCGCGACGGGGCTGGTTTTCCTTTTGTAGTCCGTGATCGACTGTAGACCCTGCCACATACCTCTCGTGTCTGAGCCGTTGAACTGCGACTCTACTTTGTCTCTATACTGACGCTTAGCTAGTTTGATTGCCTTGCGGAGGGAATAGCTACACTGTTTGTATTCGGTCATGTTTCCGGTCGCCTTGCCCTGATTAAAATCAGTGGTTCACGCTTTCAGTTTTGCGCGAATGCTGCCATCAATCCACGGTTTCTAGTTGGGGAAGTTTTAATAGTCGCTGGGGGTACAACATCACCGATGCACTTGCTAATAAACTCGATCACCGAATCAGCGTATACATCAATGTTATTGTCCGACGCTATCCGGAACATATTCCAGTCCAAGTGTTGGAAGCAATCTTGAAGCGTGGAATCGGATTGGTCGGACCAGCGTTGAACAGACCTGAGCACGGGCATTTCTTGTTTAAGTTTTTGTCTATAGGCTGGGAGCAACAAAATGGAGTCGTGGTCAGATTTGCCGAAAGGAGGGCGGGGGCGGGCTTTGTATGCGTCGCGGAAGTTAGAGTAACAATGATCCAACATTTTTCCAGACCGGGTCGCACATTCGATATGCTGATAAAAATAATTATCTTGGTAGATAATGCGGTCTGCGTTTGATCGTAAGGAATTCTAGGTCAGGTGAACAAAAGGTCTTGAGTTCCTGTATGTTGTTATGATCACGCTAGCACAGACTTGCTAGCACAGACTTGCTAGCACAGACTTGCTAGCACAGACTGGAATATGTTCTGGGAGGAGCATTGAGGAGTACACCACATCTGTCATTGGCTTCATCAATAAGTGCATTGATGACGTCGTCCCCACAGTGACCGTACCCAAACCAGAAACCACAGACACGAGAGGTATGAAGAATATGATTGTGTCGCATAGTGTGGTATGCAAAGACACCATCCTGCACAGCTAAATCATATTCTTCTTGGGAAGGCTCTACCTTCTTGAAGAATGTGGTGACAGAGGGCATACCAACACGAGCAATCAGAGAGGCTTTATGCTTTTTCATCTGTTGATGTTCTACCACTGCCGTTCTTCCCCCGCTGCCAATTGAAAAAGAGGAATTACAAGGGGTGCAGTTAACCATTTTATTGTCTTGACCTGAGCGTATAAATGGAAATTCTCTCATCATGTTGTCAATAAAATGGCATTTCCATTTCTTGGAAAGAGCCATTGTACCTCCTCTGTGTGCTCTTCTTCACTCTCCTTGTGTCACTCTTCTTACTCAACTTTTTATTCTCATCCAATCTTTCTCTTCCTCTTTTCTACACTCGTCTTCCTGCTCTTTCTTCCTTTCCTTCTCTTTACCTTTCCACCTCACTCTTCCACACTCTCCTCACTTCACTCTTTTTACTCCCTTCATTTTTCCTTCTCCTTCCTCTCCAATCTTTAATAATAAATAGTACACTATTAGATAAAATACTTTGGTTAACAGATTCCCATTGCTTGCCTCATTTTTGTATTTTATCTCAAAAACATTGTTTGGAATAATAAATTGGCAGGCACTGTAATCATATCTTTACCTTTCCTCCTATCTCTTTCACTCTTCTTCCTATCCAGTCTGCCCCCTCTCCTTCCTCTCCACTCTCTAACATAACAAATTATGCTCATGTTATCCATGAAAATGTCTAAATATATTTTCACACTACTTATTATAATGCCAAACCATTAAAACTGTAATCTACAAATACATATTCTCATAATTGTGCATTAATTTAATATAATTATATTTTCAAAATAGCCCGTCCACTGCATGTTTACATGTGAACGTTTTTTTTTACCTAGCTAGCTAGCTAACCTAGCTAGATAATTTAGTTGACATAGCTCATGTTAGCTAGCATTACCTTTTTAAAACCGTATAGAGCAGATCATCTATATAATAAATGGTGACATTATAACATCATTAGCTAGTATCTCAAACCATTGCAACTTACCTGGCTTGAAAAGACGTTTGTGGTGATGTTGTGGACTCACTTGACACTTGCTAGCTTCTGGCCGAGTTTTCCACAGCAGTTTTCTCTAAAACTAGCGCGAGCAAGTAGTTAGTAGAAGAAGAAGAGTGAGCCCCCTCTGCTGGACAAAATAAGCACAACTCGATTGAGACGTCAACCGGTAGGCTCTGCTGTCCGGTCTTTCTTGCCACGTAAAATATTATGACAGTACACTAGCTGCATTTCGTATGTTTGAGTTTTTTTTCTGTTTGCCATTTCTTTGGATTTGCAATGATAATGATGTTGATGTTGGGCACTGTCCAGTTTCTATGTATGGTACAGAGATCGAAATTCAAAAAGGGAAACATTGTTTCCAAGGTCGAACAGGCTGACAGCGAGGCTTATATTAACCCCCGCTGTACCAAACTACATGCTAGGCTGGAAGCAAGAGGAAATCATGTACGAGTTGAGATAAATACAAGAGATGATTCGTCCAGAAACATTAACATTATACTCTTATAGAGGCACAGTGATCATTGTTAGATGCAACTGTTAGCAGGCATAGTGTGACTGTGACAGCCAATACGATTTAGCCGGTGGTAACTCGTCGAATAGACAGCTCCTGGAATGCGGTTTTAACCAATCAGCATTCAGGATTAGACCCCTCCGTTGTATAATTAAGCAATAAGTCACGACGCGGAGTGCCTGGATACAGCCCTTAGCCATGGTATATTGGCCATTTACCAAAAACCTCTGAGGTGCCTTATTGCTATTATAAACTGGTTACCAAAGTAATTAGAGCAATAAAAATAAATGTTTTGTCATACCTGTGTTATATGGTCTGATATACCACAGCTTTCAGCCAATCAGCAGTCAGGGCTCACACCACCCAGTTTATAATTAAGCAATAAGGCATGAGGGGGTGTGGGATATGGCCAATATACCACAGCTAATAGCTGTAAGCAGGCACTCTGCGTTGCGTTGTGCAAAGAACAGCCCTTAGCCATGGTATATTGGCCATATACCATACTGCCTCATGCCTTATTGCTTAATAATACAACGGGTGGATCTAATCCTGAATGCTGATTGATTCAAATAGCATTCCAGCCGGTGTCTATTCCAGAAGTTACCACCGGCTAAATCTATGACGTTAAAATGCTTATTTACTCTGTTTCATTTGACTGCACAATACACTGTCTCATCAGCCCAGCCAGGCAATTATAAACTGGTTATCAACTTAATTAAAACAGTAAAAATACTTTATGGCATACCCATGGTATACGGTCTGATATACCACGGCTTTCAGACAATCAGCATTTAGGGCTCAAACCACCCAGTTTATACTTTTATTTTCCTGCATAAGTAAAAGCAGGAAATGCATCACCTATGCCTCTACTGCCATTTATTCCAAATAGACTGGTTTTGGATTACTTCCGGACCAAGATGGCTGCCATTTTCGCTCGATTATGGAACTTTGAGGGTTTATGACATAGCCCATCTAGTAATTTAATAGGATCTCTATGCTTGAGAGAATCTCTTCTAACAGAGAGAGCTGGAGTACTATCTGACTGATTCACTATGAGCTCTCCCTCCTTCCACTCCATTGACTGGCTGTCTACCTGTCCTGTGTGCACTAAGCGCTACAATGAGGCCCGGTGTCGGCCCAAGCTGCTGCACTGTGGGGAAACCTTCTGTCTCATCTGTCTGGGAGAGATAGACAGTCACACTAGTAAGGGGGCGCTGCCGTGCCCCTCATGCAGACAGGTGATCAAAGTACACATACGCATTCCCACACATACACACGCCCACACACATACGCATGCCCACACACACACACACGCGCCCGCGTGCCTCTGCCTATACGCAGACTACGTGCTGCAGTAGGGCCCCGCGGTTGCTAGGGGGCCCCCCGATTACAAATAGGGACTCAGTCAGGGACTCAACTTACTGTTGAGAGTCAGAAGAGTAGAATAGTAGAAACAAGATGCAATTTTAAAAGAAAGTAGTGCATCAGCAGTTTTCCAATTGTTATGGCAGTCATTGCCAGTCACTCAATAAACCCATGTCATCTACCATTTTTGTATGTATTGCTAGGCAAAGTAGTCTAGCCGGCTATCTAAACCTTGCAGCAATCATCCCCAAAGGCCCTGACCTCCAGGGGTCCACGATTGATTTTGTTAGTCACTCTTACTCTGATATCATATGAACATGACATAAATCATGGCAAAATCTGTTGAACTGCAGGGGATTAGCTAAAAAAAGCAAAAATTTTGTAGGACATTAACTTAAAAGCTGAACATTTTTCTCTCCGCCGCCAAGAAGGGGGTCACTAAAATGTTTTGCCCGCGAGGTGGGAGGGGCAACCAAATCTTGCCTCCAAAACACTAGAGGCGCTTCTGCACACACACACACACACACACACACAAACACACACACAATGTCAATTGTAAGATCTGAGACGGGGACTGAAAGCTAACTCTTCTCTCCTAATCAGCCACTGTGTTTTAGTCCCAGGGAGAGGGAAGACATCCATATTCATGAGGCATTGTTTAGATAAATATCCACTCTGTCATAACTACTCTCTGAACAGCACCCCAGACGTCAAAAACACATTCCTCCATATTCATAGTTCCATATTGTCACCTGCTTCAACAAATACCAGTATAAGAAGGTATCTATTTCTCTAAAGAGATTGCTGCACACAGATTAGAATATGCACACTCAGCTGTCAATAGAATAGAATAGAGATACTCATTTGTTTCACTAAGGACTAACAGATACAGTATAGACTATACTCCTCCATCAAGCATTAGTATAATAACAGATATATTCAATCAGACTTTTAACTACTGTAGCTCTACTCTGTTTTTATATTTCCCCAAGTTTGGGACTTTGAGTTTCTGTTAGCTCAGGGATTCGATCCAGCAACCTTTCGGTTACTGGCCCAATGCGCCTACCCACCAGGCTACCTGCCGCCCTGGGGTGCTTATCATTGCAAACAGCCAGAACAACAAGAACATTATAATATGCCCTTATCAATATGAAGATACAGTAACTAATGCCAGATTTAAAAAAACATTGACTATCACTAAATGCACTAGCACTTTTTAAGGACATGCACTATAATAAACCTACAGCACAAAAGCATTCAATAACTCATTTTGATTGATGAGCACAATGAAATCTCTTACTCATACATCTTCATCATCATGTTTTCTCAACGATCCAATCCAGTGTCCATGTCCTCCCTATAGTACTTGAAAGATGAGTAAGCAATAGACAATAGACAACTCTACCGCGGCATTGCTTTGTGAAATGAATGGTTTCTGGAGCCCTCATGCAAGGTAATAATGGGGCCCTTCGCTAGCCTAGTGCAAGAGGATAGAGAGAAAATGTCACAAACCCTGTAAACTGGGGAACAGCCCCGACCAGGTACCTGAGTATATCTCCCTGCTCTTCAATTTCATCAGCCACCTCTTCACACCTGCAACAATGATGTGAAGAAGCCCGTCATGCGCAGGGCAATGTTACAGTAGCCCTGAAACCGGCGAAGGCAAGGCAACACACTCAGGACCTTCACACAGGAGACTGCCAGTAATTCAGTAGTTAACATTCAGAGCAGCAACAATATTATATAATTTGCTTTTATAAATCCCCACCCATCCTAACCCTAAACTGAACAACACTTCAAATACCTGTTGCAGTTTCAAATAAGCAGACGCCTTCTGCAGTAGCATTGACTACACCCATCAGCATATATTTCCACTCCCAGCTGAGAGGAGACAGAAACAGCAGGTCTGACAGTATGTCAACATCTGTCAGATAGAACCCTGTGATACTCCAGGGACCATGCAGGCAGATATGAACACCCCTTGCTGGCTGGCTGACAGTGCATCTCCCCCTGTCCCACTCCCCAATCTGCCTCTGCTCTGAATGTGTTTGGCTGGGGCACCTGCTTTTACCTGTGTTCGTGTCAGGTAAGATACAGCAATGCTTCTGCAGGATGCTCGGCAGCACCTGTGTAGGGAGAGAGAGAGGGATAAAAAAAAATGTAAAGAGCAGTTGTGTCACAGCAGAATGAATGGCAATTAGTCCTGGGAGAGCATTCAGCCCCACTCTATGGCCTACAATTACAGCAATAGGCAACAATTTCTCACCCCATTTGTATGGGCTGAGAATGATCCTCATGTTTATTTAAATGGATCTGTTATGAAGCATTTTAATTATGCAGTAAGCCGTGAAATTGTGGTCAGATACAGATGTGTGTGTGGGTGGACCATGTAATTCTGAGCGTCTTTTATCTAAACATTGGCAGAGGTGGATTTGGTGGTGGTGTGAAGAGGAGAATGTGATAGGCTAACAAGTATCAAGCAGTACTGCTCAAATGGAGGAAATTAAGACCACCTGATCATTTAATCTGATGTGTTCACTAAAAGATTGAAGAAGCCTGACTTAAGAAGCATGTTCTGCTGCATCAACAGTTTGACAGGAAGCTATGGAACATAAAATAGAACAAGCACTTACTGTACTACTTACATTATTTGTATTATATAATGAACAATAACAAACTGTAGCCTATCCAATGCCTGCTAATCAATTTCACCTCTATTTCCTCCATTAAAATGAAATACAGTATATGATCTAAACACAGCATAGTGAAATGACTTCCTTCAGCACCAACAAATGTAAACTATTTTCATAGTGTAAACTAAAGCTTCTTATGTAGCATTTTCACTGAAAAGAACACAAAACTACAGGCAGGAATCGGGTTAAACCATAACTAAAATCTTGCTCATTTGGTTTACCTAGCCTGTCCATGAGAGATTAGGGTAGAGCAGGTGTCACAGCAAACAGCAGATGTCTGTTCATGACTACTGATTGACAGGTTCATTGTCATCAAAATTACTTTCATAATAACGACCGCTCGGCGCTCTCCCATTCACCGATGGGAAGAGCAGTGGGAAGGGAAGCAATAATATTCCCTTTATTCAAACACCTCAATCTACCAGAGTTATATCAGGTCCTGCTACTAGGTATTGGATAAGCATATCTTAATTAAAACTGAAACATATCAAGTTCCTATTTGACACTGATAGGAGTCTAGGGGGAAGGGGGCGGCGGCGGATGGGGTCTTCCTGGGGCATACATCTATACATCTACATTATAGAAAAAATATATACAGTACCAGTCAAAAGTTTGGACACGCCTACTCAGTCCAAGGTTTGTCTTTGTTTTTTACTATTCTCTACATTGTAGAATAATAGTGAACACATCAAAACTATGAAATAACAGATATGGAATTATGTAGTAACCAAAAAAGTGTTAAACAAATCAAAATATCTTTTATATTTGAGATTCTTCAAAGTAGCCACCCTTTACCTTGAGACTGCATGAATCAGGCCTTCATGGTCGAATTGCTGCAAACAAATAACTAAACTACACCAATAAGAAAAAGGGACTTACTTGGGCCAAGAAACACGAGCAATGGACATTAGACTGGTGGAAATGTCCATTCGTCTAATGAGTCCAAATGTGCGATTTTTGGTTCAAACCGGCATGTCTTTGTGAGACGCAGAGTAGGTGAACGGATGATCTCCGCATGTGTGGTTCCCACCGTGAAGCATAGAGGGTGAGATGGTACTTTGCTGGTGACACTGTCAGTGATTTATTTAGAATTCAAGGCACACTTAACCAGCACGGCTGGTTTTTTTAACCAAGGAGAGTGTATTTAACCAAGGAGAGTGTTGGAGTGCTGCGTCAGATGACCTGGCCTCCACAATCACCCGACATTAACCCAATTGAAATGGTTTGAGATGAGTTGGACCGGCAGAGTTAAGGAAAAGAAGCCAACAAGTGCTCAGCATATATGAGAACTCCTTCAAGACTGTTGGACAAGCATTCCTCATGAAGCTGGTTGAGAGAATGCCTAGAGTGTGCAAAGCTGTCATCAAGGCAAAGGGTGGCTACTTTGAAGAATCTCAAATATAAAATATAATTTGATTTGTTGACCACTTTTTTGGTTACTACATGATTCCATGTGTGTTATGTCATAGTTCTGATGTGTTCATCAAAACTTTTGACTGGTACTGTACTGTATATCTCGTTTGTTTTGTTTTGTTTTCAGTGGCGGCCACATTTAGCAGTGCGCCGCTGCTTAATGCATATTGGGGAAACACTGAACAGGTAGTCTTTATCCTGTCACCTCTGCTTCATAAGCGCCACATATCATCCTCACCTCCTCTTCTCAGTCTGTCGGCTCCATTCATCAATTAGCAGCTCATGTTATTGGCTGCTGTTCCGCCAAGGATGACCTAGGCCGTGCCGTGGAGTGGTTAAGTGGATAAGGAGCAAGAGAGGAGCATTGACACCAAATAAGAGGCTCCACAAAAGTGAATGATAAACAGTTTGGCCTGCATGGATCAAACTCAGCATAACGGGCTAAGTTATGGGGACGGTGCATGGTGCTGGCTGGCTGGCGGGGCTGGCAGACGTTGCATTAGGAGGGGGAGAGACAAACTGTCAGGATGATCATAAATGTTTTACACCCAGAAAGGGGCCTGAAAGTGTTAGGCATCCATTTGTCTTTAAGCTCATCTTGGGCTGCATACCAGAGAGAGGATTTATGTTGTTCTGCTTTAACAAGGCAGATTTACAAGAAACACAAATAGTACAATACTATAAATGGGACAACTGGGAATAGCATGTCAAGAATCAGCTTTAGGATGTGTTTGATGTTTGATGTCGACTCATTCAAATGGATGTGATAGTGGAACATTCCAGTTGGGGGATGAATAGAAGGTGAAACTAATGAAAAGGCACATTCACAGCTGATCTGTTATTTTAGTTCTATACTGTATGTGCTAAGTTATTTTTAGCTTCAGGTCCAATTTTAACAGGGAACAAGGAGCTGATTGGCACAGACTATGGCTCTGGTTAGCAAATAATGACATGTTTTTTTGTGGCGGTCCACAGTTTCTATGAAACGAATGAATAGGCATGCATGAAACAAGTTCATAAAAGAGAGTTTAGTACATTACCATCTGGACTAAAGGACAGATCTTGTGAATGAACAGTCTTAATCCACTGTGCCAATGTGCTATTAAAAGGTACCATTTAGCATAAGTGCTTTCAAATCCTCTGTGCTACTGCCAATATTATTCAATGTTATATTTTTTGCTTAATTACTCTTCGGGGCTGCAGATGAAATACAAAAGAATTAGAGTGCATCTCATTATTTGCATTCTGGATGCCTCCTGTCCTTCTTCCCTAATCTGCCTCTGCAGCCAAAGAGAATGCACAACACAACCATGTCCTGTGTTTCCAGGCAAAGCCAGCAGATCACAGGAGGGGGCTTTTCTCAGAAGAGAGAGAACAATATAATGAGGCATGTATTGTGCAACTTGGAGGTTTCAGATAAGTATGAACGTGCAACTTTTACTTTTACTCCACTACATTCCTAAAGAAAATATGTACTTTTTACTTCCATTCATTTTCCCTGACACCCAAAAATACTTATTACATTTCGAATGCTCAGGCAGAACCTATCAATATAAGGCATTGTCATCCCTACTGCCTCTGATCTGGTGGACTCACTAAACACAAATACTGCGCTTGTAAATTATGTCTGAGTGTGCCCCTGGCTGTCCTTACAATAAAATAAAAAACAATAAAATTGTGCCATCAGGTTTGATAAATTAAGGAATTTGATGTATAGCATTTACTTCTACTTTTACTCAAGTATGACAATTGAGTAATTCTTCCACCACTGTACTTGAACATTTTAAACCAGATACTTTTAGACTTTTACTCAAGTACACTGAACAAAAATATAAACGCAACATGCAACAATTTCAAAGATTTTACTAAGTTAGAGATCAGAAAACTGGTCAGTATCTGGTTTGACCATCATTTGCCTCATGCAGCTCAATACATCTCCTTTGCATAGTTGATCAGGCTGTTGATTGTGGCCTGTGGAATGTTGTCCTACTCCTCTTCAATGGCTGTGCGTGAACTGGAATACGCTGTCCTATACGTCGATCCAGAGCATCCAAAACATGCTCAATGGGTGACATGTCAGGTGAGTAGCACGCCATGGAAGAACTGGGACATTTTCAGCTTCCAGGAATTGTGTACAGATCCTTGCAACATGGGGCCGTGCATTATCATGCTGAAACATGAGGTGATGTCGGTGGAAGAATGGCACGACAATGGGCCTCAGGATCTCGTCACGGTATCGCTGTGCATTCAAATTGCCATAGATAAAATGCAATTGTGATGGTTGTCCATAGCTTATGCCTGCCCATACCATAACCACCACCGCCACCATGGGGCACTCTGTTCTAAAGAAACATGATATGAAGAAAATGTAGAAGGACAGAATAGCATACTCTGAGTTGTCCTTATGTCAGGCCCTGATCTGGCTATGGTTGTGGACTACACTAGTTCATTTACCAGACAAGATTTGCTTAGAATTCCGTGGCATTATTTTATATTATTTTACAACCCTAAGCATACAATTGAACATAGCTGAATACAATAGAAAATATATGATTTGAGGGAGTGCGTACATGGGGCTATTCTGTGTTCAGTGGTTAACAAAGAAACAGGCACTCCTATATGCTTAATTTAGAATTTTTATGTAACTTTAGTTGATACAAACGTTGGGCTATATGTTTAGATTTTTAATACATTCTAAGGCTCCATGATGCGATTCTAATGACGATTTGAAAAAAGTAGCATGAAAGGCATTATAATGACACAGGACGAGACCCAAGTGCAGACACAGGAGTCAGATGGCAGATGTTTATTAACAGACAAGGGGCAGGCAAGAGGTAGGTTGAGGACAAGCAGAAGTTCGTAAACCAGGTCAGAGTCAGATGGGTACAGGACAACAGGCAGGCTCGTGGTCAGGGCAGGCAGAATGGTATGACAGGCGGGCTCAGGGTCAGGGCAGTCAGAAATTGTCAGAACTGGGAGGAGTAGAAAACAGTGACTAGAAAAACATGTGTACGGAAAAACCCGCTGGTAGGCTTGACAAAACAAGACAAACTGGCAACAGACAAACAGAAACCACCAGTATAAATACACAGGGGATAATGGAAACAAATGGGAGACACCTGGTGGGGGGTGGAGACAAGCACAAGACAGGTGAAACAGAGCAGGGTGTGACAGGCACTCTGCTTAGTTTTTTTGCGCAGGCTATACACATTTCATCAGTTTCTCATTCACAATTTGACAAGCACTTGATAATGCCTCAAATTTCCCGGCGGCATCCCCTTTGTGTGGCCGTAATGTCCCCTAAAAAAATCAATGCCTTTTGCGGCCATTGGCCGTTGTGCCCTTCGGCTGAATATAATAACTATAATTCCCTTCTCCCAGCTGAAGCATGTCTCACTCACATGGCTCTCCGTCACATGATCGGGTCCTTCTCACAGGCTACAAGTGAAGACAGTGATCTGGTCTTTCTCACAGGCTACAAATGAAGACAGACACAATTCCGAGGTGCTTATTGAAGATATTGGAATAACTGTTCACATTTACTTTCGTCAGCCAACAAGATGAGTAGGCCTAATGAACAGAAAAAACACTAGCCTATGTCAATCTCCTATCCCCCATAGTACAACAATGTAAGCAATGAGGCTGACACAACAGATCAGAATGTTTAGCCTAAATTACATTTTAAGCGCAACAATGCACACATGGCAGTAGGCTATAAGTGCTACATTAGCGGGAAAACACAATTCTCAAAAGTGACCGCAAATGTGATTACACATGTAATACTTTTATTATAAAGGTGCATTTTATTATATAGGTGCATTTTTATGGTTAAAATGATCTGCCCCACACTTGAAACTGTGTATGTATGACAGTTTGGCTCTACACTTGTTGTAAAGCGGCTTAATTTCAAGAAGTTATTTGGCCACTTTTGTTGTGATACTTTAGTTGTGCCTGTTACCAACCCTTAGTAAACTTTTGTAAAACAACATGTTTGACCAGATACAATGCTATTTTACTGTAAACAAATTGACAAAAGACTTTCAGTACTCTTATAAGGAAGGACATTCAACAAGCACGGCACTTACACAAATGACTGATGATTGGCTGAGAGAAATTGATGATAAAAAGATTGTGGGAGCTGTTGTTAGAATTCAGTGCAGCTTTTTACATTATTTATCATAGTCTGCTGATGGAAAAACATGTGTTATGGCTTTACACCTCCTGCTATATTGTGGATAAAGAGTTACCTATCTAACAGAACACAGAGGGTGTTCTTTCGTGGAAGCCTCTCCAACGTAATCGAGGTAAAATCAGGAATTCCCCAGGGATGCTGTCTAGGCCCCTTATTTACTAACAACATGCCAGTGGCTTTGAGTAAAGCCAGTGTGTCTATGTATGTCACGCCTGCTCCCGCTCCCCCTCTTTGGTGCTCGAGGGTGCCAGGCAGCCCATCATTACGCACACCTGTCACCATCGTGACGCGCATCAGCGCTTCATGAGACTCACCTGGACTCTATTACCTTATTGATTGCCTCCCCTATAACTTCCTTAGTCTCTTCCCTGTGTCTGCATTAATATTGTTTTGTTCCCCTTGTCCAGAAGCTGTCCTTGTTTTCTTTCATGTCAGTTATTTATTAAATATTCACTCCCTGTACTTGCTTCTCGTCACCCAGCGTCTGTCCTCACAATGTATGTGGATGACAAAACACAACACGTCAGCTACTACAGAGAGTGAAATCACTGCAAACAATAATCTAAGCTGCAGTTAGTTTTAGAATAGGTGGCAAGGAATAAATTAAATATTTAAAAAACTAAAAGCATTGTACGTGGGAAAAATCATTCACTAAACCCTAAACCTCAACTAAATATTGTAATAAATGATGTGGAAATGGAGCAAGTAGAGGTGACTAAACTGCTCGGAATAACCCTGGATTGTAAACTGTCATTTTCAAAACATGTTAATTACAACAGTAGCTAAAATGGGGAGAAGTCTGTCCATAATAAAGCACTGCTCTGCCTTTTTAACAACACTACCAACAAGGCAGGTCCTACAGGCTCTAGTTTTGTCGCACCTGGACTACTGTTCAGTCATATGGTCAGGTGCCACAAAGAGGGACCTCGGAAAATTACAATTGGCTCAGAACAGGGCAGCATGGCTGGCCCTCAAATGTACACAGAGATCTAACATTAATAATATGCATGTAAAGCTCTCATGGCTCAAAGTGGAGGAGAGACTGACTTCATCACTACGTGTTTTTGTAAGAAGTGTTGACTTGCTGAATGCACCAAGGTGTCAGTTTAAACTACTAGCACACAGCTCAGACACCCATGCCACCAAAGGTCTCTTCACAATCCCCAAGTCAAGAACAGACTAAGGGAGGCACACAGTATTACATAGAACCATGGCTACACGGAACTCTATTCCACATCAGGTAACTGATGCAAGCAGTAGAATCAGATGTTAAAAAACGATACAAATACACCTTATGGAACAACGACGACTGTGAAGAGACACACACAGGCACACATACACATGATAAGACAAGCACTCTACACACATGTACACAAGGTGTTTGTGTTGTGGATATGTGATAGTAGAGCAGTGGCCTGAAGGAACACACTTGGTGTTGTGAAATGTAGTGTCACGTAATATTTGTAATTGTGTATGGCTGCCTTAATGTTGCTGGACCCCAGGAAGAGTAGCCTTGGCAGCAGCTAATGGGGATCCTTAATAAATACAAACCTTATCAAAACATATAGGCCTATGGGCTAGGCTGCAGTGCATTCTGTAAGGATTTAGACCCCTTCCCTTTTTCCACATTTTGTTACGTTACAGCGTTTCTAAAATTGATTAAATTAAACGTTATCCTAATCAATCTACACACAATACCCGATAATGACAAAGCAAAAACAACTTTTTAGACATTTTATTTTACTTATTTACAAAAGTATTCAGACCCTTTGTTATAAGACTTTAAACTGAGCTCAGGTGCATCCTGTTTCCATTGATAATCCTCGAGATGTTTCTACAACTTGATTGGACATGACTTGGAAAGTCACACACCTGTCTATATAAGGTCCCACAGTTGACAGTGCATGTCAGAGCAAAACTCAATCCATGAGGTCTAAGGAATTGTCCATAGAGCTCCGAGACAGGATTGTGTCGAGGCACAGATCTGAGGAAGGGTACCAAATGTCTGCAGCATTGAAGGTCCCCAAGAACACAGTAGCCTTCATCATTCTTAAATGGAAGAAGTTTGGAACCACAATGACTCTTCCTTAAGCTGGCTGCCCGGCCAAACTGAGCAATCGGGGGAGAAGGACCTTGTTCAGGGAGGTAACCAAGAACCCAATGGTCACTCTGACAGAGCTCCAGAGTTCCTCTGTGGAGATGAGAGAACCTTCCAGAAGGACAACCATCTCTGCAGCACTCCACCAATCTGGCCTTTAATGTAGAGTGGCCAGAAGGAAGCCACTCCTCAGTAAAAGGCACATGACAGCCCGCTTGGAGTTTGCCAAAAGGCACCTAAAGGACTCTCAGACCATGAAAAACAAGATTACCTGGTCTGATGAAACCAAGATTGAACTATTTGGCCTGAATGTTAAGCGTCACGTCTGCAGGAAACCAGGCACCTCTCATCACCTGGCCAATACCATCCCTACGCTGAAGCATGGTGGTGGCAGCATCATGCTGTGGGGATGTTTTTCAGCAGCAGGGACTGGGAGACTAGTCAGGATCGAGGGAAAGATAAACGGAGCAAAGTACAGAGAGATCCTTGAAGAAAACCTGCTCCAGAGCGTTAAGGACCTCAGACTGGGGCGAAGGTTCACCTTCCAACAGGACAACAACCCTAAGCACACAGGCAAGACAACGCAGGAGTGGAATCGGGACAAGTCTCTGAATGTCCTTAAATGGCCCAGCCAGAGCCCTGACTTGAACCCGATCGAACATCTCCCCAAATACAGGTGTGCCAAGCTTGTAGCATCATACCCAAGAAGACTAGAGGCTGTAATTGCTGCCAAAGGTGCTTCAATAAAGTACTGAGTAAAGGGTCTGAATACTTATGTAAATGTGATATTTCAAAGAATTTTAAAACTGTTTTCAGTTTGTCATTATGGGGTATTGTGTGTAGATTGATAAGGGAGAAAAACGATTTAATCCATTTTAGAATAAGGCTGTAACGTAACAAAGTGTCGTAAAGTCAAGGGGTCTGAATACTTTCCGAATGCACTGTACCTTGCCTTACTGCACAGAAGCTGGGCATCATTCACAAGTGGTAATATGTCATTCACAAGTGATAGGCTAATATTGACACCCATCCGACTATTCTTGATTTAATCTTTACATATACTAAATCATATATGCGTGAAATTTGTTTTGATTTAGAATGGACAATTATCTGTCTTGAAACAGGGGCAGGGGGAAAATACATGTCATCTATGCACTTAAATTGAGACTGGAGGACGCTTTTCCAGTGGTTAATTTTCATGCCAGCCAGGTAGGCTATACACCTGTTGTAAAGAGAAGCAATGTGCTTAATATTAGGAAAGTTGAGAAATAAATATAGTAGACCTAGCCTATAGAAAGCTGATGGGATCCTCCTATTTTTAAAAGAGACCATGACTCTGTTTTCTCACGCAATTTCATAGCCTATAGAAATGTTGCTCAACATGAGCTCATGGGCTCTCATGAAGTCTTTGATTAGATTTTTGATTACATTTGCATTGATGTCAGAGTGATTAGAGGGACAATAGAGTGCTGAGTACCAGGCAGTTATCAAGTTTCGTAAGCTACTAATGACTATTAGTATCTTCATGGCTTGGAGAAGCTTAATTACTGTGACTAAACGGGCATGTGGAATTTGACTGCCGGCATGACTTGTGACCGCCGGTGTGGCGGTAATGCGGTCCCCGTAACCGTCCTGGGCTGGCGTGGTAACACATGGTCTGCAGTTGTGAGGCCAGTTGGACATACTGCCAAATTCTCTAAAACGATGTTTGAGGTGGCTTATCTGATGGACATTCCTGCAGTCAGCATGCCAATCGCACAGTCCCTCAAAACTTAAGACATCTGTGGCATTGTGTTGTGTGACAAAACAGCACATGATCATTACACAGCACAAGTTGCACCTGTGTAATGATCAGTCTGTTTAATCAGCTTCTTCTCAGATTCTTTCAGGTGGATGGATTATCTTGGCGGAGAAATGCTCACTAACAGGGATGTAAACACGTGTGTACACACAATTTGAGAGAAATAAGCTTGTTGTGCGTATGGAACATTTCTGGGATATTTTATTTCAGGTCATGAAACATGGGACCAACACTTTACATGTTGAATTTATATTTTTGTTCTGTATAGTATTTTGCTGTGTGACTTTAACTTTTCGATGAGTCATTTTCTATTAAGGTATCTTTTCTTTTACTCAAGTATGACTAATGAGTACTTTTTCGACCACTGACTGTCGGTTTCACAATCATGTCTGAATACGAACGCTCTCAATAGAAATACATGCATAAAATGTAGACTGCCAATGAAAAGAGAGATTGGCCAGTGGTAATTTCACACAATAACAATCACACAATCAGGAAAGTAAAAGTGAGAAGGTGAGAGAGACGCAAAACGAAAGGAGAAAAAGCCAATACAGACCAGAAAAGTCATACACTATCGTTTCGAGCGACATGCCATTTTTTACTGATGGCATCTCATATAAAAGGAACTGATTGCCTATTCTCTGAATGGCCATTTGGGGAGCAGAAAGTAAAAGTACCATTTGGCCATGCCAGTGGATATGACTGCTGAATAGAAATCAGCAGAACACTGATTGTCCCTCCATAGGACACTGATACAGCAGCCTTTAGACGAGCATACATGTAAATGTTATAAAAACCTTGGGTTGTTTTCCACCCGAGACCACAAACAAGAATACATCTCCACTGTCACACTTATTTAAAGTCTAAGCTTTTAGGGAGGGGTTCTCTACTAAGCTAACATATGGAATTGTCTGTCCTATATCTGAGAAATATAAGAAAGCTTAGGAATATATGTTTTATTTATTACCGATATTTACCACTGTTTTGGGGGCACAAAACTACTTCCATACGTCCATTATTTTTTTCTTACGGGTACCGGTACTGTGTTATCTTCAGACGAGTCTTGTGAGACTTGTGGGCGTCGTAGAGCAAAACAACCGATGTATGTATTTGTGATAGTCGATGGTGGGGTCATATTAGTTTGTAGCCTGAACTGCTTGGATGCTACAGACGTTTTAATGAGAAGACGTCTCCTGGTTTGACAGACACTGCTGTGGATCTGCCATCTTCCACTGCAGATGCACCGACATTGGCGGAGGCTGTGGATTGAGACGCAGCCCATGCAAAAAATAGACATCTCTACACTCTTAGAAAAAAAGATACTATCTGGAATGAAAACCCTTTGAATAACCTTTTTTGGTTCCAGGTAGACCCCTTTGGTTCCAGGTGGAACTCTCTTGGGTTCCATGGAACACCCTTTCCACAGAGGGTTCTACATAGAACCCAAAATAGTTCTACCTGAAAGCAAAAAGGGTTCTACCTAAAACGAAAAAGGGATCTACCTGGAACCAAAAAGGGTTCTCTTACGGGGACAGCTGAAGAGTCCTTTTGGAACCATTTTTTCTTAGAGTGTCGCTTAAACAAACAGATTTTGATGAGGATTTTTTTGGGTGTATGGTAATTAGATCAGAATTCTGTGCAGCACAGACATTGACTCTAGTAAGCTGAAGAAAGTTGAATTTTTTTTTTATTTTACCTTTATTTCACAAATTCTTATTTTCAATGACGGCCTAGGAACAGTGGGTTAACTGCCTTGTTCAGGGGCAGAATGCTAGTCAGCTCGGGGAGTCGATCTTGCAACCTTTCGGTTACTAGTCTAATGCTCTAACTACTAGGCTACCTGCCGCCCCTCAAGAGGAGGGTAGCAACAGAAATGCCTATCGTCCCAGCAGAGACTCAGATCCACTGACAGTGTCAAAGCCAGCCTCACTCACGCATTCATGCACTCACACACACACGCACATACACACGCACACAAACACACGTTTGCACACACACACACACCAGCACACAGATAATTATTTAAAAAAGCAGTGTATAATGGGATATCTTGGCACAGACTACTGGTGGGTGGCTGGGGAGCAACTCTTCCTGCAGCTGAGAAGTGGAGTAGATTCAATGCATTTCAAAGTGTTTGCTACTCTCCCCTATTTGGTCCCCTATGCTCAGTCAAGCTATCAAGATCTCTGGTGTGTAGATCAAATGTTAGATAAGTGCCATGTTTAATCAGAATCCCCTGAGTAAGTTAGAGATTTAATAAATTGCAGCTTAGTCTGCTGAGGAACGGCTTACCACGTAATGATAGTATTACAACCAGTGAACTGACTGAAAGGGACCTAAAGGGAATAGCACTATAAGCTACCTATAGATGTAGGATCTTAATTTGAGCCAGTTTGCTACAGCACGATAATAATCCTGCAGCAACAGGAAATGTGAATTATGGATTATAGTTAATTAACGTTTTTGTAGAGGTTGGTACATTTTTTGTAAGGGTAAATCAAGTCAGAAATTTCAAAGTGTAAATTACAAACTTCCGGAGCCTTTTTAAACCTCAAATGCACTACAAGTTGAAAATGTCGTGCATTGCAGGAAAGTTCTATACTACACAAGGTAGACTAACCCCATTTTCACATGTAGATGCTTTCAGTTTCAGGACACGTGTACTCATGCACCCTAAAGTGAAGATACTGTATTTTATAACACCTATGTCATGTTAGTATCACCCATAAAGGTTCACACCAAAATACCCACCAAAACCGCTTCGTAAAGATTTACAGTGCACCGCTCATTGGCAGTATACTGTGCATTCTTTCACGTAGAACCGTGTTCATTTAGAGTTGAGAGCACTGCACTTCACTGCATATATCTGCACATGGAGATATAAAATATGTTTTTAACTTCTGGAAGTGAAATCACTACAGGATGTACATCTGCAGGCAGCCCTCCATATCAGAGGAGTGAGAAGTGGGGTTGAGGAGAGGAGGATACATCCCATAGACATAGCATGGTTGATTTTGGCAAAGGCACACGTGACCAGTTATACAGTGCATGTGGTGCACAGCAGGGTAAAGAGGTTGGCTACAGCGTCTGACACTCATGTTAGACAGAAGGGGGCCAGACAGAGGCAGTGCCAACAGTTCATATCAGGGAAGAAAACAGAGCGAGAGAAAAATACTTTCTGAATGAAGGTTAAAATGAGATGAAGTCTAGGCTATACTTCAGGAGGAGGATTTGAACATGGTAGCCTCTCTCACAAAACAAACTGTAGAAAGACAGTTTGTAAAGAGGTTATCACATTATCGCTACACAATATGACAATAAATCAGGTAAAGCAGCCACTTTACAGAATGACATGCTATGTTTTTTGTTTCCAAATCCACTACCTATGGCATGCATTAACATTTGCCAGCAGTATACCACCCTGCATCCCACTGCCGGCTTGCCTCTGAAGCTAAGTAGGGTTGGTCCTGGTCGGTCCCTGGAAGGAAGACCAGATGCTGCTGGAAGTGGTGTTGGAGGGCCAGTAGGAGGCACTCTTTCCTCCGGTCCTATATGAAATATCTCAAGGCAGTGATTGGGGACATTGCCCTGTGTAGGGTGGTGTCTTTCGGATGGGATGTTAAATGGGTGCCATGACTCTCTGTGGTCACTAAAGATCCCATGGCACTTATCGTAAGAGTAGGGGTGTTAACCCCGGTGTCCTGGCTAAATTCCCAATCTGGCCCTCATACCATCATGGCCACCTAATCATCTTCAGCTTCCAATGGGCTCATTCATCTCCTCTCCCCTGTAACTATTCCCCAGGTGGCTGCTGTAAATGAGAACATCTCAGCCTCTAATATCATCACCCCTCCATTACACCCCACACAGTAGAGTGTTTTTCTCATGTCTGCATGACTGATAATCTCTCCCTCCGCTTAACTTTCAGAGCAGAGCACAGGAGTCGACAGCTTGGTGACAGAGTTTGTTCAAGAAAACTGCACTGTCACATTCACGATCTGCACCAGCAAACTATACCCACAGACAAGATAGACCTAAAGCTGAAGAACTGTACTGTCCTAGGGGTGCAGGATATGGACAAATATGACCCATATTACCAAATTTGGCTATCGCGATTTGACATGCGATATTGCCTAGATCAAAACACTTGGGGGAACTGTTGGAATGATAGAAATATAACAACTTATGATAAGAAGCAAAGTGGAAAGGAGCATCGTTCTTGTTTGGAATCAGTTGACTGCATTTTACCTTTATGGTGAATCTGTGAGGAGGAACTGTGCTGCTTGAGTGACAAGGGGGCGGGGCTTGGTGTGTGTGGAAAGCAGCAGCTAGAAGGGGAAAAAAATGTGGTAAACTATAAAAACGGCTGTTATTCGCGGTTGAGATGCGTTGCAAAATATTGCGATATGGATCTCTTGCAATATGGATATTGCACATGTTAATATGCGATTTTGATGTCAATTCAATTAATTGTGCAGCCCTATACAGTACTGTACAAAATAGTGGTTAAGTTCTTCAACAGCTGAAATCAGAGCAAACACAAGCAGGAGAAGTGATATCAAATTTAACTCACACTGACTGGACCCATTAAGTCTGTGCCTGGGCTATTCCATGAAAAAGTCAGCCTGAGCATGTCCTAACAAAATTAGTCATTTCCAAATAAAACCATGTTCATAATTATACTTAAGGTCTATATATTGGAGTTCAAGCAATATAGGCATGTGCATATTGTCTCATTAGCTGTTGTAATACAACAAAATCTTATATTTGTGTCTCCATTCAACGGGGTTAATTTTGATATACAGTACCTTCAGAAAGAATTCACACTTCTTGACTTTTTCCAAATGTTGTTGTGTTAAAGCCTGAATTTAAAATGTATTAAATGTAGATTTTTGTGTCACTGGCCTACACACAATACCCCATGATGTCAAAGTGGAATTATGTTTTTTGAAATGTTTACAGATTAATAAAAAATGAATAAGCTGAAATGTCTTGAGTTGATAAGTTTTCAACCCCATTGTTATGGCAAGCCTAAAAAAATTCTGGAGTAAAAATGTGCTTAACAAGTCAAATAATACGTTGCATGGACTCACTCTGTGTGGAGTAATAGTGTATAACATGATTTTTGAATGACTACTTAATGTCTGTACCCTACACATGTAATTATATGTAATTCAGTTGAGCCGTGAATTTCAAACACAGATTCAACCACAAAGCAGGGTGGTTTGATTCATAACCCAACGCGGGTCTCAAAAAAACGCATAAAATCGCTAACATAAAATCCCTTACCTTTTGAAGAACTTCTGCTGAGGGCTTCCCAAGTGTCCAACGAAGACAATCCATGCTTCTTTTGTTAGAAAAAGTCATTTAATATATCCATAAATCTCCATTTGGTTGGTGCGTTATGATCATAAAATCCACCGTTGAGTCGCCCATTGAACCGTGAAGAGAACGCGTTCACATTATACCTATACACTTGTCCAAGAACAATCAAACATCATTGATAATGTATCCTTAGGAACACTTTTATGTATATTTACTATAATATTTCAACCGGATTATAAACTGGACGATAGGAAAGGAAAAAAAAAACACAGCGCGCGCGAGCCCGTGAACGCGGATCCTCTTCTGTTTACATCCAATGACTAGTTCGAAATTCTTCTTCTAATACCATCCAGAGCAACCTAACATCACTAAACACTGTCTAGAGACTGTTGACATCCAGTGGAAGCAATAGGTACTGCAATCTAACTCCCATATATGTCTGTTTTCAATAGGGAGCGGTTCAAAATGAGGCAATGTGTCAAAAACACTTTTTCCAGGACAGAAATTCCTCGGGTTTTTCGCCTGTTATATCAGTTCTGTTATACTCACAGACAATATTTTAACAGTCTTAGAAACTTCAGCGTGTTTCCTATCCAATAGTACTAATTATGTGCATATCCTAGTTTCTGGGCCTGCATGCACTGTCAACTGTGGGACCTTATATATATAGTGCCTTTCCAAATCATGTCCAATCAATAATGATTAATGGAAGCAGGATGCACCTGAACACAATTTTGAGTCTCATAACAAAGGGTCTGAGTACTTATGTAAATATGTATTTCTGTTTTTAATATTTCATGAATTTGCAAACATTCCTGTTTTCGCTTTTTCATTATGGGGTATTGTGTGTAGATTGCTGAGGATGTAAAAAAATATGTTATCCATTTTAGAATAAGGCTGTAATGCAACAAAATGTAGGAAAAGTCAAGGGGTCTGAATACTTTCTGTATTTAACGACATATGATGTTTAATGTACAAGATGTATATTTGTATAGACTACACCTAATATAGAATAGAAGAGGAACTTCAATTTCATTGAATTTCACTGAAATCAATTATATTTCCTTTCATGCATATTCGAATTGCAATTCTGTATCCTGTTAACTATTTAAATTCAAATTAAATTCAAATGCAATAATTGAATTGGTATTTATGAGTCATTCTCAATTAAATTCTGAATTGAGCCCAGCCCTGACGCACACAACGCACACACACACGAAGACAGACACACACGTACAATACCACACAAACACATGCTGATCATTTACAGTTGCCAATCTTGATAACTCCCTGCTCATTTGATGCCAGGTCCGCCCCCCTCTTCCATTCACTTCATTTCATTACACACTGCTTTCCTCCTGGCTGTCACGACAGGGCTTTGCCAAACCACTATCTCTCACACACGCTTGCATAATAAATGAACACAGAACACTTTGCAAGGACGTGCCCTCAGCTTGCTTCCACATGTTAAGAAATGCAGTTTCCATGTTGCGACTGTAGCTGTCCTCTCTGTTCCTCATCCAGAGAGAAACACACAGGAATCGACCACAAAGTTTCTGCCGCGCAGCTGGTTGTCATTGAAGAAAGACGCGTTGGCAACTATGGGCTAAAAATACGGGCACGCTCTTTGTATTATTGAAGAGGCAGGGTGTAGCGTATTTGAACTGTTTAGGAAATATGAGGTTTGAGGGATCGCAATGTGCCATTAAGCTTTTAGGAGAGTGATTACATGCAAACTACAACGTACACCTTTTTTAAGGGGTGGCAGGTATCCTAGTGGTTAGAGCGTTGGACCAGTAACCGAAAGGTTGATAGATTGAATCCCCGAGCTGACAAGGTAAAAATCTGTCGTTCTGCCCCTGAACAAGACAGTTAACCCACTGTTCCTAGACAGTCATTGTAAATAAGAGTTTGTTCTTAACTGACTTGCCTAGTTAAATAAAAACACCTATGATGTATGTGGAATACTTACAAACTACTGGGAAAAAACTGGTGGAATCAACGTTGTTTCCACATTTTTTTTCTTTGCAAAAAGTCATCAACATAAGGGAATTTCATATTTTTTTCATCAAACTTTTAAACTAAATCCAATGATCCAGACATTTTTTGTTCTTTTCACAATGAATTCACATAAATTGACAACTCAACCAATGTAAATCAAAACTATACGTTGAACTGACATCTGTGCCCAGTGGGAACTCTGTTAACTACTAGCCTATATGTGGTCTCTGTGCAACCAGATAATTGATTGTACTGTGCCAATGGTATACCAGGAATTTTACAGCACTTCTTCCCGTGGTGTTCAATAACCCAATTTTGCACACAATAACAGCATTTTTGTTTGGTATCAATAATTGCATCTGCAAACTGTGAATCCTAACTACTGTGGCCTTTGACTCATCATCATACCTGACAATAGCACATCATACTGTATGTATTTCCAGTACGCCAGCCGCAGCCCAAGTGATGTAACCTAATTCACAGATTCTATAAACCCTTCACGGGAATACATCTAGTCTTACTGCTATTGCTCTTTGGCCACAAATAAATAAATATACAGTGTACTAGTTGATTATTATTGTCCCAGATAGTCTTGTTGAATACTTGGCTTCTCTCACAGTGTCCTCAACACCCGATCATTACATAAGATGTTTACCCATGTTTCCTCCCAGACAGAGAAACTGACTATTCAAACACGGCTGCCTGCCTCCCTCCCCTAGCTGAACCGAGCTCTCCCTTCAACGCCTGCACGGCAAGCGGTACCCACTACTAACCACCACCACTGCTTCCACTGAACATAGTCCACACAGACAGATAGCAGCAGCACATTGCATGTCTCTCGGCTGCTCACAGAAGTGTGGGAGATGAGATGCACTGTGAGAGATACATTTCTTCCATTTCAGAGGTTCACATCTCACAAAACAAATTGCTGTTTTTTGCCTAGAAAGTTCCCATCTCTCACTCTTCTCCTCCGGGACAAAGTTGTGCATATATGCAGCAGCAACCAGAGAGAACAGTGGTGTGTTTGTGAACAAAAGCATGTCAGGTGCACCACAGTGCAAAATCATTCCAATGAGAATATTTATAGGAAAGATGCAGGGGGGAATTAATAATTGCAGGTAACTAAAAAGTAATTAATTATCTTTTCTACCAAAATCACCTATCAAAATTCTTAAACAGCGGATATTACATAAGACTGATCAGCCATATAGCACATGTATTTGGAAGTAAGATGCTGAGACCCACCCATTTCCCAACTGAACACTTAATCTATCACTATGCTAAAATCACTGACTATTCAAACACACCGAAATCCATGTGCTGCCAACATTGCTAATCCGACACCCTCAGACTTTTCGAATAGGGTATAACTATGACATGAGGGGTAGATTATCAAAAATGATGTTACCTTCTTCAGAGCTGACATTCTACAATAGGTATTTCCTCCTCAAATCCCGTTCACATGCTGAGGTGTCCAGCGAAGTTTAGAGGGTGCACCCATTCCAAACTAGGCTCACTCTGGTCCTGATGCTGAGCCATGGGTACCTACCTATTTGATATTCACATCGCGGTTTCCATGCGCTGCTTTCAAACCCTTCTTCACATCTGGCTTAGTTTGCGCATGTCAATGGATTTGAAATTACTGGATGCGACCAGAGGGGGAGCTGTTGATCAGGATATAGGGAGCCACTGTCAGGCAAGGGGCACTGATGCAGGCAGTTCAAGTTCTATCAGTTTCTAAACCATAACGTCTTTGGTTCCATTCTCGTGTGGAAGGCTAAGTGAGGTCTGTGCTCCAGCTTGCTTGTTTTTTTCTTTCACCGCTGTGCACAATGATATTTGGCTTAATGATTTCAGTGGTAACGGGGCATGCTTAGTCAATGCAATGATTCAAATGATGGAGTGTCATTCCAGAAGTTCTTAAAAGCTGCAAAACACTCACTGGCAGGTTAGATGGCTATGCTAACGAGCTATCTAGCTGATAGCTTTAGCGTTCATCACATGTTTGTTAAATGGTGCATTCGAGTTAATTCTAGTGATATGGCACATAGGAAACAAGGTAAGTCCATTTCGCTTCAATCGTTGTTGAAACGTGAAACAGTTAACGCCAGACGTAGCTAACATTAGCTAGATTTACAAGTTTTAATCAAGTGTTTATGCTTACTGTCCGTTTTACTTTTATCTATCAGCTGCTGTTGTGATGATTAGCCGTTGGCTTGTACTTGACATGGACAGCAAAGTGAAACAAAAGTTAAACGATGCTACACATAAGATTTCTTTATTTTTTTACAACAGAAGCCGCGGAAGGAGAAATCAATAGGCGAATATCTTAGCCAATCACAACCGTGGCAGTTAAGTCATGTTGTGAAACACTATCATTCCACAATTAGCGCCAGGTATATTACACATTTTCAGACATTACTATGCAAAAAAACATGTATAGCACCTTTAAGAATGTTAGTTAACTTTGTTTCAGCATTCCAGTCTAAAGTTCTTCAGAGGCTGTACCTTACCTCCCAGGCCTGGGAAATAATCCAGCTCTCCACCCCCTGAGACCTCTGAAACAAAAAGTAGGCCTATCACTGGTAAGTAGTGTTTCATATTACATTATACATTATTCTTATTTCTCTGTCATTTGCAGGAGAAAGAGACAGGGATATTGAGGACGAAGGTCGGGGTGCCTTGTAAGGATCCGACGGCGAGTGGGTAATTTGTCTTTACCATCGGTCCTGTTAACCAACGTACAATCATTGGATAATAAAATAGACGAACTACAAGCACATATATCCTACCAACGGGACATTAAAAACTGTAATATCTTATGTTTCACCGAGTCGTGGCTGAACGACGACATGAATAACATACAGCTGGAGGGTTATACACCGTATCGGCAGGATAGAACAGCAGCCTCTGGTAAGACAAGTGGTGGCGGTCTATTTATATTTGTAAACAACAGCTGGTGCATGATATCTAAGGAAGTCTCGAGGTTTTGCTCGCCTGTGGTAGAATATCTCATGATAAGCTGTAGGCCACACTATTTACCAAGAGAGTTTATCTATATTCTTCGTAGCTGTCTATTTACCACCACAAACCGATGCTGGCACTAAGACCGCACTCAATGAGCTCTATACGGCCATAAGCAAACAGGAAAACGCTCATCCAGGGGTGGCGTTCCTAGTGGCCGGGGACTTTAATGCAGGGAAACTTAAATCCGTTTTACTTCATTTCTACCAGCATGTTAAATGAACAACCAGAGGGGAAAACACTCTAGACCACCTTTATTACACACACAGAGACGCATACAAAGCTCTCCCTCGCCTTTCATTTGGCAAATCTGACTAATTCTATCCTCCTGATTCCTGCATACAAGAAAAAACTAAAGCAGGAAGCACCAGTGACTCGGTCAATAAAAAAGTGGTCAGATGAAGCAGATGCTAAGCTACAGGACAGTTTTGCTATCACAGTCTGGAATATGTTCCGGGATTCTTTTGATGGCATTGAGAAGTACACCACATCAGTCACTGGCTTCATCAATAAGTGCATCGATGACGTCATACCCACAGTGACCGTACATACCCCAACCAGAAGCCATGGATTACAGGCAACATCCGCACTGAGCTAAAGGGTAGAGCTTCCGCTATCAAGGAGCGGGACTCTAACCTGGAAGCTTATAAGAAATCCTGCTATGCCATCCGACAAACGATCAAACAGGCAAAGCATCAATACGGGAATAAGATCGAATCGTACTACACCGGCTCTGACGCACGTCGGATGTGGCAGGGCTTGCAAACTATTACAGACTACAAAGGGAAGGACAGCCGCAAGTTTCCCAGTGACATGAGCCTACCAGACGAACTAAATTACTTCTATGCTAGCTTCGATGCAAGTAACACTGAATCATGTATGAAAGCATCAGCTGTTCCGAACGACTGTGTAATGACGCTCTACGAAGCCGATGTGAGTAAGACCTTTAAACAGGTCAACATTCACAAGGCCACAGGGCCAGAAGGATTACGAGGAGGTGTACTCCGAGCATGCGCTGACCAACTGGCAAGTGTCTTCACTGACATTTTCAACCTCTCCCAACATGTTTCAAGCAGACCAACATAGTCCCTGTGCCCAAGAACAATAAGGTAACGTGCCTAAATGACTACCGACGTGTAGCACTCACGTCTGTAGCCATGAAGTGCTTTGAAAGGCTGCTCATGGCCCACATCAACACCATTATCCCAGAGACCCTAGACCCACTCCAATTTGCATACCGCCACAACAGATCCACAGATGATGCAATCTCTATTGCACTCCACACTGCCCTTTCCCACCTGGACAAAAGGAACACCTATGTGAGAATGCTATTAATTAACTACAGCTCAGCGTTCAACACCATAGTGCCCTCAAAGCTCATCACTAAGCCAAGGACCCTGGGACTAAACACCTGCCTCTGCAACTGGATCCTGTACTTCCTGACGAACCCCCCCAGGTGGTAAGGGTAGGTAACAACACATCCGCCACGCTGATCTTCAACATGAGGGCCCCTAAGGGGTGCATGCTCAGTCCCCTCCTGTACTCCCTGTTCACTCATGACTGCATGGCCAGGCACGACTCCAACACTATTATTACGTTTGCTGATGACACAACAGTGGTAGGCCTGATCACCGACAATGATGAGACAGCCTATAGGGAGGAGGTCATAGACCTGGCCGTGTGGTGCCAGGACAACAACCTCTCCCTCAACGTGATCAAGATAAAGAAGATGATTGTGGACTACAGGAATAGGAGCACCAAGCACGCCCCCATTCTCATTGACAGGGCTGTAGTGGAGCAGGTTGAGAGCTTCAAGTTCCTTGGTGTCCACATCACCAACAAATGGTCCAAGCACACCAAGACAGTCGTGAAGCGGGCACAACAACCTATTCCCCCTCAGGAGACTGAAAAGATTTGGCATGGGTCCTCAGATCCTCAAAAAGTTCTACAGCTGCAACATTGAGATCATCCTGACTGGTTCCATCACTGCCTGGTATGGCAACTGCTCGGCCTCCGACCGCAAGGCACTACAGAGGGTAGTGAGTACAGCCCAGTACATCACTGGGGCCAAGCTTCCTGCCATCCAGGACCTCTATACCAGGCGGTGTCAGAGGAAGGCCCTAGAAATTGTCAAAGACTCCAGCCACCCTAGTCATAGACTGTTCTCTCTACTACTGCACGGCAAGCAGTACCGGAGCGCCAAGTCTAGGTCCAAAAAGCTCTTCAACAGCTTCTACCCCCAAGCCATAAGACTCCTGAACAGCTAATCAAATGGCTACCCAGACTATTTGCATTGCCCCCTCCTCCCCCTCTTTTACGCTGCCGCTATTCTCCGTTTATTATCTATGCATAGTTACTCTACCTACATGTATGTACATATTACCTCAATTACCTCAACTAACCGGTGCCCCCACACATTGACTTGGTACCGGTACCCCCAGTATATAGCCTCGCTATTGTTATTTTACTGCTGCTCTTTAATTATTTGTAACTTTTTGTTTCTTGTTTTTTACTTAACACGTATTTTTCTTAAAACTGCATTGTTTGTTAAGGGCTTGTAAGTAAGCATTTCACTGTAAGGTCTACACCTGTTGTATTCGGCACATGTAACAAATAAAATTTGATTTGAAATAAATATTGTTTCCGGAGCTGAGCAAAGTGAGACATCACCTGCTTTTTATTACTCCCAACTAAGTTGGTGTCACACTCAGGAAATTATATAGCTACAAACACCTCCAAACCAACTGCCAGTACTTACAGCTAATGCTCTTTCTTGCTCATTGGCTCTGTGTCTCAGGAGATAGAGGGATAACACTATCCCCAGCCAGGCAGACGAGTATACACAGTCCTAGCTCCCCCTGCAGATACAAGACGAGTGCAGAGGAATCTGTCACGCTCTCAGCCAGCATGCATAAATACTGTGGAGTTGGTAAGAGGGCTATAATCTTACATTTATGGACTGTCTGTGGGGACAGAGATGCGCCCTAAAGCAAGGGATTTACTATCGAGGCCTCTCCCCGGTTCCCTGGTTTGTCTCATTGATCAGTGTTACTATCACTCTCCTTGATTGTCTTTTCCAGACAAGTTTTGGCAGAAAAAGCAGGAACAAATATTTTTAACCATGATCTTAGTTGTGAGATGCTTATGCAGAGTGTACCCCATGCATTGAGATGGGATCTTTTCAATCTCTGTGCCAAATGGGTGAGACCAGCCAGTTAGTGGCCCAGCAGTCTAAGGCACTGCATCTCAGTGCTAGAGGCCTCACTACAGATCCTGGTTCGATTCCAGGCTGTATCACAACCAGCCGTGATTGGGAGTCCAATAGGGCGGCGCACAATTGGCCCAGCGTCGTTAGGGTTTGGCCGGGGTAGGCCGTCATTGTAAATAAGACTGTTCTTAAATGACTTGCCTAATTAAATAAAGGTTAAATAAAACGGTTGATGCTGTTGCTCAGTGTGTTCTCGAGGTCAAATGTTATGGTTATTATTACAGATATGGGTTGACTATCTCAGTGTAAATGGCTTATGTGGGCACTCATTTAGGCTCAACAGTTGACATTGAACGTATATTTTTTTTATATGTGATCAGTAGACTAAGATGTAACCAAGTTCATTAGATGTGTTTAGTGGAGGTTTCCCTGGCATCACGAAACAGCTGGATGAACAAGCTGCTCTAAGCCGTCCTACCCAAGTCCATTTCACTCACTCACCGTGTGCCTGCTGGAGAGGTAGGGGGTTTAGGCTACCTGGCTGAAACTGATGAGATTTGTAGTTGCCACTAGAGAATAGCCTAAGGCAACACCTTCATTTGTACACTGAATGGGTGTCACGAGAATTTTGCTATTTCCATTGTTGAACTCAACTATCTCTCAGGCTTTGAATAATTCCCAGAGGTTGTCAGGGTTTTTATTCAGAGAACTTTCTGCTTTCAAAATGGGAACACAGTCTTTTATATTGTACATACAAATAAACTCCACCCGCTTTAGGTGGCAGTACTTTTCCACAGTGTACATTCATGGCTTATCACTTTCTGCAACATAATTCAAACTGGACAGTTCCTAGCCATGCCTCCCTTCCTGAGGATGAGAAGGCCTCTTTTCTGTAGTTTGGTTTCACAAATAATTCTTTGTTCTCCCAGATACCCCCTTCTTACATTGCAAGATAGTAACATAATGTCCTATTCTCTAAAAGGTTCTAGACACACACATTATTGGATCATCATTGCATACATTTTCAGATGAGAATATTCTTAGTCATTACTTAAACATACAAATTTCCTTATCAATGGGTTGTACTAGTACTCTCTGCAGCAATTGTGTTAATTAATTGGAAGACAAATGTTTTTCTACCAACTCAAGGATTTATGACATCGAAGCATCCTCAGTTCGGATATATTTGCCTGTTACAGTGGTTTAGGCCTATTAATACTTTCTCTTAAAGCCTGCTCAAATTCACATAGAAATGTGATTTATAGATCTTTCATTGTCATTAAAAGTAAGTCTAACAACTGGTAGATCGGTTCTATGTGTGCTATTTCTATGCTTCCCGTTAAGTTTTGTTTTTGCGTCTTTCGGTATTGTACACAAGCTGAAAACCCAATATTTTTGTTTATTAAAAATATATTTCACAGCAGTTTAGATGGTACAATGATTATCTACACTGTATTGCTTGTTTTGTCACAAACTGAAATTAGGTGAACTATTCAAATTTTTATAACCAGGAAATGGCGGAGCGAATTCTGCGTGTTGCACCTTTTAATGCTTGGCCATTTAATTTTTCTGACAAGCAACACTATTTTAGAAATACTAGAGGTTAGCAATTACAGGATAGGCCTAATCTTGTAGCAGTACACATGGAGTAGTAGAGTGGTTTTGAGTGGACGTTTGTCTATGGCTCTGTGCTACAGTACGCTTGCAGGTACAGTATGCCTACCGCTTTAAATATTAAATATTTGTTGTTACCATGGTGAAGGCAAAGAGCACCATGACAACCTCATAGTCATGAAAATATGTTTTTTTATTTTTTGTTTCTTCAAAGTCAACATTTACCGTGGCAGATGTCTATTTTGAATAATGGCTTAAAGTACTTCCATGTAGAGCAGCTAGGCGTATACGCATGATGCAGTTCTTCTCTATTTTTTTATTAACATCTAAGCAAGGAATTAAGTCATCATAAATATTGCATATTTGAAAAGGCCCACTTATGGGAAAATCTCAATGAACAGTGTACACACCAAAAACAAGTAAAGAGGCATGGGGAGAAGCGCAGCAATACTCAAGTGACTGAATAATACATTTTATTCTGACACTGTAAGAGCAAGGTCTACTGCTGTTAGCCTAGTTAATAGCAACTCTACTGCATTGTATTTGGGCTGCCCGCTAGTTGGTGAGTAGTTTTGGGCCTGTGTGTGTATGCATGTCACTTTTGTTTCCAAAAGTCTAATTCCTTCAACCTCCCGCAAGGCCTTAGAGTTCTTAGACAGTCAAAATATGTAAAGTGAGGGACCAACTCAGCCAAGAATGATATCTTAGCAGTGGTTTAGATTTACTCATTAGAGAGACCTTGAATGACCTTACTATTCATCCCTCCTGTCAACATTACAGTGTTGTTTCTGGATCACTAATAGACTTAGCCTGCCTGACCACTAGAGGGAACAGTGTGACTCACATTCCTTAGATGACTGCAGTTCACCTGTTTCCCTTTTAAGCAGACAATTATTTCATGACTAATACTATGCGTGCGTGTGAATGTACCACACGTCCATCTTCATTCTACAAGACAGCCTGTGTCTTTGAACCACGATTGATTGAGCTGGACCTTGCTGAAACACACTTGCTGCATTAATTGTTTATTATTGAGCCCATGTCCACTTAGCTCCATATCTGCCGCATAATTTACATATTACCTCCAACAGCAAATAGCTTCCTACAGTGCATTCAGAAAGTATTCAGACCCCTTGACTTTTTCCACATTTTGTTACCTTACAGCCTTATTCAATAATGTATATAAAAAAAATGTTTCCCTCAATCTACACACAATACCCCATAATGACAAAGCAAAAACAGGTAGGTATTCAGACCCTTTACTCAGTACTTTGTTGAAGCACCTTTGGCAACGATTACAGCCTCGAGTCTTCTTAGGTATGACGCTACAAGCTTGGCACACCTGTATTTGGGGAGTTTCTCCCATACTTCTCTGCAGATCCTCTCAAGCTCTGTCAGGTTTGATGAGGAGATTCACTGCACAGCTATTTTCAGATCTTTCCAGAGATGTTCAATCGGGATCAAGTCCGGGCTCTGGCTAGGCCACTCGAGGACATTCAGAGACTTGTCCCAAAGCCACTTCAAGATGCGTTATCTTGGCTGTGTGCTTAGGGTCATTGTTCTGTTGGAAGGTGAATCTTTGCCCCAGTCTGAGGTCCTGAGCTCTCTGGAGCAGGTTTTCATCAAGGATCTCTCTGTACGTTACTCTGTTCATCTTTCCCACAATCTTGACTAAACTCCCAGTCTCTGCCACTGAAAAACATCCCCACAGCATAATACTGCCACCACCATTCTTCACCATAGGGATGGTGCCAGGTTTCTTCCAGACGTGATGTTTGGCATTCAGGCCAGAGTTCAATCTTGGTTTCATCATACCAGAGAATCTTGTTTCTCATGGTCTGAGAGTCTTTTGGCAAAATCCAAGTGGGCTGTCGTGTTTTTTTAATGAGGAATGGCTTCCGTCTTGACCACTCTACCGTAACGGCCTGATTTGGCGGAGTGATGCGGAGATGGTTGTCCTTCTGGAAGGTTCTCCCATCTCCACAGAGGAACTTTTGGTCACCTCCCTGACCAAGGCCCTTCTCCCCCGATTTTACCGTTTGGCCAAGCGGCCAGCTCTAGTAAGAGTCTTGGTGGTTCCAAACTTCTTCCATTTAAGAATGATGGAGGCCACTGTTCTTGGGGACCTTCGATGCTGCAGAAATGTTTTGGTACCCTTCCCCAGGTTTTGTGCCTCGACACAATCCTGTCTTGGAGCTCTACGGACAATTCCTTCGACCTCATGGCTTGGTTTTTTTCTCTAACACGCACTGTCAACTGTGGGAGCTTATATAGACAGGTGTGTGCCTTTCCAAATCATGTCCACGCAATTGAATTTACCACAGGTGGACTCCAATCAATCAAGTTGTAGAAACATCTCAAGGATGATCAATGGAAACAGGATGCACCTGAGATCAATTTCGAGTCTCATAGCAAAGGGGCTGAATACTTATGTAAATAAGGTATTTCTGTTTTTTATTTTTAACAAATTAGCCAACATTTTAAAAAAACGGTTTTAACTTTGTCATTATGGGGTATTGTGTGTAGATTGATGGAGAAAAAAAAATGGGTCAATTTTAGAAAGGCTGTAACGTAACAAAATGTGGAAAGTCAAGGGGTATGAATACTTTCCGAATGCACTGTACATGGTTATTATGATTAGTTTTATGTAAATGCCGTGAACAATAATTAACCAGCTTGTTATTTGCGCAGTTTCCTTTCACAGCTGAAAATTGATAAACAAGTCAACTGTTTTTTAAGATGCTTAAAATGCCACTTTCCCTGTCTCTGCACAGCTGCCCATATGGTAGCTGCTTCCCCTTCAGACCAGTAAGCTATCAACACTGCTTAAAGCCTAGAGAAAGAGTGTTGTGTGTGTGTGTGTGTGTGTGTGTCTCCCACCTAACAGTGTGTGCATTCACGCTCTGCGGTAGGGGTGCTGGAGTCTATAGACTGTGGTTGAGTTGCTGAATTCCAGACAGCCTCTCTACCCACCAGTTACCCTGGGGAAAAACCTCCACTCTCTGCTGTGTGTGGGCAGGCCCCATCTTTACCACAGGGGATTCAGTCAGATTTGTGCTCTGTGATCCTGGACAGTGGATATCCACCCATCCTGGAGCATCGATCCAGACCCTCAGCTACAGAGGCAGGGTCATCCAAAGGGTGCTGCTTGGCTGAATATGCTGGCTGAATTAGCTTGATCTGTTACCAAATAAACAAAGTCTTGTGTTAAAGGCTGGGTAGACATGGTGTTGAAGGTGGCTCATTCCAAGTGCGATGAAATGGGTACTTATGATGAATATGGATCACAGGGACTTACCATAGCACAGAACTACAGCCAAATGGGATTCTTGCCTTAAAGGCCCAGAGCAGTCAATGTTTTTCCAGTATTTTGTATCATATTGTACAACAGCTGATGAAACTAACATGGTAACAATGTGAAATCAATGTTATTTTCTGATAGTTGCTGGTTGAAAATGCAATCTACACAGAACCTTCTAATCAGCAGGTTTGCATGGACGGGAGTTTCTGCTTGCCTGCTGACATCACCAGGCGGTAAAATTGTTAATAGACCAATAACAAAGAGTTCCAGACTGCTAGTTTTCACTTTTCCCCTCCCAACTCAGACCACTCCTAGACAGTCCTAGTTAAATTATGCTTGAGAAATCATTTTTTGCTAGAAAGCTATTTTTGTCAATTTAAATGGAAAACTATTACAGTAAGATAGGTATTGATATAAAACGGCTGCATTGGAATCTGAGATATGGGGAAACAGCGCCATGGCCGTAGTTATTTTGGCAAAGCAGAGCTGGGGAGTGTATTGTATGGTAGTATAACAAATTGCACTACATATGCAGCTGCATGCAATGATGTCCGAGGGGAAAAAACTGTTCGTTGTTTGCAGTAACTTTGTTGTTCTAATATCGCAAAAGGACGTGGCAGTTGTACAATTGAGGATTCCAGTTTTAAGGGATTAGACACTAGTTTGTAAAAGGTATGAAAATTAAAAAGCTCTCACTTTTTCTTGTTCCCTTCAGTTGAGAACACTCGTGAGTCCAACAAAGTTGAAGAGGTAGAAGAAGACGATGGAGGAAGAAGAAGGAGAAATGGGAACTATAGCTCCAGGAGGTGGGACAGTGGTGGACGGAGCAGGCCAGGGTACAGAATCCAACCCTGGGGATACAACCATGGTTCCGACCCCCATGGAGGAAGGAGTGTGGCTCAACAAGAAGAGGAGGAAGCTGAAGAAGAAACGTCATAAACAGTCTCTGGGTCTGGTGCCCCGTGCTGCAGCTCGAGTTCACCTATGAGAGCGAGGGGGATGGGAAGGGGGAGGAAGAGATGAGGCAGAGAAGAGCAGCTGAAGTGATAATCTTCCTCAGGACCACACAAGATCTACGTGTCTGATTGCGAGTGTGACTTACCAGGGCTGCTAATCAACCCAGATACGGTCTCTAGGCTGTGTTTCAGTCTAAGAGCTGGCCAAAAGTGCTGAAGCATAGTTCATTTTATAGCTTTTGGATTGGCCGAAAATAAATCATTTGAACAGCACTGTGCAGAGCACACGCAAATTGAAAGTGAAAGCACAGCTCATTAATCACTAGCCTATAACAACTTGAGGACCTTGAGAGATTTAGGAATCGAGGTGTAGAGGTGCATTGATGTGTTTGGGTTTACTTCATCATGCTCAAACGTAATGGACAGACTCAGTCATCTGGTCTGTCATAATCCCTCCGTGACTTGCCTCTGGAGGACTAGACAGACAGTCAGTCCAAAGAATCCCATTGGTTCCAGGGATTAAGGTTTCTCTGTTGGTGAATTACTGTGGAAGGCTAAGAGGGAAGACCTCTGGAAATGTCCACAGTAGTTCAGTTAAAGGGGCCAGATGCTCCTGTTCCTTATATGCACCTCAGTCTAGAGCTAGACCATGTGATTGGACACAGGCCCATTCAGCAACGGAGCTTATAGTGGTTAGTGGAGTAAGAGTATACTTACTCCACTACCAAACAGGTTCCCCTGGTAGTGGGCCTTCTGACCAGCCTGTACAATGGAACATTCCCCCCTGCCTTTTTGGCCCAACTCCACAGCCTCTAGTCCCTGGTGCAGCAACAAGACACAGCAAGGATGGCAAAGGATCTGCAAGAGCTCCAGAACAGCTCTACCATGTCTACTGGTGAGTAGTCTTATCTGGTTTTACCTCGCCTGGATTAACCTGTGTTTGTCTGAGCTCGCCGTTCACGTACACATGCATACAGTCACCGGTCAGTATCAGCCCACACCCGTCAATACCTGTCCTTAAATACCAGACCACACCTGTCCGTACTATCACTTACCTATACATGCATGCTCTCACCTATCCAAACACTAACCAGTTTGAAAATCACCAGCGTCTCCTGCCATTCATTCACCTGGAGTTTCACTCAAGAGCTGCCAGGAGACCACACTTTGTACAGGTCTGGAAATTGTGAATGAGATGGCCTCAGGTGTGTATTTGGGTCTGTTGTATGTTGTCCACCCACTCTTCCCACACTTTGGTGCTGAAATTTCACTTATGTTATAAAGTACATTTTACCAAGACAAATATGATTTTTCATGTTCTGAATTGTTCAGTGGAACATTATATTCAAAATGTTGGATTTCGTAATCTAATACGTTCGATAATAAGCACCGAGCTCTGTTTACATACAGTAGTGGCGACTGAGGATTTTACATGTTGTGGTGGTAGTCTGCAAAGTTGTTACCGCGAGTCGCAAAAAGCTAAATTAACATTTTTCTTTTTTTATAAAAAGCTTGCTGTACGCTCAGTGCTCCGTTGACATTTCAGAGGTGTGCTTGTTTTTGTGAAATCTTCGAAAAATAACAGGAATTTTGCATTTAATATGAAAAGCGTATTTCTAAAATATCATGTCATGTCTCAATCGATATATAGCTTACCTCAATAATGTTTTATGTCATCTGGATTTGAGAAGAAAGGTGACGAGTTCAACAGTGAGCCTGTCAGTTTGCCTCAATTATCGCACAGCATTCAGCCTAGCTGACACGATGCTATTTTCCTAATATTTGACAATTATTATTTTTTGCCTCCATTGAATTATTCACCCTAATTTTGGCCATCCTACAAGGGTAAAAACGCCAATAACCTTTGAACAGATTATGATAGAGACATGAGGTTTGGACCATTGGTTTTCATAGAGGGGCATCTACACAATTAACATATTTTACCCATTGGTCAAAATATGTGTTTTTGATTAGACACCCTACTAATAGTGATGGGAGGGAAAATCAATAGTTACATATTGCAATATTATTTTTGGATGATATTATATAGATTTTTATATTTTTTGCGTTACTTTGAGCTAGTCGGCTGTACCTGAGCCAACATGTTTACAGCACTTTTATTTCCATGACTGATCATGGTCTCTCGTCTCTCTGCAGCAGACCAATATGTTTGGAACATGAAATCGCAATAAAATCGCAGTATCGAATCGCAATACATATAGAATCGTGAGAATCACAATACATATTGTATTGCCACCTAAGTATTGTGATAATATTGTATCGTGAGGTCCCTGGCAATTCCCAGCCCTAATGACTAATAGGATCAGTGGATACTTGGCTGTCCCTGGGGAAGAGTGTACTATTCTGGAGTGTTATATGACTGTCCTGTCCTGTCCAAGGGACGTCACTAAGGCAACGCTGAGGAGGACAACAGGCTCCAGTCCAAACCAGTGATCAGTTCCAACAATAAACTCTGAATAGACTCACTATAGACTCAAACCACACAGCGTATTCTTGCTGGTCCCTCCACCTGCTCTACAGATGTGGACACGCTTTGTGTATTTCCCTGAAACTGAATTAGTCATTTAAAGAGGAAATAAAGAAGTATAATAACCATTTAGTCTGTTAAAACCAATCTATTCCCACCTGTGTATTGTGTCGGAGCGGCAAAATATTCCCCCATGTTTTTTGTTGTTGCTAAAAGCAAATTTCCATTAAACGGAATGTCAATGGGGTACGATAAATGTTTTAGGTGGCAAATGCAAAGTGGGGTATTCATCTAGCTAAACACAAATGGAATTGGCCACCAGTGGAATAAAACCAGCTGCTTCTGGCCACCAATGCTTTAGCCCAGTAAGCCTGCTGTGTGCTGTTGGTTTAGCCTGTTTTAAAGTCCTTCAAGTCTTTTTACAGTTCACTGGAGCTTCTTTTCAGAACTGAGAGAGAGGAGGAATCAATTCACCATGGGGGCAGCGTTAAAGAATATCCCACAGCTTATATTTCACTGTTTCACCCAACACCTCTCGCTCAGGGATGACGTCTGCTGCCTGCCCGCTGCCAGTTTTATTTAATGACTTTCATGCACTGGCTGAATGGAATCTCCATTTCATTTTTGCTTGAACGGAACAGTCAGATAAAAGCCATAGCCCAGGGGGAAAGGGAAGCTGTTAGTAAACAGTGAGGTACTGTAGGTGACAGGAGTACACTGGCAGTACAATACTGGACTTAGCCTAGGATAATTAGTTTACTTGTCCTCACCACTATGGAACAGCAGTAATGACCTCATTAAATAACTAACATTTAACCACTCACTATTCCTGATTGCAATCAAACTGTAATGCAACGTTTGTCTCTTCTCTTTCCAGGTGATGCCACTGCAGTTGTGCCCCTGTTTCAGTACTGGGTCACAGACATCCCGCCAATGCAGAGAGACTGGAAAACAGGCCAACCTACAACATAACCTTCCTAGTCGAGCCAAATCAACAACACAACTTTAGACTTTCATAGATGTTCAAGGTTTTAAACAATACTGCTGACGGAAAACGTATCTGACTTAATTCATTGTGAGCCCATTTAACAGAGTTAAGTACATACTGTAAGCTCACTCCACAGCTAGCTTGAAATGTCGCGGATGGAGCCATCCAATTGGTACCTTTTGGGTGGCTCAGACCGTTGGAATGTTGATGCTCCAAATACTCAACTAGTCTAAAGAAGGCCAGTTTTATTGCTTCTTTAATCAGGACAAGTTTTCAGCTGTGCTAACATAATTGCTAAAGGGTTTTCTAATGATCAATTAGCCTTTTAAAATGATAAACTTGATTTAGCTAACACAACGTGCCATTGGAACACAGGAGTCATGGTTGCTGATAATGGGCCTCTGTACGTTTATGTAGATATTCCATTAAAAATCTGCCGTTTCCAGCTACAACAGTCATTTACAACATTAACAATGTCTACACTATATTTCTGATCAATTTGATGTTATTTCAGTGGACAAAAATTAGCTTTTCTTTCAGTGACCCCAAACTTTGAACGGTAGTGTAAATCAAGAACTGCTTCACAGGACACCATCACTAAAGTTGGCCATGTGCATTAGATCACCTATTGGGTGTCAACAAACAATGGCGATTCAAGTAGAATCGTCTGGAAATGAAAATGACAGCTGTTCTATGGTCAGAGGCAATAGCACAATCACCTGCTGCTTTTTCTTCTTTTGTCCTTTTTGTTGTTTATTCTGGTTTATTCGTTTATTTTTAAGATTCATTAGATCTCTTTTAATGAACTGATTTCTTTCTTGCTTACGCACTAGGCACATTGGCCTGACATGTTGGAATTGTTTGAGCCTCACCACCTCTTCCCCCTCAAGAACATCTGGGCATCCACAATGAACACACACATCTGGGAATGACACTGTGATTGCTGAGTAGTACTGCGTCTCCACTTGCATTCCACAGGTTAGCCCCTTAAAAGCAACTACCTGCTCGTGATATTGATTGTCTTCTTGGAAAGGCTCTTAACCACATGTAAAAATGTTCTCATCCGAATGCGTTAGACTGCTGTTCTTCTTTAGACAGCTTGCTTTTGGCATACAAGCACCCTGGTTTCTCACATTCAACACAGTTGTTGGTCGCTCTCACCTTTGCACTGACCATGGCAGCACTCCTCTTTACATTTTCTATATTTGGTGTCAGAGAAGGCCTATCCTTGTCAGTGGTGTCCAAGCTGTACAGATAATCAAATTGCTGGTACTCACGTCTGTCTGCTGTCAATGTTGGATCGGGCACAAACCTTTCATTTCTTAAATTGTTCTTCTGGCAAGCGTGGATTTACCGGCCACTTACGAGCCGCAACAGGATGCATACTCTTTTCAAAAGCCTCTTTCAGGTCTGGTTGTTTGGTGGCTGTTTCACGTAGGCTTGTCATTGGGCTACACTTCTTCACACGCTTCTCATTTGATTCTTCCATCTTCTCCCTAGCCAAGGCTGTTCCCTGAACCCCCAAGTTTAGAAGGGAATTAACTCTCTTGGCAGGATTGGTGCTGTTCTACAGGTGATAAGCATGTCAAGATCCATGTGAACAAACAGGAGTGTGTGGCGTGCTTGAACAGAGGCATTTGTGGTTCTGTCCCACCATCAGATTGAATGATCAAGATTGACTTGTTGAGAGACACATCATCTTCAATGTAGTTCTCTCCACTGAGGATGCTGAGATTTTCAACTGTATGTCAAAGGGGGCTGGATGGCTAGAAAACCTTGTCCTTGACAGTGACATGAACTTTAGAATAGAATGAACTAGATGGAGATGCTGGAATCAACATGACAGATGGTACAAGTCCACTGATGTGGTAATCATGGTCGGCAGCTGCTAGAATTGGCCCACTCACAGGAGCAATGCTTGGATGTCTGCCTCTGTTACAGGTCCCTACAGGCTGGCCAGGTTCTCCGACAGGGATGATTGCATTATCATCCACACATAACATTTCACTGTCCTTCTGCCACATGCAGGCAAAGTGTTTTAATGTAGTTCCAAACTTTGAGTCTTGATGTCCCTTTCTTATCACCCAAGACTGGACCATGAACTTGAGGTCAAACCTTCCTGTGTACTGGAGAGCAGACATGGATCATGGATTCTTGGGTGTAAACCGCAGTCTTAGCCACTGTATTGATGGGATTTTAGTTTCTGGTGGAAGCCGCTTTTCCACTGTATCACGCAAGTCCTCAACTAATATATATATTTTTTAACCTTTATTTAACTAGGCAGGTCGGTTAAGAGCAAATTCTTATTTTCAATGACCGGCTAGGAACAGTGGGTTAACTGCCTTGTTCAGGGTCAGAACAACATATTTTTACCTTGTCAGCTCAGGGATTTGATCTTGCAACCTTTCTGTTACTAGTCCAACACTCTAACCACTAGGCTACCTGCCGCCACATGTCTGCAATCGTTGACCTGAGCTGTGTATTCGTTAAAATACTTCTGTACTTCATCCCAAAAGGGCTGGAATGAGGATTGTGGTTTGCCATTCAGCTTCCTTAAATCCATGATCAGGTCTGGGTCATCATCATCATCAAGGAGGAACAAGGATACTCTCTCATCAAGTAGGCCCTGTTCATCATCGTTTGTTTAACTCTGGTCATCTGTCAGAAACTGATACATTTCTCTCAGGAAGTAGCTGTTCACTTTGCAGCATGTGCGTATTTGTTCATTAATGTTTTATGCATTGCTCTAGTGTGGAGTATGTTGGTATTTATTTTCTCAGTGTGGAGATGACAGAAGCTTGCCTGGTCTCATGAATGCCATTGCTATGTGAGGATACCTTCCATATTAATGTCAGAGTGCCTAGGTGGGTACCACAGGCATACTTGAATTAAAGTGAGTCAATGGAAGTTTCAAGTTGTCAATCCATTTCCTTCTCTGGAATCTATCTTCAGGAGCAAAGTCCAGTAGAAAGAGGGGGTGGTATTGGGGAACTTTCTCCAAAGCTTGTAACAGAGTGCTGTACTGGGGGCTGACCGGTCCGCATGATGCTCTCTCAGTGTAGCTTCAGGAGTAAAGTCCAGTAGAAAGAGGGGGTGGTATTGGGGAACTTTCTCCAAAGCTTGTAACAGAGTGCTGTACTGGGGGCTGACCGGTCCGCATGATGCTCTCTCAGTGTAGCATAAAACATCAGACTCTGGTGTACGCAGTGGAGTGGGCTGTTGGTGACGTCTAGTCACTGCTTGATTCACCTTCTCCCTGTGGGATGCAAAAGCTGCTATGGACTCTGTTAGATGCACCACATCTTCTCTGAGATCTAATGTGAACAAGGAATACAGGCAGTTTTAGTTGAGAGGTTTAAAACATAAAGCTTACACACTTTACATTTCCTGAATAAATGGTGACATTTTACAATATCAGACACAGTAAGTTTGACATGAATCTACAAGGAGTAGTAGTGCGCCACAAACTTAATTGATATAGAAAAATACCTGTGAAGTGATTCCAGTGTGCCCAGGGCTGGGATATTGAGATAGACAGCTGACTGCAATGAAGCTGATTTTGACTTGGTTTTGGTGCCTTGTGTCGTGTTTTCTGGTATCTGTTGTTGGACCCAAGGCCTTGTGGTAATTGCAGGAATCTGTCTGGTATGGCTAAGCCTCCCTCTTTAAACTTCTCTAGATGGAGGTCCATATACCAGAGTGCTTTTGATAATCGGGTAATGAATGTCCAGGCTAAATGGACATGAAAAATAGGATAAATATTATATTTCAGCCTGATTATCAGATTATTAATACACAAATTAACATTAATGAACATTATTCACATAGGATGGATGTATAGAATGATATATTCCAAAATTATTGGGGGAAAAAAGTTATGAATGTATGTATTATCAGTTCATATATCTACTTAATTGTATAGCCTAACGAGGCATTAACAAATGAAGACAATAGAAATATAAAGGTCTTTCATAGACTACCCTTCGCTGGACATGTTCTCGGCGGCGCATTATCACTTCAAAAGCATTCCGTCTAGGTGTTATCCGTTGGCCTGCTACTACTGGTAGTACCGGTAAAATGTAAGTTATGAATCGCAAATCGCCAAATAGCTGAAACACTTCGATTTCATCAATCATTTTGACTTCAATTTGGGTGTCCAAAATATTTTTGATTCTTCAAAGTAGCCATCCTTTGTCTTGATGACAGATTTGCACACTTAGCATTCTCTCAACCAGCTTCATGAGGTAGTCACCTAGAATGCATTTCAATTAACAGGTGTGCCTTGTTAAAAGTTAATTTGTAGAATTTCTTTCCTTCTTAATGTGTTTGAGCCAATCATTTGTGTTGTGACAAGGTAGGGGTGGTATACAGAAGATAGCCCTATTTGGTAAAAGACCAAGTCCATATTAGGGCAAGAACAGCTCAAATAAGCAAAGAGAAACGACAGTCCATCATTACTTTAAGACATGAAGGTCAGTCAATCCAGGAAAATTTCAAGAACTTAGTTTCTTCAAGTGCTGTCACGCCCTGATCTGTTTTTCACCTGTCCTTGTGCTTGTCTCCACCCCCCTCCAGGTGTCGCCCATCTTCCCCATTATCCCCTGGGTACTTATACTTGTGGTCTCTGTTTGTCTGTTGCCCGTTCGTCTTGTTTGTCAAGTCAACCAGCGTGTGTGGTTCCCACTGTGAAGCATGGAGGAGGTGTGGGGGTGCTTTGCTGGTGACACTGTCGTGATTTATTTAGAATTCAAGGCACACTTAACCAGCATGGCTGCCACCACATTCTGCAGCGATACGCCATCCCATCTGGTTTGCGCTTAGTGGGACTATTTGTTTTTCAACAGGACAATGACCCAACACACCTTCAGGCTGTGTAAGGGCTATTTAACCAAGGAGAGTGATGGAGTGCTGCATCAGATGACCTGGCCTCCACAATCACCCGACCTCAACCAAATTGAGATGGTTTGGGATGAGTTGGACCGCAGAGTGAAGAAAAACAGTCAACAAGTGCTCAGCATGTGTGGGAACTCCTTCAAGACTGTTTGAAAAGCATTCCTCATGAAGCTGGTTGAGAGAATGCCAAGAGTGTGCAAATCGGTCATCAAGGCAAAGGGTGGCTACTTTGAAGAATCTCAAATATAAAATATAATTTGATTTGTTTAACACTTTTTTGGTTACTACATGATTCCATATGTGCTATTTCATAGTTTTGATGTCTACACTTTTATTCTACAATGTTAAAAGTAGTAAAAATAAAGAAAAACCCTTGAATGAGTATGTGTGTCAAAACCTTTTACTGGTACTGTACATGGAAATGTCTGTGCGTATTAAAATGTTTGTTTTGATATTTATTTGTATTGTCCACCTGACATACAGTATGATATTACACCCTAATTACTTCCTCAAATTGACAGGCTGTTAGATCATTATACCTTCCATGAGTAAGCATGATAATTCCACTATGGAGTTACTGTTCAAGTTGTTTCATATGATAGCATGGATACCTAATGGGAGTAGCATCACACAGCGTCCTTCCAAATTACCAGAGACGGAAATGCCAAGTCTGGCCCAATTATTGGCTTTGTTGTTTGTTTGTTGATATGACATTTGGACCAACTTGATAGCTTACCAATTACTGTACAGTGTAGTCTTCACAATCCACTTTAAAGAAGGTCAGAAACCTACACCTCTTGAACAAGCTAACTTGGCGACAATTTACTTCACTAATCAAGTCAAGGTACACGTGACGTTTTTCCTGAACAGGAGAACTCTGAGCCCTAGCAACAGGCTATTGTTGCTAATCAGATCAACTCTGGCCTTAGGGACAAACACACACAATGTTACAGACATTCTGTTGGTGAGTGAACTTGATAATCACCTATTGTCACAGAGCCAGCAGTTTATCCACTAACATCACAGCATCTGACTTTAGCACTGAGTATTCTAATCTAATATAATTGGCAGTAGCGTGTGTGACGGAGAGGAGGGGGTGAAGGGAATTAGTTTGGGTTGTGGGTGCCCAGCAGTCAATAGTAAATTTACACTAGATTAAGAGGAATTGATTTCATTCCGGTGCTCAGATGCTGATTTAGAACTGAGTGGCTTTATGAGATCAGGAATAGCTCAGACTGGATCAGTAGCTACCTACCACAGCAGCAGTGAACAATTAACACAAGGGCCACCACCTGTGGCCCCTATTCATAGGAGGATCCACCAGGTTTGTGGTGTCTGGTTTATTCTTATAGTCCCATTCTGGAGTCATTAGCTAGAGGGGACGATGAGGTCAAACACAACATTGCCATTATGCTGTGATAACAGTTAGTGTTATAGCAGCATACCATTAGCACTTTGCCAGGTGGTGCTGCTAAAATGGAGACTTTTATTTCAGGCTGGCTTGTCATCTTTCGGGGTGATGTGACATGGATGGGATATCGTACCCCCTCTTAAATACTTTTTGTAAGTTACGAGTAGGGTTCAACTCACAACTAACGATAGTCATCACAATCACTCTAACCTTGGGAAGGGGAGAGTAGCTAACCAACTGGTGTCCTAATGCCCATCCTAGTGTAGGTAGCCTACGATTTAGTATGCTTGACCATAAATCATTACTCAGTGGTTAAAGTTCTTAAGTAAAATTGCTTTAGAGTACCACCTAAGTAGTTTTCTGGGGGTATCTGTACTTCACTACATTCCTAAAGAAAATAATGTACCTTTTACTCCATACCTTTCCGTGACACCCAAAAGTTCTCATTACATTTTGAATGATTAGCAGGACAACATTTTTACAGTTCACACACTTATCAAGAGAACATCCCTGGTCATCCCTACTGCCTCTGATCTGGCGGACTCACTAAACACAAATGCTTTGTTTGTAAATGATGTCTGCGTGTTGGAGTGTGCCCTTGGCTATCCATGACTACAATTGGGACGTCTGGTTTGCTTAATATAAGGAATTTGAAATGATTTATACTTTTACTTTTGATACTTAAGTATATTTTAGAAATTACATTTACTTTTGGTACTGAAGTATATGTAAAACCAAAAACTTTTGGACATTTACTGGGTGACTCACTTTTACTGGGGTAATTCTTTTATTACTACTACTGTTACTACTGCTGTACAGTATACTGTATGCTACAATATACACAGTGTACAAAACATTAAGAACACCTACTCTTTCCATGACAGACTGACCAGGTGAACTCAATATTAGGAATGTGTTCTAAATGTTTTGTGCACTCAGTGTATATATTGTATGCTCCCACCCATCCAGGACATCTACTTAAACCCCCGCCGCAATGAGCTGTTCACTACTTTACAGTCACGCAGACGATATCGGAGCATGAGGTCTGATACCAACAGGCTCAGACAGTTTGTATGTACTGTACAAGTCATCAGACTGCTGAACACTTGAACTGGACTGACCACCTGCTCTGATTCTTCGCACCTTAGCACACATGCATACACCCTCACAGACCACAGGAGGTTGGTGGGACCAAAATTGGGGAGGACTGGCTCGTTTTAATGGCTGGAGCGGAATCAGGGGAATTGTATCAAATACATCAAACACATGGTTTCCATGTGTTTGATGCCATTCCTTTTGCTCCGTTCCTGCCATTATTATTTGCCGTCCTCCCCTCAGCAGCCTCCTGTGACACAGACATAAACACATCTACACATACAGTATATACAGTACATTCATGCATCACAAACATCACAACTGCTGCTACCAGACTGTTATTATTGCTAAATACTGCACAGTTTAAACATGTGCTCTCTTTCCCAAAACATATGTAAATATTGGACTATCCTGTATTATACTTATGCTAAAATGTTTATTCTATTCTACTGAGCCATTTACTTTATGTTCCTATTTTTATATTTTCTTATTTCTTATTGTTGCATTGTTGAAAAGGAACCTGCAAGTCAGCATTTAGTTGGACGGTGTATCCCATACATACGACTAGTAAAACTTGAAACTGTTTGCTGTGTTTACATGCTTGATCTCTAAGGAATTTGACCCATGTCTCACCTGGCTCTCTAGCGATTGACTTGTGTCTCCCCATTGATGGTCTCCCCCATGTGTTTACTCCTAGGTCATTGTCTTTGTGCCAGTAATCCACTCAGATGCACCACCTGTGTCTTATACTGTACTGTGTTCGAGTGGTTATGTAAAGAGGCTATATAAGAGCATCAGACACTGACCCACACCAGGTAGACAGCAGCAGGTCCACACATCCAGATCCAGTCCTCTCTCTTACAGAGGGTTCCCCATCGGAGAGAAAGAGAGGGAGTCTAGGAAGAGGAAACCGTTTGAGAGGAGTTGCCCAGCAGAGCTGTATTTTCACTATTAGTCTCTAAGCAACCAGTTGAAACCCTGGAGACCAGCAGCAAGATGTTTTTTAGACTCCCAAGATTAACTCCTGTGTACATACGATATCTACAGGTGAGTGGCCAGTGAAATTTACTTTTTTTACATGTCATTGTAGAGAAATCTTGTAAAATTATACAAAAGGACAGTATATTTTGCTGTAGCATTCCTTACTTTAAGGCGATAAGTGTTGTTTAAACTGTCTGCTACCGAACCATCCAATGATGGTATTTATAAATAAATTATCTGGGCTCCCGAAAGGGCTGATCTCTAATATATAAACAACTTTTGGAAAGATAATATTCTGAGCAAGTCATTAAAAAAGTATGGTCCACAACCCTATAACTGGAACAGAATATGGAAAAATATGACCTTGACATCCCGTAATCCGAACCATCAATTTATACATTTTAAGTTTGGTCACAGACTGTATTTTTTTGTATTTGTACCAAGGAAACATTTTAGGATGAAAGTGTCCCCAACTCCCAGTTGTTCATTGTGTCCCCTGTTCATTGTGTCCCCTAGGCATATTCCTTCATATGATGTGGGAGTGCCATGCAGTTAAATGCTACTGGGGCAAAGTTACACAATTCATTTCGAAGTGCAGGAATTTAAATATTCAATGCTTTGCAACTATCATGTTACTTAACGATAATAGCCTCTTGAATCTCTATATCAATCATAGAAAGTGACTGCTGGCAGGCACCACTGCTGCTAAAAACAATGAGGCTAGGTGGGGTGGGAGGCATGGTTTCCGGGCGGAGAGGGAGGATGCGGGCGGGCAGGTGGATGGGGACTGAGGGGGGAATGGGTTGGTGTTATCTTTTTATATGCATTTCTTAGTTTTTCGTTTAGTTTTTTTTGTACCTATAACCTGTCTGCTACATCAAGTAGCTCAGGTCCAGATTATCTCTCTGGCTGAGTCACTGGAAACGTTGTCCTCGACACTGGATAGCATGAGGCAGTGGATTCTGCTTTGTTTGGCATGACTTGGCCTGGCCTGTTTTGATTGAGGACCTTTCAAACATAATTCATGGCAATATCTGCTGATGTTGTAGTATAGATGACTTGGTCCTTGGCATTCTGAGGCTTTAGGAGTCTCTAGGGAGTACATGGGATGTAAAGAAATGGAATGAACTTGAGATGGTGTATTGACGTATGCTGTATTGCCTGTTGTTGTTGTGGATGGGTGGACAGGCACGGCTCAGCATCTAGGTTTAAATCTTATCCATAGATTGCTTTACTGAGCCTAACGGTATCATATATTACTAATCCATTGCACCTTATTTAGGACAGTTTGTCTCATTTGGTTTTATGTTTAGATCCTTATTAGAAATAAGATTTGATTTGATTTGAGAAAGTTCAGCGGCCTTGCAATCATTCAAATTTGAGAGTGACTGTAAGCAATGACAGAGAAAAAACACAGTGAGTTTGCAATGTGTAATAGACCACAGTGCAGTTTACGTTTCTACTTCCATAAAAAAAACTATATTCTCGGTTTTACTTATCAGCTATAGACTTGAGGAAGTCTTTTGTTTTACCTCTCAAAGCTTTATTTGATGTATTTACTGCTGTTTACCGCAAGCTAGTGAGGGAAAAATCCATGACATGTTTGGTTGAATATGATTACAAATATCTCTGAGGGAGCATCAGGAATGGGGCTGGGACTCAGAGCTCAGGTTCCTGTTATTTCCTCTTCTCTGCTCTTTATTAATGTCTGCGTGGAAATTTACCCGGATCACAAAATAAGAGAGCCTTTGTCAGAGATAATTTGGCAAATGGGAGAAAGTGGGTTTTTAATTTCTTGGGTGGGGGTGACAGGGGCATAATTGTGGCTGACACGATTGGCTCATAGGGAAGTTGAGACTTCTGTCGCAAGAGACTGGGAGGTTATATTATGTTTGTTCTGTTGAAGCGACTGCAGCCCACAACATCGCCCCATCTATCATTATAGAAAATAATTGCATTATATATGTGATTTTGATTTAGTTGGCTTATATGGCCACAATGCACAGTACATTCAGTAAATTGGTCGTGGTCTCAGTGGTTGGCATTGAGACAGTATTGAAAACCTGTTCTGGTTATCCTATAGATGCCAATGCCATGCCATCTCCCAAGTAAATTATTAATAAATAAGAAAGCTTTCCCCTGTAACCACATCATGTTGCTTTGTCTCCCACTCAGACCCAGGCTGTGGCAAGTGAGACCCAGAGGGCTGGGGACCTGGCCATGCCCCGTCTGGCCATGTTCCTGGGGGCCTTGGGGATTGGGGTGTGTGGCTACAGTTCCAGGCAGCTGGCACTGTACCACCGGCCCTCCGCTCGCGTGCTGACCTGGATGGACGTCGGGAGCACCCCGGTGAAGGGGAGAGCCCCTTCCTTCATGGACCTGTCTCAACACCACAGTGTCTGTCAGAACATCCCGCCTCCATCATTTGCTGGGCAGAAAGTGCCTTAAAACAACAATCAATCAATATGAATCCCTCAGTATGTAGTATCTTTCTACCCAGGTATGGTGGAGCTTTACTCCACTGTGCAAGCACTTTAGTGTTAACAGAAGTTTAACCCTAACCTAGTGATCAATAATCTGATAACCAATGATTACTAGCCTCACCTGTGTAAAATTCTTCATTGGCATACAGTATACGAGCTGCTTTACCAGGTTATGGATTTGAAATTACTGATTTGATGAGTAGTTCAACCTGTTGCTACAGTAGCTCGGAAGGTTTAGCTGTGGAAATCTGTCTGAATAGCTACATATTGTGTGCCTGTGAAGGCTGGTAAATTGGCGCCATGTTTGGCTCAGCCACCTGGTACACAGATGGTTGGCAACCCCCGCTCCCTTCGGGCAGATTGCCATCCATAAGGGATGGGGCAGCTCATCCACGTCCAACTACTTTCATTGATTTCAATGAATAAGAAACAGGAGGAGCCACCCGTCACTATAGCTTGGCATCCACTGTCAGGTCCGGTCTGGACTAGAGTGAAAGACAGGTTTTCATTTCACTGCGTCGTCAAACGATAGCACTACAGTCGTCCTCTCTTAGGGTGTCAATTCTCTTACATATTGATACTGTATGTAATGAGGTACATTGTACACTGTAATGAGGGATGTCCAAGGGTGTTTTGGATTTTTCAGATACAGTCACTGAAGCAAGCTAGTGATTCTTCCGGTTGTATTGGATGGACCATACTCTCAATATGATTTCTCACTTGAGGACAACATCCAGACTGCAATGCCATGTAAATAATGCCACTTTATTAATACTGCTCATTAGATTACTGTTCCTATTTTCAAATCGAATCACATGTTATTTGTCACATACGCCGAATACAATTGGTGTAGACTTTACCGTGAAATGCTTGCTTATGACCCCTTCCCAACGATGAGTTTAAAAATAATAAAGAAAAATAAGGATAAAATAGTAACAGAAGAGGAATTAAATAAAATAAACAAGAATGGAGCTACAGTACATCCAGGAATTACCAGTACCAGATCAGTGTGCAGAGGCATTTGAGGTAGATATGTACATGAAGGCAGGGTAAAGTAACTAGGCATCAGAATAGATAATAATGAGAGTAAAATAAAGAACAGAGTAGCAGCAGCAAATTATGAGTTTAAAAGTGTGTGTGTTCGTGTGTGTGTAATGTGTATGTGTTTGTGTTTGCGTTGTGTCGGCATGCGTGTGTGTGTGTGCGTATGTAGTATATGTCAATGTGTGTGGGTTTTCTGTGGGAATGTCAATGTAGTGGTTGTGAGTGAGTGTGTATCTAGTTTGTATAGTCTGGTGGGTGTGCGCGTAGGGTCAGTACAAGATAGAGTCAGTGCAGATAGTTTGGGGACCATTAATTGACTATTTAGAAGTCAGGCTATTTAGATGATGGGGGTGACCTAACAGGAGGCATTAGAGTGTTGTGCTTTTTCCACATGTCACAGGCTATTAGTCTTATTGCTTTGGGGTAGAATCTGTCTCGGAGCCTGTTGGCAATTGAGATGGCGTCATCTGTAGATCTTCTGGGGCGGTATGCAAATTGGAGTGGGTCCAGGGTGTCTGGGATGATGGTGTTGATGTGTGTTATGACCAGCCTTTCAAAGCACTTCATGATTACAGATGTGAGTGCTACAGGGCGATAGTCATTTAGGCAGGTTACCTTGGAGCTCTTGGTAACAGGACAATGGTGGTCAGCTTGAAACATATTGGGATTTTAACCTGTTTAAACGTTCGGCCTCAGAGAGCGAGATCACGCATTCCTCGAAGCGGCTGGGTTTCCCTTTGTAATCCGTTATCGTCTACAAGCCCTGCGATATACGACGAGCGTCGGAGCCGGTGTAATAGGATTCTACCTTCCTCCTATATTGTCCTTTTGTACGTTTGATGTCTCGTCAGATGTCGTAGCGGGCTTTCTTGTATGTGTCCATGTCGGTGTCCTGTTCCTTATCAGCGGTAGCTCTAGTCTTTAGCCCAGTGAGGATATTGCCTGTAATCCACGATTTTTGGTTTGGGTACGTGCATATAGTCACGTTTGTATAGTCTAATTTTACCCATGGTTACAATGATGCTGGCAGAGACAGACAGAGAGAGAGCAGGATGAAGAAGCTCCTAATCACTAAGCCAATTTCCTTCTGTAGGATTTAACCAGGTGGAGTTGGCACATCGCTCTAATCTGATATTAGGGATGATGACCAATGAGGACAGGAGACTGGTTCCTGCTGTGAACAGAGGCTGGGTACCAAAGATATCATATTATGGGAGCTCTTTATCCAGTCTATGATGGAAAATTATAAATTCAAAATCACCAGCTATTGTAAAAACACTGAAAGTCAAATCAATACTCTTGACCTTAAACAAAGAGGAGGAGTGATTTTAAGGAGAGCTGGTACAGTAGAGGTCAGCAGAATCTGATCCCATAATCTTTTTCCACAGCAGCCGAGCCAGATTCCTGAGTCTGCCAAGATATACGTTTTTAGCAGGACCAGATTAGCTGTGCTAGCCCTGCCACTGCATTGTAGGTCACTACAAATGGCCCTAATCCACTCAGCAGATGTTCTAATTGGCCGAGCTGGCTTCAGAGAGCGACCAGAAGTGCCCTCAACTCGGCTGAGACCGACACTCATAAACAACTTGTCAATGGACTGGCTAATGATCTTACACAGAAACATGACATGTGGAAACAGCACAAAACTCTAATGCCTCCTGTTAGGTCACCCCCTATTTCCCTCTAAATGGAACATCATGTATTCTATACCTATACCTTGTAAGGTATTTCTGGGACAAAGAAAAATTTGGCAATTTGGCACTTTTTCCTTCTTTGATTGATCTTGTTTCTACAAATGTGTCACTACTATTTTAAGTTATTACTGTTGACTATTGTTGACCTTCATTACCCCTGTAATCTGTCTGTTATATCTACCTGTACAGTAGAAAGTCAATAAAAAGTTTTCAAAATGATTGACCAATGTATTATATTGTTTTGTCTGATCACTTAGATGGCATGTAGAATAGCATAAACTGTACCCAGAACCCTAACAGGCATAGTTAGAACGATTGATATTTGTCTTCCTATTCCCAATTCCAGACTTGTTTTCTGTGGAGGCTTCTGGCTCTTTGGCTGTATAATAAAGACTTTGGCATGAAACACCATTCAGGCATTAGCTCTACATCAGCTCTGTTAGCTGTGGTCCATAGAGCACATATTTCTGATGTATCCCCCATCCGACTCACTATCATCATCCAACTATCATCATCCAACCATAAATTCTCTTAATGAACCCGAAGGTTGTAATAGAGTAATGTGCTTTTACACTGTAGTAAATTCCAAATAGATTCAATTCTTTTACCAGGGAGATATTGTCAGGGATCAGCCAGGCTCCACCACCACACAATCACAGAGATCACTGTCACCTGAGTTCTAATCACCCCCACCTGCACGTCATTGGATCATCAGCACAGTCAGCATATAGGCACTCCCCCAACACAGTCACTTTGTCTGGTCTCGTTTGAGTAAGGACTCACTCCCTGTTCCTCTAACCTCGACCTTCGTTATCTATCCAGTGTCTCCCTCGTCTTCCTGGTTCCAGTGTTCATCCTCCGGCTACCTCCTTCTCCTCATACAAGAATACCTATCTGGATTTCCCATCACCATCTTACAGAGACTTTCTCTACTTCAATTTGTCATCACCAGCTATATTCCATTAAACCTGTTACTCCTTTTTGGAAACCTTTTTGTCTTGAGTCTCTGTTCCATAACAGATATTGCATCATTCATTCTATTTAGCGAGGAAAAGTGCCCTTTGTGTGAGTGTATAAAGAGCAATTAGGAATAAGAATACTAGAATGGACATGAACCGTCTTATGCGACCTGGTCTCTTAGCATTTCGTATTATTCTGTACGCAAATCCCAGATAGTCAATTTAGTAGAATGTTACGTTTCGTATAGTATGTATTAATTTGTGGATCTCCATCACCCCATTTCGTATGATATATGTATATCATATTATATGTTAAGAATTTGCACAATACGTACATTTAGGAGTTAGGTTGAAGGGTTAAGGTTATGGGAAGGGTTAGCTAAAGGGGTTAAGGTTAGGGTTAGGGGAAAGGTTAGCTAACATGCTAAGTAGTTGCAAAGTACATGTAGCTAAAAAATAGTAAGTAGTTGAAAAGTTGCTAATTAGATAAAATGCTAAAGCTGTCCATGATGAGATTTCAACGTGTTCAGTACGCTATCCCTGTTATGTTAATCTGACTTGCATCATCATTATTAAACTCTCTTTCTGCACCTGCTTCCTGACTCCCTGCGTATGTGTAACATATACGCCTGGCCAACCACCCTACTTTAGTTTTTGCCTTAAGTAACCATCTGTCTTTTGTAACCTTACCAAACGTGACATATCGTACTAATTTGAGTGTGCCGGATTTACATTTACTATGTTATGTCTAGTCTTTGAGACCAGGCTGTCTGTTGCTGGTACAAAGGTCAGCCATGTTGGTCAGGGAGTTGGTCAACCATGGTTTCCCAGTGCTGTGATAAGATATTGTGTAAAATAATGAATGTGAAGAATTCATCTGCAGACTGTTTTAGAGGAATGATCCCATACTTTTTCCTAATTAACTGCCAATTTACTAACATTCCATTCAAACAATGCAGTCAATCCTATAGCTGCGGGAAGTATGGGGTGCAGCAACTCCTGAAAATCAGAATAAAAAACTAAAATGTTATTGTTATTTTTGGAACCAAATATTTTTTCACAACATTAGTGCACTGGGCCTTTACTAGTATTAGCGGACCGATAGAAACATCTGTAGCGCGGGCAAAAACGGGCTTAGGCAAAAAAAGGTAATTGTATAATTAAGAACAGTATTTTGCTAGATTCAATAGCTGCAATTGTAAGAGTTGTTGCCCTGTCCCTTTCTCTGCAATCACCATTCTAATGGATCCAAAAAAACACAAAACATCCACATCAAATGAAATATTTTTCTTGATCAAATAACATGGAAATCAACCACATTTTTGTGCAGTATTAATTTACCATCCGTACAAACCACTTAATGTAAATGTGCATTACTGTATTGTACATAGGCTGGGGTTTGTACCTTTAGACTTTCCATCCCCATGAAGAAAAACAATACACAATGCAGTAATTGAGTAGATTGAGACATCAAGTGGTTTGTGATGATGTGGCTCAATTGGTATGGCAATGCTAGGGTTGTGGTTTTGATTCCCACGGATACGAAAAAGTATGAAAGGTTCCTCTGGATAAGAGCATCTACTAAAATGGAAAAGGAATGAATAGACCATTTCAGTTTTCACATAGAAATAAGTTGCATTTGCAAAGTATTTAAAGAAACTGGAAAACATATATCAAGCAAGTATTTTTATATTCCACAAGTGTTATCAGATTAACTGTTTTTTAAAGATAATTATCAGATGTAAGTTACAAATGCTGGTAAACACTCAAATACAATTTTCACAAAACTAGTACACTGGGTCTTTACTAGTCCTATTAGCGGGCCGATACACAGTAGACGTCTTCAGCGCGGGCAATTTATTTGTTCTGCATTCCCTTCATTCCAATTAGATTGGTTTTGGATTTCTCCCTGACCAAGATGGCTGCAATTTTTTTCTCCCATTATGGAATTAAGGAACTTTGAGGGTTTACGACATAGCCCCTCTAGTAATTTAAAAGGATCTCTATGATAAAGTGTGAGTTCTTCAACCAAGGAGTGTATTCATAGAGCTGGGTTGTTTTCATTCATGTTCTTCATAAAGATATATAGGGGTATTTGGTTGTTCATTATAAATCAATAAAACATTTGCCCATTATTCTTTTCACCAGAGCGCTCAGGACCTCAGACTGGGGCTAAGATTCACCTTCCAACAGGACAATGACAGGACAACAGCCTGGACCTGATAATAATAATAATAATAATTGCAAAAAATTCTAAAAACCTGTTTTTGCTTTGTCATTATGGGGTATTGTGTGTCGATTGATGGGGGGAAAAAACGATTTAATACATTTTAGAATAAGGCTGTAACGTAACAAAATGTGGATAAAGTCAAGGTGACTGAATACTTTCCAAATAGAAATATACTTCTAACGCTTATAAATGCTACAGTTCTACAAAGGGAATACTTGCATATGGTGTGTTTGGGTGGTACAGTGAGGTGTTCGGAGTCCCTTTGATACAACGGCAGATAGTTCTTATGAGACCTTTCACATCTCTTCTTGAGAGTCATCAACTTCTTTGTATCCAAGCGGTATTGACTGAGACAAAGACGAAAACGCTATTAGACATTCATGGACAATCGTTGTGCGGTGTCTGTATTCCTCCTGTAGCAGCATGGTGTAGAATATGAGACATCCCACAGACAAACAGTAGCTAGCTACAGCGCCTTCAGAAAGTATTTTTATTTAGTTATAGCCTGAATTCAAAAATTTATAAATACTTTTTTTTGCACCGGTCTGCATGCAATACCCCATGATGACAAAGTGAAAACATGCTTTCAAAAATGTTTGTAAATTTATTGAAAATGAAATACAGAAATATCTCATTTACATAAAGTATTCACACCCCTGAGTTAATACTTTGTGAAGGCACCTTTGGCAGTGATTACAGATGTGAGTCTTTCTGAGTAAAAAGAGCTTTCCACACCTGGATTGTGCAACATTTGCCCATTATTCTTTTCAAATTTATTCAAGCACGGTCAAATTGGTTGTTGATCATTGCTAGACAACAATTTTCAGGTCTAGATTTTTCCAGTAGATTTAACCCTCCTGTTGTGTACCGGTCGAATTGGACCGATTTACAAGTTTTCTCTCTGAAAAAATGTAGTTAATTTAATCTGATTGTCAGATGACTTTGTCCACACTGGGCATCTGAACACACAAAATACATTTTGATGATTTTCATTTCATTTTGGGTGTTTTATTTACCTTTTGTACACCTGTGGTGTTCCTGGTTAAAAATGACCGGTCATTAGAAATTAATGGGTGAGACTACAATTAGTGTATAAAATTGAGTTCAGGCACATGCCCATTCATGAGATGGACACACTTCCTCTTCCAGATCCCCTAATGCATGTGTGTTTGAGCACACACACACACACACACACCTCACTCCCCTTCTTGGCTTCCATGGCAACCCACACATGAACCTTTCCCCAATAGAATCTTTCCCACACGGGAACCACACCTGTTGGCATTCTCACAAACAATCGCTACATTGTTTCAATAATATATATAGGTATATGGGATATGTTCCGGATAGCATCAGACAACAACATTGATGTATACGCTGATTCGGTGAGCAAGTTTATTAGCAAGTGCATTGGTGATGTTGTACCCATAGCAACTATTAAAACCTTCCCCAACCAGAAACCGTGGATTGATGGCAGCATGCACGCAAAACTGAAAGCGCGAACCACTGATTTTAACCTGGGTAAGGTGACCACAAACATGACTGAATACAAACAGTGTAGCTATTCCCTCCGCAAGGCAATCAAACAAGCTAAGCGTCAATATAGAGACAAAGTAGAGTCACAATTCAACGGGTCAGACACGAGAGGAATGTGGCAGGGTCTACAGTCAATCACGGACTACAAAAAGAAAACCAGCCCCGTCGGGGACCACGATGTCCTGCTCCCAGACAAACTAAACAACTTCTTTGCTCGCTTTGAGGACAGTACAGTGCCACTGACACGGCCCGCTACCAAAACCTGCGGGCTCACCTTCACCGCTGCCAACGTGAGTAAAACATTTAAACGTGTTAACCATCACAAGGCTGCCGGCCCAGATGGCATCCCTGGCCGTGTCCTCAGAGCATGCGCAGACCAGCTGGCTGGTGTGTTTACGGACATATTTAATCCATCCTTATCCCAGTCTGCTGTTCCCACATGCTTCAAGAGGGCCACCATTGTTCCTGTTCCCAAGAAAGCTAAGGTAACTGAGCTAAATGACTATCGCCCCGTAGCACTCACTTCCATCATCATGAAGTGCTTTGAGAGACTAGTCAAGGATCATATCACCTCCATCCTAGCAGACACCCTAGACCCACTCCAATTTGCTTACCGTCCCAATAGGTCCACAGATGACGCAATCGCAATCACACTGCACACTGCCCTAACCCATCTGGACAAGAGGAATACCTATGTAAGAATGCTGTTCATCGACTACAGATCAGCATTTAACACCATAGTACCCTCCAAACTCGTCATTAAGCTTCTAGACCCTAGATCTCGACCCATCCCTGTGCAACTGGGTCCTGGACTTCCTGACGGGCCGGCCCCAGGTGGTAAGGGTAGGAAACAACATCTCCACCCCACTGATACTCAACACTGGGGCCCCACAAGGGTGCATTCTCAGCCTTCTCCTGTACTCCCTGTTCACCCATGACTGCGTGGCCAAGCACGCCTCCAACAAAATCATCAAGTTTGCTGACGACACTACAGTGGAGGGCTTGATTACCAACAATGACGAGACGGCCTACAGGGAGGAGATGAGGGCCCTCGGATGTGGTGTCAGGAAAATAACCTCTCACTCAACGTCAACAAAACAAAGGAGAAGATCGTGGACTTCAGGAAACAGCAGAGGGAGCACCCCCCTATCCACATTGACGGGACAGTAGTGGAGAAGGTGGAAAGTTCCTCGGCGTACACATCACAGACAAACTGAAATGGTCCCCCACACAGACAGCATGGTGAAGAAGGTGCAACAGCGCCTCTTCAACCTCAGGAGGCTGAAGAAATTCGGATTGTCACCAAAAACACTCACAAATGTCTACAGATGCACAATTGAGAGCATCCTGTCGGGCTGTATCACCGCCTGGTACGGCAACTGCTCCGCCCACAACCGCAAGGCTCTCCAGAGGGTAGTGAGGACTGCACAACGCATCACCGGGGGTAAACTACCTGCCCTCCAGGACACCTACACCACCCGATGTCACAGGAAGGCCAAAAAGATCATCAAGGACAACAACCACCCGAGCCACTGCCTGTTCACCCCGCTATCATCCAGAAGGCGAGGTCACTACAGGTGCATCAAAGCTGGGACCGAGAGACTGAAAAATAGCTTCCATCTCAAGGCCATCAGACTGTTAAACAGCCATCACTAACATTGAGTGGCTGCTGCCAACATACTGACTTAAATCTCTAGCCACTTTAAATAATTGAAAATTGGATGTAACAAATGTATCACTAGCCACTTTAAACATTTTTTTATATAATGTTTACATATCCGACATTACTCATCTCATATGTATACACTACTCTATACCATCTACTAAATGTTGCCTATGCCGTTCGGCCATCAACTCAAATCTCTAGCCACTTTAATAATTAAAAAGTGGATGTAATAAATGTATCACTAGCCACTTTAAACAATGCCACTTATATAATGTTTACATATCCTACATTGCTCATCTCATATGTATATACTGTACTCTATACCATCTACTGCATCTTGCCTATGCCGGTCAGCCATCGCTCATCCATATATTTATATGTACATACTCGTATTCATTCCTTTACACTTGTGTGTATAAGGTAGTTGTTGTGAAATGGTTAGATTACTTGTTAGATACTACTGCATGGTCGGAACTAGAAGCACAAGCATTTCGCTACACTCGCATTAACATCTGCTAACCATGTGTATGTGACAAATAAAATTTGATTTGATTTGACTTGTCCTGGCATCACATGCTGCCAATATCTTTATTCCATATTTAGACGGTTTGCTTGGCATGTACTGTTTGAATGGGCAGTGTCCCCTAAAAGCGACCAGACGCTCATCCACTGTGATGTCTGGATTTGGGTTATAGATGAGTGGCAGGCGATCCACCCACTTGTGCCAAACCTCTCTGATCACTGCCAGCTTTTGTTGTTGATGGCGGCCTGGTCTTGTATCACGGTTGTCGAAGCGAATCACCCATGACAACATGTGAAATGTCTGGCGTGACATAGTGGCACCCAAAATTGCCTGACCAGACTCTGCATCTCGCAATTTTTTTCTCTCACTGTCTCAACTCTTCTTCAGTATATTCCGGCTCAAATAAATAGGGATGTATGTTCCCATGTAAAAGAACATTAAAAACAATAATTGTCGTCCAGCTCATCTTGGAAAGAGGAATTATCAGAAGAAGCCATTGTAGTTAATTATTTAGCAATCTCGGCGAGACAGTGCACGGTAACATAGCTCCAGTAACTAGCACCACCCCCGTATTTTTGCTTGAATTTACCTGCAAAAAATGAAATGCTAGTTACCATGGTGATCTGGATGAGACTGCTGAATCAAGGCAAAGGTAAGAATCTCTGGATTAACTATCTAATGTTAGCCAAATGTAGTAATTAATAAATTGGCTACATTTCTTTAAATTGACCGTTCTGTGAACTGTCTTTAAATTGACAATACCTGTTTAGCAAAGGTTTCAGCTAGAGATGACGTGCAGGAGCTTGCAGGGATTTGTAGTTTTGCATGATGTCTACTTTGATATTAATTAGCATTTTCGAATATGAGAGTAAATAGAGCCGATATATATTGATGAAAGTCACCTTGTCCGAGAGAGATTTATATGGTTATCAAAACGTCACACCATGGTAAGTCTACATGAAACACAGACCTTATTTTTTATGTTTCTAAAATCCCCTATGGGAATAATGAATGGTGTAAAAACGATTGGAACCATATCCCTGTTTGACCGCTAGGTTTTATGGGTATTATGACTCATGCTGTGGTACTCTATGGCTCTATTGAACAAGGACAACCATATCTACTGTACTCTCTGCTAGCGTGAACGTGCAATCTGTGAAACACAAAGACACAATAGTTGCTACAAAACATGACCATTCAGTTTTAGATCTGACAGCAGGCTCAATCAACCAATGACGTCATTGATTGAACTCTACCGGCTCGAAAATTATAAAACACAGCTATAGTGCATAATTATGTCTGAAACACCCTCTAATCAATCAGAATTATACAGGGAAACTGGAAGAACACCCCACATTGTGTCTAGCAGTGAAGTTTCTATTTAAAAATCTACCTAGAACCAGGATTTTTGTTTTAAAAATCTTTAATGTAAAGTCCAAAAGGTAGGCTACCATTATGTCAGATCGTGAAATGGTTGTTCAAATACAATTTTACCTGGCCAAATTATTAGATTGCCTGCAAAAAATAGGAACTACATTTTGTTATGCACAAAACATCAGCGTGGACTAGATTGACAGATCTCCGTCCCCACTATTCATTGTCTGCAGTGAGAATTCACTTTCTTTAGATCATTATTTTGTCATTTATCTGCAGAAAAACGTTGTTTTGAGCTCAAAAAGCAGTAGTAGCAGTATGCAAATCAGGGAACGGTTCTTTCACCGATGCTATTCTTTTCCCTACGTTCACCAAAAAGATCCGCTCGTGAACGACCAATCACTATTGCATGCCATAGAAGAGCGCAATTATGCTCCTAGTGGCCATGGCCAGAACTGAGAGCATACTGTATCAGAGCAGAATTGATGAAAGTTAGATAAAGTTGATGACGATGAATTAAGTTCTGTTATAAAATACTTGTCACATTACATATTGGGGGTTCTCATGAGAGAAACAAGAGTGTATAGGTCTACTTCACTTTGAACAAGCGGAGTTGGTGCGTTTGGCTACTTCATCCTCTTTCGTGGTACGCTCTCCCCGCATTGACAAAGAGGACAGATCCAATGCGCGGTAGGCTACAGCGGGAAGGTAGGTGAGGAGTAGATACAATTGATTATATTTGTACGAGGAAGAAAAGAAAGGGATTTAAAAAAAAGTATACTTTAAAGTTTAAAGGGTGTGTAGGCCTACAGTTTCTATTTTCACTGATTAAAAAGCTTGATAAATGCGTCACTGTTTGGATAGAAAGACGTGTCTCAGCCAACTTTCACATTTCTTTGTGACGGGTTTCGTGTTGGTAGAAAAACTAGATGTTTTCTCTTCTCCTTCCTTGTATAAATATATACGTTGAGTCTTAGTATTTTTAATGGGACGACTGAGTTGCGCCTATAAATTCATTTTAGGGGAAGGTGCGGTTCTGTAACTCTAGGGCTACATGCATTCAACTTCGTTTGGCTATCAATCATCCAATTTAGATATTGAATAGGGCCTTCGTGTATATTTAACATGGGAGATCAATGCAAACGCCCAAAGCCACAGAGGTTTGAATGATCTCCGTCATTAGTCAACTACAAATGTGGATAATTAAAGTTGAGTACCGGCAGCTCCTCAGTCACGTATTGGCACGCTTTGGACGAATCTCACTGACAGATTAGAGACAAAATTTGATACAGGCACTGGTTTATTAAAGCTACTAAAATGGAGTTGTGGGATTCTATTGTCATCTGTTCTATCCCTCACTAAAATGTGCTTTGGTTTGTTGCAGACTTTTAGTTTTTCTCCAAAGGTGGTACAGAATTCAAATGAACATGGTGCAGAACTAAGATGTCTATCTAATGTTTAGTCTGGATGTACACTCATGTCCTCTCTCTTACTGGGCATATGCAGGAGGGTCAGATTCAAGTGATTCGTTTCCATGTGAAACAAGTAGTCTTTTCCCATTGCACTTCTCCAATCACTTTTAATATAGATTGGTGTCACACCAATCTATTATGAGTGATTCGAGAATTGCTGTGTGCGGGATGTGTTATTCATTGGTGCATCATTTCCCTTGTGGAACATTACATAATTGTGCAGTGCCATATTAGAGATGATTAATTGTACTGATTTGTTGTGCAGGTCTCCTCTGCAGCCTCAGCTCTGTCCTGACAGAGAGCCAATAAAGGCCATTGGCCACTGGTGTGTTGCCTACTTTCCCACTGCATCATGGGTAACTTCTCCAGCAAGGACAGCCATGGACCCACAGGTACCCTCTGCCCACAAACACACACACACACACACACACACACACACTCCTCACTTAACTTGTCAACCCTCCTGTTGTGCTGAACAGCTGTCTCTGAAGTCTTTTGACTTTTCCTTCAGAGAACAAAGACAGCATACTCAGAGGGATGCTCACATACATATTTCAGCTTTTAGTCAATGGTGAAAAGACCGAATGGGGATGGACAGAGAGAGGCATTAATAGAGAGAAGGAATGAGACGAGGGAGTGAGGAGAGACTGGATCCATCTCTCCATTTGTGTTCCCCAATCTCCAGTGTGTGTGTGTGTGTGTGTGTGGGTCAGGGGGTAGGAATCTTGGCTTGGTTCCTGTGTGTGTGTTGCTCGGTGGTCATTCTCCTCGCATCTCCTTGCGATTTGTCAGGCTTTGCTACCCTAGCTGTGATGAATCTGCAGAATTCCCCGGCTCAGCACAAGGGCAACGGATTAATCATGGGAAGCCTAATGCTGGCGGACTGACGCATACACACATTATGGCTTGGAATGGGTGAATAGAAGGCAGCGGTGGAAGTGGGGAGTTACGGCCAGTCACTGAATTTGCTGTGGGTTAGAATGACCTGATTATGATGCATCACTTTCCATAACTTGTATTGCTGAACTCTTATCAGGAATGATATCCATTAAGCCTAGAGAATATCTGTTTAAACCAAGGACAAAGGAGGACTTAGGGTCAGTAGTGGTATAGATCAGCAGCACAGAGCAGAGGAATGTGTGTCTCCTGACAAGCAATGGCCCATTCATTCTGAGAATGACAGCCTGAGTATTGTGGGGGGTTGATGGTCTGGATTAGTCATCCTGCCATCACACTATACATGCCCAACCAGTGACCACTGCACTTAATCTCTCACACTCTCACTGGCTGTTTGGTTGGCTGTTTGGTTGGCTGTCTGGTTGGCTGTCTCTCTGGCTGTGTCTTAGCAGCGTTGTTGCTCTTATTCTCTCCAGGGCCCAACTTGGATGTGTTCCACACCCCCCCTACTTCTCCAGTGACCTCCACCCTGCCTGCTCTCACTCAGATCACACCATCTACACCAGGCCAGCCGGTCCCAGCCACAGCTCTGGCCCCAGCCTCAGCTCCAGCCCTAAGTGGGAAGAGACTACTACCCTCCCTGCCTGTCAGCCCAGGCTACTCTGTGATTGGTCCTGGGTTTATCTCCCTGCAGGGTAAGACAGGAAGTGATGCAGCAGCGCCTGAAAGGCGGGTTGTGATGGGGTTTAATAGAGGCCCCACCTGCTCTACTCCCATGAGTCCTGCATCCCAGGGGAATAGCTCAACGATTAGCCCCACCAAGAGTCCTCCATCTCTGGATAGCCCCTTGTTTTCAGCCAGCCCGGTCAGCCCCTCTGAGCATAGCTGGAAGGAAAAGGACAGTGGGCTGAGCCCATCCATGCTGGAGGTCCATAGGACTGCAGACAACCAGGGAGAGCTGGAGAGACTGGTGGAGGAGTGTAGGACAGCACTGAATCTCATCCCCAGTCAGTATGCTGCACTGAGCAGCGCGGGTAAGAGCAGCACATACTGTACATAGACATTAACAGACCCTCTTTCTAGCAATGCCTAAAATAATCCCACAATGTCCTATTTCTGAAATGCATGATCTCATACCTCTGAACAAACACATATTTTTCTCTTCCCTCTCTCTCTCACTTTCTTTCTCTCTCCCCATCTATTAGATGTATTGAAGCTTCTGCTGGTGGAACGTCAGAAGTTGACCGTAGAGGTCCAGAGTCTGAGGGAGACCATGCAGGTGAGAAAGATTAACAATACATTCCAATAAACAATGAACTGACCTGTTTCCAAATCAGGAAACAGATTCTACATACTGTAACCCTTCAGCTTTAGCCCAGTCCCAGATCGAATTGTGCTTTAGCCAACTCTTCTAACTATTGTTGTCATGCCATGGACTACCTTTGGCATGACAACAAAGGAACACTGCAGAGAAGAGTTGGCTAAAGCACAAACAGATGTGGAGTGCGGGTCATCATTGCTACAAACTTAGACAATAGAACATGACAGATTCCCTTCCTTTAATCGAAGTACTAAGCCCAGTTGTGTTTTTAGGTTGGACAACTACTTTGTTTTAGGTGTTGCTACTATTCTTTATTTAGCATTTGTCTAAGTATACTGAAAAAAATATAAATGCAACATGCAACAATTTCATTGATTTTACTGATTTACAGTTCATTTGAGGAAATCAGTCAAATGAAATAAATTCATTTATTAGGCCCTAATCTATGGATTTCACATGACTGGACATATATATATGCACAATTGTCCTCTCAATGGATCTTTCCACTGTATTTTTGTGCATTCAAATTGCCATCGATAAAATGCAATTGTGTTCGTTGTCCGTAGCTTATGCCTGCCCATACCGTAACCCCACCTCCACCATGGGGCACTGTTCACAACGTTGACATCAGCAAACTGCTCGCCCACACAACGCCAAACACGTGGTCTGCGGTTGTGTGGCTGGTTGGACATACTGCCAAATTCTCTGAAACGACATTGGATGCGACTTACGGTAGAGAAATGAACATTCAATTCTCTGGCAACAACTCTGGTGGACATTCCTGCAGTCAGCATGCCAATTGCACACTCCCTCAACTTGAGACATCTGTGGCATTGTGGTGTTTGACAAAACTGCACATTTTTGCGTGGTCTTAAATTGTCCCTAGCACAAGGTGCACCTGTGTAATGATCATGCTGTTTAATCAGCTTCTTGATATGCCACACCTGTAAGGTGGATGGATTTACTTGGCAAAGGAGAAATTCTTACTTACAGGGATGTAAAAAATGTGTGCACAACATTTTTGAGAAATAAGCTTTTTGAGCGTATTGAACATTTCTGGGATCTTTTATTTCAGCTCAGGAAACATGGGACCAACACTTTACAATTTGCATTTATATTTTTGTTCATTGTACTTGGAGAGGTGTATTGGGGACAGTTTTTGGTGGATAAATGTAGAAACATAAACAGGAAATTACACAGTCCCAGAGGCAAAGGTCGGGGCTGGGGTTCACCGCATGTAACCTCTTAGCTCAGGAGATAACAACAAAAGACATCCTGTCATCTCCACCCAGAAATGGAACAGAGCAAGGGCCTCTGGGAGATGCGGTCCTGCTAAATGGCCTCTTCCTGTCCTAGACTCCTCCTGAGATCCTGAGCGGTCAAGGAGGAAACGTTCTGAGATAATCTTGATCTCCCCTTTACGCACACACACACACGCATTGATACACACACAAACCGTACATACTGTATATACATACAGTGCCTTCAGAAAGTATTCATACCCCTTGGCTTATTCCACATTTAGTAGTATTACAGCCTGAATTCAAAATGTACAAAGTGAAAACATATTTTTAGACATTTTAGCAAATGTATTGAAAATTAAATGTATAAATATCTAATATACATAAGTATTCACACCCCTGAGTCAATACATGTTAGGCTCACCTTTGGCAGCGATTCCAGCTGTGAGTCTTAATGGGTAAGTGCTGTGCACACCTGGATTGTACAATATTTTCACATTCTTAAAAAAAATCTTCAAGCTCTGTCAAGTCGGTTGTAGATCATTGCTAGACAGTCATTTTCATGTCTTGCCATATATTTTCAAGCCGATTCTAGTCAAAACCTACTAGTCCACTCAGGAACATTCAATGTCGTCTTGGTAAGCAACTCCAGTGTATATTTGGCCTTGTTTTAGGTCAGTGGTTCCTAAACTCTCTTGGTTAATGTACCACCAAGTACATTTTTGCTCTGCCTGGAGTACCCCTCGTGCATTTTACCAGTAAGCCTATGGTCCCATGAGTCTTCTCAAGTACCCCCTGTGAATAAGCCAAGTACCCCCAAGGGTCCTAGTACCTGTTGAAAAGCACACTCCTCTAGATATTTGCCTGCGCTTAGCCCTATTATGTTTGTTTTTACCCCCCCAAAAAACTCCCGATGACAAGCATACCCATAACATGATGCAGCCACAACCATACTAGGAAATATTTAATGGTACTCAGTGCTGTGTTGGATTTGCCTGTGAGGAGCGCTTTGTATTCTTTGCCACATTTTTTGCAGTTTTACTTTAGTGCTTAATTCAAACAGGATGCATGTTTTGGAATATTTTTCTATACAGGCTTCCTTCATTTTACTCTGTCAATTAGGTTAGAATTGTGGAGTTACTACAATGTTGTTTATCCATCCTCAGTTTTCTCCTATCACAGCCATTAAACTAAAGTCACCATTGGCCTCATAGTAAAATCCCTAAGTGGTTTCCTTCCTTTCAGGCAACTGGGTGTATTGGTGACTGGGTGTATTGAAACATCATCCACAGTGTAATTAATAACTTCACCGTGCTCAAAGGGATATTCAATGTCTGTTTTTTTACCCATCTACCAATGTGTGCTTTTCTTTGCGAGTCATTGGAAAACCTCCCTGGTCTTTGTGGTTGAATCTGTGTTTGAAGTTCACTGCTCGACTGATAATTGTATGTGTGAGGTACAGAGATGTGGTAGTCATAAAAAATAATGGTAAACACTTGAATCGAATCAAATGTATTTATAAAGCTCTTTTTACATCCGCAGATGTCACAAAGTGTTATACAGATGCCAGCAAGCAATGCAGATGTAGAAGCATGGTGGCTAGGAAAAACTCCTCTTCTGGCTGTTTCGGGTGGAGATTATAAGAGTACATGGCCATTAATTCCAGATTGTTCTTCAAGATGTTCATAGATTACCACACAGTGGTTGTAGAGGGTGCAACAGGTCAGTACCTCAGGAGTAAATGTCAGTTGGCTTTTCTCTCGCTTTCCCTCTCTCCCCCGTGCCGCTCTCTCTCTCAATCCCGTGCCGCTCTCTCTCTCAATCCCGTGCCGCTCTCTCTCTCAATCCCGTGCCGCTCTCTCTCTCAATCCCGTGCCGCTCAATCTCGTGCCGCGCTCTCGCTCCTGTGCCTCTCTCTCTCTCTCTCTCTCTCTCTCTCTGGACATCTGAGGGGTCACCTCTCACCACCCCTCCCTCCCCAGCACAGAAACTCAAACGACCTCAACTGTTGCTTTTCCTAATCCCACCTCTGCCCTTCCTCTTCCCTGTTTAGCCCCTCCTTCCTGTCCTTTCCGTCCACTCCTCCTTCTCGCCAAACCAATGTCCTGTCCATCTACTCGGTCTCTTTCCCTGTCTATTGCGCTTGTCCGTGTGGTTGGGTAGGTGGGCTGATCTTTTCCAGTGGATTTAATAGCTCTCAGATCTGCTCTGGGATCAGTTCCAGTTGGACAGTGCTGCAGATTTCCAGGGTTGAGCTGGTTTCGGCTCTGAACTGAGGTTGAATATGTTTACATGCCAAATGAAGGTTGTGTGTCAAATTTGCAATGCAGAATAAATGGTTGCGGCTGGGGAGAAGTTAGATATCATCTGTGTGTGTATATGGGGGTAGAAGCACTGTTTTTGATCTAGATGTGTCTAATGTGGGTGAGTGTATCCACAGGCCTTGTAGGGACTGCTGTTGAAGAACTGAGCTGGTCTCTTAATGAGTATGGGAACTGGTTGTTCAGTACACCCAAGTGAGTGTGGAAAGCTGCAGAAAACCCACGGCGAGTGAGTCTGTTTCCCCAAGTATCCATTAGGGAGTCTGGGTGTGGAAGTGAATGGAGGCTTGGGGACAGATGGATGATTCTCTCTCGCTCTCACACACCCGCTGAGATATACACACAACTGGAATAACCACAACCCTCCTGGAGAGACTTTGCATGCGGCATGTGTCGGTGCATACGAGTCTGTGCCTGTGGGGGATCACTAGGGATAACGAGAGGGAGTATTGTATGTGTGTGTCTAAGGGAGAATCAACAGTGTTATCTCTCTGTGTGTGAGGAGTGCCCCCTCCTGTTTCCCATCTAAGACGTGCCCCATTTGGACACCCTGACAGTTAGCTGTACAGGAAGGATGCAGATCATAGGCTACTAAAGGACGCGGTGGTTTAGGCTAATGGTTTCCCATTGTTCTTCTCTCCCATCTAGCATTATGAGTTGCATCATGGTACTAATAAAAAGCACTTTGTCTCTGCTGTCATAAGGCAGTTTAAACTCAGGCTTTGAATCAAAGAATATAAGAACGGGTTGTTCAGTGGTTGTACATGCTCTAAAGTTTACTGTGTTAGAGAGAGCGGTGAACTTGTGTTGGAAGAGAAAAGACAGAGGACAGGTTGTGTGTGTGTGTGAGAGAGGCGGTGGAAGAGAATATGCTCTCGTGTGTGTGTCCGTCCAATGACAACATAATAGACCCCAGCTGTGGTCTTGAGTCGATGGTCAGATGAGGAAACGAGTTGGCTCCAGTATCTCCTCCTCCGCGTCTCTATCCATTCTTCATTTAATTAATAAACAAGGCACCTCCTCCACACTCTCACATTTCTCTGCGGGTCACATTGCAATGCTCACACACCCATTCTGCGCTGATTCCATCTGTGCATGTTACTTTTATGTGCCTTTGCATGCTTTGTAACTGGATAGTGCTGTATTCAACACAGCTTTTAGCAGTGGTCCTTATCATTTACCTTTTGGCTCAGCAACTCTGCTTGAGAGTATCTCTACCTTTTTTTTCCACAGGGCAGTGTTTGTGTTCTCACCTGGTCTCCTCTCCTGCATCTGCACTAAATAGAAAATAATATGTGAAGAAAACATGTCGAAGTTTTATTGGTACATTTATTTATTTATTGGTACAGTTCTTTTAATATCAGTGCAAGTGAGGTAACATGCTGACTAAACCGGTTCCGCGATTGCGTCCGCCGATTTTGTCTATCCCCACCAGACACGCAAGTTAAAATACCAAAACCAACTGTTAACCATCTTTATTACACTGAACAAAAAATATAAACACAACATGCAACAATTTCAAAGATTTTATAAGGAAATAAATTCATTAGGCCCTAATATGTACAGTGCATTCGGAAAGTAATCAGACCCCTTGACTTTTTTCCAAATGTTGTTACGTTACAGCCTTATTATAACATTTTCCTCATCAGTCTACAAGCAATACCCCATATTGACAGACAAAATAGTTTTTTAGAAATCTTTGAAAATGTATTACAAATAAAAAAAAATCACATTTACATAAGTATTCAGACCCTTTACTCAGTACTTTGTTGAAGCACCCTTGGCAGCGATTACAGACTCTAGTCTTCTTCGGTATGACGCTACAAGCTTGGCACCCCTGTAGTTGGGGAGTCTCCCATTTTTGTCAGCAGATCCTCTCAAGCTCTGTCAGGTTGGATGGGAGTGTCGCTGCACAGCTATTTTCAGGTCTCTCCAGAGATGTTCGATCGGGTTCAAGTCCGGGCTCTGGCTGGGCCACTCGAGGACATTCAGAGACTTGTCCCGAAGCCACTCCTGCATTGGCTTGGCTGTGTGCTCATGTTCGCCCCGGTCTGAGGTCCTGAGTGCTCTGGAGCAGGTTTTAAATCAAGGATCTCTTTATACTTTGCTCCATTCATCTTTCCCTCGATCCTGACTAGTCTCCCAGTCCCTGCCGCTGGAAAAACATCCCCACAGCATGATGGTGCTAGGTTTCCTCCAGACGTGATGCTTGGCATTCAGGCCAAAAAGTTAAATCTTGGTTTCATCAGACCAGAGAATCTTGTTTCTCATGGACAGAGTCCTTTAGGTGTCTTTTGGCAAACTCCAAGCGGGCTGTCAAGTGCCTTTTACTGAGGAGTGGCTTCCGTCTGGCCACTACCATAAAGGCCTGATTTGGTGGAGTGCTGCAAAGATGGTTGTCCTTCTGGAAGGTTCTCCCATCTCCACAGAGGAGCTCTGTCAGTGACCATCGGGTTCTTGGTCACCTCCCTGACCAAGGCTCTTCTCCCCCGATTGCTCAGTTTGGCCAGACGGACAGCTCTAGTAATAGTCTTGGTGGTTCCAAACTTCTTCCATTTTTTTTCTTCCACTGTGTTCTTGGGGACCTTTTTAAAGCTGCAGAAATGTTTTGGTACCCTTCCCTCGACACAATCCTGTCTCGGTGGTCAACGGACAATTCCTTCGACATCCATGGCTTGGTTTTTCCTCTGACATGCACTGTCAACTGAGGGACCTTATCGACAGGTGTGCCTTTCCAAATCATGTCCAATCAATTGAATGTACCACAGGTACCACAGGTGGACTCCAATCATCTCAAGGATGATCAATGGATGCAGCTGAGCTCAATTCTGAGTCTTGTAGCAAAGGGTCTGAGTAGTTCTGTTTTTATTTTTGTACATTTGCCAAACATTCTAAAAACCTGTTTTTTCTTTGTTATTATGGTGTATTGTATGTAGATTGTTGATGAAAAACAAATTTAATCCGTTTTAGAAAAGGCTGTAATGTAATGTAATAATGTGTAAAAAGTCAAGAGGTCTGAATATTTTCCGAATACGCTGTATTTCACATGACAGAGAATACAGATATGCATCCGTTGGTCCGATACCTTAAAATAAGTAGGGGCGTGGATCAGAACCAGTCAGTGTCTGGTGTACCCACCATTTGACTCATGCAGCACGACACATCTCCTTCGCATAGAGTTGATCCGTTCTATTTTAACGCTTAGCTACGCATACTCGTTTGAGCAATTTGGTTGTGCACTTTTATTTTGCTACGCTCGCACACGCAGCGCGGCCAGTTTGGTTAGCATGTTAGGTGACGAAGCCACTTTGCGCGGCAACAGTCTGGTATTGGTATCTTTTGTATCCACCCTTTCTCATGAGTTTATTGTATGTCATACCACAGCAATGCAGCAGGCTATGATTTCCTCTCCCTGTGTTGAACCTGTGTGTTATTCAATAGAAATTTAGCAATAACCTCAGTGAATCATAGCCCCTTTGGAGTAAGAGCTGTAAACAACTCACACATTCCAGGTTAGTGGATCTGAGCCAGTGCACCTGAATGGGGCCAGGGCTGTTTACAGCAACGCGTTTGCACAGGTCTCGATGTGTCTTATTTGATTCGCTAGATCCATTACTCTATATTTGCTAAGACTTGCCTCAGTCTCATCCCATCCAGCTGTTAGTTTATGAAGGCCAAAGGGATATTTAATCATTTAAATCGTATAGTCTCTAGAGGTGCTGTGTATGATGTGATGCTGGCAGACAGGGACGGATTAAGAAATCATTGGCAATGTGGCGTAGGCTACAGTTTTCAGGATTTCCACTCATGGGGATTTTGATTTTAGTCTTTGAAAAAATCTGCCTTTTTAAATGACAGAACACATTAATGAATCTTTTTTTTAATACTACCTAAATGAGTGGCTACTCTGACTGACAAACTGAGATCAATCTGGTCTTGGAAGTGACACATAACATTAGGTTAGTGGATCTGAGCCAGTGCACCTGAATGGGGCCAGGGCTGTTTACAGCAACGCGTGTTCACGTCACCAAATAATTGATTAAAACACACTGTTTTGCAAAGAAGGTCTACAGTAGCCTCAGCAGCACTCTGTAGGGTAGCACCATGGTGTAGCTGGATGACAGCTAGATTCTGTCCTCCTCTGGGTACATTGACTTCAATACAAAACCTAGGAGGCTCATCGTTCTCATCCCCTTGCATAGACTTACACAGTAATGATGACAACTTCCGGAGGGTGTCCTCCAACTTATTAGAGCTCTTGCAGGGTGAACTGACATCTTGTCCACCCCATCAGATAATGAATCTAGTTCTGAAAGCATAAGTTAAAGCTAGTTAGCACTGCAGTGCATAAAATGTTGTGAGTAGTTGACTCTGAGAGGGAAATTCTAACGCTACAGCATAGAATGACATTCTAGACAATTCTGTGCTACCAACTTTGTTGCAACATTTTGGGGAAGGCCCTTTCCTGTTTCAGCATTACAATGCCCCCGTGCACAAAGCGAGGTCCATGTAGAAATGTTTTTTTGAAATCGGTACGGAAGATGAATTAGAACGCAGAGTGCGAGCCAGACCTCACTAATTCTCTTGTGGGTGAATGGAAGCAAGTCCACACAGCAATGTTCCAACATCTAGTGGAAGGCCTTCCCAGAAGAGTGGAGGCTGTTAGAGCAGCAAAAAGGGGACTCCATATTAATGCTCATGATTTTGGAATAAGATGTACGATGAGCAGGTGTCCACATACTTTTGCCACGTGTATATTTGTTTCAGCCCAGCCCTAACACACCCAATTCAACCTCTGGATTGTTCATCATAGTAGATAATTGTCACGGTCTTCCTTTCTGCAGACTGAGAGAGGGGAGTGGCAGCAGTTCCAGTCTGACCTGCAGGTTGCAGTAGCGGTGGCCGACCGGCTGAGGGCCGAGGTCGAAGAGGAACTGGGCGTGCTCAGAACGGTTCAGAAGGATACAGAGCGGGAGCTGGCGGCTGCCCAGCAGAGATGGAAAGGGACTGATGGGCAGCTGGTCATCCTGAGAGGAGAGCTGAAGGAGAGCAGGCAGAGACTGGCCCACCTCACCCAGAACCAGGGGCCAGGACAGGCCAAAACCCACAGCCAGGAAAAGACCCAGGGCAAGAAGAGTACTACTGGGGAGATCAGCACACCTGAGCCCCAGGAGGGAAGCCACCGGGGCAGGGAGAGGGGGATCAGCAGGGTGGGCCAAGGAGGAGAAAGAGGAGATGAAGAGATGGAGAAGAGGAGCCAGGAAGAAGTGAATAAGAATGTGGTTGTGGAAGAGGCTTGGACGGACACTAAGGTCGTGGCCAACCGGTACTTGATGAAGGTGACCAATGAGGAGAGGAGTGGAGAGGGGTGTGATGTGAGGGAGACGCGACGGATGCTCACGCAGGAGAGGTCAAGGTGAGTACCAGGATGACTACCTGTTTGAATGATTTCAACACTACATTAACTTAAATGAATGTAATGAATGTTAATGTCCATGATTTCATATAGCTGGCTATTCTAGCTACAGTTGAAGTCGGAGATTTACATACACCTTAGCCAAATACATTTAAACAATTCTTGACATTTAATCCTAGTAAAAATTCCCTGTCTTAGGTCAGTTAGGATCACCACTTTATTTTAAAAATGTGAAATGTCAGAATAATAGTAGAGAGTGATTTTATTTCAGCTTTTATTTCTTTCATCACATTCTTAGTGGGTCAGAAGTTTACATACATTCAATTAGTATTTGGTAGCATTGCCTTAAATAATTTAAACTTGGGTCAAACATTTCAGGTAGCCTTCCACAAGTTTCCCACAATAAGTTGGGTGAATCTTGGCCCATTCCTCCTGACAGAGCTGGTGTAACTGAGTCAGGTTTGTAGGCCTCCTTGCTCGCACACGCTTTTTCTAACCACACATTTTCTATGGGATTGAGGTCAGGGCTTTGTGATGGCCACTCCAATACCTTGACGTTGTTGTCCTTAAGCCATTCTGCCACAACTTTGGAAGTATGCTTGGGGTCATTGTCTATTTGGAAGACCCATTTGCGACCAAGCTTTAACTTCCTGACTGATGCTTCAATATATCCACATAATTTTCCTGCCTCATGATGTCATCTATTTTGTGCACCAGTCCCTCCTGCAGCAAAGCACGCCCACAACATCTTTGGCTTGCAAGCCTCCCCCTTTTTCCTCCAAACATAACAATGGTCATTATGGTCAAACAGTTCTATTTTTTTTTCATCAGACCAGAGGACATTTCTCCAAAAAGTACGATCTTTGTCTCCATGTGCAGTTGCAAACCGTAGTCTGGCTTTTTTATGGTGGTTTTGGAGCAGTGGCTTTTTCCTTTCTGAGCGGCCTTTCAGGTTATGTCGATATAGGACTAGTTTTACTGTGGATAATAGATACTTTTGTACCTGTTTCCTCCAGCATCTTCACAAGGTCCTTTGCTGCTGTTCTGGGATTGATGTGCACTTTTCGCACCAAAGTACGTTCCTCTCTAGGAGACAGAACGTGCCTCCTTCCTGAGCGGAATGACAGCTGCATGGTGTTTATACTTGCGTGCTATTGTTTGTACAGATGAACGTGGTACCTTCAGGCGTTTGGAAATTTCTCCCAAGGATGAACCAGACTTGTGGAGGTCTACAATTTGTTTTCTGAGGTCTTGGCTAATTTCTTTTGATTTTCCCATGATGTCAAGCAAAGAGGCACTGAGTTTGAAGGTAGGCCTTGAAATACATCCACAGGTATACCTCCAATTGACTCAAATGATGTCAATTAGCCTATCAGAAGCTTCTAAAGCCATGACATCATTTTCTGGAATTTTACAAGCTGTTTAAAGGCACAGTCAACTTAGTGTATGTAAACTTCTGACCCACTGGAATTGTGATACAGTGAATTATAAGTGAAATAATCTGCCTGTTAACAATTGTTGGAAAAATGACTTGTGTCATGCACAAAGTAGATGTCCTAACCGACTTGCCAAAACTATAGTTTGTTAACAAGAAATGTGTGGAGTGGTTGAAAAACTAGTTTTAATGACTCCAACCTAGGCATATGTAAACTTCCAACTTCAACTGTAAATCCAGACTGATTTTTGGACTACTATCATTTGTAAATCATAAACAGAGTAGCATAATCAGACGAATCGGTGTCTGGAGGGTTGAGAGGTTGTTGGAATTGAAGAGACGTTCAGGCAGGGCACTTGAAGACATGGATTTGTAAAGAACCATGTTAACTTATTTTACTACTGGTACTGAAGGTGAAAGCTAAGAATAAAGCGTATCAACAATGGTTAGCTTTGCTATCATGTCTGACCCCTGATGAGCTGAACAACAAATGGTTCTTCTCTGATCAGTGTGTCTGTGTGAGTTGAGTTCATCTAGGGAAATCAAAGGGCATTCCATGATTTCACAGAAGCCTTTCCAGACTACCCGCGTCTTCAGACTCCCCCACTGTACAGAATGGAACATCCCAGTCCAATACTACCACAATATCTGGATCTACAAACAAGGTAGACCACTTAGAATCTGGGGTCCAACTGCTAGTCTGTGTGTCATACCTCTGCAAATATATAACCATTACTGATCCAGCAGGTGGCGTCATTGCAATAGTTAGAATGTGTTTTGTGATCGACTAACGTCTTCACACGCTTTTGAAATATTGAGGAACAACAATAAAATGTAAGGAATGTATGGTACAGTATGTAATAGCGTGTGAATAGATATTATCTATGTTCTCTCATTTCAGAACCAAAGCCAAACCAGAGGACGAAGAGAGCTGGAAAGGCAAGACAGCTTGTCCAGCATTCACACAGGTGTGTTTGTGTTCCCCCAATCAACCACGTTTCAGTGCGTTCATCCTACCATGACCGTCTGACCCTGTGATCAGTAATGTAGCAGGTAAAATACATTATACAATCATTTGTGTGTTTTACAGGGATACAGGAGGAAGCATTGAACCAGTTCAACTCTGCCCTGACAGACCTGCCCCCTAAAAAAGCTTCTAAGACCAGGTCTCAGGATGGCTTCAGTCTGCTGCTACGCCGGCATGGCGGCTCCAAGAGGAACTCTCTGCTGCGCTGGTGTCAGAACCGCACTCAAGGCTACAAGGTACTGTAACGCAATGTGTGTGTTTTGAACAGGGTCAGGAGAAAGGACGCTTGGAGACTGAGGTAAAGAGAATGTTGAACATTCCATATGTAATTAGTAACCGCTCATTAGGATAGTTTCTTGACCCTTTTTCTGCCCCTGCTCACTCTATTTACAGAATATTGACATCACTAACTTCAGCAGTAGCTGGGCAGATGGTCTGGCCTTCTGTGCTCTGTACCACACCTACCTCCCCTCACACATCCCCTACTGCACCCTTAGCCCTGACAGCAAGGTGGGTAACAAACACATGCATAGCACACTTGAATGCATTGCACACACACCTATTGATTTGCCTGTCAAACACAGTGCTAATTCTTTTATCCATAGAGGGAGAACCTCAGCCTGGCATTTAAGACTGGAGAGAATGTTGGAATCACAACATTACTTGTGAGTCGAGTCTCCGTTAATCAGAAGCTGTGTTAGTGTCAAGATTGCATGCTTGTATCAAAACTCAATAGTGAATGAGATGCTGTCGTATTGAAGTCCTCCTGTATTTTACAGACCATGGAGGAGATGCTGAGGGCTGGAGGACCAGACTGGCAAAGGGTTCTGGGATATGTGGAGAGCATGTACCATCACTTTGAGATGTAATGACTGTGTATGAGGGAAGCCTCGGAGGGAGTTACAGTTCACTGCTACTGGTTGAAGGATAAGGAGTGTGACTTTTCTTTCTACTGACTGAGATGGTCATTACCCAGGTTTCCATCCAACCAATTCATGTGGATGAATTACCTGACGCATGAAAATGACTGGGTTGATGGAAAGAGGAAATGTTGGTACAATTTCATAAATTTCGACAGACAAGTTTTGTTCAAAATGGTGGGATACTTTTGTGTCTGTAAAATAAATTATGCGAGAAATGGAGGTAGAAACGCCTTTTGTGTTCTAATATTGATATAATAACCATCAATCATATCGAAGTAAACTTGGTTGCGAAATGTGTTGTGTGGTCCTCGCACTACGACTCGGGAAAGCATGCAGTTTATTAGGCTATAGATTAAATAAGTTATGATGAACTTCACAGGGGGGTGAAAGTGCACTGTGATAAGCTTGATGCTCCTTTCCAATACAAATCAAGGATCTTATTCTGATTGATGCTTGGCTGCCGTTTGACAAATAATCTCGCTCTATCCCATAATAATCTCATCATGTAGGCCTAGGCTAGCCTATTCCCGCACTGTATCTGCCAGCTGTTAGCTAGCACACACGCGCCAAAACCAGATTGGGCACATTTGCTATATAACGCAACAGTTTTTGGACAAAACCATCAGTAGAGTTGAAATTGCAATGGAAACCCAATACTTTTTTTTATTCGGTACATGGGAATTTAATCGCAAAACATATTTTTATGTGTACTAGGTCATCACGCACAGCATGTAATCCGCAACAAGTCAGTTTGATGGAAACACATCTGTGGTGAGAAAATAGTTTTCATACAGATTTTATAATATTCACATGGAAATCTGTGGCCAATTGGATGGAAACCTAGCTAGTGATTGGCATGTAGTGAAAGTTAGGTTTTGTTGGCACAACAGAGCCCCGTTATGGGCAGGAGTGCAGGTGCTTTTCTCAGCAGTACCTTCTTAAGCTGCTGATTCGTGTGCAGTGCCTTTTTAATATCAGTCTTCCATTACAAAGGTTTTCAGGTTTTCTATCAGTTTCTAGCACTCTGTAAATATGCACTTTTATAAGCACTTTGATGATTGTAATTTAAAAGGAAAGGAATGCATGTATACAGTCTGTCTCGCAATCCGTGGATGCTTATATGTAACTAAAATGTGAACGCTGACTATGTTGCCAAAGATGCAGAATAAATAAAATGGTCAATATAAAGTTTGTTCTGTACGGTTCTGTCCACGGAGACTGAATTGCTTTATCACAGTCATTTGACTTGGGATATCTAAATACATCTAATTATTGCAGGCTTGGTCCTCCATAATCACTAAAGTGAGACCTTGTTTGGTGTTGCCTTTGTCTCCATCTACTGGTTTCTTCAAAGCTGACAAGCTATATCCATAGTCACACACACTATATATACACACACACACACACACACACACAATGACCGACTAGGACAACGTCACACCTAGCCGCTGCCCTCTTGTCATCAAGATCATGTCCATTAATTACTTATTTGAATTAATCATGACAACCTGAGACATCTGAATAATATTACTCAATAAGTAATCCACAATAGCTCTCGGCTAGGGAGTTGTTTTGCGCCAAACTAACATTTGTTTCAAGTGGGTGATACTGGAAAAAGGTTGATATTATGTGTGTAATAAAATTTGCTAGGATCAAATTCTTACAAGCCTATCAGGCTTTGGCATTATGGGTGGGGTTGGTACAGGACAGTGCTGCAGGTTGGAGCCATAACGACTAGTGTTGGTCTGGACTTCAGCAGAGAAGACATGGAGAAATTTTGGCTCCTGGGAGTTTCTACTTCTGCTCAGGTCTCCTCCAGGTAATGAACCTTGAATTTGAGCTGATGGAAACTAGACATTTCTGTGATTTTTATTATTTGAAATATTTTGCTATGTCTGTAAATTGAATTTCTCTGTCATGTAGTCTAGTCATTATTATAGGTACTCATTTCTGATAGTCAAAAGAGCCAAGAAGCAAACATTTTGGAATTTCAATCATTTTATTTCCATTTTGACATTTTACTGATTGCTTGAACACTTAGTGTGTGTATCCCAGCTGATGTAGAAGTCTCTCGCTCATATGAGCACTACTTACCTGATCTCAGACCCCAGTGTGTTGCGTCCGGGACCCCTACCTCCCTAACTGTCACCATCCTCACAAACGACCCAGTCAGGGTCACAGCAGAGCTGGCCAACGGCAACACCGGCCTGGCCCAGGCAGAGAGCGCTTTCAGAGGAGGTGACAGAGGAATATAAGTCAGTCTATTACATCTTTCAAAGTTATCTTGAACTTTTTCTTTGTTAAGCAACTTAAACATGGTTGCTGTTTCTTTCAAAGGCGTGTTCTAGATCTTCCTCCTGTGAGTGTGTTTTTTAATTTTTTTCCTGTCTCAATGAATATATTGAGGTAACATCTGAGCTGGTCAGTGGTGGGTAAAAGACCATTGATGACACAAAGTATACATGTTAGGCCAAGTATGACTAACTTAGGTTATTACAGCCTAATTACACAGAAATAAGATTAACTCAATGACTCATGATACTTTTTGTTTATTTTCAATTTCCCACATGTTCTGAAACCATCTTTACCATCAACACATGAGTGTAAATATCTATAGGCTTGGAATTTTCAACTGATTCTCCACAAGACAAGATGTAGGACATAGAATGCTAGAGACTCTTGACTCTCCCAGTGCCTAAGGATCAAAGCAAATCAACTTTGATTTGCCACATACGTGTTTAGCAGATGTTATTGCTGGTGTAGCGAAATGCTTGTGTTTCTAGCTCCGGCAGTGCAGTAATATCTAACAATTCACAACAATACACACAAACTAAAAGTAAAAGAATGGAATTAAGGAATATATAAATATTAGGATGAGCAATGTCGGAGTGGCATAGACTAAATACAGTGGAATAGAATACAGTATATACATACAAGATGAGTAAAGCATAAAATGTAAACATTAGTGACTAGTGTTCCATTATTAAGTGGCCAGTGATTTCCAGTCTAAGGTGCATTGTTACGTAACCGGGTGGAAGCCGCCCAGTGATGGCTATTTAACAGTCTGATGGCCTTGAGATAGAAGCTGTTTTTCAGTCTCTCGGTCCCAGCTTTGATGCACCTGTACTGACCTCGCCTTCTGGATGATAGCGAGGTGAACAGGCAGTGGCTTGGGTGGTTGTTGTCCTTCATGATCTTTTTGGCCTTCCTGTGACATCGGGTGCTGTAGGTGTCCTGGAGGGCAGGCAGTTTACCCCCGGTGATGCGTTGTGCAGACCTCACTACCCTCTGGAGAGCCCTGCGGTTGTGGGTGGTGCAGTTGCTGTACCAGGCGGTAATACAGCCCGACAGGATGCTCTCTCTTGTGCATCTGTAAAAATTTGAGGGTTTTAGGTGACAAGCCAAATTTCTTCAGCCTCCTGAGGTTGAAGAGGCGCTGTTGCGTTATCTGGGTGGGTGGACCATTTCAGTTTGTCAGTGACGTGTACGCCGAGGAACTTGGCGCTTTCCACCTTCTCCACTGTGGTTCCGTCGATGTGGATAGGTGGGTGCACCCTCTGCTGTTTCCTGAAGTCCATGATCCTCTCCTTTTGTTTTGTTGATGTTGAGTGAGAGGTTATTTTCCTGGCACCACACTCCGAGCCCCCACCTCCTCCCTGTAGGCTGTCTCATCATTGTTGGTAATCAAGCCTACTACTGTTGTCGTCTGTAAACTTTATGATTGAGTTGGAGGCGTGCGTGGACACACAGTCATGGGTGAACAGGGAGTACAGGAGGAGGCTGAGCACGCACCTTTGTGGGTCCCCTGTGTTAAGGATCAGCGAAGAGGTGTTGTTTCCTACCTTTACCACCTGGGGGTGGCCCGTCAGGAAGTCCAGGACCCAGTTGCACGGGGGGTTCAGAACCAGGGCCCTGAGCTTGGAGGGTACAATGGTGTTGAATGCTGAGCTATATTGTATGAACACCATCCTTACATAAATATTGTCCAGATGGGATAGGGCAGTGTGCAGTGCGATGCAGTGCGATGGCGATTGCATCATCTGTGGATCTATTGGGGCTGTAAGCAAATTGAAGTGGGTCTAGGGTGTCAGGTTAGGTAGAGGTGATATGATCCTTGACTAGCCTCTCAAAGCACTTCATGATGACAGAAGTGAGTGCTACGGGGCGATAGTCATTTAGTTCAGTTACCTTTTGCTTTCTTGGGTACAGGAATAATGGTGGACATCTTGAAGCATGTGGGGACAGCTGCGCATGCTGAGGACGTGGCTAGGGATGCCGCCTGGGCCAGCAGCCTTGCGAGAGTTAACACACTTAAATGTCTTACTCACGTCGGCCACGGAGAAGGAGAACCCACAGTCCATGGTAGCGGGCGATGAAGGTGTTCAGCTTGTCCGGAAGGAAGACGTCGGTGTCCTGGTTGCTGGTTTTCCCTTTGTAGTCCGTGATTGTCTCTAGACCCTGCCACATATGTCTTGTGTCTGAGCCGTTGAATTGCGATCGTACACACGCAGTTCCAGTTACACAAACATGTAGAGATGCTTTCCTCTAGGTGAATAGCCACTTTTCAATGTGCTATTCTGTATACCACAGGAATGTCCATAGACAACGAAACTTTCAGCAATTCAGCAGAAAGGATATTATTCATATCTCAGTTGTCATGAGTGGGGTAAGTTAAGCTATACAATAAATAAACAAACAGAAGGTATACTTGACTTAGTAAGGGAACCACAGATATTCCTCTCAATAGACTGTAGGTCAAGAGTGATCGAATACAACACAGTCCCCTGTCGCCATTCTATGATTTATATGAACATGAAATGTGCGCCACAAGATGTATATAATCTTGGCACCCAGAACAAAGTCTTGGGTTTGTTCTCTGCAGGCCATGTTCATGGGCAGTGAGGAGAGCCTGGAGCTCTACAGTAGTAACCACTCCTCTCCCAGTGGCTCATACATCCAGGTCCAACCCCCAGCTCTTCCCCCAAAGGTGACATATCGGCGTCCATTTTACGTCACCAAAATTTGACATCAATGGCCCAATATGAATCTGACCTTAACCTGAGGTGTACAGATGATGTTCCAGATTGGAGAATCGCCTCCTATATCTGTAAAGTGCACCTTCCAACTTCATGAGCTTCATTATTTGGTAGGTTTTTCTCTTGGTTGGTGAGATTGTAGAGTTGTAGTGATTCCTCTCTTCTCTTTGTGATGACCTCTGACCATTTGATATCTGACCCCTGACCTCTTGTCATTGACTTCCAGATGATGTCCAGAGGTCAGGTGGTGGCTGCAGGGACAGCAACCTCTCCCTCCTTCTCGTTAACCCCTGCAGTGTCCTGGTCACCAGAGGCCTGTATCACTGTGTACTACCTGATGGTGAGGTCATCAATGGCCTACTGCACATCTTCATCAAACAAAACAAGGTAACTAACTCGTATCACTAATAATGCTAATCTTATTTATTAAATGACTGAGTGCATACAGTGATAGTATACTTAATTAATTATTGCAGTATGATGAAATGTATTCTGTTCTTCAGGTATGTCTGAGCTGGAGCCATGCGACAGCAAGGACAGGTGATGAGGTGTTCCTCAGTCAGTGTGCTTGAACCTGGCTCTCTGGTCAGAATCATGGCGGTGGCGTGGAGGACAAAGACTCTGATAGTGACATCTCAGATGAGCTCTTCAAGTGGTTCATCTTGTGATTGTAACAGTTTTGGGTCATCAGCTCAGCAGTCAGGCTCTGTCTGTACCAATGGCAACGTGGTAAACTTCTGCGGCATCAGAACTGGCCCAACCTGCTAGCTACCTGTAATGTAGCTAGTTTTATTGTTGTGGGGTGGTTTTATTCTTTATAGGAGGTGCTGGTATCTCTAGTGTTGTGGGTGGGGGTGTGCTCAGTTGCTGGGGGAGATGACTGAATACCTCAAGGAGATAACCCTTCACCACAGTGGAATGACTGGAGGGAAAGATATCACGCTCTCCATTTTCACGGTACTGATGGCACACATTGTGTCTTGCTGAATAGACTACACTGAGCCTGGAATAACCCTCGGTCTCACCTCACTGTATTCCTGGGTTGTTACGTCACATCATGACTGTGATCTGACCCACTTCTTTATAGGTGATAGTGATGTAGGGAAACTATCATTTTGGCTATGAAACAATGTTGTATTACTATTCTATTAATATTGACTTTTGCAGATAAAATTCCATAATGCAGACCATTTACTGCAAGTACAAATAGGCCTATAGTGTTTTGTGTACAATGTTGCCAAAACATTAGCTTTTTGATTTTCAAATCTTAGGCTTGCAACCTTGTGGTATTAACAAATACCAGTTTACATACAACAGAAGACTGAATTGGGTATGAAATCCATTACACACGCCACCATGTTTGGATAAATTAACATTTAAACAACTCATAAACAAGCACATATATTGTGAGATCTTCTTTCTGTTCTGAAAGGATTATGAATTCAAGGGGTCCCTCTTGTGGAGATGTGGCATACTACATAAAGACTACATCTACGTTTAGAGGCGGTTTCACAGACCCAGATTAAGCAGAGTCCTAGACTAAATTGCATTTAGTCTAGGACTGCATTTCTCAGACATGGTTTAAAATAGTCTCAGACTTGCCCTAGTCTAGATTTAAAAAGTCTGATTTCCAGAAGCACAATTAGAGTTAATTTAGATCTAAGTGAAGGCTTAAATTAAACCTGGCCAGAGGCAGGCTTAACTTCAGATTAATGGATGTTGGTCCCCAGGTTGACCCTGGCGATGGAGGAAAATTGATTACCTGGACTATTTCAATGATGATCAAAGAGCACCACCAAGACCTGACAGAAGGGCGGTTCTAGACAGGAGCAACCCACTGAATGATTTGGATGAAATCAGTTACTGTGACCTTTTCTGTATTTTCAAAGAAAATGCAGCAGACAAATAGTTTGCATGAGCTCATCTGACTCTCTTCCGGGAAGGCCCATCCCTCCTTCCCTACAAGTACTAATCACCTTGAGGTTTTTGGCACCTGAAACCTTCTATTATGAAACAGAAGATTTGGGTGGTCTAAGTGAACCGACTGTATGCAGAATGGTCCACAAAGTCTGCAATTCTATATGTGAACTGAAAGACAATTACATCAAGTTCTCTGATGCTTCTTCCCAAGCCAACTACACGGTGGATTTAGTGTTAGGGTCCTGAGCAACAACGGTACAACCGAGCTCATATCCACACCAGAGGTGTAATGGAGCGCATGTTTGGTGTATGGAAGACTCAATTCCAGTGTCTCAAACACATTGCGCTTTCAACCAAGAAGATGCTGCATTGTCATAATTGCAACAGCAGTGCTTCACAATTACCTCAAACAGCATGGCTGCCCAGATCAATTACCTCAAACAGCATGGCTGCCCAGAACCTCGCATTGAAGATAAGGATGACCCAGATGTTCCCATGGTTGAGACAGACAAATGGACAAGCCTGCAGCGATGCCTTTTCTATGCAGCACCTCTCACAACAAAGATAGCTCAAGTGATTGAAGCAAACAATATCCATAATTCACAAATGGAAATATCAGGACTGTGAACTGGTGCTGGTTCGAGAAGAACATTGGTACTGCTGCTGCTTCATGTTTCCCTCCTTTATAGCCAACTCAACTCATATCATGCTCTTCTTTTAAACACATTCGTTTGCGCTCATGAAATTCCATGGCCAGTTTCTCCTTTTTTCTCAGCCTCTTTGTCTTTGTCCTCCGGCCCGGGTTAGTGACACAATCTTCACTCCTGGTTGCTGCAGATATAGTGGGCTGACCTTCATCCTGTTAAGACAAGTCCCGTCCATGCAATGGTGGTGATATCATCTGCCTCCTAAAAATGATTACATTGCTGCATTAGAGAACATTATTTCTTCAAGAGTTGAGTTCATTACATCATTTTTATTATGGGAGTATGAGAGATGATTGACAACATTCCATATTCCCTGCAGTCCGGGGATGGAACATGTTGAATGAATGTGTCCTTGAAAATAACGGAGAGCCTCGCACTCTAGGAGCTCAGATGCAAAAATGTAATGTCCAACGTTTCGACAGGCAAGCTGTCTTCATCAGGGTATGAATGTGTCCTACCTAATGAGGATTGGAACGGTTCCCCATCTGAACCGGGATACCTTCGAGGGGTTGCTGGCTATCAATGATCCCGGTTAACAAGTCCCCGAGCTCATATGTCTCTGGTCTCACCAGTCTTGAAACGCTCCCTACGAGCAACAGCATTTGTCGTTTTATGTTTTCGACAGGACCTTACAAAGATGTATATAAAATGTATTAGTAATTATGTATGATATTGTTTGTGTTTACATTTGTCACACATACATTTTGGCCAAACTGTGTTACACAAGAAAACAAACATTTCAAAGTGACTCTGATTTGTAAAAGTGAGCCAACAATAAATACAGAATCTGACCTGAAGTAGTTGTCGATAATTGGGTGCTTTGAGACATTGCTTTTTTTTCAAAGTCATTCTTTGAACATTTTCTTTTACTTCCGCTCATTGTTTGGTTTAGGTGACTTGCTCCAAATCCACACAATAGTTATGTGTTAGTGTCCCATCGCTGTTTTTTTTTTAAGCATCCTCAGGTCAGCACCAAGTGCACATCGTTAATCTAATCAGACTCCCTAGTCTAGAACTAATTCATCTGAAGTTAAGCAATGTCTCAGAAAGCCTATTTTTTTAGTCTGGATTCATTTAAGTAGAATTAGCCTAGTCCTGATTTAAATGAACTATCTGTGAAACCGCCCCTTAAAGTTTAAATAGTTATATATTTCATAGAAATCTGAAAATACTGGACAGTTATTTTAAATGCTTTTGTGAAAAACTCTTAGAAAATGTCTTAGATCATTAAATCAATTACTTTCATTATACTTCTTTCTATACTCTTTACATCTCCCATATCAAACTGCTCCTTGGATGTAAGGGATCCATCCTTAATTGTTTTCCATTCCTCTTGTTCTCCACAGGTCAACTTGGTGGTTGCTGAGAGTCAGCGCTTTGTTTGTTTTGGCAGACAATTACCTTGTTTCTATGCTGAATGCACATACAGTGACTGTGGAGAGCCAGGGCGGCGCTGCTGCTCTCTTTCTCATCAGGCCCCTGGTTCGTGGAGAGATAACAATGTCTGTGAAAGCAAAGACCGGACTGAGAAAATTGGTCGTAAAGATGCTTGTGAAGGTACAACGTGGCTGAATAACTTCATAATAAATGAGTTTTCTTAGTTACGAAATGGATTAAAATAATGAATTCAGTCAGTCTTTTGATACACCCCTCTCGGTACCCGTCTCCCCTCAGAACACCCCAGACCATGACTAATAAACACTATATTGCCTCTTAGTACTCGTCCCGTAACCTCTGTCTGTCTGTGTTCTCTAAGCCCAGAGGGCAAAGAAAGGCCCTTCTCTGAAACAATGTTTCTGGAGCTGGCTGTCCAGACAGCTCCACTTCTCCTTCCCTCAAGTTGTGGTGCTAGGCAGCGAGAGGCCTCACGTGGCAGTGGTTGGTATGTACCATTCAATACTGTATACCATCCATCTTTTGTTATCACCAACACAGCTCTGTTTAGGTTTACATGTCGTTAACTCAACCGCAGCGTTCATCCATGTTTCATTTTGTGTTTAGGCTGGGCATGATGCAGGCACGTGGTTGTCCAGTAAAGATCTGTCATTTTGGGTTGGGTGGTAGATGATGGAAACGGAAATGATGGCTATCAAAACAATATTTGTGGCAAGTCAACTCAGCGCAGCTGTGGAGTTGTTTATGTTTACCAATCAGATCCAGGGATTTGTCATGGTAGAATACAAACCTAGCAACTTCTGTCGTTCAAGGCCAAACCGTGTGGTCTCTATTCGTGTTATGTATATTATACAGGCAATCTTTTCTAAACACCAAGAGAATTCTTGTCTCTTCATCGCTGTTCTTTTGTCTCTCAGCCATAAATTCGTCTCCCCTCAACTTTTTCCTCCCCCTCTTCAATCTATCCATCTCTCTCTCCCTCTGCTCTCACAAAGTGTCCCACTTCAACATCAACTCCACTAACTACCTGGTACATCAGAGCAAAGACGTAACAGTCTTTGTCTGTTTCAAGTTGGAATATATGATACATTATTTCAGTGATGTTTCACCTGACAGCATGCATTATAGGCTAACAGCCACCATAATGTACAGTTCCAAGGCAACAGTATTAACAATTTTTCCAGATAGACGATGAACAGGATTTACTCATTGATGTATTGATCTGCCTTATTTCAGGTATTCAGGTCACTTATTTATCACTGGATGTCAAGTTAAATCATAGCTATAAACACAATGTTCAACTTGTACAGACATTTATGATATGTGATGACTTAACTATGTCATAGAAGGTGACGTATAGGTATGCTCCTACATGCAGTGGAGGGGCCCTGTGTTTCAGGTTCCAGCAAGTCCTACACTTCAGATATAATGTCCATACATTATCATGGTTGTCTCCTCACTTGCGTTCCATGTAATCCCAGAACCATGTCCAGTGTGAATGAAGGCACCAATTGTGAATGATAGCTCTGACCCCACAATGCAGCATGAGAACTGTGTTGAGGTGCAGAAACGTGGTAATTGACCACATTCATTCAGAAATTACCATCTGGAACACATAGCGTCTGGTCCATGTTAAATCTGCTTAGATTGTATCGCAGATAGGATATGATGGAATGTTCTGCTTCCAACTGCCTTCAATTTAGTCCTCTGTTACAGACCCCCTCTAAGCATCTTTCTTTCAGTGTCCTCACCTGCCCTGGGGAGCCATTTATCTGATGTGTTACATTTTGGAACCAGTAAAAAAGAATCAGAGGATTTGGCCTTTTATTCAAACACGTTCACTGTTTTCCTCTCAAACTGACTGAAAACAACAGAGCTTTCTGTTTTCTTTATAATTTTTTTTTTTTTTTAATTATTTAACCTTTATTTAACTAGGCAAGTCAGTTCAGAACAAATTCTTATTTACAATGACGACCTACCCCGGCCAAACCCGGGCGAAGCAGGGCCAATTTTGAGATGCAGTACCTTAGACCGCTACGCCACTCGGGAGCCCGTCTTTAGCCTTATCAATTATTAAATTCTTTCATTTTCATTCATTCTTTAATTTATTTTCATTCTGATTCTTTCATTGTTCTCTGTCCTTGACAACTATTTTGATTATCGTGTTTCTGTTGCGCATAACAAGTCATGTTTACTGTACTGTTAAGAAGATCAGAGGGGTTGGGTTAAATGTGGAAGACCTATTTCAGTTGAATGCATTCAGTTGTGCAACTGACTAGGTACCACCTTTCCCTTTTTAATAGTAATTACTGTAGTAATTACAATTTCCCTACACCGGTATAGAGCCACTTGATGTCATACACTGACTTCTACCTCTCTTGTCAATCAGATTAACGTTTTCTACAACATGGAGGACCGAGTGTTGTCAGAGGAGCCAAACTGACACAGAAGGCTTCTCTCTGGATGTTGAGGCGTTTGATGGAGAGAATGACCTGGACCATACAGTATCATGTTATCCATATGCACCAGGTAACTTGTCATCTCTATGGAGACGTTTGGCTCATTTGTTTTCAACCTAATTCTTTGTCTGTTGCAAGCGTCAGTACGTGCCACTGTTTTCTATTTGTCTTGACAGTTGTCATAGTCGTATATAACTCCACCATGTATAATCATGCAATCAACTTCTGTCTTAGGCTGTTAGAGAGACAGAGGATAGCTCCGACAGGTAAGGTGCTGGTGGATGTGGGTGTGCTCAGTGGCTTCACCCTCGCTCCACAAGCTGTTGCCACGGGAGACCTGGTCAGAAAAGTTGTAGCTTCTCCTGGGAAAGTTAGCCTATATTTAGATTCAGTAAGTTAACTTTACATACTGTATCGCCTCGTGTTTAAATACTAAAGCATTGATGTTTCAGAGGTTGAATTGGGACAATAAATAACGCATTTGCTTTGTTGGAAGATCGATTTGTCATCATTGATTGTGTAGCTCATTCGCAACTATTTTATTTTCAGTTGACCACAACAGAGGTGTGCATCAGAATCCCAATGTTAAGACTTCAACGTTTTTCATGTGCAAGATGCTGTGGTTCAAGTGTACGACTACTATGAACTAAGTAACCTTTAGTATCAAAGCAGACAATCACTGTGTTATTTATCAATACAACATTTATCAGTACAACATTTACCTCTTCAATATCTTATAAGGTGTAGAGCAGTGAGGTCCTACAACTCTGATGTGATGCAAGACATGGGCTCCTCTGTTTTCTGTGGGAGAGACTGCAGTCGGCAGGCAAGAGATCTTAATCTCTGGCTCCTCCACCACCAATACAAAGAACAGCGCCATCCACTGGGATGTGTACTGGTTGCAATCACAGCTTTACTGTTATAACAATATAAACCATTTTAAAAGCCGCAGTCAGAATGCAAAAGCTACCTGTAGAAATATAGAATTATTATTCTAGTAATAGATTTTATTTGCTTTACCCTGAATCGGTAAATTGGTAAAAATCTGAGTAATGTTTTATTCGCTTTGGGCTCCTGAGTGGCGCAGTGGTCTAAGGCACTGTGCGAGAGGCGTCACTACAGTCCCTGGTTTGAATGGTTAAAGGTTAAAAAAAATATATATTGATGCACTGGGTTGAATGTACTTTTTGTATTTAAAACACATCTGTCTTTTTAAATGTTGTGAGGCAACCTCATTCATTTGAACACTTTGGTATACAAATGTAAACAATATAAACAAATGTAGGTGAATAATACGTTCCAATTCCCCACTCTTATTTTCCCAACATTTTATTTATTTTTGTATTTAACCTTTATTTAATAGGCAAGTCAGTTAATAACAAATTCTTTTTTACAATGACGGCCTACCCCAGCCAAACCTGGACGATGCTGGGCCAATTGTGCGCCGCCCTATGGGACTCTCAATCACGGCCGGATGTGATACATGGGTCTGATATACCGTTATGTTAATTAATTTGTGACTAAATAATTGATGATCTAGCTGACATTCTGGATATTTGGCAACCGAACAGATAAAAGTGATTGGCTTTCATCCTCCACATGTCTCTGACCCTTTGGAGGAACATGTTTAGCTAAGGCAGTAAAATTGTGATTTAAGATTTATTCTGCCAGCACTCAACTTGACTCCCTGCAAATTAATCACTTGCGGGTTCAATATGTTTTAGCTCACAATTATATATTCAGCATCTATTTTAATAAAGTTGCACTGGACTCTTCTGTGAGTTTGCATACATCTCGCCACTTTTGGAGAAATGCCACTTTAAGCTGCTCTTGGGCAAGTAGAGGTCATGGTTTCTATTGCCAGGGTCAGTCAACTGTAAAGTCTACCACAAGGATGAAAGGAGTTTTAGAAGTGAAACTGTTTCAGATGCTGAATGTCTAATATCACAAGTGTAAGGCCTCTAGACTCTAAAGTATCTGTCATTGGGATATCTCTCATCACATCTTTAGTGTGTTGTAGCTCAAAACTGCAGAGTGACTCGTTTGTTGAGTTCCTGCTCTCTGGCATTCGCTCTGTAATACCTCTCTCATACTGTACTGGACAACACTACTCTATGCGAATCACTGTGACTCAATCATCATAAACCTTTGCAGCCTTAACTACAGCCAGCTGAATGGAGATTGTTAGTGTAGTGGCCAACTAGACTTCCTCAGCTGTTTCCATTCACAGACAGATGGACAGACAGACCAACGTGGTCTCAGGGCAATTCGTATTATTCTGGAAGTAAATCTGTATCTTCATTTAGTATGATGTATTACGTTACGTTACATTATGAATGGAATAGTGGTCATACAATATAAGCAATAATGCCCGAGGTGGTGTGGTACATGGCCAATATACCACGGCTATGGGCTGTTCTTAGGCACTACACATCGCAGAGTGCCTGGGCACAGCCCTTAGATGTGGTATATTGGCCATTTATCACAAACCCACGAGGTGCCTTATTGCTATTATAAACTGGTTACCAACATAATTAGAGCAGTAAAAACAAATGTTTTGTTGTCATACACGTGGTATACGGTCTGATATTCCATGGCTGTCAGCCAATCAGCATTCAAGGCTCGATCCACCCAGTTTATAATACAAATTACGGGTCGTGTAGTATAATATGTTTTACCCGGTCCTACAACAGCATACAAATTGGATGATGTACCTTATCATACATCTTGGAGGACGAATAGTACTGTACTTCTTTCTCTGAGACCAGGTTGCTTGTTGCGCTGCAACAAGAGATAATTACGGGTAGAATTTACGTTGGCAGTTAGGGGAACTGACGACAGGTTAGGATCATTTATTTAAAAGGTTAGGAGAACTAAAACTACAAAGGTTAGGAGAATTTATGTAGCAGGTTAGGTGAAATGGGTTAAGTTTAGAATAAGGGTTAGGGGAAGGGTTATCTAAAATGCTACAGTTGGCAGCTACGCGACTTGAACACGCAACCTTTGGATTGCTAACCAGTTAGCAATGAGCAATCGCCTCATTCACTGGGCACCCATGACAGGCCATGCGCCTGCCGTTCACGTGGCAGTGGTTAGCGGTTAGCTGGAAGGTGACAGGCCGAATTTGAGATGAGAAATTCCTGCCTATTGTCTTTCAAATTAACTCATGGCTAGATGGCTTGCCTAGGGTGAATAGCGTCCTCTGAGTGGATGCTAAAATCCAGGAATGCAAAAGCGGCCTGCGGAGGGCTTATAGCGGTCCTCTGAATGTGGGCTACCCGCTAGACATACAAATCAAATCTTAAGCAGAAAACTCCACTCGCCCGCTGGCTGTAGGAATGTATAGCCTTGGTCGTAGCGACGGGGGGACATTTTTGCTATCTGGGTTGATGGTCGCGGATTACGCCCAACCGTTTCTGTCTAAAGTAACTAGACCATTAGTACTGTAGGTATCATACATCTGGGAGTTGCTCAGAAATACATAAGGTATGGCTCTGGAGGCCAGGTCTGACAGACCCCAGACCAGACACAACAGGGCCTAGCGTGGGCAGCTGGTGCAGCAGGACTGTTCCAGGATCTGGTCTGTTCCAGGATCTATACACCAATACCTTCCTGTTTGAATATCACAATTCTCAGCTATTGTCATTCCCACTCTCATCATTCCCAGGATTTTTCTGAGAGTGACAAATTGACAATAGCTTTGTCTAGACAATTTGTGTCCATACATAAACATACTAAACAATGTAAAACTACAATGCATGCAACCCGTCAGTCTCTAGCTAGTTTGCTGTGTGGCCCTATTTAACTCAAAGAACAGTGGCACAGAATGGCTCCATATCACACAACATCTATTACAAACAGGTACCATCACCAGAGGACTAACATGTGATTGTTAGTATATACAGGAAAGACCTGATGCACAGACACGCCTTGCTCCTCACAGTTATCAAAGACACCCCATTAAATATACACGTTGCTCAGTCAGTTGTGACGGCACAAGTCTACATCGGTGGGCCGTCACAGTAAACAATGCATAGGAGGAGGGAACACACACACACCTAAGCACATTTAATGGAAAACACACTAATTCATCATTACTCAATATAAACATGCCAGGTACAGAGTTTTTTTTGTGCAACGCCAATTACTATAGTTATGGCCTAGCAGCCATAGCAATGTCTGTCAAACATACACTTTCCATCGATAGGAAAATGTGCTCTGAAACAATACCTCCTTGTTTATAAATACTTTTTGTTGTTCCGAGTGCAATTCTTCAGTACTGCAGTGGTCCACACTCTGTGTAACAGTAACATGCACAGAGATTAGTGCCAAATGTATTTATTTAAATTGACTGATTTCCTTATGAACTATAACTCAGTAAAATCTTTGATTGTTGCACGTTGCGTTTATATTTGTTCAGAATAGATGAAGATGAAGTGCTTTTGTTTTGTGATGACTTTATTGGAACAGATATGCATAGCATATTGCAGAAGCAACAATGTAATTGCATTTATTCACAGGGGATGAAAATGAATGATTTGTAGGCTTATGGTCAGGGAAAATGAAATTATTTCCAATAACCAGCTGTTGAAACTTCCAATCACAGAAGGAATCTCTGAATTTGGCTGGAGGGACCGATGTCTGCACCAAACTGTCATTGTTGATTTCAGAGTTTTTAGACAACATCATGAGGTTCACATGTAACCATAAATCATGACCATTGAGACTGGTGACACTGATTAATATTCAATAACGTTGAAGTTGCTGAGAGATGATGGTTTGCTAAGACACTGTCACCATGGGGATGTAGATGAAATAAACAGAGGAGACTAACTTATGATCCCCACTCCCCAACGGAAAGCCTGGTGAGCAACTAGAACAACATGTACTGCTGTTATTGGAGAGAGATCTGACACAAGGGAAGACAAATAGTGTTCACTCTTACTACAGATAATCCACAGTGACTGCATGGGGATGAGTTAGATGGTTGAATTTATTCTGCATATGATTTTTCATAAGTTGTAGGCCTATTACAGTGCTGCGGATCAAACTGGAGTACTATGTCTGTTATTTTATAGAAACATTGGCATATTTTGTTCTGGTATCAGAGATGAAATGATTAAATGGAATTCAATAACAAAAGGCAAACAAAAGAAACATCCCATAGTTGGTAACCTAGTAGAGTATGCTTTATGAAAGACGACGGGGGTCTCCCCAATAACAAGAAGACCGATGGGAGACTCCCTAGTGATGGGCACCTACCTAGCCTCTGTAATGCCTGCCATGACGATGTGTATGTTTGACAGGCCATGCTCCAGTCATCAAGGTGAGTCATGGAAACTCCTTTGAGTTTCCATCCCACCCAGAGTGTGTATTTACACAACCCAGTGAGCTGCTCTGCACTATCTCCTCAGCCACCCTCCACATCCCCATACCGACCACTCTGCTGTCATCTGCTGCTGGGGGCTGATCTAACCCAGACACAGAAAGAGACATAGGGGATTAGAGAGAGACTCTAAGGACAAAGAAACCTGAGCTATTTGATTTAATCATCCCAGACATATGAAACCCCAATCTCAACAAAATACTATAATGCTTCCAGGTAGAGGTACTTAAAGAATCTAGAAAAATCTGTGTCACCACAGCCTGTGATCAGGAATCACTGGGAATGATGGTGTGTGTGTGTGTGGGTCTATGCTTGTCTGGAACACAAGGTTGCCATTCATGGATCAAATAATAATAAGAAAGTATTCCAATTCAGAAATATTCTCCCAGTCAGAAATTCATAATGGCCCCTTCTCATGAGTATGAGTGAACCCTTCCACTCTGGCCTGGCCATGCAGAGAGAGGAGGAATCACCTCTTTTTAAGCCCCATTGGCTTTTAAAACCAATAAAATAAAGCCATCTCGGTGTGTGAAAGGGGAAAGCATGAATGGCTGAGACGTTGTAAACGGAAGTCTGTGTCTTTGGTTTATTCCACCTGACCCATTTTGGGGCCTTTGAATCAGGGTCTCCGCTGCCTCTGTGTTTGTGATTAATCTGGCCTGATGCGTTGGCATGACTCTCGGAGTCAGTGAAGCCCAGTGAACCGAGGCTGTGTTAAACCTAACTGGGTGTGTTTGAATGAGTGACTCACAGTGGGGGATCATAGCTTTAACTTTACTACAGTATTATTCTGCTGTTGCCCAGGAAAAGCAACATTATACTGTCACTAGACTAGCTACAGTACCTCATAGTTCAACCAAGATGAGCAAACTGTATGTGAGAGATATTGAGCCACTCTTGGAGAACAATGGACTTTGAATAGGAAAATACTTTGTGTGTGCTGTTTGTTTCCCCAGTGACCAGGAAAGCGCTGCGAACCCAATGTGATTTCTGTCTTTATACAGTTCTCAACAAATGCTTACCTTGTTCAGTTTTTCTGGCACAGACTGACAGCGGCCACACATTTCCTCCACCACAATAGTCAATTAGGCTAATCAGAAACAGTTGAATACTGTGCAGGACACCATCACTGTTATATAGTATGGAGATAGCCGAAACCATGGAAAATGTGGAGGCTCCTATAGGCTTTTTTTTAACCTTTGTTTAACTAGGCAAGTCAGTTAAGAACAAATTCTTATTTTCAATGAGGGCCTAGGAACAGTGGGTTAACTGCCTTGTTCAGGGGCAGAAAGACAGATTTTTACCTTGTCAGCTCGGGGATTCAATCTTGCAACACTTTCGGTTACTAGTCCAACGCTCTAACCACTAGGCTACCTGCCGCCCCAGGCTTGATTGGGATCTGTCCAAATATTGCTATTTGACGTGTCTTGGTTAGGGCTGGTGTGATCAGCTGCTTTGATAGTTCGGTGGTGGAAGGAAAAGAAACATGGGTCTGACTTCCCTGAGTTCAACACACGTGAAATATATATGTGAGCAGTAGCAGGGAGGGAGTGTGGGACTGGTGGGCTGTCAAAGGGGCTGTCAAAATAAACCATCACTCTGTGTTATTAAAGTGACGTATGCCCCGATGATAATTAAGAGTTACAAATGCTTGAAAAGAGAGACACAACAGTGCTGAAATGGATCTGCTCTGCTAGAAGCTACCATTCTGAATATCTCTTCCCCCCTCCAACCCTTCTTCTGCACCCCGCATCCCCATTCAACGCATATTCTTCTGAGTCCATTTCTGTTTTCTGAGACTGACAGCGCTGGGCTGTTGTCTAAATATTTCCTGTCACAGTTTAAATACTTTTGAAGGATGGTGGATGGTCTAAATGTCAGGAGCATAGTTTTTACAGCAAATGGGCTCCGGGGCACTTCTGGGCTTGGTACAAACACCAGTCTGACAGACAGAGCTATAGAGAGACACTGTGGATATTCACACTCTGTATATACACACCACACCCCTATAAGTGTGTGAGGAAACTAACACAGAGTCCCAGGTTGTCAAGCCAAGAGAGTGTGGGTCGTATTGTAACTTGACTTCTCTCTCATCAAGGGGGGAAATATCCCCTCTTCGATTTAATAGGGTATAATATTGCATAAGTCAAACAGAAGACTCCTTTGAATGTTTTGAATATATCAGCTTTTAACATCACTATGAACGAAGACATCATTTGGCTTAAAGGAGCAAATAGTACTCAGTTCTCAATATCTAGTTCCAAGTATCTATCTCAGATATGTTGCTTTTTGATGACTTCCCTTTGAGACGTCCCATTTATGCCATTGGCCACTCATCCCAGCTGTTCTATTTCATACATATTTATCAATTAATGACTAAAACATTGGGCCTGAGCTAAAAAGGACATTTAATAAGGGAGCCAAATATGTGCGGCTGCATCGCTATCTCATTCAGACAGCACGATAATCTCTTTCCCAATTCAGTGCTGGTAAAATAAGAGCTTGTTTTTAAATGGAGTTGAATGCGGGCGCACACATACACATGCAAAACCAGGACTCTGGTCACAAAAACATGACAAAAGAGCAATCTATATCTGCTATTGAGATAATTTGACACATTCATCAAAATGACATTCAAACATTAGTACCTCTGCAATGTTATGATTGCTCCATGTCTCAGTGTGTGTCCATGAGATAAATCATTGGTGTGTAAACATGTGATTGCCACAGTCGTCTACTACTCTGCCCTGGCCCGTAACCCCAGACAGACGGCAGCTGCATGGGGCATGTGTGTATGGATTACGGACCAGTGGAGTCCGTCCACTCCTGCTCTCTGAAGCCTCCTAATACACATCACAGTATTCGGAGGAATGTAATGCACACACTCAATATGGTGATCTCAATCCATACACAGTAAATCTCCTCTGGCATTGCATCTCTCATTATTAAATGAAGAAAGAATGAAAACTAAGATGAGCCTTAGTGTTTTTGAGAGTGTTTTCTGAGCTGGAACCAGAATGTCTAAGTCTAAGAGTTGTCCATAATACGATCCCAGCCCAACCCAGATGGTTGAGGTCAGTGGCCATGTCACCTGAGCAGTCAGTGTGCTGATAGAGATATGGGAGATGTATGGTTTCTCACTTATTTTCATTCCATATCCTTCCTCCCCTGCTGGAACACAATATGGACTGTTGAAAATTCAAAGCATGCTACATGAAAATGCTGGCCTTTATTACATTAAATGGTCGCAGCAACTGCGTGCATATTGAGACACTTAACCCAAGACGTATTTTTTGCTTCTGGGTGAAATCACATGCATAAAAATATGCTGTTAATTTGAGAAGATCCAAAATGTTTTTACTGTGTAGGGAAATAAGTCCAAGTTTTACCTAAACATAAACCATGGCCCAGACATACCATCAATCCACTTGTCCATGTTATAGCCTTACCTAATGAGGACCATGATCACCTTTTACCTCTTATAACATCCTGATAGTGATTAACTCCAGGGTCTGAGAGGTAATGGCCAATCACTCTCCAGCCATGTTGAGCTCTCTACTGACAGACAGAGTGTTGGACATGTTTTTTTTTTCAAGGGGGAGACTCCATCTTCTCCCTCTGATCTCCGCCAAGAGAATACGAAATACCACAAAACTGGAAGCTTCTGCTAAAGTATGGGTTCTATGGAATTTCCTTTTGATGGCTCACTTCAAACATCTGAGTTCCACATGAGACGAGTCATCTGCTTTTGGATCTTAGATTCTGCCCTGGATCCTCAACACTGGGATCCATATGCCATACACACGCACCACATCCATCTCCACACATCTAAGGAATACTGTGCAATGTCCCTGTCATATGTACTACGGAAATTACAAACGAGAAATGTTCATTAGTCATGCAGAAATGACATCTTAGATTCATTTCATTGTCAGACCCTCTCATGACACCTGAAATGCTTTTAAGACATTAGGGCCTCATCTTTTCCATACACAGAACATAGAGGATTTCTTACGGTTTTGATTGATACTTTGAGGTTATACTGTATGTAAAGCATGATGAGGATGATGGCTTTTATTTTAAAACAAAACTATTAAATTCCTTAAGACAGAAAAGCGATACCGGACTAGAGATGAAAGTCATGTTAATTTCACTGTCTGTGGTTTATGATCGATATGATTATTAATCAAGTCTTATACACTCACCGACCAGTTTATTAGTTACACCATCTCAGAAATTGATCGCTCCTACAGACCGTGATTCACGTGGCCGGGGTTTGCTATATAAAACAGGCAGATGGGCATCGAGGTTTTGTTACTGTTTGATTGGAATGGGCAAAATGAGTGGCCTAAGCAACTTTAAGCGTGGTATGATCATCGGTGCCAAGCACGCCAGATCCAGTATCTTAGAAACGGTCCTCCTGGGCTTTACACGCACGGCAGTGTCTAGGGTTTCCAGAGAATGGTGCGACAAACAACAAAACATCCAGTCAGCGGCAGTCCTGTGGGCAAAAACAGCTTGTTGATGAGAAGTCGAAGGAGAATGGCAAGAATCGTGCAAAGCTAACAGGTCGGCCACAAACAAACAAATAACGGAGCAGTACAACAGTGGTGTGCAGAACGGCATCTCGGAGTGCAGAACCTGTCAATTCCTTGTCACGCATGGGCTATTGCAGCAGACGACCACACCACTTCTATCAGCTAAAAACAAGAAAAAGCGGCTCCAGTGGGAACATGATTACCAACACTGGGCAATTTAAGTAGTGGAAAAACATTGCCTGCTCCAACGAATCCCAGTTCCTGTTGCGTCATAAAGATGGCAGAGTCAGGATTTGGCGTAAGCAGCATCAATCCATGGACCCATCCTGCCTGGTGTCAACAGTACAGGCTGGTCACAGTGGTGTGCCTACGGCCAATCTGCACCAACATCCCTGTAGAACGTTACCGACTTGTACAATCAATGCCCCGAAGAATTCAGGCTGTTCTGAAGGCAAAGGGGGGTCCGACCCTGTACTAGATGGGTGTATCTAATAAACTGTATGTAAGATGGAGTGGCAGGTTTTGGCAGCAATGATTAAAAAAAAGCCAGAGGAGCCCAACATAAATAGATTTTACTGCCCGATTCTTCCACGCCCCAGACATATGGACAAGATATCAGGTGGAGGTGCTTGCCAAACTTTCCTCTTCACTGGGTCTGACATGACAAGTACTTAGGGCTCTATTCAACCTGTATCGGTGAAGTGTTACAGTTGTGTTTGTTTACAAGCATTGGAGTAAATCAAGCTTATATAGTTCTGAATGGATACTACAGTTGAACTGAGCTCATGAGACATTTATAAGTTATATTCTTCAAGAATCAATGGGTACATCAAATCAAATTTTATTGGTCACATACAAGTAGTTAGCAGATGTTAATGCGAGTGTAGCGAAATGCTTGTGCTTCTAGTTCCGACCGTGCAGTAATATCTAACAAGTAAACTAACAATTTCACAACGACTACCTTATACACACAAGTGAAAAAGGAAAGGAACGATTAAGAATATGTACATATAAATATATGGATGAGCGATGGCCAGACGGCATAGGCAAGATGCAGTTGATGGTATAGAGTACAGTTTATAGACATGAGATGAGTAATTATATACATTATATAAACATTATATAAAGTGGCATTGTTAAGTGACTAGTGATACATTTATTACATCCCATTATTAATTTTTAAAGTGGCTAGAGATTGAGTATGTATGTTGGCAGCAGCCACTCAATGTTAGTGATGGCTGTTCAACAGTCTGATGGCCTTGAGATAGAAGCTGTTTTTCAGTCTCTCTGTCCCATCTTTGATGCATCTGTACTGACCTCGCCTTCTGGATGATAGCGGGGTGAACAGGCAATGGCTCGGGTGGTTGTTGTCCTTGATGATGTTTTTGGCCTTCCTGTGACATCGGGTGGTGTAGGTGTCCTGGAGGGAAGGTAGTTTGCCCCTGGTGATGCGTTGTGCAGACCGCACCACCCTCTGGAGAGCCTTACGGTTGTGGGCGGAGCAGTTGCCATACCAGGAGGTGATACACCCCGACAGGATGCTCTCGATTGTGCATCTGTAAAGGTTTGTGAGTGTTTTTGGTGACAAGCCACATTTCTTCAACCTCCAGTTGCGCCTTCTTCACCACGCTGTCTGTGTGGGTGGACCATTTCAGTTTGTCCGTGATGTGTATGCCGAGGAACTTTCCACCTTCTCCACTACTGTCCCGTCGATGTGGATAGGGGGGTGCTTCCTCTGCTGTTTCCTGAAGTCCACAATCATCTCCTTTGTTTTGTTGACATTTAGTGTAAGGTTATTGTCCTGACACCACACTCAAGGGCCCTCACCTCCTCCCTGAAGGCCGTCTCATCGTTGTTGGTAATCAAGCCTAGCACTGTAGTGTCATCTGCAAACTTGATGATTGAGTTGGAGGCCTGCATGGCCACGCAGTCATGGGTGAACAGGGAGTACAGAAAAGGGCTGAGAACGCACTCTTGTGTGGCCCCAGTGTTGAGGATTAGCAGGGTTGAGATGTTGTTTCCTACCCTCACCACCTGGGGGCGACCCGTCAGAAAGTCCTGGACCCAGTTGCACAGAGCGGGGTCGAGACCCAGGGTCTCGAGCTTAATGACGAATTTGGAGGGTGGTGGTGTTAAATGCTGAGCTGTAGTCGATTAACAGTTTTCTTACATAGGTATTCCTCTTGTCCAGATGGGTTAGGGCAGTGTGCAGTGTGGTTGCGATTGCGTTGTCTGTGGACCTATTGGGGCGGTAAGCAAATTGGAGTGGGTCTAGAGTGTCAGGTAGGGTGGAGGTGATACGATCCTTGACTCGTCTCTCAAAGCACTTCATGATGACAGAAGTGAGTGCTACGGGGCGATAGTCATTTAGTTCAGTTATCTTTGCCTTCTTGGGTACAGGAACAATGGTGGCCCTCTTGAATCATGTGGGAACAGTGATTGATTGAATATGTCCGTAAACACACCAGCCAGCTGGTCTGCGCATGCTCTGAGGATGCGGCTAGGGATGCCGTCTGGGCCGGCAGCCTTGCGAGGGTTAACACGTTTAAATGTTTTACTCACGTTGGCTGCGGTGAAGGAGAGCTGCAGGTTTTGGTAGCAGGCGTCAGTGGCACTGTATTGTCCTCAAAGCGAGCAAAAAAGTTGTTTAGTTTGTCTGGGAGCAAGTCATCGGTGTCCGCGACAGGGCTGGTTTCTTTTTGTAGTCCGTGATTGACTGTAGACCCTGCCACATACGTCTCGTGTCTGAGTCGTTGAATTGTGACTCTACTTTGTCTCTATACTGACGCTTAGCTTGTTTGATTGCCTTGAGGAGGGAATAGCTACACTGTTTGTATTCGGTCATGTTTGCGGTCACCTTGCCATGATTAAAAGCAATGGTTCGCGCTTTCAGTTTTGCGCGAATGCTGCCCTCAATCAACGTTTCTTGTTGGGATAAGTTTTAATAGTCACCGTGGGTACCACATCACCGATGCACTTGCTAATAAACTCGCTCACCAAATCAGCGTATACATCAATGTTATTGTCCGATGCTATACAGAACATATCCCAGTCCACGTGATCGAAGCAATCTTGAAGCGTGGAATCAGATTTGTCGGACCAGCGCTGAACAGACCTGAGCACGGGCGTTTCCTGTTTTAGTTTCTGTCTATAGGCTGGGAGCAACAAAATGGAGTCGTGGTCAGATTTCCCAAAAGGAGGGTGAGTGAGGGCATTGTACGCGTCGTGAAATCAGAGTAGCAGTGATCCACGGTTTTACCAGCCCGGGTCGTGCATTCGATATGCTGATAAAATTTAGGGAGTCTTGTTTTCAGATTAGCCTTGTTAAAATCCCCAGCTACAATAAATGCAGCCTCAGGATATGTGGTTTCCAGTTTACATAGAGTCCAATGAAGTTCTTTCAGGGCCGTTGAGGTGTCTGATTGGGGGGATATATACGGCTGTGATAATAATCGAAGAGAATTCTCTTGGTAGATAATGCGGTCGGCATTTGATCGTAAGGAATTCTAGCTCAGGTGAAGAAAAGGACTTGAGTTCCTGTATGTTGTTTTGATCACACCACGGCTTGTTAATCATAAGGCATACACCCCCGCCCTTCTTCTTACCAGAGAGATGTTTGTTTCTGTTGGCGCGATGCGTGAAGAAACCGGGTGGCTGTACCGATTCTGATAACGTATCCCGAGTGAGCCATGTTTCCGTGAAACAAAGAACGTTACAATCTCTGATGTCTCTCTGGAAGGCAACCTATGCTCGAATTTCGTCTACCTTGTTGTCAAGAGACTGGACATTGGCGAGTAGTACACTCTGGAGTGGTGTGCAGCATCTACAGAGCCTGACCAGAAGACCGCTCCGTCTGCCCCTTCTGCTGCACCGTTGTTTTGGGTCGCCTATTGGGATCCGATTCATTGTCCTGAGTGGTGGTCCAAACAGAGGATCCGCTTCGGGAAAGTCGTATTCCTGGTCGTAATGTTGGTAAGTTGACGTTGCTCTTATATCCAAAAGTTCTTCCCGGCTGTATGTAATAAGACTTAAGATTTCCTGGGGTAACAGTGTAAGAAATAATACGTTAAAAAACAAAATACTGCATAGTTTCCTAAGAACGCGAAGCGAGGCGTCCATCTCTGTCGGCGCCAAATAACATGTGATTATTAAGTCCAAAAAATTGATGTAGCAACTGCTGATTGCCCCATGAAGTCCAATGCAATGTGGGTCATACTCATGACCTGCAATCAGTATGACAATGCTTCTGGTGAGGAAACAGTGCCAGGCATAACATCACCCTATACCAACAGGGCCAACTCAAAAAAAAAAAAAAGGTATTTGTCACATGCGCTGAAAACAACAGTTGTAGACCTTACAGTGAAATGCTTACTTAAGTCCCTAACCAACAATGCTTTAAGAAGTTTTAAGAAAAAAAAGTGTTACGTAAAAAATAGATGAGTAAAAATAGAAAATAAAAGTAACAAATAATTAAACAGCAGCAGTAAAATAACAATACCGTGGCTATATACAGGGGGTACCGGTACAGAGTCAATGTGCGGGGACACCGGTTATTTTTTTAGAACACCTACTCATTCAAGGGTTTTTCTTTATTTTTTACCACTTTCTACATTGTAGAATAATCAAGACATCAAAACTATGAAATAACACATATGGAATCATGTAGTAGCCAAAAAAGTGCTAAACAAATCAAAATATATTGAGATACTTCAAATAGACACCCTTTGCCTTGATGACAGCTTTGCACACTCTTGGCATTCTCTCAACCAGCTTCATGAGGTAGTCACCTGGAATGCATTTCATTTTTTAACAAGGTGTGCCTTGTTAAAAGTTAATTTGTGGAATTTCTTTGATTCTTAATGCATTTGAGCCAATCAGTCCATAAAAGTCCATACTTTTTCAACAGTCTTGATGGAGTTCCCACATATGCTGAGCACTTGTTGGCTGCTTTTCCTTCACTCTGCGGTCCAACTCACCCCAAACCATCTCAATTTGGTTGAGGCCGGGAGATTGTGGATGGCAGGTCATCTGATGCAGCACTCCATCACTCTAATTCTTGGTAATATAATCCTTACACAGCTTGGAGGTGTGTTTTGGGTCATTGTCCTGTTGAAAAACAAATGATAGTCCCACTAAGCCCAAACCAGATGGGATGGCGTATCGCTGCAGAATGCTGTGATAGCCATGCTGGTTAAGTGTGCCTTGAATTCTAAATAAATCACAGACAGTGTCACCAGCAAAGCACCCCCATACCATAACACCTCCTCCTCCATGCTTTACGGTGGGAAATACACATGTGGAGATCATCCGTTCACCCACACCGCGTCTCACAAAGTCACGGCAGTTGGGACCAAACATCTACCGGTCTAATGTCCATTGCCTGTGTTTCTTGGCCCAAGCAAGTCTCTTCTTCTTACTGGTGTCCTTTAGTAGTGGTTTATTTGTAGCAACTCGACCATGAAGGCCTGATTCTCCTCAGTTGATGTTGAGATGTGTCCGTTACTTGAACTTTGTGAAGCATTTACAGTGGGGAAAAAAAGTATTTAGTCAGCCACCAATTGTGCAAGTTCTCTCACTTAAAAAGATGAGAGAGGCCTGTAATTTTCATCATAGGTACACTTCAACTATGACAGACAAAATGAGGAAAAAAAATCCAGAAAATCACATTGTAGGATTTCTTATGAATTTATTTGCAAATTATGGTGGAAAATAAGTATTTGGTCACATACAAACAAGCAAGATTTCTGGCTCTCACAGACCTGTAACTTCTTCTTTGAGTTGCATCCAAAGAACACCATACCTACTGTGAAGCATGGGGGTGGAAACATCATGCTTTGGGGCTGTTTTTCTGCAAAGGGACCAGGACGACTGATCCGTGTAAAGGAAAGAATGAATGGGGCCATGTATTGTGAGATTTTGAGTGAAAACCTCCTTCCATCAGCAAGGGCATTGAAGATGAAACGTGGCTGGGTCTTTCAGCATGACAATGATCCCAAACACACCACCCGGGCAACGAAGGAGTGGCTTCAGAAGAAGCATTTCAAGGTCCTGGAGTGGCCTAGCCAGTCTCCAGATCTCAACCCCATAGAAAATCTTTGGAGGGAGTTGAAAGTCCGTGTTGCCCAGCGACAGCCCCAAAACATCACTGCTCTAGAGGAGATCTGCATGGAGGAATGGGCCAAAATACCAGCAACAGTGTGTGAAAACCTTGTGAAGACTTACAGAAAACATTTGACCTCTGTCATTGCCAACAAAGGGTATATAACAAAGTATTGAGATAAACTTTGTTATTGACCAAATACTTATTTTCCACCATAATTTGCAAATAAATTCATAAAAATCATACAATGTGATTTTCTGGATTTTTTTTCCTCATTTTGTCTGTCATAGTTGAAGTGTACCTATGATGAAAATTACAGGCCTCTCTCATCTTTTTAAGTGAGAGAACTTGCACAATTGGTGGCTGACTAAATACTTTTTTGCCCCACTGTATTTGGGCTGCAATTTCTGAGGCTGGTAACTCTAATGAACGTATCCTCTGCGGCAGAGGTAACTCTGGGTCTTCCATTCCTGTGGCGGTCCTCATGAGAGCCAGTTTCGACATAGCCCTTGATGGTTTTTGCGACTGCACTTTCAAAGTTCTTGAAATGTTCCGTATTGACTGAACTTCATGTCTTAAAGTAATGATGAACAGAGAGTAGCAGCAGTGTCTGGGTAGACCTTTTATTAGCTGTTCAGGAGTCTTATGGCTTGGGGGTAGAAGCTGTTAAGAAGCCTTTTGGACCTAGTCTTGGCGCTCCGGTACCACTTGCCGTGCGGTAGCAGAGAGAACAGTCCATGACTAGGGTGGCTGGAGTCTTTGACAATTTTTAGGGCCTTGCTCTGACATCACCTGGTATAGAGGTACTGGATGGCAGGAAGCTTGGCCCCAGTGATGTACATGGCCGTACGCCATACCCTCTGTAGGCCACAGCTCAATCTTTCCCCCAGGTAACCACCTCTCAGCGTATACTGCTTCCTGCTGGTTCAACCTTTCTGCGTTCTTCTCTCTGTGGATCTCAGGAAGCCGACCAGCCCCTCTCCCTTTGATGCCTCCTGCACGATCATACCACCACTCTGCTCGTCGGGTTGTCTTTGAAGACTTTCTGGGAAAGAGGGTGGGAAGAATGGAGAAGCGAGAGAGAGAAAGCGAGGCCTAGATAACATGGACCCTGTTTTTCTGCGGCAGAGTGGGGGCCATTATCTTGTCTTGACTAGACAGCCTCTGATGTATGATAGTGGGACTGGACCGCAGAGCCCGGGGGAGGGGGTTCCTCCATACATCCATCTGCATCAGGCCTCATCTCCTAACCCCCTGGCCCAGGCATCTCTCCAGCAGACGCCACGGAGCCGCTGCCAGGACACCGAGAGCTGCGCTTAAGTCATGGAAAATATGGAAGGCTTGTAATTGGACAGCCTCACTCTCCCTCTTCTCCTATCTTTTCCATCGGCCCCGGGGTTCAAACACTAACCAGAAGGCTCTGTTTGGGGCTGTAGAGAATGGGCCTCGTGTCTCTCTGTGATTTGTGGCTGTCTGACTCAGGCCCTATTCTGGCCCTCTCCTGTCCCTAACCGCAGGGTTGATGTGCAACACTGTTGGTCATGGAGAGTTTGGCCTGAGGGAGGTGATTTGTGTTTTGTCTCTAGTGAATCATACAGACTGGACACCTCCTTCTTGCTCTAGACGTCAAGAAGTAAAAGTGAAACATGGTTTGTGGTGAACACGATCAAGAAGACTCCTCAGCAACAGAGAATGGAATAATTGATAGCTTAATTTGTTTATTAAGCATCATGTGATACTTCTGTGTGGTCAGCCATTACTGATAAAGCACTGAAAAAGTGACAAAAATTATACTGGTAAATGTTTGCTTAGTATTGTTTTCTTTGGCATCTGTGGTATCAGTGTCCTTTAAACAGCACTATTATCAATACTGTACCATTCAGTGTTTTGCAGTATGTTTACAAATACAGTTGTTCACATCTGATATTTTCTGATTTTATTCCATTTACTGTAAGAGCATTGAACAAGGGCCAAATAAGATGTAATACACATTGGCATTGTAGAATGTTCACACACTTTCACAGTGGGGTACTGTGCTTTTATGTTACTATTCATTGCGGTATGGCAGCTAGACAATTCACAGCTCTCAGGGGCTTCTCTTACGGTAATCTTTACATCAGCGCATGCTTGGCCTGCAGAACACCCAGGTGAGTGAGTATAGCTTGTCGCTGGCCAAGTCATTATGCCAGTTGAGCGTTGAAGAACAATGAAACCCAGCAGACCCAGCAGCCCTGGAGGACCAAGCGGGGCCACCCCCAAACTCACAACAATGGAGGAGCTGAATAGAAATGGGAATCCATCAACTTTATTTCCTTGTGAAAGTGCCATGGGATGGCTGCTTTTCCGAAGGAATTGTAATGGCTTGTGCAAGGTAGGCCAAGTAAGTGCAGATTAAAGGTTTTTAAATGCTTAGAGAACAATGGCCGTAGTTGTGGTCATATTGGCTTGTATATGTGTAGTTCTTGCTCTGCTGTAATTCTTTACAGTATGAAACCTTGACAGATGACTGATCACTTAAGTTACTTTTTTAATTGATTAATGGTAGACTACTGTACATTCTATTTAGGTAACCGTGACCTGAGCTCCAGTGAAAGCCAGAAGCCACAATAGCTCTCTTCTCCAGAATGATTACAAGTCCTTGGCTGCCTGATGGCATAGCCAGTCACTTATTCACTTATTCTCACTGGTCATAAACCTGTCACACAGCTGGTCGCCAAATACACATACTTCATGTTGTTCTATAGTGTACCACTGCTATACCCGTCTGTCTGTGTATGTTGACAACAGACTGAAACACAAAAAAATGCAGGAGTACGAACTGCCAAAGAAGTTACGACTTAATTTAAATTACATTGCTTAGAAAGCCTTTCGTATTTTTGTCTTTGATTTTGAGAAAAATAAAAGTAATTCCCAAAACAACACATTTTGATACATTTATATCCATTGTAAATGTCACAGGTTGTAAAATGGAATGTTTTGCTTCACACTAGAGATGACAGCATTGGTGGAGTGTAGAGTGTCACGTTTCAATCCCACTTGTCCCATGTTTCTAGTTTTCCAATGTCAGCAGGCAGTCAAAGCATTTAGGTCATTTTAAGGGAGCAATACAACAATCAGGGCAGATGGAGTGAAAGGCATGAGGTACACTATATATACAATATATACAAAAGTATGTGGACACCCCTTCAAATTAGTGGATTCGGCTATTACAGCCACACCCGTTGCAGACAGGTGTATAAAATTGAGCACACCGCCATGCAATCTCCATAGACAAACATTGGCAGTAGAATGGCCTTACTGAAGAGCTCAGTGACTTTCATTATGGCACTGTCATAGGATGCCACCTTTCCAATAAGTCAGTTCGACAAATTTGTGCCCTGCTAGAGCTGCCCTGTAAGTGCTGTTATTGGGAAATGGAAATGTCTAGGAGCAACAACGGCTCAGGCGCGAAGTGGTAGGCCACACAAGCTCACAGAACGGGACTGCCAAGTGCTGAAGCGCATAGCGTGTAAAAATCGCTGTCCTGGGTTGCAACACTCCCGATTTCCAAACTGTATCTGGAAGCAACGTCGGCACAAGAGCTGTTCGTCAGGAGTTTCATGTAATGGACGAGCAGCCACACACAAGCCTAAGATCACCATGGGCAATGCTAGAGTGGTGTAAATGTCGCCGGCTTTGGGCTAGAAACGCGTTCTCTGGAGTGATGAATCACGCTTTACCATCTGGCAGTCCGACGGACAAATCTGGGTTTGGCGGATGCCAGGAGAACGCTACCTGCCCCAATGCATAGTGGCAACTGTAAAGTTTGGTGGAGGAGGAATAATGGTCTGTGGCTGTTTTTCATGGTTCAGACCCCTTAGTTCCAGTGAAGGGAAATAATAACACTGCAGCATACAATGACATTCTAGACAATTCTGTGCTTCCAACTTTGTGGCAGCAGTTTGGGGAAGGCCCTTTCCTGTTTCAGCATGACAATGCCCCCGTGCACGAAGCAAGGTCCGTACAGAAATGGTTTGTTGAGATTGGTGTGGAAGAATTTGACAGGCTTGCAGAGAGCCCTGACCTCAACCCCATCGAACACCTTTGGGATAAATTGGAACGCCGTCTGCAAGCCAGGCCTAATCGCCCAACATCAGTGGCCGACCTCACTAATGCTCTTGTTGCTGAATGGAAGCAAGTCCCCGCAGCATTGTTCCAACATCTAATGGAAAGCCTTCCAAGAAGAGTGTATGTGGAGTTTGTTGTGATAGACTAATGACATGGCCAGACCCGTTTAAGCAACACTCAGACCATTTAACACAATAGCTCTAAGCACGTCTGTGAAAATGAATAAAGAGAAAGGTGCTTTTCACCTGACAACATTTTTTTGACCTCAGAATGCTCATGAACAGTTTTTGTTGCCTTTCATTGAGGAGATTATGTAACGCTCTAGGTCTACAGTATGTACCATATGTTGCCTTGTGTTAGCTTTGAAATCGTGATGTTTCCCCATCTGTGCACACGTGCCATAGTATGGTGGTGAACCGAGTTGGATGGAACCATGCAGAGTGTGGTCACCAGACCTCTCTCTATCACCCACACACTTATACACTCACGCCAGCATGGAGCTATTTCCTTCTGTGAGCACGTGCTGGAGACCCAGTACGAGAGAACATAGTGGTGTAGAACCAGGAACCCTACAGTCAGTGGTCACCAATCCCCCTCTCATCGCCCTCCCCACCACAGACAGCATGGGGCTTTTCCATCCACCAATGGCCTTCCCGAATACTTTCCTAACCAACAATGCAAATATAGCTCCCAGACCTTATTTTCCGCTTGTTAAAAAGAGCCCCAAACTCCCTCAAAGCAAATCCCCCGTCATCAGATTTCTCCCTAAAATAATATGGCGATGTGCAGACTCAGCACTACCCCTCACAGCAGCCTTCCTGTTCCTCTGGTTGCGTCATTTTATTGACTGTTAGGAGAGAAACTTCAGAGTGTGCATTGCTGAGGTTCTGATTCACACTGCGCCAAGCCATGCAGTGTGGTGGTCCGTGAGAGCATGTTCCTCGCCCAGGAGGAGATGTGTTTCAGGGGGGCAGGAGTCTGTCTTTCACTGCCAGATGTACTTCCCAGCATTTAGTTTTGCAGGTTTTGATTGCTGTTTAGTAACGGTTTTATGTTGAATGTTGGTGTGAGAGTTGAATGTATTGTAGCTGTGAGCAGATTTGACGGGTCCAGAATGCATGCAGTGAACACAGGAAGATGAATGGAAAGTAGCAGCATTTTGTTGCGTGTAAGGTTTGGAGCAGGATAACTGTGTAAAATTAACATTCTGGCCTGAGCATTGAAAGAACATGCAAAAAATACTCAGTAGCATCCGGCTGAAAATGTGACTGACCAGCTGAAATCGGTCTTATGTAGCAAAATTTTAAATAGTTTTTTTTACATTGGATAAAAGTAGAGACTCAGAGCTACAAAATGGTATATCATACAGTTGAGGAACAAAGGGAAAGTAATTCTGCTTTGAAAGTTGATCAACTTGTAAACTCACTTTTGAGAAAAGGGCCATTGAAAGTTTTGGTACCTACTGGAGTGCTCTCCTTTGTCTACTCCCATTCAGCATTGTTCACACATAAACGCTATAACCCCCAGCCACATCCAGTGGTGGACAAAGTACTAAATTGTCATAGAGTAAAAGTATAAATCATTTCAAATTCCTTATATTGAACCCGACGGCACACTTCTTTTTTCTTTTTTATTGACAATAGTCAGGCGCACAGTCTAACACTCAGACATTATTTACAAACTAAGCATTTGTGTTTACTTAGTCGGCCAGATTAGAGTCAGTAGGGATGACCAGGGATGTTCTCTTGATAAGTGTGTGAACTGGACAATTTTCCTGTACTTTTGGGTGTCAAGGAGAATGTATTGAGTAAAAAGTACATTTTCTTTACTAATGTAGTGAAGTAAAAGTAGACAAAAATATAAAATAGTAAAGTAATGTACAGATACCACAACAAAAAACGACTTAAGTAGTATTTTCAAGTATTTTTATTTAAGTACTTTACACCACTGCCCGAATGCCTTCACACCAGTACATCAGTACCTGTGTAGCACGTAAAAATTGCCTGTGCTCGGTTGTAACACTCACTACTGAGTTCCAAACTGCCTCTGGAAGCAACGTCAGCACAACAATTGTTAGTTGGGAGCTTCATGAAATGGGTTTTGATGGCCGAGCAGCCGGACACAAACCTAAGATCATCATGTGCAATATCAAGTGTCGGCTAGAGTGGAAATGCGTTCTCTGGAGTGATGAATCACGCTTCACCATCTGGCAGTCCAACAGACGGCTCTGTGTTAGGTAGATGCCAGGAGAACGCTACCTGCCCCAATGCATAGCGCCAACTGAAAAGTTTGGAGGAGGAGGAATAATGGTCTGGGGCTGTTTTTCATGGTTCAGGCTTGGCTCCTTAGTTCCAGTGAAGGGAAATCTTAACGCTACAGCATACAATGACATTCTGTCAGTTCCACTTTAAAGCATTACCTCATTTAGCTTTGAAAGGCTGGTCATGGCTCACATCAACACCATTATCCCAGAAACCCTAGACCCACTCCAATTTGCATACCGCCCCAACAAATCCGCAGATGATGCAGTCTCTATTGCACTCCACACTGTCCTTTCCCACCTGGACAAAAGGAACACCTATGTGAGAATGCTATTCATTGACTACAGCTCAGTGTTCAACACCATAGTGCCCTCAAAGCTCATCAATAAGCTAAGGACCCAGGAACTAAACACCTCCCTCTGCAACTGGATCCTGGACTTCCTGACGGGCCGCCCCCAGGTGGTAAGGGTAGGTAACAACACATCCGCCACGCTGATCCTCAACACAGGGGCCCCTCAGGGGTGCATGCTCAGTCCCCTCATGTACTCCCTGTTCATTCATGACTGCACGGGCAGGCACGACTCCAACACCATCATTAAATTTGCTGATGACACAACAGTGGTAGGCCTGATCACCGACAACGATGAGACAGCCTATATGGAGGAGGTCAGAGACTTGACCGTGTGGTGCCAGGACAACAACCTCTCCCTCAACGTGATCAAGACAAAGAAGATGATTGTGGACTACAGGAAAAAGAGGACCGAGCACACCCCCATTCTCATCGACTGGGCTGCAGTGGAGCAGGTTGAGAGCTTCAAGTTCCTTGGTGTCCACATCACCAACAAACTAACATGGTCCAAGCACACCAAGACAGTCGTGAAGAGAGCACGACAAAACCTATTCCCCCTCAGGATACTGAAAAGATTTGGCATGGGTCCTCAGATCCTCAAAAGGTTCTACAGCTGCACCATCGAGAGCATCCTGACGGGTTGCATCACTGTCTGGTATGGCAACTGGGCAGCCTCCGACCGCAAGAAACTACAGAGGGTTGTGCGAATGGCCCAGTACATCACTAGGACCAAGCTTCCTACTATCCAGGACCTCTATATCAGGCAGTGTCAGAGGAAGGCCCTAAAAATTGTCAAAGATTCCAGCCACCCTAGTCATAGACTGTTCTCTCTGCTACCGCATGGCAAGTGGTACTGGAGCGCCAAGACTAGGTCAAAGAGGCTTCTAAACAGCTTCTACCCCCAAGCCATAAGACTCCTGAACATCTAATCAAATGGCTATCCAGACTATTTGCATTGTATTGCATTGTTTTGCTGCTGCTCTTTCATTTATTGTTACTTTTATCTCTTATTCTTATCCGTATTTTTTGAAACTGCATTGTTGTTTGGGGGCTCGTAAGTAAGCATTTCACTGTAAGGTCTACACCTGTTGTATTCGACGCATGTGACTAATAGAATTTGATTTGATTTAAACTCGTATTTGCCATATGCATGACTTAGTGCACATCATGGACAAACTGAAACGGTCCGCCCACAACCAGAGGTTAATGGTTACATGTACAGTTGAAGTCGGAAGTTTACATACACTTAGGCTGGAAGTCATTGAAACTCATTTTTCAACCACTCCACACATTTCTTGTTAACAAACTATAGTTTTGGCAAGTCGGTTAGGACATCTACGTTGTGCATGACACAAGTAATTTTTCCAACAATTGTTTACAGACAGATTATTTCACTTTAATAAATTAAACATTTAATAACTTCACCATGCTCAAAGGGATATTCAATTACCAATAGGTGCCCTTTGTGAGGCATTGCAAAACCTCTCTGGTCTTTGTGGTTGAATCTGTGTTGGAAATTCACTGCTTTACTGAGGGACCTTACAGATAATTGTATGTGTGGGGTACAGAGATGAGGTAGTCATTCAAAAATCATGTTAAACACTATTATTGCACACAGACTGAGTCCATGCAACTTACTATGTTATTTGTTAAGCACATTTTTACTCCTGATCTTCTTTAGGCTTCCCATAAAAAAAGGGGTTGAATACTTATTGACTCAAGACATTTCAGCTTTTCATTTTTTATTAATTTGTAAAATATTCTGGAAACATAATTCCACTTTGATATTATGGGGTATTGTGTGTGATGACATGCCAAATGTGTTTGATGGATCGCAGGAAAAGAGCAGGAATATGCTTTTGTAGGCTACTGTATCTTAGAAACACAACTTTGCTCTGTGCTTCTCCGAGCATGCACTTTGTAGCCTATAGCCTATCATGAATCATTTGTTTGAGACCAAACTAAACAGCCAAAGGGGGCCCAGCGGAGAATCCGAGATGACTGGCGGCATCGGGCACACATCGATATATAGCCTAATAAGCAACTCATTCTAAAACACTGAGAAATATCGAAATTTCATCAATTACAAATTACATGTGTTCAGTGCCGGTACTTCTCTGTCTGTGTTACACCGTGTTAGTTATATGAGGGCCCATAGAGCCTGGTGAAGAGCTGCTCCAGGGACCTCTGTTTTTAACCACTAGGTGTCACTGTTCCTCTGCCATCTCACCGGTCCCCCTCAGCCAGTAAGAGACAGTGATGCTAAGTGCAGCTTTCACACGGCATAACCCCTGATTTCATTTCAAGGCTTCTCTCTCTCGCCACCACTTCCCAGACACAGACCCCCCCCCCCGTCTGTCCTTCTGTCTGTGTGTCTGTCTGTCTGGTGAGAGAATCCACACTGCCAAACATTATGCCTGACTCGCCGAGAGGACGTTAGTTTTTCCATTACCACACACTTCACCTTGTGGTAACCCCCAGGAAACCAGGAACCTCCAAAGCTAATCTGTCTGAACAAGGGCTCCAACCCTGGCCGAGCCAGTCTGTCTTCTCCATCTGAGGTGTTTGCTTTGGTGAGGATATGCTGGTGTATGGACCACTGAATGGAAAATTATGCTAATGTTGTGCCAGGAGGAACACCTCCTGTATGACCCACTATAATAGTAACTACACGTCCGTCTCCTATTGTGAAATCAGCGTCTGGAAAGTCACATCCTCCTATACTATAAAAATAAACTCACTCAATCTGTACTCAATGTACATTTCTCTACCATTTCTCTTTTGTTGCCTTTCCTCCAGCTAGGCTGCCTCTTATTGCATCTATAACATCAGAGCAGTGATTTGGGTAAGTGTTCAACTGCACATCCGTGTTGGCCAGTTCACTCAAATCTTCAACCACGTGAAAGCAATTTCCCATACCTCCCCTCAGTTTCAAACATATCTGATGCTCCTGTACTGTGTGCCTGCATGTGTTTCATTCATTTTCACACAAATACGTTTTCACTAATCAATATACTGTACTGTTCATTTCATTTTATCATTTGCATTTGTTATGAATTTGCCACTTTTGTATTACTTAATTAACATCTCCTCAACATTTGTAAAGCAGCATGCCATACAGTTTAATGCACTTTACTGGTATAACTAATTGTACTTAGGACTCCCCCCACCTACGGTGCACTAATGCCAAACACTTTAAACTCTGAATATCTTCCTCGTAAAAATGACTATGAAATTCAATATAATTCCACCTAGATTAGGTAAATAAATAAACCATGTGGGATGGCAGCTGACAAGCTCTAGGTGTTAATTTGACTGGATTTCAAATGCTGAGATCATTTCAATAAAGTGAATTACATGTAATTGATGCATGTGAAAAGACTTCACTGGAAAAAAAGTGTAATGAACAAACCAACAATAAAGTTGAAGATGGTAAATGCAGTAGAAAGTTAGTAAGTAAATAACCTAGAGAATAGGTTGCTGCTGTTGTTGAACCTGCTTTTATAATTTAAGATGCCTGGTAAGTGAACTTATATTTATTATTGGAGTATACAGCCTGAGGACCTTTGTTTAGCAAACTGCTGACAAGCAATATTGGATGTATGAGTTAGATTATAATTAGATTATAAATAAAGAGTATGGACATTCATTTACATGTTATTAATGTTTTGAACACACTTTTTTTCACCTGGAGCAAACTAGTTATCTAATATTTGGATGAATGTTTCACCATCCAACCCCCAACTGAAACATTTATTGAGAGCATCCTTCATGGATGAATTTGATTTATTTCTCTCCTCTCTGAAAAGAAAGATTAGCTGTTATCTTTATCACTTTCTCTTAGAGTTCTCCCAGATTGTCCTAACTCATTGTGTTGGAATGAGGTGGGCCTTTGCTTACTGTGAATCTCATATTTCAAGAGGACTTTGAAGACAGAGAGTAAGAACTTCCATTCTAACCCTCAACCCTCCAATGTGTAGACTTGTCCTCAGGGCCACTTTGTCTAATCGTTTGGGACAGGGTCATGCTCTTTGGGTTGTGTCAACGTGGAGAGAGACAGCAGAGTCCCTCCCTCCCTGCCAGTCCTTCTCACCACATGCTGCTCTGTGTTCCTGAAACACAGCTGTCTGTCGCTCTGGTCTAGACACGGCACTGCAGTGCTCCCCCCCCCACCACAAACAGACATTTAAGTGTGCATGCAGACACTGTTACTCACTTTTACACAGCGATATGCATAAAAGTCACACACATACACAGCCAAGCAGGCCTTTCCACAGTCTAATCCCTTTCATTTTCCATACGGAGAGATCTGTAACACATTCCATATCAGAGAGGCTAGTTGGAGGCCAAAGCATGTAGAAGGAAAGGAGATCTCAAACTGTGGCAGACTATGTTGGGGTGTAAGACTTGGCTGTTGACATGAGATAGATGTTAATGATGTGATAGCTGTTTTTATTTGTTTAACTGTTTGATTGTTGTGAGTCATATAATATTTATAGCAATATATGGAATTTGAATTTGGCATATTAAATGGGATGGAGAATGATCTTTTAGGGAAACAAACTTGCCAAGAGAAGTTGCCCAAAGTATTGTCTAACCTTCCCAAGGAATCTCTGACACGCAATTCCCATCCCAGACATTGGCCACATTCCTTGCCAACGGCTCTAATTGTGATTAGCTGGGATTTGAACACATAACAGCCATCTAACAAGTTTAAAGGCCTCTAATGGCCTGCTATCTGCTATCTATGCAGTGGGTGTGTTAAAGGTCTCAACCATAATGTTGTCTAGTTACAACGTTGCATGACTGAACAAGATTGACTATTAGGAAGGTGGTCGAAGGTCAAATACCACCATGAGGTTGGTTATGTCAGATGTTTGCTTTGTGTTTCTCCCAGACGGTGGAGGAGTTAGCTATTGGGCTGTGCTGGGTTTGGTTGTGTTCTATTCATTACTGCTTCTGGGTGGTCAAATATAGTAGCTCAATTTTAAACCATAGCCCAATCAGGCACAATCCACAGCAAACGCATACCAAGGCTGAAATTCAGAAGGGGCCAGAAGGCTAAGTAAATGTGATTAAAATACTCATAGGCTTTAACAACATTTTCCAATTGTCCTTATTGTTAGCATGGTAAATTAATATATTTGCAGCCTTGATATTGATAAAGAAGTAAAAGGAAATTAACATTGAGGTGTGTTTTTCTTTTACAGAAGCAAATCCTAGCTCACGTTCAAGCAAGCTTGAGACAGAGTATAGTAACAGTGAGGTAAGCCCTCAAAGAGCACCACATGGTGTCTTCCCATGATAAGATGGCCAACAAATAGTCTAACCATACGGAGCAGCAATAGCAATTTCCCTGATGGCCTTTCACTCTTCAGTCATCTGCAACAATTATGCAACCACAATGGCAGTTGATTGATGATGCCAATGCTTACCAAATATCAGTGATCGCATCATTCTCTTGAATGATCACTGTTTTCTTACTCTCTAATAAAGAATCCCAAAAAAACATTCCCCCTCACCCCTACCCCCTCTCCCATCTTTATTGGTGCCTATGTCTATCAGGCCAGACTCCCCCAGACCAAAAGGATCCATGGCCGATCTAGTTCTCAGTTGTGGCGGGGAAACGGATTGGAATGGATCGCTTCCCCAAAGGCAGTGAAAACCCTGAAATTATCACTGCGTGTCCGTCTCATGTTCTGCCTGCCAAGCGATTTCTGCTAATTGGGGCAGATGCTTCTAGAAGAGCGATCCAGATCCCATGGCTGCCTCACTGCGCTGTGCTCAAATACTTGTGGCTGAAATCCCTCCCAGAGTTGTCCCAGCTGAGAGCAGAGAGTATTGAGCAGACTAAAGAGCTCAGGCAATGCAGCATGAGGCTTGGCTCCCAGCGCTACGTTTTCCATTCTCCTGGACAGTGCCAATCCAGCTGCGTTATGACTGGCCATGTATGGACCTACCCACATGAAATCACCTTTCGCTTTCAGGCATCGTACAATCTACATTTTCAAAGATGGCAATTTAACATTTTATTTTGGGATACTATAAAATGTTATTTTGGGGCAAAACCTCAGGCCACCCGATTTAGTACATCACTGTAATTGAAAATAATTGGATGATGAATACAACAATGTGTGTTGTATGTGCTTTGGATTGGAGTATTTTTCTCTCCAAATTACAGTCATCGAGGTTTTATGCATAATTGCCGGCATAATGCAACAATGCTGAGTTATATTCCTTGCACACCATTTTTTGTCTAATTGAGGATTTGAGAGCATTTTCTGTAGTGAAGAGCAATGGAATTGTTACACCCTGATCAATTTCACCTGTCCTCGTTATTGTCAGTGTATTCCCCAGTGTATTTATCCCTGTGTTTCCTGTCGCTCTGTGCCAGTTCCTCTTGTATGTTTCCAAGTCAACCAGCGGTTTCCTCGTTCTCCTGCTTTTTGCATTCTCCTTTTCTAGTCCTCCCGGTTTTGACCCTTGCCTGTTTCTGGACTTTGTACCCGCCTGCCTGACCATTCTGCCTGCCTTGACCATGAGCCTGTCTGCCACTCTGTACCTCCTGGACTCTGAACTGGTTTTGACCTTTTGCCTGTCCACGACCATTCTCTTGCCTATCCCTTTGGATTAATAAACATTGTACGACTCCAACCATCTGCCTCCTGTGTCTGCATTTGCATCTCGCTTTGTGCCTTGATAGGAATTGTGCTTGGCTTGAGACTCTCCTTTAAGACATTACTATGAAATCCCTTGAATCATTTAAATATAACATACTGTTGTAGAATTCAACATAATCATCTCAGGGTAGAATCCATGACATTAGGCCTAGCTTTTGTGGGATAGGCTGCATGGGAGACTGGGCTTGATGTAGTGCACATGTCAACATACAGATGGTGGTGTCAGGAAGCATGAACCCACTAATGATGTCTTTAACGAGCGGTGTATCAACACTGTTAACTCTTCAACCAGACGTTAATCAAACTGGGAGTGTCTGCCTTGCTCTGAGCATTATTCAGGAGCGGTTAGATGTAAATATTTAAGATGAAAGACTGGGTGATTTTGGGGTTTAATTTCTAACTCTACTGTAGATGGTGGTGGCTTCTCGATGTAGAAACCAGCTAATGAGGTTTACACTTTATTAGTCATAGATTTGGTACACCTCATTTCTTATTCTGTGGTCTGAGGTTCTGACCTGGGCCTTCCTCATGTCTTCTATCTCTCACACCAAGAGAAAGAAAAGCAGTGCAAGCGTCCCCAATGAGATGAGAGAATCTGGCTTGCACAGCCGACAAGTGGCCTTGACTTACTGTATTACAGTACTCACAATACAGTGTATTGTTATTGGTGTTGCGGCTGTGGTAATAAAGAAGGCTCTCATCTTGAAGTATTAGGCCCATTGGAGCCTCTAATAGGCAGAGAGAAGAGTCAGGTCATGGCTGGTTTGCCAACACAGATTGCAGAGACATTCATAATGCTCATAATTAGTTACAGGCTAAAGAGTAATCATGCTTGTCTACTGAAAGAAGAAATACACATGCAGACATTAGACTATCACTCTACAAAGATTCCCTTCTCACGAGGAGAGAACACTGTAAAGTCAAGAGCCACAGTGAGAGAGTCTCAGTGCAGAAATCCTAGCCACGGTAGTGTTAGTACCTTGCTGCATCAGTAATGCCGAATGACATCCTCTCATCAAACCTGACTTGACTTCCATTGTGTGTCTTTGTGTATGAGATCTGTCAACACCCTGTGTCACCCAAAGATAGAGTAAGGTACTGTACTTTAGACAGGGGTTTGTTTAAAATTGGTCTGTATCCCGCTTGAAATAGATACATTACATAGAAGTGTAGCAGATCCACTATATGGCACCTGGAAAAGTAATTTTCTCTGGCAGCAGACCATGGAGTCAGTGGGTTTTGGTTAGTGGAGATCTTTGATGAGGAATGTGCTCTTTGCCGTCTTCAGCCTGATGGGTTATTTTACATATCTTATGCGACATGACTCAATCTATTTATTTAGGATCCAATGTTTGGAGGTGTAGAGCTACTGTAAGTATTCTCACCTGTATAAATATTCCCTGTATGTGACTTGATTGTGAGTTGTTGAAGCATAGTATAGACTGCTCATGGCATCACCTGGGTACAAAACAAAACAGAAATCAATGCTTTTTATATTAGTCTTAAAACTTGTTAGGGAGTGGCAGCTGAGGGGTCGGTTTTGGAGAGCCTGGCGTGCCCAAAGTAAAATGCCTCCCATTCAGGCCCAGAAAATAGGATATGCACATTTGGTACCATTGGATAGGAAACACTCTGAATTGTCCAAAACTGTTAACCATTTGTCTGTGAGTAAAACAGAACGCATATAGCAGGCGGAACTCCGAGGAATTTCTGTCTTGGAAAAAGTGATTTTGCCACATTGCTCATTTGGGAACCCCTCCCTCATGAAAATGACCATATAAGAGCATATGAATGCAGTACCCATCGCTTCCTTTAGATGTCAACAGTCTCGAGACAGTGTAAAATTTCATTTTGGATGAATTAGACCAGAGAATAAGAGCAAACCAGGAAGTGTACTTTTTATGTAAACAGTACCCAGTGTGCGCGCCCCGACAAGGCACGCAGTGTCTTTTTTACAGTCTTTATCGATCAGTTTATATTCCGGTTGATTTATAATAGTAAATATACGTAAAAGTGTTCCTAAGGATACATTTAAAACTATGTTTGATTGTTCTTGGACAAGTTTATAGGTATAAGATGAACGAGTTTGCGTCACGTTTCAATGGAGTAGTGGAGGCTGTCGTTTCTGATTATAACGCGCAAACCAAATGGAGGATTTATGGATAAAATACATGACTTTTTCTAACAAAAGAACCATGGATTGTCTTCGTTGGACACTTAGGATGACCTCAGCAGAAGTTCTTCAACAGGTAATTGATTTGTTTTCGCTGTGAAATGTGTTATGTGTGTGCCGTGATGGATAATCGATTCATGGCTATGGGAAAAATATGTGCTACCCTCAAACAATCAAATGTGCTGCTTTCGCCGTAAAGCCTTTTTGAAATCTGACAACGCTGTGATATTGCCAAGAAACAGAGCTTTTGATGAGTATGGAACACTTGTATATTGGTGGATGTTTAATAATTTAACTTTTGGATTTTGAATTTGGTGCCTTACATTTCACCTGGTAGTGTCGGGAGCAGCCCGCTAGCGCCCCAGCAATCCCTGAGATGTTAAATTATTGTGCACTCTCTGATTAAAAGCCATAAATCAATTAACTTTATTTGCATAGTTAAGGCGTATCAAAGGGCGTAACAAACTCAAAATGTGCACAGGCCATTTCAAAACGTGTAATGCATTTGTGGAGCATCTATCGTGCAGCACACTTAGCAATGTTGTATCTCCCCAAATAGAAGAGGATGCGATGATTGTCAGATTAAATACCTATGGCAGAGTTTCATTCAGTGATTGAACTGTAGATACAAACCACAGGTCTCTATCAGAGGACCATGCTCACTAGGACGTGTCTTACTATCACGTTTCAGGTAAGACCCAAATACAGACTGTGTTGAAGTAACAATGTTTATTACAGCAACGGGGGCAGGCAAACGACAGGTCAAGTCAGGCAGGGGTTGATAATCCAGAGTAGTGGCAAAGGCACAGGACGGCAGGCAGGGTCATGGGCAGGCAGAGTGGTCAGGCAGGTGGGCTCAGAGTCAGGACAGGCAAGGTCAAAACCAAGAGAGCGAGAGAAGAGACTGGGGAAAAGCAGAAGCTGAGAAAAAACGCTGGTTAACTTGACAAACAAGACGAACTGGCAACATACAAACAGAGAACACAGGTATAAGTACCCAGGGGATAATGGGGAAGATGGGCGACACCTGGAATAGGGTGGAGACAAGCACAAGGACAGGTCTGGAAATATATTTCTGTTACTCTCCTGCCCCAACTCATTATAATCACTTTTCTTTTAGAAGTTTTTTCTCAGCTGTGTAGCTGCATGACACACCATGAGTCTGGCTTCTATTGAATTGGTCCTGCTTACTTTCCATCGCTACTTGACACCTGACACTGAAATTACATTTATCACACTAATATACCCTTTGAGAGAGTGCTAAATTTAAAAGCATTGCAGAAAAGCAGTACAGCGATGGGCTCAAAAACTGGACTTAAAATGCTCTGTTAATACTATGGCTTTAAAGTTTATTCAATAAGGTAGAATAGCATTCCCTCATCTTCATCGTCGAAGACCTGGGTGTAAGGTATGTTTTTCACTGGATGGGGAGAGCAGGTTGGTCAGGAAGAGTAGGAGCTGCACCATAAACAAAGAAGGATACAGCAGGAAATCTCCTGCTATGCTAGACCTACATAACAGGACATATTAAGTGTGAATTTGACATACTTCTATATTACTTATACAGTTGACAACTCATGGCAAAGAATATTGTAAGAAACCAACATCCTTTTAACTATCTGTCTGTAGCCTATGCCAAGGCCCTGTCAGTCTGTCTGTTGCCTCCACAGACATCAAACCCACTCTAAGGTCATGTCATTAGAGGTTACGCAGTATGACGTGAGGACGCACAGTCATGGTGAAAACATGGGCTGACTTGATCAAGGTGGGTGGGCTCTGGGTACCTATCTCCCTGTCACTCATCTGGTGTGATGTGTTTGGATTGGGAGATTGGTCACCCAGAAGGACTGGTAGAGGATGATCTCTGTGGTATCTCTCGCTTCACTGCACTTTCAACAAGCCATGCAAACGTAGCCACCCTGCTCGTTGTTGTTTTAACTGGTTGTATCTCTTTGTGTGCATGAGGACTGTTTGTTTTCTGAGAGAGAGAGAGAGAGAGAGAGAGAGAGAGAGAGAGAGAGAGAGAGAGAGAGAGAGAGAGAGAGAGAGAGAGAGAGAGAGAGAGAGAGAGAGAGAGAGAGAGAGAGAGAGAGAGAGAGAGAGAGAGAGAGAGAGAGAGAGAGAGAGAGAGAGAGAGAGAGAGAGAAGTACAGTCTCAGAGAAAAGGTTTGGGTATATTCCTTTTTCTCTTTTCTCAAATCCACAATAGGGTAGTATACGCTACAGCTAGGCAATAAAGCATTTTATTGAGCCAGTCTAGATTTAGAACACATTTGTAACCAAATGAGCTGAATATTATAGGTCTGCATTGGTTTACAAATACAAAACCAGTTGTTGTTGATCGTTGCAGGGATGGATACAGGCCTTCTGGAATGCATGTGCTTCGCTTGAGCTGGATGGAGTCTTGAAACCATTGTCATTATGCAAACGCTTGAAATTACAAAGTCCTGTGGGTGATGGATGCCAAGTCACAGGAAGTCTCATCTGCTGTTAATTACACCATGGCATAGAGGAGTTTCTTTTTTTTAAACTTCAGCTGCTTTGAAAATAAATGGAGAAGATAATTAAATTTATCCTCTCCTATTGTTCTCTGCATGGTTACTATCTTGGAACACCATACCAGGACATTAGTGGGATGTTGGTGGAGATGGGAAGATGTGCAATCATAAACTGATGACCTGGAGTACATGGTCCTGTGTAACCTTGTCTGCAGGCTCATTTGCTAATGCATGGAGAGCTGGCTGGTGGACGAGATTAGAGGCTCTATCAATCTGTACCTGTGAGGCTTTACATAGATTGCACGATAGAAATGTAAAGATAATTTCTGATTGAGCCGACGTATGCAGCCTTTACCATGAACGTGGCATACAGTACATTCGGAAAGTATTCAGACCCCTTGACTTTTTCCACATTTTGTTACGTTACAGCCTTATTCTAAAATGGATTAAATACAAATCCTTATCAATCTACACACAATAATTACGAAGCGAAAACAGGTTTTTAGAAATGTTCGCAAATGTATTAAAAATAAAAAACTGAAATACCTTATCTACTTAAGAATTCAGATCCTTTGCTATGAGACTCGAAATTGAGTTCTGGTGTATTCTGTTTCCATTGATCATCATTGAGATGTTTCTACAACTTGATTGGAGTCCACCTGTGGTAAATTCAATTGATTTGGCATGATTTGGAAAGGCACACACCTGTCTATATAGAGTCCCACAGTTGAAAGTGCATGTCAGAGCAAAAACCAAGCCATGAGGTTGAAGGAATTGTCCGTAGAGCTCAGAGACAAGATTATGTTGACGCACAGATCTTAGGAAGGGTACCAAAAAAATACACTGGAGCATTGATGGTCCCCAAGAACCATTCTTAAATGGAAGAAGTTTGGAACCACCAAGACTCTTCCTAGAGCTGGATGCCCGGCCAAACTGAGCAATCGGGGGTGAATGGTCTTGGTCAGGTGAGGTAACCAAGAACCCGATGGTCACTCTGACAGAGCTCCAGAGTTCCTCTGTGGAAATGGGGAACATTCCAGAAGGACAACCATATCTGCAGCACTCCACAAATCAGGCCTTTATGGTAGAGGGGCCAGACGGAAGCCACTCCTCAGTGAAAGGCACATTACAGCCCGCTTGGAGTTTGCCAAAAGCCACCTAAAGGATTCACACCATCAGAAACAAGATTCTCTGGTCTGATAAAAGCAAGATTTAACTCTTTGGCCTGAATACCAAGCGTCATGTCTGTAGGAAACCTGACACCATCCCTACAATAAAGCATGGTAGTGGCAGCATCATGCTGTGGGGATGTTTTTCAGCAGCAGGGACTGGGAGACTAGTCAAGAGAAAGAGAAAGATAAACGGAGCAAAGTACAGATCCTTGATGAAAAGCTGCTCCAGCGCGCTCAGGACCTCAGACTGGGGCAAAGGTTCACCTTCCAACAGGACAACAACCCTAAGCACAGAGCAGAGACAATGCAGGGGTTGCTTCGGAACAAGTCTCTGAATGTCCTTCAGTGGCCCAGCCAGAGCCCAGACTTGAACCCGATTGAAAATATCTGGGGAGACCTGGAAATAGCTGTGCATTCAACCTGACAGAGCTTGAGAGGATCTGCAGAGAAGAATGGGAGAAACTCCCCAAATACAGGTGTGCCAAACTTGTAGCATCATACCCAAGAAGACTTGAGGCTGTAATCACTGCCAAAGGTGCTTCAACAAAGTACTGAGTAAAGGGTCTTAATACTTATGTATGTAAATGTGATAGTTCAGTTTAATTTAACATTTGTATCTTTTTTTTCTTGAAACCTGTTTTTGCTTTGTCATTATGGGGTATTGTGTGTAGATTGATGAGGATAAAAAAATATTTATTTAGAATAAGGCTGTATGTATCAAAATGTGGAAAAAGTCAAGGGGTTTGAATACTTTCTGAATGCAACGTATGTGGAGCAGTAGCAGAAGCATATGTGGTGTGTGTGTGTGTGTGTGTGTGTGTGTGTGTGCGTGCGTGCGTGCGTGCGTGCGTGCGTGGGCGCGTGTGTGTGTGTGTGTGTGTTGGGGTGTCAATGTAAGTATGTGTGAGTGTGTGGGTAGAGTCCAGTGTGTGTGCCTACAGTCAGTGCAAGTGAGTTAGTTTAAAAAAGGGTCAATGCAGGTAGTATGTTTATAGTGTCACAGGTCCAAACACAAAAGGGTCAATCAGTACCAAACATACTAGCTTGTCGGTTCAGTTGCCTTTTGGATCAGGGTTACATGTTTACATTCTTTTCATTCACCTGGCAATGCAGATGTGGTAGTCCAGAAGTCCATCTGGACTGAGAGGTTCTTCATGTAAACGTCCAAGAGAAAAAGAGGTAGGTTCTTTCTGTAAAGAGGCATTTGAACAGATCATGCCTATGTAAACACACATGCCAGAACCATAGAGAGCATTTTGCAATTCAGAACCAGCCATTTAAATGATCTTAATGCAGCATGAACCATTGAGTTGAATGATTGCGCTATGAACTATGAGGTCAAAGATGGTTGATTAATCAGGGACATAGGGACATTTAGCAAGTTCCCTATTTGGCATGTCAGTTACGTGACTGATTGTTCACACAATGTTGGACATGGTCCGTGCTTTCATTGGAAATTTCAATACACTTTTCTCCTGCAATTCTATGGGTAACATGCCTCAACAATCACAACATGAATCCTGAAGTTCAAAAACATCAGGCTCCAACATCAATACTGGCTTGATGGTCATTGGAGGAAATTGATAAAAATGATATGAACCACAGTGAAGTACGTAGATGTCTGAAAATGAGTGATAGGTAGGTAACAAATGTTAATAGTAGCATTTTAGCAGGGTAATTTAGAATAATAACAGCAATCTTTCTCTGTGATCAATAGTTGCAGTCGGTATTTACAGCAACCAAAATTACATAATGGAAACATCCCTTTAGTGCACAATTAGAAGTGAATTTGAATATAATTACGTCCCTGTAGTAGTGATTGTCCCAGGAAGAGATCCAAAACAAATATCTCCCTGACCAATCTTCCATCTCTCACCGTGCACACCCACTAATGTCCCTAAACTATTGGTGAATATTAAAACAACAATATCATCCTCCTGCTGTAATACAAATGCAGCTACCTCTCTATCAGCAGCCCTCTTTCCCTCCGAAATAGATCATATCAAGGAAAATTGAAAATTTGTGTTAATCTAGTGTAAATCTACAATGCCTGGAGGCCAGATATAGAGCATACTATAGGTTGACTTTGGTGGCTGCTTGTCTAAGGTAGACAATTAATTTATTTACCACATGTATGCATTCTTCTCCTTGAGGGCTGTTGGGAAGACATTCATCATTCTCTGACTATGTAAAGAATAACAAACATAAACTGGTCCAATGAATGTCGATACCAGACCAGACACATTGACTACTGTATGGAGATGTATTTTTCTTAGTAAGGAATGGTTGATGCTTTTTAAGGTTTGACCAAAGATTTACCTACATATCGGTGTGGGTTTCTGTCATGCATTTCCCAACAGGATTCCCATGCTAATTGTCTAACAAGCATAGGCAGAGAAGCATGTAGAGATGAATCAAATCAATATCAAATCAACTAACAGTGTAGTAATGCCTAACAATACACGTAAATAAAAAAATATGGAAACTGAACAAAAAGTCTGGAATCTGAAAAAGTTTAAAGTGTTGGTCCCATGTTTCATGAGCTGAAATAAATTATCCCAGAAAAGTTCCATGTGCACAAAAAGCTTATTTATCAAAAATGTTTACATCCCTGTTAGTGAGCATTTCTCCTTTGCCAAGATAATCATTCAATCAATCAATCAATCAATCAAATGTATTTATAAAGCCCTTTTTACATTAGCTTTTTACATTTTACATTATACAGAAACCCAGCCTAAAACCCCAAACAGCAAGCAATGCAGATGTATAAGCACGGTAGCTAGGAAAAACTCCCTAGAAAGGCAGTAGAAAGGGAGGAAGCAGGCTCTGAGGGGTGGCCAGTCCTCTTCTGGCTGTGCCGGGTGGAGATTATAATAGTATATGGCCTGTTATGTTCAAACGTTCATAAATGACCAGCAGGGTCAAATAATAATAATCACAGTGGTTGTAGAGGGTGAGGTCAGCACCTCAGGAGTAAATGTCAGTTGGCTTTTCATAGCCGAGCATTCAGAGTTTGAGACAGCAGGTGCAGTAGAGAGAGAGAGAGTACAAAACAGCACGTCTGGTGAACAGGTCAGGGTTCTATAGCCGCAGGCAGAACAGTTGAAACTGGAGCAGCAACACAACCAGGTAGACTGGGGACAGCATCCACCTGACAGGTGTGGCATATCAAGAAGCTGATTAAACAGCATCATCATTACACAGGTGCATCTTGTGCTGGGAACAATAAAATGCCACTCTAAAATGTTTTTTCACACAACACAATCCCATAGATGTCTCAAGTTTGGAGGGTGAACGCAAATGGTATGTGACTGCAGGAATGTCCACCAGAGCTGTTGCCAGAGAATTTAATGTTAATTTCTCTACCATAGGCTGCCTCCAACGTTGTTTTAGAGAATTTGGCAGTACGTCCAACCGGCCGCACAACAGCAGACCACGTGTAACCACGCCAGCCCAGGACCTCCACATATGGCTTCTTCACCTGTGTGATTGTCTGAGACCAGCCACCCGGACAGCTGATGAAACTGAGGACCATTTCTGTCTGTAATACAGCCCTTTTGTGGGGAAAAACTGATTGGCTGGGCCTTGCTCCCCTGTGGGTGGGCTTATGCCCTCCCAGGCCCACCCATGGTTGCGCCAGTCATGTGAAATCCATAGATTATGGCCTAATGAATTTATTTCAATTGACTAATTTCCTTATATGAACTGTAACCCAGAAAAATCACTGAAATTGTTGCATGTTGCGTTTATATTTTTGTTCAGTATATACGTATATGATGTTGTGTATAGACATTATGGGCAGTATATGAATAGAAAAGGTGTGTACAGGAAGGGGATATAATGAGTTTTGTGAAGTCAAAGTATTCAGTAAGAGAAACTACGTTATATGTTGTTTATAAATTGGCTTTTAAAAATAAAATCCTGTTACTTAAGTCAGTACTCACACATTTGGTGTTCATTAAAATGTAATGACGTAGTAACTTGGACTGTTTCAAGTCTAGAATGTAAGATGTGACTGAAAAATGTATTCTCAGATGATAAAAGACAACCACAATGTTACAACTTCCGCCGAAGTCGGTCCCTCTCCTTGTTTGGGCGGCGTTCAGCGGTCGGTGTCACCGGCCTTCTAGCCATCGCCAATCCACTTTTCATTTTCCATTTGTTTTGTCTTTGGTTTCTACACACCTGGTTTCAATTCCCCAATTACATGTTCATTATTTAACCCTCTGTTTACACCATGTTTTTGTGCTTTATTGTTCCTGTCATGTCAGTCCGTATTTGGCATGGTATTGTTTGGTACTTTGTGATTTCCTGGAGTAAACTACGTTGTGTTGCTCATCTCTGCTGTCCTGCGCCTGACTCAATTGCACCAGCTACACCCGGCACCTGACACACAATGCATTTTACAATGACACAAACCACTGTTCTACCCAGTTCAGCTAAGATGTCGTTTCTAACCCTTTCTGACAACAGAAATCTCATATCAGCACAATGAATGGAAGTGTTGATTTCACCTCAAATGTGCCATCTGCAAATAGTGTAACATTTATTAAGAGAGAAAGCATATTGGCTGCCATTCCCTCATACTCACATTCACTCCACTGGAGAGGAAGTTGGCTCACAGAAATCATACAGAATACCCAGTTGAAAGTTTGATGTGGCCAGAGACGTAGCATGGGCTGGGTTTTTCTCCACATCATTGCATAATAAGTTCAGTCCAGAGGCTACTAGTTACCTAATGGTATCTCTTTTGGTTATTTTGGATTGGCCAAACATGGTGTGTGAAAGTCTTTCTAATGGTAATAGGGCTGCCATTCAGTAAAATATAATTGCTGAGAAGTGCTGAGAAGAAATGTAAGTGTGCATTTGGTGAATGTGGCATGTGAATGTGGCAACTTATTTATAATGGATCTGGAGAAGAGATCATAACAAATGGCACATTTTAGGTCAACTTCTTTGTTTATAACCATCATATTTGTGAAATTGGAGTATATATGAGCTTAAAAACACCTGCTCTTTCTCCATTTTGAGTTATGATGGTGTCCAGAACGTTCAGCTCTTGGCTATTTCACAGAAAAGCCACAAAAAAGTGCCAGATCTGAAGCACAATGGCACAGTCAGTCAAATACATCTGCAAACGCAGTGTGCTTTCATTCTGCTGATGGATTTAAACTAGGGCTAACCCCATTTAGTCGACTGGTCGATTGTTTGGTTGATAGGCTGTTGGTCGACCGATAACTTTTTAGTTGGGCAGTTGCAAAAAAAAAGTTATTTTATGGCACGTCTTGATTGACGCCTGTCTCAGTGGACTAATCCATTGCCGAGACCATGAGGATGGCACAACCAGTATCACCAGCAGTACATTTACCATTTACTCATTGTCGGAGTGGACACTTTTTTTTAGAGCGCACAACCTGGGCTACGCTTGTGAGAAACAAGTTTTGGTTTATTTCACTCCATTTAGGAGTTGTCAATTTAATCATTGTGTTTTGTTTGGAGCGCTCCTGTCAATGTTGAGTAAGGACTTGATTGATTACTCATAGAAGTATGCCTAGGCTACCTGGCCTGCATGCATATGTAGGTTTAGAAATGTGCCCATTTGGGGATCTGATAGTATTTCTGATTGTCTTAACTCACCACCACTAATGAGCTGTGGAGCTTCACAAAGTAATTTTTTCTTCACCTCAAACAGCAAGTAAACAAAGTCTGCTTTTACATCCACTGAGAATGACAATAGTTCATCAATTCTCCGCCCCTTGGCAACATGTGGAGAGTTGCAGCAAACTTGCTTTAAAACTGCAAAATGTTCTCTATGCCCCATGGCAAAATGTGTAGAATTGCAGGAAAATAACTGTAGTGTAGTGTTTTATCCTGAAATGATGGTGGATATAAGAATATACTATATCAGTCATTTTTGCTGAAAATGTGTTTTACAGTAAAATGTCATTAGTCTCTCACTTTCTTACTCTTCCACATCCTGCACATCTCGCTATATTTATACGCCCTAGCTATCTCTCTCACTCCCCCTCTCTCTCCCTCACACACTCCATCTCAGTCTTGTTCTTGCATGCGCTAAGAATAAATCTGATAAATGTCAGCTGTCATATACAGTATGTTCCCTGTCAACTGAGATTGAACAATCATAATTACTGGGATATCTAGAATTTTGTAAGGAATCTTTAGGGGTCATAACTTAAATAAATTGTCGGCAGTTAGAAATATGGGTGTGATTTTTTGAGTCTTTGAGGCTGCAAAAAAACGTGACACTCCATCTCATTTCTTGATCTGTAGGCTTATACTTTCTTTGAAGTTTTCAGTCATGATACATTTAGACATAAAAGTATGGATGTTGTAAATGTTTTATTTAGAAAATGTTTCAAGCTGTTCTGGGAAATTAAATTATGTTTTTGTTGTCTCTCTTTACATGCTAACCAACTCAGTTTCAGAAAATCGAAGTTGACTTTTTGTAAATTACTTATACACTGCATTGAGTTCGTTATCCTTGTTTCCGTTCTAAGCAGCCAATGAAAACCCTGTTTCCAGATGGAGGGTGGACCTTGTCCAACTATATGAAAGAGTGACATGGACACAGACAAATAGATGTTATTTCAATAAGACTAATCTTGATACATTAATGGCCTGAACAATAAATGTAGGCAAGATAAGGAAAATGTCTGTAAAATACTAATGAAGTGAATTTGATGTAGTTGAAGGAGGAAGTGAGAAATATCCACTGAGAGAGGTGTGTGTGAGTGAAGATGACCAGACAATCTGACCTGATGGGTTTTGCCACTGTCATCCATCTATAGCTACAGCCTGTAACAATCATTCAGGGACACACTCAGTGGAGAGACATTTGGCTCGTATGTGAATCATTTACTCCCCACTATCTCCTTGTGGGAATCTTTCAAAAACATAAGAACTGTATTCTTATTGCTTTAAATGAGACCCAATAGGCAACAAGGATATTTACAGCGTAAGTATGCGTATCATCATTGGTGAAATAAAGGACTAAGCCAATATACCACTGCTGGAGAGCAGAGAGCAAGCCAAGGGAGTGATTAGACAGATATACACTGAACAAAAATAGAAACGCAACCGGTAAACTGTTGGTCTCATGTTTCATGAGCTGAAATAAAAGATCCCAGAAATGTTCCATACACACAAAAAGTTTATTTCTCTCAAATGTTGTGCACAAATTTGTTTACGTCCCTGTTAGTGAGCATTTCTTCTTTGCCAAGATTATCTATGGCATATCAAGAAGCTGATTAAACAGCATGATCATTACACAGGTGCACCTTGTGTTGTGGACAATAAAAGGCCTCTCTAAAATGTGCAGTTTTGTCACACAACACACTGCCATAGATGTATCAAGTTATAAGGGAGCTTTCAATTGAAATGCTGACTGCATGAATGTCCACTAGATCTGTTGCCAGAGAATTTCATGTTAATTTCTCTACCATGAGCCACCTCTAACATCGTTTTAGAGAATTTGGCAGTACATCCAACCGGCCTCACAACCGCAGACCACATGTATGGCGTCGTGTGGGCGAGCAGTTTGCTGAAGTCAACATTGTGAACAGAGTGCCTCATGGTGGCGGTGCTTGTTGGTATGGGCAGGCATAAGCTATGGACAACGAACACAATTGCATTGTATCGATGATCATTTGAATGCACAGAAATACCGCGACTAGATCCTGAGGCTCATTGTGAGGCCCATTTTTTAAAGGTATATGTGACCAACATGTGCATATATGTATTCCGGTCATGTGAAATCCATATATTAGGGCCTAATGAATATATTTAAATTGAATGATTTCCTTATATGAACTGTAACTCAGTAAAATCTTAGACATTTTTGCGTGTTGCATTTATATTTTTGTTCAGTATGGGTTTTAAGGCTCGTTTGTACTTTGTCTATTGCCATGTCTGTAGACAATTTAATTATTAATTTATTTATTTGTATCCCTTTTTCTCCCCAATTGGTAGTTACAGTCTTGTCCGATCGAACCCGGGTCTGTAGTGATTCCTCAAGCAATGTGATGCAGTGCCTTAGACCGCTGCACCACTTGGCAGGCCTAGACAATAAGAATTGATACTCCGGTGGAATGTCTGTAGACTGTCGGTTTCCTTGTCGCAGACAGATTAAAAAAGTTAAACTTTGACCCAGTCGCTGCGTCCGTTGTCATGGTTATCTGACTGAGCCAGCAATGAGACAGTGCTCAAGTTGTAAAATTCTTCGGTAGAATACCCTGCTTTTATTTATACATGAGACTGAATACTACTTTCAACACCATCCAGTAGTACACTCTTAGAAAAAAGGGTTCCAAAGGGGTTCTTTGGCTGTCCCCATAGGAGAACCCTTTTTGGTTCCCAGTAGAACCATTTTTGCTTCCAAGTAGAACTCTTTTGGGCTCCATGTAGAACCCTCTGTGGAAAGGGTTCTACATGGAACCCAAAAGGGTTCTACCTGGAACCAAAAAGGGTTCTTGAAAGTGTTCTCCTATGGGGACAGCCGAAGAACCCTTTAAGGTTCTAGATAGCACCTTTTGTAGATGTAGATTGGCAGTACCAGACCAAAGCACCAGGGTGTAGGCATTCTCCACAGGCAGACAGATGATCTCACCCTACATAACAATGTGTGAACACAGTAAGGAGACACAGATTGGACTTGGCTCTTACATCCTCCTCTGGTAAGTCTTTTGTTTTCTTCCCTCCATGGGTAAAGGTGTGTTGAGTGTGAAAATATGGGATCACGCTGTTGTAAATGACATGTAACCCCCAGGCAAGATATGTAACACATATCTCAGACAGCTGCAGAAACCATAAAAAGAACCGCAGAGAGTAGCTAAACGTTGGAACCCCGTGGACATGCAGGGTGCCATAGCTATGGAGACAGATGTGAAGATGCTCAACGTCTGTGGGTTTCTTATGATATCATATTGCTGTGTAACCACTTAAGCACAGAGGGTAGAGGAAATGCGCGCACATCTCAATCTTTAATGCAAATCTCATTTTGACATCAGTACGTGATTTATGAGAAAGTTAGAGTAATGCCTGGTCCAGAATAGACAAAGTCGTCTCTAGGTAACCCTTTAACTCTGGAGAATCATGTATGGATCTGTGAAATTTAATAATCAGGCTTATAGAACCACTGTGCATCAAAGGTGGAGTTTAGAGGCCGTATATAATCTCATGATATGCCATAGACCTGAAAGTAAGCTCTTTATGTTTACTTGAAAAGGCAACATAGATGAATAATGCAGTTTAAAGTGCACACACACACATACATATATATATATATATATATATATATATATATATATATATATACACAGTTGGTCGGAAGTTTACATACACTTTGGTTGGAATCATTAAAACTCATTTTTCAACCACTCCACAAATTTCTTGTTAACAAACTATAGTTTTGGCAAGTTGGTTAGGACATCTACTTTGTGCATGACACAAGTCATTTTCCAACAATTGTTTACAGACAGACTATTTCACTTACAATTCACTGTATCACAATTCCCAGTGGGTCAAAAGTTTACATACACTAAGTTGACAGTGCCTTTAAACAGCTTGTAAAATTCCAGAAAAGGATGCCATGGCTTTAGAAGCTTCTGACTGACATCATTTGAGTCAATTGGAGGTGTACCTGTGGATGCATTTCAAGGCCTACCTTCAAACTCAGTGCCTCTTTGCTTGACATCATGGGAAAATCAAAACAAATCAGCCAAGACCTCAGAATTTTTTTTTAGACCTCCACAAGTCTGGTTCATCCTTGGGAGCAACGCCTGAAAGTACCACGTTCATTTGTACAAACAATAGTATGCAAGTATAAACACCATGGGACCATGCAGCTGTCATAACGCTCAGGAGGGAGAAGCATTCTGTCTCCTAGAGATTAATGTACTTTGGTGCGAAAAGTGCAAATCAATCCCAGAACAACAGCAAAGGACCTTGTGAAGATGCTGGAGGATACAGGTACAAAAGTATCTATATCCATAGTAAAACAAGTCCTATATCGACATAATCTGAAAGGCCGCTCAACAAGGAAGAAGCCACTGCTCCAAAACCACCATAAAAAAAGCCAGACTACGGTTCGCAAATGCACATGGGGACAAAGATTGTACTTTTTGGTGAAATGTCCTCTGGCCTGATTAAAAAATATATAACTCTTTGGCCATAATGACCATCATTATGTTTGGAGGAAAAAGGGGGAGGCTTGCAAGCCGAATTGTGAAGCACGGGGGTGGCAGCATCATGTTGTGGGTTGCTTTGCTGCAGGAGGGACTGGTGCACTTCACAAAATAGATAGCTTCATGAGGAAGGAAAATTACGTGGATATATTAAAGCAACATCTCAAGACATCAGTCAAGAAGTTAAAGCTTGGTCGCAAATGGGTCTTCCAAATGGACAATGACCCAAGCATACTTCCAATGTTGTGGCAGAATGGCTTAAGGACAACAAAGTCAAGGTATTGGAGTGGCCATCACAAAGCCCTGACCTCAATCATATAGAAAATGTGTGGGCAGAACTGAAAATGCGTGTGCGAGCAAGGAGGTCTACAAACCTGACTCAGTTACACCAGCTCTGTCAGGAGGAATGGGCCAAAATTCACCCAACTTATTGTGGGAGGCTTGTGGAAGGCTACCCAAAACGTTTGACCCAACTTAAACAATTCAAAGGCAATGCTACCAAATACTAATTTTGTATGTAAACTTTTGACCCCCTGGGAATGTGATGAAAGAAATAAAAGCTGAAAGAAATAATTCTCTCTACTATTATTCTGACATTTCTTAAAATAAAAGTGCTGATCCTAACTGACCTAAGTCAGGGAATTTTGACTAGGATTAAATGTCAGGAATTGTGAAAAACAGAGTTTAAATGTATTTGGCTAAGGTGTATGTAAACTTCAACTGTATATATATATATATATATATATATATTATATATATATTTTTTAAGTTACATATTATAAAGGAGTTGTTAAAGTGAATTACTCAAGACTGTATAGTAGGTGCAATGTTTAAGCGCGGAATGTCTAGTCCTAAATCACAAAATATTTTCTTCAATGCACTGTCAAAAATGTAGACGCAGCCATTAGTTGGAATTAAGTGTATGCTCTTATAACCCAGAAAATACATGGGAAAAGAGGATGATGCCAAATTGAAAAAGTGGACAGTGAACAAAGCATAATAAAGAATACAGACATGGTGCCTCCAGCATTTGAAAGGTGCCTTACTCTGGCAGTTTGGAGACAACTCTCCACAGCATACATAAAATTCTAGTGTCGTTACAGTAAATTATGTTTTCGTCATTTGCTGAAAACATAAAATATCACAGATGTAGGATCTTAATTGGATCACCCTGTTGCAGGATAACTGTTTTACTTGTAGTGTATTTGAGGTTTAAAAAAGCTTCAGAAGTTTGTAATTTCCACTTAGAAATTTCAGACTTGAATTTCTCTTATGAAAATAGTATTACCAAATAACTTTCCTGCTGTAGCAAACTGGCTCAAATTCAGATCCTACATCTGTAATTGTGAATTACGAAAACCATTCAATCTTCTTGGTACAGCTCACGTCTTACTTCATGTTTTTAGTTTTTGTGGTACACTATATATACAAAAGTATGTGGACACCCCTACAAAATAGTGGATTCGGTTATGTCAGCCACACCCGTTGCTGACAGGTGTATAAAATCGAGCACACAGCCATGTAATCTCCATAGACAAACATTGGCAGTAGAATGGCCTTACTGAAGAGCTCATTGACTTTCAACGTGGCACCGTCGTAGGATGCCACCTTTCCAGCAAGTCAGTTCGTCAAATGTATGCCCTGCTAGAGCTGCACCAGTCAACTGTAAGTGCTGTTATTATGAAGTGGAAAGTCTAGGAGAAACAACGGCTCAGCCGCAAAGGGGTAGGCCACACAAGCTCACAGAACGGGACCGCCGAGTGCTGAAGTGCGTAGTGCGTAAAAATCGTCTGTCCTCAGTTACAACACTCACTATCAAGTTCCAAACTGCCTTTGGAAGCAATGTCAGCATAAGAACTGTTCGTCCGGAGCTTCATGAAAAGAGTTTCCATGGCCAAGCAGCCACACTCAAGCCTAAGATCACCATGCGCAATGCCAAGCGTTGACTGGAGTGGTGTAAAGCTCGCCGCCATTGGACTCTGGAGCAGTGGAAACGTGTTCTCTGGAGTGATGAATTACGCTTCACCATCTGCCAGTCCGACGGACTAATCTGTGTTTGGCGGATGACAGAAGACCGCTACTTGCCCCAATGCTTAGTGGCAAACGTAAAGTTTGGTGGAGGAGGAATAATGGTCTGGGGCTGTTTTTCATGGTTCGGGGCTAGGCCCCTTAGTTCCAGTGAAGGGAAATCTTAACACTACAGCATACAATGACATTCTAGACAATTCTGTGCTTCCAACTTTGTGGCAACAGTTTGGGGAAGGCCCTTTCCTGTTTCAGAATGACAATGCCCTGTGCATAAAGCGAGGTCCATACAGAAATGGTTTGTTGAGATCGGTGTGGAAGAACTTGACTGGCACAGAGCCCTGAACTCACGCCCATCAAACACCTTTGGGATGAATTGGAACGCCAACTGCGAGCCAGGCCTAATCGCCTAACATCAGTGCCTGACCTCACTAATGCTCTTGTGACTGAATGGAAGCAAGTCCCCGCAGCATTATTCCAACATCTAGTGGAAATCCTTCCCAGAAGAGTGGAGGCTGTTATAGCAGCAAAGGGGGGGGACCAACTCCATATTAATGCCCATGATTTTGGAATGAGATGATCGACAAGCAGGTGTCCACATAGTTTTGGTCATGTAGTGTATTATGTTATCACAACTATTTATAACGCTACAGCATCACAGTACTTCCTTTTACTGACACTTCACTGAGATGTTTGAATGAAAGATGTTTCAATGGTAGCATCTTGAAATGGTAGCATCTTGAAATGGTTCACCACTGCAGCCCAAGTTTGGGATTTGATGTTTCTATGCCTGATGGCCCTACTGTTTTCACCAAAAAACAGATCATTATATTTTCAGGTTTATATTGGACCTGTCAAAGGACCTCTCTGATCTTTCCTACCATTCTGGCACCAGGCAGAAGTACACTCTTATTAAAAAAGGTGCTAAGTAGAACCATAGAGCGTTATTCAGTTTGTCGTCATAGGGCAGGAAAGGGCAACATTGATGCTGGTGGGGGCCACAAAAAATATGAACACATCATGAGGGGTCGCAGTGGCTGATGGGTCTGCTTACCCACATCCACACCTACACATGCAGTCAGAGCCAACCCATGCCTTTTAGGGGCCCTAAGTGAAGTTTGTGAGCATAACATAACCCCCCCCTTGAAAAATGTTAGAGTTAATTTCCCTGCAATTCTACACATTTTGCCATGGAGCATAGATCAAATGTTGCAGTTTAAAAGCAAGTTTGCTACAATTTTACACATTTTGTCATGGGGCGGAGAGAAGATTTAGCAATTCCATGACAAATTTCATGCAATTCTACTTATTTTGCCATTGAGCGAAAATAAAATGTTTGCAGTTTTAAAGCAAGTTTGCTGCAATTCTGCAACACAATTCTGTCTCGGAGCTCTACGGACAATTCCTTCCACCTCATGGCGTGGTTTTATCTCTGACATGCACTGTCAACTGTGGGACCTTATATAGACAGGTGTGTGCCTTTACCACAGATGAACTCCAATGAAGTTGTAGAAATATCTCAAGGATGATCAATAGAAACAGGATGCAACCGAGCTCAATTTCGAGTGGCATAGCAAAGGGTCTGAATACTTATGTAAAACAGTTCTAAAAACCTGTTTTCGCTTTGTTCTTATTGTGTGTAGATTGATGAGGAAAATCTTTAATTTAATCAATTTTAGAATAAGGTTGTAATGTAACAAAATGTGGAAAAGGTCAAGGGGTCTGAATACTCTCCGAATGCACTGTATATATATATATATATTTGGGGGAATTGATCCGCCTGCCTACAAAATGGAGGCAGCGGGGCCACCAGTTGCCCATCCATGCCATAGTAGAATCCTTTTTGGTGCTAAGTAGAACCCTTCGCAGAGGGTAATAGAATAATTATTTTTACTTACCCAAGATTCACCACAGCCGGTCGCTTACAATGACAGCTAATAAAGCATAGTGGGCAGAACAAGCATGAGCTAGCGAGATCCTATTGGCACTTTCTATCATGTATTTGCATATTTCTGTTAGGGAATGCCTACTCTGTGAAGTGCGCGTGTGCAATAATTAAATTCGCCCATGCACTCCTTTTAAACAATGCAATTTTTCAAAACTTTGGCAAAGGGTAAAGTCTACAAAACTTAGTCCATTCTGTTCGTAACAGATTCTTGTTTTGTGAAAATAGAATTGTATTGAGATCAAACGTTTCATCGATGAGAAAATTAGCAGAATGTTAGCAGCCAACAAGTGTTCAGCATATGTGGGATCTCCTTCAAGACTGTTGGAAAAGCATTCCAGGTGAAGCTGGTTGAGAGAATGCCAAGAGTGTGCAAAGCTGTCATCAAGGCAATGGTGGCTATTTGAACAATCTCAAATATATTTTGATTTCTTAAAAAAACAAAATGGGTTACTACGTGATTCCATATGTATTATTTCATAGTGTTGATGTCTTCAGTGTTATTCTACAATGTAGAAAATAGTAAAAATAAAGAAAAACCCTTGAATGAGTAGGTGTTCTAAAATGTTTGACTGGTATTGTATATCATAAGGCCTTTATTTCAAGGCCTAGCTGTACTCTAACATAACGGTCTTATACTCCTGATTTACAGGCCACATCAGGCCTGCAAGTCAAATTATGCTTGCTTGCAAAGTGATACGTAATCCCTATTAGAAACCAGCCAGAGTGAGGATATCCAACAATTGGACCTTTTAATCAACCACAACCTTTATTCAGAATGACTACCAAGGTAGGGAAAATGAATTACTGAGATTACCTAAATCATCTAAACTGAAACAGTAACAGGTACAATAAGTCAAACTACTTACAGATTGGATTAGTTTAGAAAAATGTGTTATTTATCTTTGTGGCATAAGATTAATTAATCAATCAATGTGCATGCAAGAACACAGATAATGAAACAAACAATTCTGAAAAGCTATCTGCAACAGTGGCGTGTATTCATGGATGCCAAGGGAAGCCAGGCTTCCCCAAAAATTGAAGGTTGTAATATGGATTTTTGGGGGCTTTCCCTGTGATTTTTACCCATGCACCACTGCTGATCTGCATTAGAGCATGCTGGGAAATTTGATAATGATGGGCATGGCTTTGAGTGTTTTACTCCACACAGAGTAAAATGACACAATCACACTCAACTCTGGTTGTTAACACCAACACTGGTATTATTTTACACCACTGAGTATTGATTTAACTCCATACAGAGTTAATTCAAATCCTCAATCAACACTATAAATGTTACACAATAAAATCAACACTAGGTAACACATGCCAATTTGCTCTGTACCATACACTGCTGGTTCACTCAGACTCCTTTCTATTCTCCTACTCTGCTCAAATAAATCACAGAAAATATTAATTTGAAAGAAAGAAATCATGACAAAGATAATGTCAGTACTGTATATGTAACATGATTAAAGGAAGTACCAGATACATGTGCAAATATTCCCATATAGGTACAGGTTAAAACATTCTCACACCTATTTTTTTAAACTTCAGATTACAAACTCCTGATGTTAAAGTTTGAACACTGAGGTAAACACTAATGCTCAGGCTCTATTTAAAAGAAAGAAAAAAAGGCTTATTCAGATTCAGAAGGGTTCTATGCTAAAACCTTTCTTGCCTTCCAAAGAATCATCAAAGAACCTATTCTTCGAAAAATGGTGCTTAGGATGAAGAAGGTTCTAGATAGAACTCTTTGCCTTCAGACGAGTACGGTTCTTGGTAGAACCCTTACCCTCCACAAATAATCATTTTGGAAGGAGAGTGTAGGGCTTGCCGCTGCAAAAACAAATATGAAATAATATCATATTTCTAATAATTTATTTACAATGGGTTTGGAGTTGAGGTAAAACAACAACAATAAATCGGTGGTGAAAGTTAACATTAATAAAACCAAAGCCAGCAATAACACAGCTACAGTGATTGTAGTGATTGCATTACCAGACTGGCAGACGTGAGTCCTGTCTGGTATGTGATGAAAACTCTGGGGAAGTTGTGGGCATATCAAATACCAATACCAACTTGTAGAGATGGTTACATAGAGATTTCCACAGTGCTGTTCAGAGCTGTATTGTTGTCTTAAGGAATAAAGGTGAGCGGAGAATGAAGGGACCTCTGATTTGAGTTTCTATTGGAAAATCTTATATATTTGTTTTTTGCCTAAATCTTGTTTCCTAAGCCGGTACAACATAGTTATAGTTGTGTTTTCATGAATAAATATTTGTTTCATAATAATCAGCACTCTGTGTGTTTCCACTGGCTTTGAAACAGCACTTCTTGTCTTCCACAATCCCCTGACTTCAGTCGGCAGCTCTTTTTGCTGAATCTGTGCATTCATTCACAAGTCTCTCCAGCTTAATATCAAATCCAGTTGAGGTGTTTCCAGTGTTTGTTCAAAACCGCCAACAAATCTCCTGGAAACACAATCCTCCTTTCCCATGAACCGCAGCAGCAGCAACACAAGACAGAGGAGAGTCTTTCAGCAGATGGCCATGAGTGGGAGAGGAGATGAGAGGAGCCTGTAGTCAGACGGATGGTAGCCCTTTGGAAAACAATGCCAGACACCAGTAAACAACAAAATGTACATACATGCAAGATGGACAAAGTGACCATCCAGAGTTTCCTCCACAGAATAAATACCCATGCCAATCTGTAGGCATATTGATTTTTTTATGGAAATGTTGGAAATGTATACAATTTACATATGATGTTACAGTGTCACGATTTTGAGGGTCTTTGTAAATTTGTAACTCAGATGATTTTCCTGGACCATTTAGGTCCTGGACCCCGGTGATGTAGAATGGAAAGTCAGATTTCTTTGTTATATGAGACTCTGCTTGTACACTGGACAGATGCAGAGTGAATCACGTTACAGAAAGATGGCAACATTTTCCATCTGATCTGACCATTCCCCTAATTGACTATGTAATCCTCATAGTTACTACACCCCGTCATATAAGGTAATTCTATAAGACTCTATTATCAACGTTAATATCCATTCAGAACATAAAGTGTAATGTAAATCCCAGATGTGTGTTTGAGGGGGAGAAAGTGAGCAGGGATTCTGGTCATCTCTCCAGCCCCTTGACAATACAGATGGATAACAGGAACTGGCCTAAGTGTAAGACTGTATGTGTGTGTGTGTGTGTGTGTGTATGTGCGCATGTGCGCGTGCCTGTGTGTGTGTGTGTGTGTGTGTGTGTGTGTGTGTGTGTGTGTGTGTGTGTGTGTGTGTGTGTGTGTGTGTGTGTGTGTGTGTGTGTGTGTGTGTGTGTTTGTGTCTGGGCAACACAGGAACATGCGCTCCTGCTGAGATTGCACATTCACCCGACAGGATACTTTGAGATTTTCCATTCTCTCACACCTGGTTCAGCACTTTTAACATCATCTCACACACTGTCATTAATCTAAGCCTTTGAATCGAGTCTGTTCTCTGCTAGGGGGAAGAGCAGATTAATGGCTTTGGTCACATGGTGGTTATGGAATCAGGTTGTTCACTATCCTTGTTCAAACAGTAGGGAAATAGTTCCCTGACAACTCTCAGTGGCTCTTTCAAATGTGATTGATTTAATGCCTCAGCACTGGAGCAGCTATGGGAAAACCTCACAATCTAGAGCTTTGACTTCTGGTGGTGGAATTTAAACTTATGATTCACTTGATGGGTGGGATAATCATGCACTTTTCGTCACTGACCAACCAAGATTGGAGCTTTCCTTAACAAATAACCTGTCAATGTAATTAGGCTATGATTACTGATTGTAATCCTATCCTACGCTACCGCTTCATTCCACATCACATCTTCATGGGAAAGTTGTCAAATCAATCACAGGTTGTAAAAGCCTGCTATTTTAGGTCTATCTTCAAGCAACAAGCACCTTGTAAAATCGAATTGTAAATCTTTTGATGTTTGTTGTCTTTTGAAACATACAGTAACTAAGAACACTGCCAACAAAATGTTGCCTGACACTCTTCACAATATCCTGTTCTATTAGTGATAAGTGTACTTCCCAGGTACTGTAGTTTAACATTGGAGTGCTTCAGCTTTCATCCCACACAATAAAGAGCATTCATTGTTGAAAAGTGATTAAATCCAAATCTTGTTAAAGAACCTGTACTTAACAACACTTCCTCATAAGACCATCGTCTGTCTAGAAAAACAAACAAGCCTTGCCAAAGCTGTGGTTCATTTCCGTTCAAAGCTCCTCAGCATGCGGTGTTATTCTTTATTTCTTCCTTACATCTACTGTGTTTCCAATCTGTTGCTTGTACACGTTTCACCTCACATGGCCTCGCTGGCACAAACAACAACCAAACACCCAGCAGCCAGTACGCTGTGATTTGATGCCATAGCATCCCCCATACTCTACAAAGCTGAACTAACAGCTAATGCACCGACTTCCCTGAACTGATGTTTTTGTGCAGACTCAGACACGTAATAGGAAATATATATATATACCAATGTTATTACTGGAAGGTACTTAAAGACAAAGTAAATTACCATGTTATAAAGAGTTTGGCGGTCAGTGGAAGGTGAGATCAGTAACTCAGTACTGGCCACGCGTGTCTGGCGCAACGTTGAGGGATTGTCTGTGAATTAATCTCCTTAGCACTCCTCATGGTTATAAAAAAGGGCAGGGAAAATCAGAGAAGGAAATGGAATCTCCTGATATGGTAATGGGATGCCTACCCATTACCCAATGCTCGAAATGCAGTGGGAGACTCCATTCCCAAGGATGCAAATCATAATGCCAAAACAATTCCCAGAGTGATGCTAAATCCTCTCAATGTAAACCCACTACAACTTACTTTCAGCAATGTGAATAGCTAGAAGCATATAAAGTGTTCCAAATGGTCTCTGACGGATATTAACTACAGTATGTGGAAAATGTACATGCTGCACAGTAATGCAGAACATGCCAAGACCTGAGATATGCTTTAATGTCCAGGGATGATACAATCCGGGATGGACTTGGTCCAGCATTCACATTCAGTATCAAGTGAATTGCATACATTACAAATCGTAGATGAGATAAAGACCATTGCACTTTTTTCAAGTAACTCACAATTTTCCCCAAAAAGAAGTTGAAATTGAGCAAAGTATTTGGTCTCCACAATTCTTAATTTCACTGTTTTATATATATATATATATACACATACACACAAGTCGGAAGTTTGCATTCACGTTGGAGTCATTAACACTCGTTTTTCAACCACTCCACAAATTTCTTTCTAACAAACTATAGATTTGGCAAGTTAGTTACGACATCTACTTTGTGCACGACACGAGTCATTTTTCCAACAATTGTTTACAGACAGATTATTTCACTTATAATTCACTGTATCACAATTCCAGTGGGTCAGAAGTTTACATACACTAAGATGACAGTGCCTTTAAACAGCTTGGAAAATTCCAAAAGATGAAGTCATGACTTTAGAAGATTCTGATAGGCTAATTGACAATCATTTGAGTCAATTGGAGGTGTACCTGTGGATGTATTTCAAGGCCTACCTTCAAACTCAATGCCTCTTTGCTTGATATCATGGGAAAATCAAAAGAAATCAGCCAAGACCTCAGAAAACAATTTGTAGACCTCCACAAGTCTGGTTCATCCTTGGGAGCAATTTCCAAACACCTGAAGGTACCATGTTCATCTGTACAAACAATACCGCTCAGGAAGGAGACGCGTTCTGTCTCCTAGAGATGAACGTACTTTGGTGCGAAAAGTGTAAATCAATCCCAGAACAACAGCAAAAGACCTTGTGAAGATGCTGGAGGAAACAGGTACTTAAGTATCTATATCCACAGTAAAACAAGTCCCATATCGACATAACCTGAAAAGCCGATCAGCAAGGAAGAAGCCACTGCTCCAAAACCGCCATAAAAAAGCCAGTCTACGGTTTGCAACTGCACATGGGGACAAGATCGTACTTTTTTGAGAAATGTACTCTGGTCTGATGAAACAAAAATATAACTGTTTGGCCATAATGACCATTGTTATGTTTGGAGGAAAAAGGGGGAGGCTTGCAAGCCGAAGAACACCATCCCAACCGTGAAGCACGGGGTGGCAGCATCATGCTGTGGCTGTGCTTTGCTGCAGGAGGGACTGGTGCACTTCACAAAATAGATGGCATCATGAGGATGGAAAATTATGTGGATATATTGAAGCAACATCTCATGACATCAGTCAGGAAGTTAAAGCTTGGTTGCAAATGGGTCTTCCAAATGGACAATGATCCCAAGCATACTTCCAATGTTGTGGCAAAAAGTCTTAAGGACAACAGTCAAGGTATTGGAGCGGCCATCACAAAGCCCTGATCTCAATCATATAGAAACTTTGTGGGCAGAACTGAAAAAGTGTGTGCGAGCAAGGAGGCCTACAAACCTGACTCAGTTACACCAGCTCTGTCAGGAGGAATGGGCCAAAATTCACCCAACTTATTGTGGGAAGTTTGTGGAAGGCTACCCAAAACGTTTGACCCAAGGTAAACAATGTAAAGGCAATGATACCAAATACTAATTGAGTGTATGTAAACTTCTGACCCACTGGGAATGTGATGAAAGAAATAAAAGCTGAAATAAATCATTCTCTCTGATATTATTACATTTCACATTCTTAAAATAAAGTGGTGATCCTAACTGACCTAAGACAGGTAGTTTTTACTAGGATTAAATGTCAGGAATTGTGAAAAACTGAGTTTAAATGTATTTGGCTAAAGTGTATGTAAACCTCCGACTTCAACTGTATATATATACATTTTTTGAAGGTAATATATCCAGTTAAATCAGAAAATTTACAGAAATGGCATTCACAAAATTATTGACACCCTAGACTTAATATTTGGTAGCACAGCCTTTGGTCAAAATAACTACAATCATGCTCTTCCCACAGCTATTCCTGCACCTCTCTACTGGCAGTTTGGCCCAAACTGCGCTCCAAAATGCCTTGGTATTGTCCTGATTTCATGATGCCATGCACACAAACAAGACACCCAGAGGGCAAAGCAACCCCAAAACATCACTGAACCTCCTCCATGTTTGACTGTAGGGAAGGGGTTATTTTCTTTAAAGGCTTCATTTTCTGTAAACATAGAGATGTTTGCATCTCATCTGTCCACAGGACATTCTCCCAGGATTTTGGCATGTTCAGGTGTGTTTTGGCAAATTGCAGTAAGGCTTTCTCAGCAGTGGGGTCCTCCTGGGTCTCCCACTATATAACCCCCATTCATTGAGTTGGCGACGCATGGTGTGAGTTGAAACTGTCGTACCTTGTGTCTGAAGGTCCGTTTGAATCTGTGTGGCAGTTGATTGAGGTGCTTTCTCCACCATTAAAACAATCCTTTGCTGCAATCTTCCATCAAGTTTTCTCTTGAGGCCATGTCCAGGGAGGTTGGCTATGGTGGCATGGGACTTAAACTTCTTGATAACGTTAGGTACGGTGGAAGCTTGAACATCAAGGTCTCTGGAGATGGACTTGTAGCCTTGAGATTGTCCATGCTTGGCTACAATCTTGTGTCTGACCTCAGATAATTCTCCATTTTTTTATTTTTATTTGCATGCTCATTGCGATACACACAGTGACACAAAACAGGAGAATGATTCCTTTTCTCTATTCAAACTGGTTGAATTAGTGATTTTTATAATGCAGACACCTGCAACTCACCACAGGTGAGTTCAATTCCAAAGTAAAGGAGAATCACCTGCTTGAAATTTAATTATTTCTAAATACTTCTAGAAGGTGCCAATAAGATTGTCCAATAAGATTGTCATTTTAGAATGTATCAGTGGAATAAGCGAACATTTAGTAAATTATTCCGATTTTTTTGTTTTGTTCAACTGCAAACCAAACACATACATACAGTATGTGGATACCAAACTCTTTTTTAATTTGAACAGTTTTCTGGAAGAAATGGTGCACTATTTGAAAAAAGTGCTGTGGTTGGTGGGTTGACAGACAACAAAGCTGTTTTCTCACCCATTTGATAATCTGGATTGTGAGGATTTACAAATGCCTACATGAATCATTTTGTGGTACACCTCAAATGTCAAATAGGGGTGCTTATATGTGTTCTGTTTCAAACATCCCTAATGGCGCCGGAAGAAATGGCAGCAGTTTTACGGGCGCCTAACCAATTGTACTATTATGTGTTTTTTTTACGTTATTTTTGTAACTTATTTTGTACATAATGTTTCTGCCACCGTATCTTACGGCAAAAAAGAGCTTCTGGATATCAGGACAGCGATCACTCTCCTCGGATTAGACAAAGATTACAGAGGACACAGGTACAGAGGACACAGAGCGGGTGCTTCGTAAGGATCCGCAAACGGCGAGTGGGAAGCTGCCGTTGCCGTCAATATTACTTGCCAATGTGCAATCATTGGACAATAAATTAGATGAGGTATGGGGGGGTCTGTGCATATTTGTAAACAACAGCTGATGCACGAAATCTAAGGAAGTCTCTAGATTTTGCTCGCCTGAAGTAGAGTATCTTGTGATAAATTGCAGTATTTTATTTATTTATTTTTATTTGATTTTAGTACACTATTTGCCAAGAGAGTTATCATCCATACTTTTTGTGGCTGTTTATTTACCACCACAGACAGATGCTGGCACTAAGACTGCACTCAGTCAGCTGTATAAGGAAATAAGCAAACAGGAAACCGCTCACCCAGAGGCGGCGCTCTCATGTACATACTACCTCAATTAGCCCGACTAACCGGTACCTGTATATAGCCTTGCTACTGTATATAGCCTCGCTACTGTTATTTTTCACTGTCTTTTTACTGTTGTTTTTATTTCTTTACTTATCTATTGTTCAACTAATACCTCTTTTTTACTTAAAAAAACGTAAGCATTTCACTGTAAGGTCTACACCTGTTGTATTCGGTGCCCGTGACAAATAAACTTTGATTTAATTTAATTTGACATGTACAAGTGTGTAACTTGTACAGTGTTTGGTGAAATGGAAATGTGTTATTTTGCACATCCCACTCACCCTGAGATACCCTTTGAGATCTAGGGCCTAGATTCAATCAGATCAAGCGTTAACCAGCGACACCGCCAAAACAACCCCTATGTGGACGTCGGCAAAAGCATAGAGCCCCTAGTTGGCTCCTTGTAGCTATAATGCATCACTATTCTTCAGAGTTAACAAGTTAACTTCAATCTTTGTAAACCCCCTCTATGGAACTATAAGCATCTTCCTGGACCACAACATCATTGTCTAGACAGAAGCCGGAAAGTGAAGTATGGAGGGAAACAAGAGGTATGAAAAGTTGTCTAATTTAAAGGACATTTGACTTACATGCCAAGTTAAATAAATGTAATATAAATGAAGACTTGTGCTGAATAACTTCCTCTGAAGGAAACTGAAGGACAGTTGTAGATGATTTACTCAACGCAGTCAGCTGAGCATGCACAAATGATTCTATGGAAAGAACTGGCACTAGAGAAATAATCGCACTGCTTGTTCCCCATTGTCCGTCACTTTTGTATATTATGAATAATTGTTTAATGTTATCTGTTTTATATCATGGCAGGCAGAGCCTAATGGGCATTAATAGGCCACACTATGGTGGAGGTAGAGCTTGACTGAGTTTCTGAGGTAAATAGTTCTGGTCATGTTTCCTGAGTGTTCACCGCATTCCCAGCATAAGGCGCTAGTAGATTCAGGCGCGGCTGGGAATTTTATTGACCGTACTTTTGCCCGTATTGTGTCTCTTGATGTTCCTTTCCCTGTGCATGCCCTAGATAGTCGACCCTTAGGGTCAGGGCTGATTAGGGGAGGCCACAGCTCCACTAAGTATGGTGACGCAGGGGGGTCATGAGGAGCGTATCAGTCTTTTTCTTATTGATTCTCCTGCGTTTCCCGTGGTGCTGGGCATACCCTAGTTGACCTGCCATGACCCCAATATTTTGTGGCAACAGAGGGCTCTCAAGGGGTGGTCACGAGGGTGCTCGGGGAGGTGTGTAGGTGTTTCCATCGGTGCAACTACGGTGGAGAGTCCAGACCAGGTCTCCACCGTGCACATCCCCTCAGAATATGCCGATTTGGCTCTCGCCTTCTGTAAGAAGAGGGCGACTCAATTACCACCCCATCGACGAGGGGATTGTGCGATAAATCTCCTGGTAGACGCAGCACTTCCCAGGAGTCACGTGTATCCTCTGTCACAGGAGGAGACGGCAGCTATGGAGACATACAGTGGGGCAAAAAAGTATTTAGTCAGCCACCAATTGTGCAAGTTCTCTCACTTAAAAAGATGAGAGAGGCCTGTAATTTTCATCATAGGTACACTTCAACTATGACAGACAAAATGAGGGAAAAAAAAATCCAGAAAATCACATTGTAGGATTTTTAATGAATTTATTTGCAAATTATGGTGGAAAATAAGTATTTGGTCACATACAAACAAGCAAGATTTCTGGCTCTCACAGACCTGTAACTTCTTCTTTAATAGGCTCCTCTGTCCTCCACTCGTTACCTGTATTAATGGCACCTGTTTGAACTTGTTATCAGTATAAAGACACCTGTCCACAACCTCAAACAGTCACACTCCAAACTCCACTATGGCCAAGACCAAAGAGCTGTCAAAGGACACCAGAAACAAAATTGTAGACCTGCACCAGGTTGGGAAGACTGAATCTGCAATAGGTAAGCAGCTTGGTTTGAAGAAATCAACTGTGGGAGCAATTATTAGGAAATGGAAGACATACAAGACCACTGATAATCTTCCTCGATCTGGGGCTCCATGCAAGATCTCACCCGTGGGGTCAAAATGATCACAAGAACGGTGAGCAAAAATCCCAGAACCACACGGGGGGACCTAGTGAATGACCTGCAGAGAGCTGGGACCAAAGTAACAAAGCCTACCATCAGTAACACACTACGCCGCCATGGACTCAAATCCTGCAGTGCCAGACGTGTACCCCTGCTTAAGCCAGTACATGTTCAGGCCCGTCTGAAGTTTGCTAGAGAGCATTTGGATGATCCAGATGAGGATTGGGAGAATGTCATATGGTCAGATGAAACCAAAATATAACTTTTTGGTAAAAACTCAACTCGTCGTGTTTGGAGGACAAAGAATGCTGAGTTGCATCCAAAGAACACCATACCTACTGTGAAGCATGGGGTGGAAACATCATGCTTTGGGGCTGTTTTTCTGCAAAGGGACCAGGACGACTGATCCGTGTAAAGGAAAGAATGAATGGGGCCATGTATCGTGAGATTTTGAGTGAAAACCTCCTTCCATCAGCAAGGGCATTGAAGATGAAACGTGGCTGGGTCTTTCAGCATGACAATGATCCCAAACACACCGCCCGGGCAACGAAGGAGTGGCTTCGTAAGAAGCATTTCAAGGTCCTGGAGTTGCCTAGGCAGTCTCCAGATCTCAACCCCATAGAAAATCTTTGGAGGGAGTTGAAAGTCCGTGTTGCCCAGCGACAGCCCCAAAACATCACTGCTCTAGAGGAGATCTGCATGGAGGAATGGGCCAAAATACCAGCAACAGTGTGTGAAAACCTTGTGAAGACTTACAGAAAACGTTTGACCTCTGTCATTGCCAACAAAGGGTATATAACAAAGTATTGAGATAAACTTTTGTTATTGACCAAATACTTATTTTCCACCATCATTTGCAAATAAATAAATTAAAATTGATGATTTTCTGGATTTCTTTTTCTCATTTCGTCTGTCATAGTTGAAGTGTACCTATGATGAAAATTACAGGCCTCTCTCATCTTTTTAAGTTGGAGAACTTGCACAATTGGTGGCTGACTAAATACTTTTTTTTTTTTTGCCCCATCTTATACCTATAAACTTGTCCAAGAACAATCAAACATAGTTTTAAATGTATCCTTAGGAACACTTTTACGTATATTTACTATTATAAATCAACCGGAATATAAACTGATCGATAAAGACGGTAAAAAAGACACTGCGTGCCTTGTCGGGCGCGCGCACTGGGTACTGTTTACATAAAAAGTACACTTCCTTGTTTGCTCTTATTCTCTGGTCTAATTCATCCAAAATGAAATTTTACACTGTCTCAAGACTGTTGACATCTAAAGGAAGCGATGGTTACTGCATTCATATGCCCTTATATGGTCATTTTCATGAGGGAGGGGTTCCAAATGAGCAATGTGTCAAAATCACTTTTTCCAGGACAGAAATTCCTCGGGGGTTTTGCCTGCCATATGCGTTCTGTTTCACTCACAGACAAATGGTTAACACTTTTGGAAAATACAGAGTGTTTCCTATCCAATGGTACTAAATGTGTGCATATCCTATTTTCTGGGCCTGAATGGGAGGCATTTTACTTTGGGCACGCCAGGCTCTCCAAAACCGACCCCTCAGCTGCCACTCCCTGACAAGTTAATGAGAAATACTGGTGGCCCACCTTAGCTAAGGACGTGAGGGTTTATGTTTCCTCCTGCTCGGTGTGCGCTCAGTACAAGGCGCCTAGGCATCTGCCCAGAGGGAAATTACAACCCCTACCCGTTCCACAGCAGCCATAGTCACACCTGTCGGTGGATTTTTGACGGATCTTCCACCGTCACAAGGTAAAACGACGATCCTGGTTGTTGTGGATCGGTTTTCTAAGCCCTGTCGCCTCCTTCCTTTGCCCGGTCTCCCTACAGCTCTACAGACCGCGGAGGCTCTGTTCACCCACGTCTTCCGGCACTACGGGGGGCCTGAGGACATAGTGTCTGATCGGGGTCCCCAGTTCACGTGTGGAAGGCGTTCATGGAGCATCTGGGGGTCTCGGTCAGCCTTACCTCAGGGTTTCACCCCGAGAGCAACGGGCAGGTGGAACGAGTCAACCATGATGTGGGTAGGTTTCTGAGGTCGTATTGCCAGGACTGGACGAGGGAGTGGGGGGTGGGCAGAGATGGCCCAGAACTCACTCCGCCACTCCTCTACTAACCTGTCCCCATTTCAATGTGTGCTAGGGTATCAGCCGGTTCTGGCACCATGGCATCAGAGCCAGACCGAGGCACCTGCGGTGGACGAATGGTTTAGGCGCTCGGAGGAGACTTGGGAAGCCGCTCACGTGCACCTGCAATGAGCCGTGATATGGCAGAAGGCGAGCGCTGACCGCCACCGCAGTGAGGCACCAGTGTTCGCACCAGGGGACCGGGTCTGGCTCTCGACCCGAAATCTGCCCCTCCGCCTGCCCTGTCGGAAGCTGGGGCCGCGGATTGTGGGGCCTTTCAAAGTCCTGAGGAGACTGAACAAGGTTTGTTATAGGTTACAGCTTCCCCCAGACTACCGTATGAACCCCTAGTTCCATGTGTCTCTCCTCAGGCCGGTGGTGGCTGGTCCGCTCCAGGGACCGGAGGTTCTGGAGGTCCCTCCGCCCCCTCTGGACAACGAGGGGCCCTGGCGTATGCAGTTCGAGCGATCATGGACTCAAGGCGTCGGGCTAGGGGCCTTCAGTACCTCGTGGAGTGGAGGAGAGATGCTGGGTGCCAGTGGAGGACATCCTGGATCCATTGTTGCTATGGGAATTCCACCGCCTCCACCCAGATCACCCTGCGCCTCGTCCTCCGGGTCGTCCCCGAAACTGGTGTCGGCACGCTGCTGGAGCCGCGCGTAAAGGGGGTACTGTCACGACTTCAGCTGAAGTCGGTCCCTCTCTTACTTCGGGCGGCTACCGGCGGTCGACGTCACCGGAGTTCTAGCCACCCCCGATCCATTTCTCATTTTATATTTGTCTTGTTTCATTCACACCTGGTTCCCATTTCACTAATTGTATGTGCCTATTTAATCCCTCTGTCCACCCCTGGTTTTTGTCTGTGATTGTTTATCTGTATGTTGTGCTCCGTTGTACGTGAGCAGGTGATTATACAACTGGGTTAGTAGTTGCGTGTCCGTTTATTAAAAGAGAGGAGGTTTCTCTTTACTCTGATTCCTGCGCTTGATTCCAGAAAAAAGCATGTGAAAAAAATGCAAATCAATTTATAAAAATTTTCACATGCGTTTTTCTGGATTTTTTTTGTTGTTATTCTGTCTCTCACTGTTCAAATAAACCTACCATTAAAATTATAGACTGATCATTTCTTTGTCAGTGGGCAAACATACAAAATCAGCAGGAGATCAAATACTTTTTTCCCCTCACTGTATACTGTAGGCACAGCTGTTTCTTAACATGATGGATAATGTTGAAAGGATATCATCCCTGTCATTAGGCTACTGAGTTATGCCTGCAAGGGGTGAGGAGGGGTGAGGTGGATTGAGTTGGGTAAACTTAGATGGTGTGTAGTGTTTCAAGGAGAGATCAAACAAATAGAGTAGCGTACTGAGGGTGGTAGCAACTCAGAAATCCTGATCTTCTCTCAATAAAGTGCGGGATTAAAAGCGTTAGCCGCCTTGCTCCCTGCTGTTGTCCTTCCAGCTCACAGGCTTCCTCTCTCGCCTCTCTCCAACACATGTGGTCTGAATTAGCCTGCTAGCAGCAGCTGTAATCTGTAATCTTCCTCCAATGGATGTGGCCCAGGCAGACTGTTACTTATCCACTGCTGACAGATCTTAGTGGAAAATCTGGGTCCAGTTAGCTGCAAAAATAGTGAAGACCGAACCTGGCCGATTCCGATCGGAGTAAAACTGGTAGGTGGCAGAGTCGTCACTGTGAAACACCAGGACACTGTGAATTGTCTCTCTGCTATATCATCGACAGAGCAAAGGAGCACTAGACACCCCCACCCACCCCCCCCCTCCCTCACACCCTCCCCCCACACTCTCTACAGAGGGGGCAGCAAATAGATTTGCGGCATAACATTGAAGTTACGTTCTTCTAAAAGAATCGAAGCTGGCGAACTGGAGTTACCACATGTACAAACAGCTCATTAATTGAAGCCCTGCGGCATGTGTTCCCAAACGTGGCCATTAATCTATTTGCTACTGAATTGCTAAATGGGGTGTTTCTGAGAACACAGTGGCAGCTTAATGGCCATGAGTAGTGATTGTTAGAGTAATAGCTTGTCATTGTCAAACATTCAACTTTCCCACCTCTGAGCCCCAGGGGATAGATACAGTTGGTCATGCCATGCCGTAGCTTTTCTTTCCAGGCGTCAGGAAGGAAAATATCTAATGTTATCCATTGCTGAAAATAGCTTGATTCTCTTCAGCCACTGCCATGCACCATTCTCTCTGATTTATAGGAATTCCTGAAATATGACATACTGTCGGTATTGGTGTTTGTTACAAGGCAGATGACATCTTGTCATTCACAGACTGGTGCTATTTAGTTGAAAAATCATGTGATCAAGAAATGTGGCTTGATTGCCAGCTGGTACTGCATGCATGATCACCTAGCTGTAGCGGTGTGGTGTTATTTCATACCATCCATGATATCCACTCTCCAGCTCTTCTTTGGAGGCCCAACTCAAGTGGGTTTTGTACAAAAAAGGGTATGTATGCTCCTGGTTAAAGTTCTGAAGTCAAGATCCAAATGACAGTATTGAACTGAACAGAACATTAAAAGTAAATACATAAAACACATAGGGTTATATTTGACCAGATTCAGGAAACCAGGCGTATGTTGCATGTCACGACTTCACAGGAGAGCTGTTTGAACGTAAGAAATATATTTTTATAAAAATTCTCGAACATGTGAACTTTCATGTGCCTCAATATCAGACTTGTATATCTGTTAACACAAACAAATTGTTAAATTACGAGCCTAGTTGGTTTAGCCACAAAATTAGGGGGCAACCTTCCTGCTAGCCATGATTGGCTGGGATAATGAGTGGGCTGGATATCCGGAGAGATGAGTTTGGATTGGTCTGCCATATAGCATGCGTCTGTTTGTTGGAGCTGATCAGTATGTCTAGGTAATCGTGTCAAATGCGGCTTTTATCACGTAGTAAAACTGCATAAACCTAATGTCAAGTTAAAGTGTACTGTTAGCTTGCTAACGTTAGCTGGCTGGCTTGCTAGCTAATGTTATGTGTATGCTCTCCACTTTCTGGAGTACCAAGTTTTGAAATCAGTAGAATTCAAGTATGATAGCTAAGGACATGGAGAAAACACCAGTCTGGATTACATCGTCAAACTAAGGGCAACCATGCATGGCATCAGACAGGAGATGCATCCAGCCATGATGTATACTGGTAAGATAGTCTAGCTAGCTACATTTTCAGATATTACACGTTTCTAATTTTGAAATTGGTTTCATTTCAAGTGTACTGTTAGCTAGCTGGGTCGCTAGCTAACGTTGTGTATGATCTTCTTCTTCGTATCTCAGACACATTTGCTTGACTAATTATAGCCATAGAACCTGGTTGGTTAGTTAGCTACCTGCAGATTCATGCAGGGTAGTAACGTCATGAGTTTTGATTATGGTCCATTTTTTAGCTAGCTAGCTAGCTACGTGTCTTAACAAAAGACTCCATGCAAGTATCCATTTCAATAGAATGTCACTGCAACTGTTGATAGACATACTAGCTGGTAAATTCACTCTGGCTATCTCCTCCGATTTCAGACCATGGGTAAGATAGTCTAGCTTGATACATTTTCAGATATTACACGTTTCTAATTTTGACAGAAAGTGGTTTCATTTCAAGTGTACTGTTAGCTAGCTAATGTTAGTTGGCTGGGTCGCTAGCTAACGTTATGTGCATGATCTTATTCTTCGTATCTCAGACACATTTGCTTGACTAGTCATAGCCATAGAACCTGGTTGGTTAGCTACCTGTTCCGTGGAAATATTCAGTCAACCATATTTCTCAAATCCCGGAGCCTGTGAGTTCAAATAGATTTTTATTACAACATAATAAAAGCCGAGATGGTTAATGAAATCAACTAACTTCCCGTCTTGGCACATACTTATATATTATTCCTCCTTACGTCACACCCACAGTAACTCGTCTTAATAACTCATCCCCTCTGGCATTTAGCCATCGTTATCTTATTACCTTGCACTAATTTTAGTTTGGTTTCATATTAGGGTATGGAAACTGTAGAGCCACACCAATAGTCAAAAAATACAGACATGTACTCACCTTAAGACAGGTGCATGCATGTAGGACCATAGCAACAGTCCTTAGCACTTTACAGAAATAACCATACATGTCATCCTGCGAACTCCTCTGAATGGGACACCCATGTTCTGGAAAAGACCCAAGAGGTATAACCATAGAAACCATGCATATTAGGCCATAACACGGTTACAGGAATAACCAGTCGTGTCCACTCCCCAGACAGATGTCTAATGGTGTCTAATGACCCAGAGCACATATAGAGGGCACCCATCTTACTAGCTCTTCTGCAATTACCAATTAACACACATGGTCTGGACAATTCTCAATACCTGCAGATTCATGCAGGGTAGTAACATCATCAGTTGTGATTATGGTCCATTGTTTAGCTAGCTTATGTCTGTACAGTTGGAGGTACACTACTTTTTGAGGTTGTGCTAACGTGTAAGAATGCATAACTCTGAGGGCCTTGAACACACTTCTCACCAGGTCCCTCACCCTCACTGGTAATACCTTTGACTATCCACATTGGCCATCACTGCAGAGACAGAATAGTCATTTGATTTCAGAATCTGATCCTGGATCAGCTACAGAATGATATGTGCTTCTCTTAGTTCCTCCTGTTACATGGTGATTGCTTTATGTCTACATAGACAACACTTACCTAGATTAAAGATTATTTTCCATCTGTATTGAGGTCCCTCAGACATTTTCTTAAATTTAAGCCCCTGCTTTACTGTTTAAGCGAACTCTCTTGTCACACACCACATCTGAAATTGGGTGCCACTTTGAAGTCCAATTCGCAAAAATCAAGAGTCCAACATCTGTTTATTCCAATACCTTTTATTTTACACCTTTGAACTAAAGTTACGTTAGAGCAACATGTCTCTGCATGTCCCCATCAAACACTTTGGATACTTAGCACATTCTTCATATCACTGTGGAGAGACCTGTCAGCAGAATGTGTAATTCCTCTCATGTAATGAGCCAAACTAGAGCACAGTGGGGAAGAAGACGTCAAGGAAGCTAGTCAACAAGCTTCAAAACAGAGCACTTGTTGAACATAAAAAAATCCGAAATGGGAATGTGAGGTCGTTATTGCTATCATACATTTTTCTCTAAAATAAGTTACTCATAACAGATATAGCTCATACCAAATTGATAGTTTTGACTCGCACAGATAAATCATAATTCATGCTATAATGAAGTTTTTTTTTATATTTATTGGACAATGTATTGGACATGAATTGTTTTCCAAAAACATGTATGTACTTGTCCCAAACCACCAAATCCCCAGTGATAAATCCCATCAATCTTAAAAATAGGGCACAACAATGTTTGAAATATGCATGATAAAATCCATAAAATATGATTCCAGTTACAGTGCAGTGCAGCATGATGCTATCACTATGGGTCGTTAAGAGAACCGGTTAAGCCAGAAAGACACATGCTAAGCTCTTGAATCTACCCCATATTTAATGATGATAGTCAATAAAGTCTTGGCAGATAGCTATTATACTGTATATATAACCATAACAAACCATTGTCCTGTGATGTCAAAGTCTTTAATTTCTCTCGTGAGTCATTTAAGTTTAAACATCCATGAGGGTATTGGTGTCCTTGTGGGATAGTATATATAGATAGTAAATATAGATATAATATTATTTCACACAAACACAAAGTATACCTTTAAATCATATACATATGTGTTGAAAATGTGGAAATTGTCTTAAATACCAATTTGTGAGTAATATTCCATGATGTATGGTGTTCACTCAAGTCCTGTACTGATAGTAAACAGATTTGAGCATCATAAATGGACAATCTAAGAAATGAGCCCAATTAGTTTTCAACAATCGTTTCCAGAAGTATAAGAGGTCTTGGTTTCATTTATTATATTTCAATTTTCATGAGAAAGGAGCCTATTTGTGAGGAGGAGGATTTTTTCCTATGAAAACGATTAAATGGCAACAATAAACAGTATGTAATTTCTAGTTTCAAATTGTATTAGTTGTATGTACTGTACAGGATACACATGGTATACACCGTCCAACTAAATGCTTACTTGCAGGTTCCTTCTGGACAATGAAACAACAATAAGAAATAATACAACATAAGAATAGGAACATAAAGTAAATGGCTCAGTAGAATACAAAAAGTATAATGCAGGAAGGCACAATTTATAGTCTTATATTTACACATGTTTTGGCGAAAGGGGGATTGGGGGCAAGTGTTTAAATTGTGCAGTATTTAGCAATAATAATATAATTCAGCAGTTGTGATATGTGTGTAGCATAAATGTGTGTGTGTGTGTGTGTGTGTGTGTGTGTGTGTGTGTGTGTGTGTGTGTGTGTGAGTAAGTGCATGTGTGCTGAGGTGCGGAGAGTCAGTGCAGGTGCAGAGAGTCGATATCGTCTTCCCGACGATAAGGGAGTGAACAGCTTGTGGCTGGGGCGTGTGGGGGGACGATGCTGCGGGACTTCCTCAGGCACCGTTTCAAGTAGATGTCCGGGATGGGTGGGAGCACGGTCCCAGTGATGTACTGGGCCATCTTCACCACCCTCTCGAGGGCCTCACGGTCGTGGAGGGAGAAATTTGTGTACCAGTCAGGATGCTTTCGATGGTGCGGCGGTGGTATTTGAAGAGGACCTGGGGTGGCATGCCGAATTTCTTTAGCTGCCTCAGGAAGTAGAGACGCTGATGCGCCCTCTTGTCAAGAATGGTGGTGTTTGTCCATGTCCTGTCCTCTGGCAAGCAGTACAGATTCACCAAGTCTGGAACCAACAGGACCCTGAACAGCTTCTACTCCAAAGCCATAAGACTACAAAATAGTTAATACAATAGCTACCCGGACTATCTGCACTGACCCACTTTGCACTAACTCTTTTGATCCATCAGATACGCTGCTGCTTCTATTTATTATCTATCCTGTTGCCTAGTCACTCTACCGCTACCTATGTGTACATATCTACCTCAATTACCTTGTACCCCTGCACATCGACTCTGTACTGGTACCTCGTGTACATAGCCAAGTTAACATTGCTCATTAAGTATTTATTACTAGCGTTATTATTTTTCTCTTTTTTTTATCTCAGCATTGTTGGGAAGGGCCCATAAGTAACCATTTAACTTTTAGTCTACACCTGTTGTTTACGAAGCATGTGACAAATAAAATTAGATTTGAATTGTGATGTGGAATCCAAGGAACTTAAAACCTCTTAAGGATCCGCCCATTGTTTTTTCAATTTTCACCTAAAATGACATACCCAAGTCTAACTGCCTGTAGCACAGGCCCTGAAGCAAGGACATGCATATTCTTGGTACCATTTCTTGGCTCGATTCGGTCTTATGTAGCAAAATGCTAAATTTGAAATTGAGTTTTTTACATCGGATAAAAGTAGAGACTCAGAGCTAGAAAATTGTATATCATACACTACAGTTGAGGAACAATGGAAAAGTAATTCTGCTTTGAAAGTTGATAAACTTGTAACCTCAATTTTGATAAAATGGCCCTTGAATATTTTGGTACACCTACTGGTGAGATATTCTTTGTCTACACCCATTCAGCATTGTTCACACCCTCTAAAGCCTTAGCCACACCCATCTCTTTAAGAATTCACATGTGAGGCCATGTACTAAACAACCAAAGATTTCAAGATATAGGCTGGTTTACACTACGGGTGTATTTGTACATTTAATCTGGAATGCATTTTTACATTTTAGGGTAACTGAGGATTAAAACGAAACGTAGTTTGACTTGTTTGAACAAAGTTTAGCGGTAGCTTTCTGGATTCATTTGTCTAAATGTTGAACGAGTGGATTACTGAAATCAATGTCGCCAACTAAACAGACTTTTTGGGATATAAAGAAGGATTTTATCTAACAAAACAACCATTCATGTTGTAGCTGGGACCCTTGGGATTGCAAACAGAGAAAGACTTTCAAAAGTAAGTGATTTATTTAATCGCTATTTGTGATTTTGTGAAGCTGATTTTGTGAAGCTGGGCTGGTTGAAAAATATGTTGTTGTGGGGCACCGTCCTCCACATGGCATGCTTTCACTGTAAAGCCTATTGTAAATCGGACAACGCAGTTAGATTAACTTCTTAGGCAACGCTAGCTACCCCACTCAAAGTCACCATTATTAGTCAGTTGTACAACCAAATGCCTTCAACTGAAATGTGTCTTCCTCATTTAACCCAACCCCTCTGAATCAGAGAGGTGCGGGGGGGGACTGCCTTAATCGACATCCACATCTTCAGCGCCCGGGGAACAGTGGGTTAACTGCCTTGTTCAGGGGCAGAACGACAGATTTTTACCTTGTCAGCTCAGGGATTCGAACTTACAACCCTCCGGTTACAAGTCCAACGCTCTAACCACTAGGCTACCTGCCGCCTGCTACCTGCCACCTGCCTCCCGACACTACCTGGTGAAATGCAAGGCGCCAAATTCAAAATCCAAAAGTTGAATTATTAAACATGCATCAATATACAAGTGTTGCATAGTCATCAAAAGCTCTGCTTCTTGGCAATATCACAGCGTTGTCAGATTTCAAAAAGGCTTTACGGCGAAAGCAGGCGAAAACCAGAGGAAAATCCATCCAGATTTACAGTTTTTTTTTGTAAATGACCATCTTCTCCATTGTGCCTATTCATTTTTATTTTAATCAGGACTTTGACTGCAGTACCTATGGCTTCCACTAGATGTCAGCAGTCTCTATACAAAGACTAGGAGCGATAGGAGTAAGCAAAATGGAAGAGGAAATGGTCAAGGGAGCTCAGACGTCAACAAGATTTCTCGGGCGCGAGACTGGGTGCGCGCCCCACTTTATTTTACTTATATAATATTTAGGTGACCATCCGAGTGAAATATTATCGCTGATATTCATAAAAGGATAGCTAAGGATGCATTATAACTGGTCTTTGATTTGTTGAGGAAAAGTTGATAGGTATAATTGAACGCGTTCTCTTCATGGTTCAATGGGCGACTCAACGGTGGATTTTCTGATCCATAACGCGCCAACCAAACTGAGATTTATGGATATAATAAATGACGATGGTCATTATAGCCAAACAGTTCTATTTTTGGTTCATCAGACCAGAGGATATTCCTCCAAAAAGTATGATATTTGTCCCAATGTGCAGTTGCAAATGGTAGTCTAGCTTTTTTAATGGCGGTTTTGGAGCAGTGGCTTCTTCCTTGCTGAGCAGCCTTTCAGGTTATGTTGATATAGGACTCGTTTTACTGTGGATATAGATACTTTTGTACCTGTTTCCTCCATCATCTTCACAAGGTCCTTTGCTGTTGTTCTGGGATTGATTTGCACTTTTCACACCAAAGTACGTTCATCTCTAGGAGACAGAACGCGTCTCCTTCCCGAGTGGTATGACGGCTGCGTGGTCCCATGGTGTTTATACTCGCGTACTATTGTTAATACAGATTAATGTGGTACCTTCAGGCGTTTGGAAATTGCTCCCAAGGATGAACCAGACTTGTGGAGGTCTACAATTTTTTTCTGAGGTCTTGGCTTATTTCTTTTGTTTTTCCCATGATATCAAGCAAAGAGGCACTGAGTTTGAAAGTAGGCCTTGAAATACATCCACAGGTACACTTGCAATTGACAAAAATGATGTCAATTAGCCTATCAGAAGCTTCTAAAGCCATGACATCATTTTCTGGAATTTTCCAAGCTGTTAGGGATCTACCGTTTCTATCATAGGCCACTGTAATCGATGGGGGCTCATCTGTTGAAGGTGTACATGGATCAGATTTAAACTTTGAAGACGGAGATCGAGTCATTGAAGGCAGACCGGCAGAAAGAGAAACATTATCTGAGGGCAGAGATACGGGCAACAGCTGATGAATTGGTCCAGAGCCCGGCGGTATTGGCAGAGAGTCACTCGTCATTGGCAGAGAGTCACTCGTCATTGGCGGAGAGTTAGGTGTAGGATGACGCATTGAAGAGGGCGAGGAACAAGATGGAGTCACAATCCATGCCAGGAACACCACCTCCGACGGGCAGAGTCAACATACCTGGCGGGTTCGTCAGGTCTTCGGTTCACCCGGACATTTCCATTCCTCTTCTGACAACAGAACTTGACCAACTGCTCACCAGGCACAGCAAGACTGTCCGGACCGTTACGCTGTCACCAGACTGTCCGGACCGTTACGCTGTTCTGCTATTCCAAGGATGTGTAACCGAAGAGAGATACCACGAGTGGACACAGAATACCAACTGGGATGGATGCCGAGGCAAATGTGGCTTACCACTGAACCTCTGGATGTTCATCATTAATACTGTGTCTCAGAAGTTTCTGTCCATGACTGATGCAACCCCAAAAAGCATTGAAGACTGAGCTAATGAGTACTTGAGGTCGCGAGAAAGTCTGGACATGGCCTGCTCTCCTTTATGTAAGGAATTAGGCACTTTCCCATGTTTACTACATGTTTACTACAGTATGTACTGTAGGCTATGTTTACTTGTCAGACTGCACAGTAGCCTAATAAACAAATGCAGGTGGCTTCTATCTTCAAAATGCTTTAAATGCTTTATTATCCAAACGTTTAAAGTGCGTGTGGGCGACCTCATGCAACCGCAAAATGTCAGATAAAGCATATACTGTACAGTACTGTTCTTTCATTAGCATCTTTATGCTTTCGTTAATAAAACAATGACAAATACTCTTTCAAAATGCAGATGCATATTTAGTTATGGATCCATAATGAATTGCTATGGGAATAAATATCACCGAATTACATAAATATTGGAACAAAGTAGGCTAATGAAGGTAAACAAATTGTTGCTTACAGGAAAATATTATTTCAAACACACAGGTCACTTTGTACAGCGCCATTATGGCAATTAGCAGGGCTATTAGCTGGACAATAGACTTGCCTTGAAGGAGAGTAGGGGAAGAATTCTATCGTCAAATGTATTTCTTAGTTAGGTTGGCTGTATCACAACCGGCCATGATTGGTTGCAATTTCAGTTTAACTTCTTAGGGCTAGGGGGCAGTATTTTGAAGTTCGGATGAAAAACGTGCCCAAAGTAAACTGCCTGTTACTCAGGCCCAGAAGCTAGGATATGCATATAATTAGTAGCTTTGGATAGAAAACACTCTGAAGTTTCTAAAACTGCTACAATAATGTCTGTAAGTATAACAGAACTGATATGGCAGGCAAAAACCCGAGCAAATCCATCCGGGATGTCTGAATCAGTCATGTCACACTGTTTTCAATAGGCCAGCTATTCAAAGCCTAATAGTTTAACCCCCAGATTGCAGTTCCTATGGCTACCACTAGATGTCAACAGTCTTTAGAAAAAGGTTTGAACGTTCAATCATGAAAATCAAGGGAGTATGACCATTTGTTCCTGAGTTCACATCAAGTGTCCTGTTTTGGATTTTGCGCGTAACAGGGAATGCACGCTCAGTTCTGTTTCTCTTCTATTCAGCAGGTTATATTCCGTCTGAAATTTATAGTGTATATTCATTTTAGGGTATCTGAGTATTGATTACAAATGCTGTTTAACTTTTTTCGACAAACTTTACGGGTACTTTTGGGATATCGTTTGTCTGCATGGATGAAAGCCTTTGGGCAGGTGGATTACTGAACAAAATGTGCCAACCAAATGGAGCTATATGGATATAAAGAGGGACCTTATCGAACAAAAGGACCTTTTATTGTGTAACTTGGACGCTTTGATATGCCATCAGAGGAAGATCATCAAAGGTAAGCAATTTATTTTATGCTATTTTTGAGTTTTGTGACAACCTCTGCTGGTTATGTTATTATGCTAATAGAGTTTTTGAGTGGGGGTGCTGTCCTCAGACAATCAAATGTTCTGCTTTCGCCGTAAAGCCTTTTTGAAATCTGACAATGCTGTTAGAGTCTAAGCTTTTGAAGGATGTGCAGCATTTGTATTTTCATGAATGTCTGAAATTAGTATTTTTGTCATTTGAATTTGGCGCTCTGCATTTCACCGGATGTTGTCAAAATCGATCCCGTTCACGAGATTGGATCCATAACAGGTTAATCCACCAGAAAAGAAAGAACAAATAATACAACAAATATTGTGGTTAAACTCAAATATACTACTTGATTAATAAACTTCTTAGGGAGCGGTGGGGCGCCCACTCCCGACACTACCCGGTGAAATGCAAGGCACCAAATTCAAAATCCAAAAGTTGAATTATTAAACATGCATCAATATACAAGTGTTGCATAGTCATCAAAAGCTCTGATTCTTGGCAATATCACAGCGTTGTCAGATTTCAAAAAGGCTTGACGGCGAAAGCACCACATTTGATTGTTTGAGGATAGCACCCCACATATTTTTCCCATTACCATAAATTCATAAGCCATCACGGTTCACACATAACACATTTCACAGCGAAAACAAATCAATTACATTTTGAAGAACTTCTGCTGAGGGCTTCCCAAGTGTCCAAGGAAGACAATCCATGGTTCTTTTGTTAGAAAAAGTAATGTATTATATCCATAAATCTCTGTTTGGTTGGCGTGTTATAAAGAGAAAATACAGCGTTGACTCCTCCATTGAAACGTGAAGAGAACTCGTTCAACTTATACCTATAAACTTGTCCAAGAACAATCAAACATAATTTTAAATGTATCCTTATGTATCACTTCTATGTATATGTTGTATAATATTTCAACCGGAATATAAACTGGGCGATAAGAAAGGAAAAAAACACAGAACGCACCAGCCGGGAACGCGCATTTTCTTCTATTGACATCTGTGTGGTCACTTCCTTATTCGTCTTCTTCTACAATCTAAAAGCAGCTAAAAATAATCAAAGACTGATGACATCGAAAAAGAATCTCGAGACTGTTGACATCCAGAGGAAGCAATAGGTACTGCATTCATATGCCCTTATATGGGCATTTTCATAAGGGAGGGGTTCCAAATGAGGCAATGAGTCAAAACCACTTTTTCCAGGACAGAAATTCCTCGGGTTTTCACCTGCCATATCCGTTCTGTTATACTCACAGACAAAATGTTAACACTTACTTTTAGGAACTTCAGAGTGTTTCCTATCCAATGGCACTAAACATGTGCATATCCTATTTTATGGGCCTGAATGGGAGGCATTTTACTTTGGGCATGCCAGGCTCTCCAAAACCGTCACCTCGTGCGCTGCTCCCAAAGAAGTTGACCCTCCCGTTGTCGTCATATTCTGTATAAACCCCATGTGCTCCGGGTCAAACTGACCCGCCTTGACTAAACCCCCAATTAGCACGTGTGACAGTATGCATGTGTACAGCCTTTGCAGATATATTTCTTACACCTGCAGCACACAGTATGTGCTTTACAGTCCTTCTTTGGTGGGCAGATCTGACACCTCTTCCTCTTACATGCCCCAGCTGGGGCAGTGACAGTGGCAGGGGCAGTGGCTAGTGGCTCCTCAGGTTGATGACGAGATCTAGCCCTCTGAACAGCTTTCACATATGCTGCAGATGCGTCTGTGCGGGGGAGATGCTCCCTTCTTTTGATGGAGTTACATGTGCCTTTCCCAGCTGCCTTACGAACACCCTCCTCTTGTTGCGCTTACGAGGCATCCAGCTAGGGTTGATCTCTCTCCATATCACAAAGGCATTGTAGGAGGAAACATCAATGATGTTGTGGAAGATGACCAGGGGCCAGCGGGCAGTCATCCTTCTGCAGCTGTTCGTTCCAATCACCTTATCTAGGTTGTCCACACCTCCTTTGTTGCAGTTGTAGTCTAGGATCATGGCTGGCTTCCTGTCCTGGTGATGGATAATTTCAGCATCGGAGTGCAGTGTGCTCAGAAGTAACACATTCTTGTTTTTCTTTGGGAGGTAAGAAACTAGAGTGGTGGTGGGTGTGAAGGCAAGTAGTGCAGGTGGGAGCTCAGGCCTGTTCTTTCAAACTGTGCCAACCATGGTGATGTTCCACTTCAGGAGCTGCTGTCCGAGTTCATAAGAGGTGAAGAAATTGTCACGTGACATTGTGACCCCTCAGTCCCTCTGTCACGTCAAGCACAACACACATCCCCTGGTTCTTCTCTGGGCCTCCACTGGTCGGCTTCCCGGTCTAGACTTGCATCTTCCAAGCGTAGCTGGATTTGGCGTTGCAGGCAACCCATGACTTGATCCCATATTTTGCTGGCTTGCTGGGCATATACTGCCGGAAAGGACAATGACCTTTGGAAACAAGAGATTAGCATCATAGGTAAGTATTAGTATCGGTGTCACAGAAACAGCCACAGAAGTCAGTAGTGGAAAATCACTTTTATTATATATATATATATATATATATATATATACACTACCTCTGAATGGAACCAGTTGCTCATCCACTGTCATGTCAGGCCTTGGGTTGTAGAGGTATGGCAGCCGCTCCACCCACTTGTCCCAGACCTCTGTTATGGCTGCCAGTTTTTCTGTCGCATGTTTTGCAGGCCTTGACTCACGTTCATCAAATCAAATCAAATTTTATTTGTCACATACACATGGTTAGCAGATGTTAATGCGAGTGTAGCGAAATGCTTGTGCTTCTAGTTCCGACCATGCAGTAGTATCTAACAAGTAATCTAACAAATTCACAACTACCTTATACACACAAGAGTAAAGGAATGAATACGAGTATGTACATATAAATATATGGATGAGCGATGGCTCACCGGCATAGGCAAGATGCAGTAGATGGTATGGAGTACAGTATTTACACATATATATGAGATAAGTAATGTAGGATATGTAAACATTATATAAATGGCATTGTTTAAAGTGGCTAGTGATACATTATTTCATCCAATTATAATTATTAAAGTGGCTAGAGATTTGGGTTGATGGCCGAACGGCATAGGCAAGATACAGTAGATGGTTTAGAGTACAGTGTATACATTTGATATGAGTATGTCGGATACGTAAACATTATATACAAAATTGTTTAAAGTGGCTAGTGATACATTTGTTGCATCCAATTCCTATGTTTAAAGTGGCTAGAGATGTAAGTCAGTATGTTGGCAGCAGCCACTCAATGTTAGTGATGGCTGTTTAACAGTCTGATGGCCTTGAGGTAGAAGCTGTTTTTCAGTCTCTCGGTCCCAGCTTTGATGCACCTGTACTGACCTCCCTCGCCTTCTGGATGATAGCGGGGTGAACAGGCAGTGGCTCGGGTGGTTGTTGTCCTTGATGATCTTTTTGGCCTTACAGCCCTACAGGATACTCTCGATTGTGCATCTGTAAAAGTTTGTGAGTGATTTTGGTGACAAGCCGAATTTCTTCAGCATCCTGAGGTTGAAGAGGCGCTGTTGCGCCTTCTTCACCACGCTGTCTGTGTGGGTGGACCAATTCAGTTTGTCCGTGATGTGTACGCTGAGGAACTTAAAACTTTCCACCTTCTCCACTACTGTCCCCTCGATGTGGATAGGGGGGGGCTCCCTCTCCTGTTTCCTGAAGTCCACGATCATCTCCTTTGTTTTGCTGACATTGAGTGAGAGGTTATTTTCCTGACACCACACTCCGAGGGCCCTCACCTCCTCTCTGTAGGCCGTCTCGTCGTTGTTGGTAATCAAGCCTACCACTGTAGTGTCGTCAGCAAACTTGATGATTGAGTTGGATGCGTGTTTGGCCACGCAGCCATGGGTAAACAGGGAGTACAGGAGAGGGCTGAGAACGCACCCTTGTGGGGCCCCAGTGTTGAGGATCAGCGGGGTGGAGATGTTGTTTCCTACCCTCACCACCTGGGACCGGCCCGTCAGGAAGTCCAGGACCCAGTTGCACAGAGCTGGGTCGAGACCCAGGGTCTCGAGCTTAATGACGAGCTTGGAGGGAACTATGGTGTTAAATGCTGAGCTGTAGTCGATGAACAGCATTCTTACATAAGTATTCCTCTTGTCCAGATGGGTTAGGGCAGTATGCAGTACGATTGCGATTAAGGCTGCCTGTGGACCTATTGGGACGGTAAGCAAATTGGAGTGGGTCCAGGGTGTCTGGCAGGATGGAGGTGATATGATCCTTGACTAATCTCTCAAAGCACTTCATGATGACGGAAGTGAGTGCTACAGGGCGATAGTCATTTAGCTCAGTCACCTTAGCTTTCTTGGGAACAGGAACAATGGTGGCCCTCTTGAAGCATGTGGGAACAGCAGACTGGGATAGGGACTGATTGAATATGCCCGTAAACACACCAGCCAGCTGGTCTGGCGCATGCTCTGAGGACACGGCCAGGGATGCCATCTGGGCCGGCAGCCTTGCGAGGGTTAACACATTTAAATGTTTTTCTCACATTGGCTGCGGTGAAGGTGAGCCCGCAGGTTTTGGTAGCGGGCCGTGTCGGTGGCACTGTATTGTCCTCAAAGCGAGCAAAGAAGTTGTTTAGTTTGTCTGGGAGCAGGACGCCATGGTCCGCGACGGGCTGGTTTTCTTTTTGTAGTCCGTGATTGACTGTAGACCCTGCCACATTCCTCTTGTGTCTGAGCCGTTGAATTGTGACTCTACTTTGTCTCTATATTGACGCTTAGCTTGTTTGATTGCCTTGCGGAGGGAATAGCTGCACTGTTTGTATTCAGTCATGTTTCCTGTAGCCTTACCCTGGTTAAAAGCAGTGGTTCGCGCTTTCAGTTTTGCGCGAATGCTGCCATCAATCCACGGTTTCTGGTTGGGGAAGGTTTTAATATTTGCTATGGGTACAACATCACCAATTCACTTGCTAATAAACTCGCTCACCGAATCAGCGTATACATCAATGTTGTTGTCAGATGCTATTCGGAACATATCCCGGTCCACGTGCTCGAAGCAATCTTGCAGCATGGAATCAGATTGGTCGGACCAGCGTTGAACAGACCTGAGAACGGGCGTTTCCTGTTTTAGTTTCTGTTTGTAGGCTGGGAGCAACAAAATGGAGTCATGGTCAGACTTGCCGAAAGGAGGGCGGAGAATATCACGGAAGTTGGAATAACAGTGGTCCAGGATTTTACCAGCCCCGGTGGCACATTCGATATGCTGGTAAAATTTCGGGAGCCTTGTTCTTAAATTAGCCTTATTAAAATCCCCAGCCACAATAAATGCAGCCTCAGGATATGTGGTTTCCAGTTTACATAGAGTCCGATGAATTTCTTTCAGTGCCGTCGATGTATCAGCTTGAGGGGGGATGTACACGGCTGTGATTCTAATCGAGGAGAATTCTCTTGGTAGATAATGCGGTCTGCATTTGATTGTAATGAATTCTATGTCAGGTGAACAAAAGGACTTGAGTTCCTGTAAGTTGTTATGATCACACCACGTCTCGTTAATCATAAGACACACAACCCCACCCTTCTTCTTACCAGATAGAAGTTTGTTTCTGTCGGCGATGCGTGGAGAAACCAGGTGGCTGTACCGACTCAGATAACGCGTGTCCTGAGTGAGCCATGTTTCCGTGAAGCAAAGAACGTTGCAGTCTCGGATGTCTCTCTGAAAGGCAACCCTTGATCTGATTTCGTCTACTTTGTTGTCAAGAGACTGTACATTGGCGATTAAAATACTCGGGAGAGGTGCACGATGCGCCCGTCGACATAGCTTGACCAAAAGACCGGCCCGTTTCCCTCTTCTCCGGCGCCGCCGTTTTGAGTCGCCGGGTGCTATCCATTCTATTGTCCTGGCTGGGGTAACAAACCGAGAATCCTCTTTGGGAAAGTCGTATTCCTGGTCGTAATGTTGGTAAGTTGACGTTGCTAAACTTAATATTTCCCGGGGTAACAATGTAAGAAGTAATACATAAAAAAACAAAATACTGCATGGTTTCCGTAGCAGTCTTGAGTAAGTGTGAAAGTGTTTGAGTGGCATGGTGGCACGGAAAATTGCCCTTCCACTCTCTGCATCCCACAGACTAGTTGCAGCCTCACCTCGGGACCTGTATACACCTGCTAAGATTAGCAGCCCTATGTAGGCATGCAGGTCGGTCTCATCCATCCCTTTCCAGCTGTCTCCATATTTTCGAAACCCCTCCAGATTTGTCATGTCCAGGATGATTTTTCTATTGTCGGTGTGATGAACAGGTAGAATGTTGAGGCCATGTAATGGGCATGGGAAATGGTTAAAACCCTCCCACTGTCCTTGGGTCATTGTGACCCGACACTGTGTTGTCCTCGGTCACTGTGTTGATTAATAGGGATCGGTGGGGCGCTAGTGACCCATCTACGACAACATCAGGTGAAATGCAGAGCGACAAATTCAAATTACAAAAATAGTAATATATTACACATTCATGAAAATACAAGTGTTGTACACCATTATTTAGCTTAGAATCTTGTTAACTTCTTAGGGAGTAGCGCATAAAGTGACCGTTTTGGAGACCCTGGCGTGCCCAAAGTAAAATGCCTCCCATTCAGGCCCAGAAAATAGGATATGCACATATTTAGTACCATTGGATAGGAAACACTCTGAATTTTCTAAGTGTTAACCATTTGTCTGTGAGTAAAACAGAACGGATATGGCAGGCGAAACCCCGAGGAATTTCTGTCCTGGAAAAAGTGGTTTTGACAGAGTGCCTCATTGGGAACCCCTCCCTTATGAAAATGCCCATATAAGGGCATATGCATGCAGTACCTATCGCTTCCTCTGGATGTCAACAGTCTCGAGAAAGTGTTCAGATTCTTTTTAGCTGCTTTTAGAGCATAGAAGAAGACGAATAAGGAAGTGGCCACACAGATGTCAATAGAAGAAAACGCGCGTTCACGGCTGGCGCGCTCTTTGGTTTTTTCCTTCCTTGTCGCCCAGTTTATATTCCGGTTATACATAAAAGTGTTCCTAAGGATACATTTAAAATTATGTTTGATTGTTCTTGGACAAGTTTATAGGTATAAGTTGAACGAGTTCTCTTCACGTTTCAATGGAGGTGTCAACGCTATATTTTCTCATTATAACGCGCCAACCAAATGGAGATTTATGGATGTAATACATTACTTTTTCTAACAAAAGAACCATGGATTGTCTTCGTTGGACACTTGGGAAGCCCTCAGCAGAAGTTCTTCAAAAGGTAATTGATGTGTTTTCGCTGTGAAATGTGTTATGTGTGAACCGTGAAGGCTTATGAATTTATGGTAATGGGAAAAATATGTTAGGTGCTACCCTCAAACAATCAAATGTGGTGCTTTCGCCGTAAAAACCTTTTGAAATCTGACAATGCTGTGATATTGCCAAGAAGCAGAGCTTTTGATGACTATGAAACACTTGTATATTGATGAATGTTTAATAATTCAACTTTTGGATTTTGAATTTGGCGCCTTGCATTTCACCGGGTAGTGTCGCTAGCGCCCCACCACTCCGTAAGAAGTTAAAAAAGATTTTAAATTCTCTAGAAATGCCAATTTGGGGACTATCAAATGCTTCTCAAAGATGCCCTCTGGTGGTGAAACTAGCACTAACTAGCATTAATGGTAAAAATTGCTGACAATTAAATAACGTGCCTTAGAATTCAGTATGACGCAACGTTTCAAGGAGGAACCACTGTACACATACTGACCAGCTCATGTTATAGAAAGAAGCGTGCTACATGGCAGACCAATCAGAAAGCATCTCTCGGCATGTCCAGCCCACTCATAATCTCAGTCAATCATGGCTAGCGGGAAGGTTGCTGACTTTTTCTGTGGCTAAACCAAGTAGGCTCCTAATTTAACAATTGTATTCGTATTTACAGATGGCATACAAATGTGTTATTAAGGCAGATGGAAGTTCACATGTTCCAGAAGGCATTTCTGCCAAAAAACGCGTTTTGATTTAAAAGAGGTGACAAATGAATGCTAGATCCACGAGAGTGATGCATGTTTATTTTTATAGTTACATATAGTTTATAGTAACATAGTTACACAGGTGGTTGGTTACCAAGGAAAGGACTGTTTTTTTTAAGTTGTTTTAAAAGGGCAATTGTGTAAGGCACATTTTTCTCCCTTTATTCATAGTCTAAATCCTAGACTACTGTTCAGGTGCCTGCCTAACACATATAACATGAATCAGCCTAACAACCACTCTGTAACAACCACTCTGATATGTGGCATTGCTTTTTCTAGGCTACATGTGAAAGGATTTAAGTAATGTTATTTTGTGAATGACTTGGTTCTGACACTGTTTCACAGTCAACCTAATATCACCTTAAACTTGTTTTGAACATCAAAACAGCTCCATTTCTTCAACAGTCATACTTACAAATACTAATTCTGATGTAGAGTACAGAGTGTTAAGACATTGTAACTGAGCTGTTTAAAGCCATCTGATGTTTTATCTCAGAATCAGCTATTAAAAATGTTCCATAATCCTTTCTGGAGTAGATTGTGGATGCAGTCATGGTTGGGTGAGCATTACACTCATAAAGTTAACACCAGATAACATTGACATAAAACACACATTGTTTCTCATTTCACTTTATGATAAGCTTTCCATTTATGAAATTCTAGCCTTCCATTCATGGGAAAATGTGAATATTTTGTAGTCAACTGAGCAAATGGAATAATATAATGCAGTGTGTTTTATGAACAGAAAACAACTAATGATTCTTCTATTTGATTCTGTTATTAAAATAAATAAGTTTATATCTATACTGTGCTATGATGAAAATTACAGGTAGGTTGCAAATAGCTGGACTTTTAACTACTTTCCATTGAACCATCATTTGTATAAACTGAGTATACCAAATATTAGAAACACCTTCCTAATATTGAGTTGCGTCCCCCCTTTTTTCCCTCGGAACAGCCTCAATTCGTCGGGGCATGGACTCTTCAAGGTGTCGAAACAGGGATGCTGGTCCATGTTGACTTCCCACAGTTGTGTCATGTTGGCTGGATGTCATTTGGGTGGTGGAACATTATTGATACACACGGGAAACTGTTGAAAACCCAGCAGCGTTGCAGTTCTTGTCACAAACCAGTACACCTGGCACCTACTACCATATCCTGTTCAAAGGCACTTAAATATTTTGTCTTACCCATTCACCCTCTGAATGGCACACATACACAATCCATGTCTCAATTCTCTTAAGGCTTAAAAATCCTTCTTTAACTTGTTAGGGAGTGGCAGCTGAGGGGTCGGTTTTGGAGAGCCTGGCGTGCCCAAAGTAAAATGCCTCCCATTCAGGCCCAGAGAATAGGATATGCATATATTTGGTACCATTGTATAGGAAACACTCTGAATTTTCCAAAACTGTTAATTAACCATTTGTCTGTGAGTAAAACAGAACGCATATAGCAGGCGAAACCCCGAGGAATTTCTGTCCTGGAAAAAGTGATTTTGACACATTGCTCATTTGGGCACCCCTCCCTCATAAAAATGACCATATAAGGGCATATGAATGCAGTACCCATCGCTTCCTTTAGATTTCAACAGTCTCGAGACAGTGTATTTTTTTCATTTTGGATGAATAAGACCAGAGAAGAAGAGCAAACAAGGAAGTCACTCTGTCATGTAAACAGTACCCAGTGCGCGCGCCCGACAAGGCACGCAGTGTCTTTTTTACTGTCGTTATCGATCAGTTTATATTCCGGTTGATTTATAATAGTAAATATACGTAAAAGTGTTCCTAAGGATACATTTAAAACTATGTTTGATTGTTCTTGGACAAGTTTATAGGTATAAGATGAACGAGTTCGCGTCATGTTTTAATGGAGTAGTGGAAGCTGTCGTTTCTGATTATAACGCTACAACCAAATGGAGGATTTATGGATAAAATACATGACTTTTTCTAACAAAAGAACCATGGATTGTCTTCGTTGGACACTTAGGATGACCTCAGCAGAAGTTCTTCAACAGGTAATTGATTTGTTTTTGCTGTGAAATGTGTTATGTGTGTGCCATGATGGCTAATCGATACATGGCTATGGGAAAAATATGTGAGGTGCTACTCTCAAACAATCAAATGTGCTGCTTTCGCCGTAAAGCCTTTTTGAAATCTGACAACGCTGTGATATTGCCAAGAAACAGAGCTTTTGATGAGTATGGAACACTTGTATATTGGTGGATGTTTAATAATTAAACTTTTGGATTTTGAATTTGGCGCCTTACATTTTACCTGGGAGTGTCGGGAGCAGCCCGCTAGCGCCCCAGTGATCCCTGAGAAGTTAACTACTTACGGAGTGGTTACTACTTACGGAGTCAAAATCCAAAAGTTTAATTATTAAACATTCATCAATATACAAGTGTTGCATAGTCATCAAAAGCTCTGCTTCTTGGCAATATCACAGCGTTGTCAGATTTCAAAAAGGCTTTATAGCGAAAGCACAACATTAGCATAAATTCACACAAAACACATTTCACAGCGAAAACACATCCCTTACCTTTTGAAGAACTTCTGCCAAGTGTCCAACGAAGACATCCAATGGTTCTTTTGTTAGAAAAAGTCATTTATTATATCCATAAATCTCAGTTTGTTTGGTGCATTATGTTAATAAAATACAGCATCCACTCGCCCATCGTTCAACCTATACCTATACACTTGTCCAAGAACAATCAAACATCATTGATAATGTATCCTTAGGAACACTTTTATGTATATTTACTATAATATTTCAACCAGATTATAAACTGGATGATAGGAAAGGAAAAAACCACAGCGTTCGCGAGCCCGTGAACGCGCATCCTCTTCTGTTTACATCCGATGACTAGTTCGAAATTCTTCTTCTATTACCATCCAGAGCAAGCTAACATCATCAAACACTGTCTAGAGACTGTTGACATCCAGTGGAAGCAATAGGTACTGCAATCTTACGCCCAGAAATGGCTGTTTTCAATAGGGAGGGGTTCAAAATGAGGCAATGTGTCAAAAACACTTTTTCCAGGACAGAAATTCCTCGGGTTTTTGCCTGCTATATCCGTTGTGTTATACTCACAGACATTATTTTAACACGTTTAGAAACTTCAGAGTGTTTCCTATCCAATAGTACTAATTATGTGCATATCCTATTTTCTGGGCCTGAGTAGGAGGCATTTTACTATGGGCATGCCAGACTCTCCAAAACTGTCACCTCGGGAGCCGCTCCCTAAGAAGTTAACCTGTCTCCTCCCCTTCGTCTACACAGATTGAAGTGGATTGAAAGTGACATCAATAAGGGATAGCCTTCACCTGGTTAGTTTATTTAGTAAATATTTTATTATCTCTATTTATTGAACTGCGTTGTTGGTTAAGGGCTTGTAAGTAAGCATTTCCATGGAAGGTTGTATTCAGCGCATGTAACAAATCCAATTTGATTTGATTTGATTTCATGTCATGTAAAGTGCAGGTGTTCCTAATGTTTTGTACACTCAGTGTACATCAGCACATAACCTGCAGCATTTGTACAGCAAGTGTAGCGGACATGAGTCAGGCACTCATTATCATGTGTTGAGATAGCCCTGGGTGCAAACTTCAAGTCCAGTGTCTGCCCTCTGACCTTTTGGTCTAACGGTCTAAGACGTTGGTTGCTCCCGTGGGACACCTGGGTTCTTATCCCGCGTGTTACACATAGACTCCTCAGACTTGAGCTACTTCCTGAACTACCGTGCATGGAACATTATAGCTTGTCTTCCCCTCCCGAGAGCCCTCCAGCCTCCGGTCACTGGAGAAAGATGTCACTATCCCAAATAAGTTCACAGCCTATTGGTGAAATGAGGTCTGACAGCTCACATTAATCGTCTACTGTATGGAACCACTGCATTTGTTTTTCCTTTTCAATGTAAGATTTGATTTATAGTAGCTATATGCTGCTCATTATGCCTTGCTAACCAGAGACATTTCGTCAGAATTCAGTAGGCCTAAATTGTTCAGCTCAGACACTCAATTTTACAGTCTCACATTGAATAGGCTTTTGGGTGACATTTTACTAGTATGTATATTAGATGAGTTGTCCTGAGAGGATGTTGAGGATTTGACTGTTTATCCCCAAATAGTCCCATTGCAACATCTGTTTATATGCCTCCGTGTTAGGGTGGTTGATCTGCTATTCAGATAGATTATCTTCAAAGTCAAATGACGATATCAGTTAGTCCAAATATGTTCGCTAACCGAACCAGCATCTGTAGGATTTCGTCCTTGCCGCCTCAATCAGTTGTGTTTAGAATGAGAACCGTATCATGTAAGGATAGAACTATCCAGCAACTCAAGCTTGCCATTGACCCTGTATATTAACATTCAGCATTCACCATGGGTTTCCGTCCCATTTGGCACAGCAGATGCTCAGATAACCTTCAAAGGCCAGACAACGTGTAAAAGTAAATTAAGAAATCAAGTCTAGACATTCCTCTAACCACAGGGAAAGTGGCAGAGCGGCACTTGTTCTTTTTGCGACATAGAGATTGGACCGATCAGAACTATATTCAGCCTTACGAGTTCCCTACTAAACGTTACGTGAAGGAGTGCGTCAGGGGTGTGCTATTTACCCTCCCTAATAATACCCAGTTTCTCACAGGATGACATAGTGTAACTGACCGGCAGCCAGGCAGGCGGCTGACCGCACAATGTATGCATGATGTCGTTTAAGGACACATTTCCTGATCAGCCTCTGCGATAACACTGTTTCAATAACCTCCAGAGAGATAAAGCTCTTTACTCATTGAAAGAGCTGGATATGCTTATTTAAGTCTAAAGCCATAATTACAGACAGTGTATTCCTACATGATAGAAAGAACAGAGAATAAAGTTATATTTTACAGCTTATTAAGTTTATGTAGGATGGAAGTATCTGAACTCAGAGGTCCTTGTTGCCAAAGAGTGAGGGGAGAGAGAGTCCAAACCCTTATTCTGCCTCGGCTTGTCAAAAAATGCAATTGAAAAGAAGGCTCTGAGTTTTTTGCAAAACCAGTAATTGCATGTTTCTCAACACCGGCCTTCAGTTGCCAAACGTTCTCTGAAAAAAAATGCAGCTAGTATTCTGCTGCTTTTTCTCAGACAATATTACAATTATTGTCCATGGTTGCACTTACAAATGTACAAGTTCGGCAAGAGAAAATGAGGCATGAATACACATTCTGGATATTTCTATTTGTATCCCATACTGTTCATAGGCCTACTACACCCAATGCACTACATGTCCTTTATTAAATGTGCATATCTTTTAAAAGCTGAAAGAAACGTACAATAGTACACACTTTCTAGTGACCTCATTGAAACAGAACTAAATATAAGCAAGGGTAACAAGCATGAACCTGAGGGGGTCAAAAGTTCAGAAGTTAAAGTGAAGCCACCAGGGGACCACCATCCCTGGCTGACAGTATTCTGAGGCCTCTTTGTGTAACAGAGTGGTACTGTGGTAACCAGGAGGTAAACCCAGCAGGAAGAGGACCCCCTGAGGCTTAACCAGCCTCGCTCTGTGGTTCATCCCTGTGGAGGGTGGCTCAATGGCTAAGTGGCCATGTGTCAGGGCTAGGAATGATGGATGACCAATGATAAAAGGAGGAGGAAGAAAAAAGAGAGAGATGGTCTTATTATACCATCAGTAAAGGTACTAATTCAGTACTACTGACAAGACTCAGGCCCTTTGGCTCTAGTATGACGTGTTTTAATGGTTTTCATTCTTAACTTTTAAAGCATAGGTCGTAAATTACTATTAACTTTGAAAAGAAAGGCTGTGTTGGAAATAACAGAAGAAAACAGAGATTGCCCAGTAAAAAATAATAATACATAACTGAAAAGTAGAATGTGGATGCTGAGTAATTATCAGTTGATGGTCGCATGTTAGATTATGATGTAGTTGTAAGTCTGAGATTTTTAGTCCACACTAGACATTGAGAACATATATTTTGAATGCAGTAAAGAATCGGCACAAACTCACAAAGCAACCTAATGTACCTAACATCTGGTGAGTTCATTCAAATGATCAGGGAATGGCAGGGACACAAAGAGATGTGTTTTCTCAACAAAGTATGCTAATTCTATTCTTTTAATTCGCAATATGTAAAGTCAGTGAATATCCTGTAGGCTATGTCTGTGGTTTGAGACCAGAGTCCTATCCATCCCTATTATTCCAACATCAGGATACTGTAGTATGGCAAGGTGGTGGGAAATACATTAACTCTGCTGTGCTGCCTTTGCTTCTACTCTGTTCCAGTGTCTGTCATGGATCCCCTGCTAAGATATATAAGATCTGTTTGTGGTTGCCCAATTTTCTTGAGGTTGCAAGAGTAATTAATTTCTTGCCTCACTCACCCCTCAGGATTTTGGCAAACGTCATAGGATACTGTGGTCATCAATGAGGTTGCGGAAGACATAGTTCCCTTATTTGATGGTCAGTGTTGAGAGAACATGGATTCTGGACCAAAGACATTCACTTTTTTAGCTTTTAACGTTCTTCTACTGGAATTTCAATCTAACTACTTGTCAGCTCAAAATTGGTTATGAAACTCTTTAAGGATCCTGAATGCAGTCCAGTACAATGCAAGAAAAATCCAAAAGATAGAATTATACATTTTTAGAGCTGTTTGAGACAAAAAATATATAGATATATGTTGTATATTTCCAGGTCAATATCAATGCCAATAGTCCTGACCCCTTATTATACTATAAACAGACAACATAAATGACGGAAATTCCCAGCAATTTGCACTGGTTTCCCCAAATCACTGGATTCCCACATCCCTGGATCAACCGTATATATTTAGACTTCATTCACAAGGCCAATCCGGATGTCAATAAAGCTTTGCGGCCTGCAAATCACGTCCAAAATATACAGTTTGAGGACACTTTAATAAGATGCCTACTAGCTTTTACTGTCAGCTTTGCGTGATCTCAGAGAACCCTTACACCACAACCCTTGATTGTACTGTAAATAAGATTTGATAAGGGGTACCTAATAGGGCAGACCTTTTTTTGTGTATGTTTATTCAGGTGCTTCCTGTTCAATGAAGAAACCAAAACATTTAAAAAAATGGTTTACCTGAGATCTAAAGCTGTGTGAAATCTTAGGTTCATATCTACACACTGATTAATAGCCAATCTGGAGGAGATCCTTCTTATCCTGTTCCTCTCCTGACAGACAGAGAGTGGAGATCCAAACCCTATCAGGGAACAGAATGACTGCCATCTCCAGCTTGCTGCCTGCGTCATGTCTCAAAGACACAGCCTTAACACAATTAGGAAGATTCTGGTAAAGCCTCCACTGCACTGAACACCATGGAAATGCATTGGTCTTCAAGGAATGTATGGTCTGTTCAACTTCTTTGTAACCTTTGGGAAAGGAAAGTGGATACTTAGTCAGTTGCACAACTGAATGCATTCAACCAAAATGTTTTTTTTTTCCCGCATTAAACCCAACCCTTCCAAATCAGAGGTTTGGGGGGCTGCCTTAATCGGTGTCATCGGCGCCCAGGGAGCAGTTGTTGTTGGGGGTTAACTGCCTTGCTCAAGGGCAGAAGGGCAGTTTTAACCACCTTGCTGGCTCAGAGATTCAAACCAGCAACCTTCCATTTACTGGCCCAACGCTCTTAACCGCTAGGCTATTTCCCACCTAAGTTTTGGGAAGAGAAGAAGCAAATAAACAAATAACACAGTTCTGACCATGGGGCATTGACAGTGTGTTTCATACCCCCACACTCTTAGAAAAAAGGGTTTCAAAAGGGTTCTTCGGCTGTCCACATCGTCCCAGTCGGTATAAGAAAGATAGAACGTCGAGGACCTGCCCACCTGTGTGGAAAACAACCTGTGGTTACCTAGGTTACATTGGTTCACAGCAAAAACTTGACCTTTTTCAAATGCAATTTTCTGGTTGTCTGCATATTTTAGTCAAGTAGAAAACTTCATTTAAGAAAATAACAAAATGTCTAAAGATTACTTTTCAACATTGCCTGCTCCTGAGCATTCTCACTACATTGAAAAATTGAATATTGTAGGGCTTCCCTCATGCTCGAACAAGTGAGTGCTAGCTAGCTAGCCAAGACCAACGACAGAAAAAAACAGACTGTACAGCTACAAGTAATGAGTGGAGTTACAAACAGACTATACTAAACAAGTTAAATGTCTTGTGATTTTCCACACAAATAGCTAAGTGTAGCCTACTTGGACACCGGGTCCCTACATTTTCCACACTCCCACGCAGAATGGCCTGAAGCCACAGGGCTCTTCTCGCAGGCTCTATTTCCATACATGAGAGCATTGCGAACCGCAGGTCGGGATTTTTTTACCTGGTTACATGTACATTGAACAACACAGGAGATTTTCGGCATGTCTTGTTATTTTTGTATAACAAAAAATTGGCAACGAAGTTGGCGCTTTTACAATGGGGGTCAACAGGAAAGAATGTTAGTTTACCCCAAGTTGTGGGCGTAGTCGAGGTGAATTCCTTATTATTACGTGAATATCGACCCGGAGTATAGGATAACCCTTTTTGGTTCCAGGTAGAACCCTTTTTGATTCTAGATATAACCCTTTTGAGTTCCATGTAAAACCCTATGTGGAAAGGGTTCTTCAATGGGGACAGTCAAGGTTCTAGATACCACCTTTTTTTCAAAGTGCATAGTTTGTGCTGTTGGGAAGGGGTAAAGAGGTGCTTTAGTTTTCCACCAAAGGAAAGCCTTAACGTCCAGAACCATTGAATGAAACAGGAACTGGTTTCAATATAATTGGCTGTTGGAAAGTTCACAGGCTCTCTGTGCTGGCATCATGTCCATGTTCCAAGACCTCTAATTGCATTATTAATCATCTATATGTTGAGCTGAAGCTCTTATTTAACAGTACATGGCAGACATCCTCAAACCAATGAAAATTATAATAACAGCATGTGAGACTTGCAAAACTGCACGCAGCACCACAAATGCCATTCCATTCTGTTTCAAAATGGTTGATCACAAGCTCTCCACTGAGAGTTGACGCAATGATGCATCATGGCACAAAACAGAAGCCACAGGGGTGATTTGGACAACTGGGTGGGTTTCACTGTCCCGTTAGCTAGATCAGCTTAAACGCTAGGCAAATAAAACTTGTAGACACTGTGTGGGACTTCTCTGGGTGTCCAATACATCTGAGTGATGGCTTATATACTGTAGGTTTACATGTACAGCAAACACAGTGGCAAATGGTTTAATCGTATTCAAAGGAAAGAAGCTAAAATGTTCTCAAAAGAGATCTTGCAGGTGTAGGTTTAGCCTCTGAGCATTTTGAATTTACTCCAGAAATTGTTGGTGCACTGCACAATTATTTTACTAGCAAGGAAAGCTGTAAGATTGTTGTATTCTGTATAATATTTTTTTTGACTTTATGCTAGGTGGCAGCCTAGTGGTTAAAGTGTTGGCCGAGTAACTGAAAGGTTGCAATATCAAATCCCTGAGCTGACAAGGTACAAATCTGTCCCAAGGCCGTCATTTAAAATAAGAATTTGTTCTTAACTGACTTGCCTAGTTAAACAAAGTGAGAGAATTTGCATATCCCATCAAGACAATTTTTGTCCCTGATGTAAAGGTAATGTGTCCACCAATATATCTGTATATTTGAAGAGAAGTTGACTAACATATATTAAAATATGATTTTATGGAACCTGCATCATGTTTTCAAATCTATTTAGCTCTCTAGCAATGTCTGACGTGACTGTTGGCTTTTCTCAGGGTTTTTCCTCCCATGGCATTGGAGGACGACAAGGAAAGGCAAGGCTTTACGAGTAGCGTGTGTCTGGTGCAGGAGCAGAGTAAGGACTGGACAATTATTAGTCATTATGTCCCATATAATCCTGTCACTACATATATATCACAGCACCTGGACACTCCACAGACACACAGACAGACACACACAACATATTTTTCAATTCCAGATGCACGCCTGTTACCTGAACTAACCCCATACAACAATTGAGAGCATCCTGTCGGGCTGTATCACCGCATGGTACGGCAACTGCACCGCCCGCAACCGCAGGGTTCTCCAGAGGGTAGTGAAGTCTGCCCAAAGCATCACCGGGGGAACACTACCTGCCCTCCAGGACACCTGCAGCACCCGATGTCACAGGAAGGCCAAAAGATCATCAAGGACAACAACCACCCGCGCCACTGACTGTTCACCCCGCTATCATCCAGAAGGCGAGGTCAGTACAGGTGCATCAAAACTGGGACAGAGAAACTGAAAAACAGCTTCTATCTCAAGGCCATCAGACTGTAAAATAGCCATCACTAGCACATTAGAGGCTGCTGCCTAGATGCATAGACTTGAAATTATTGACACTAGTCACTAATAATGTTTACATATTTCGCATTACTCATCTCATATGTATATACTGTATTCTATCTTACTCCACTGTATCTTAGTCTATGCCACTCTGACATTGCTCATCCATTTATTTATATATTCTTAATTCCATTCCTTTACTCAGATTTGTGTGTATTGGGTATTTGTTGCGAAATTGCATGCTTTTCCTGCCCTTAGGTAGATCCTACTCTCCAGGTGGATGTGGTAAAACGAGTAGTTCAGGAAATTAATAATTGACAGTGATAGAGTGCTCATCACTCTCAGATAGACTTCCCGTTTCTAAGATCCCATTGACACCCTACATCATCTAAGAAACAACAGCATTTACAACGCCAGGGTTGTGGATTCGATTCCCACGGTGGACAAGCACGAAAATGTATGCACTCACTACTGTAAGTTGCTCTGCATAAGAGCGTCTGCTAAATGACAAAAATGTAAATGTTCCTAAAGGGTGACTCCATTAAACCTGAGCCAGGGCATCACATACTGTATCAACAATTGCATGCGTAGTACTGTATAATGAAGTATATTGTCCCCATCCACAACCTACACACAAACTACATCCTGAGAGGGAGGGAGTCACTAACCAACAGTAATCCAGACACAGTCCACTAAGAAGTTGCAATAAGCTACTCAGATATATAATGTATTATGACCTTCCAGTCTGTGGATTGGATTCCTTCCCTGTGACTGTGGTGGGAGTGAGACCAGTGTTTGGTATTCCCACCAATCGGTAAAAGGGCAGGATCAAGGAGTTCCTCTACAGTTCGTTCCTTCAACTCTGAGCTAAAACCATAACTATTAGGGCATCGGCATTCCTGCCTGGCTCCACATTGTGATATGAAGGACAAATGCAGCCGGTTTTATCTCAATATCAAAACATTTCATTGACCCTTCGTTATGCCCCTCCCCCAGAATGTTGGCCAACCAATAGCAGCGCTCCAATGGATAGCAACTGTCATCGAGTCCGACACCTCGGCCAAGCTCACGTTTCAAACGCATGAAAGCCAGTGAGGGCAATGGTAAAAACAGAGAGTTTTCTTTCAAATAAATATTGTTTGAATGGCTAAATAATTGAACAGTGCACCAGGGGTACTTGCTACTGTGATTCCTGAAATGCAGAGCCTGTTGATGGATTATTTTCAAATATGAAATTATGCTTTTGTTATATTGTTTGCTAGCTCAGCTGGTTAGCTAGCTCTCAGTCTCATTGACCACCAAACGTTGCTAACGCTAGCTAGCTAGTCACTTAATGTAACGTGTTTTCTCAAAATTTATGTTAGCTACCTAAGGTAGCCATGTAATGAACACAACTCTCATCTCTCATCTGCTGTCGATATCAATATATGCTTTGAGAGCACTTGTTAGTTCCAAAAGTGGGGACGACTTTGACTGCTACCTGACAGTGAATTCAAAGCCATTCAGTGGCTAGCCTCACTACAAACATACATTTACCAGGTTCCTGTGAAGCAATTGTAATGACAGTCCACCATAAATAGTAAAACTATACTAAATATATTCAAGTCACCAAATAATTGATTAAAACACACTGTTTTACAATAAAGGTCTACAGTAGCCTCAACATAACTCTGTAGGGTAGCACCATGGTATAGCTGGAGGATAGCTAGTTTCCGTCCTCCTCTGCTCTGTGTACATTGATTTCAATACAAAACCTAGGAGGCTCATGGTTCTAACCCCCGACTTTTACAGTAATTATGACAACTAATTGAACAGTTTTTAACAAAATAATTTATTTGAAAAATGAAGGAGAAGCAAGAGAGAGAGCAGAGAGATGTTTTGTTGTATTTTTTCCACTTTCACTTAGGTAGCGAATGCAGCTAGCTAGTTTAGCCTATTCAAACACCTGGCTCAAACAGAGAGGGACGCTATGTTAGCTAGCTGGCTATGGATATCCAACATTGGAACTCTTCCAAGTCAAAGTAAGATTTTGGTTTTAGAAATGTACACCGAGGCCCGCTGGTGTAACTGCTAAACTGCTTGACTGTACACTGTACTGCATGATTGTGGCAGGTTTACTAACACGTTAGTTCTAGTAGCTATGTTGACGTTAGCTAATATGGTGACAACAATGTAGGCTGTATGTAGCGGTTAGCGGTTATGATATGAAGGTTTGGCTTGGAAAGGTTTTTTCACCTGGTCACAGACAGTGATGTGTTGTGCACTGAAGTCCACAAGCGAAGGGAAAAGGTGAGAAGAGGAGAACGCGTAGATGCGAGAAGGAATTATACAATGAGCAAATTGATCATGCTGTTTGAATGTGGTTGCTATGAAAGTGAACTGTGTTTGCGTGTAATCAGGGGTGTATTCATTCCGCCGATTCTATTGAAAAAAAATTCTTAAACGGAACAAAACAAAACATAACTGAATTTGTCCAATAGAAACTCGTATGCAACTATTGGACTAATGATTACACCCTAGATCAGCTAGATGCAGGCAGGAGTGTACAAGAGTGTACTCAAAATGTTCTCTCAACCTGTGCACCTACATTGTAAACTTAGGTTAATAATTCATAGGTTGTATAGAAAATGTGAGTATCATGTCGTAGCCTAAACCTATCGATGTTACATTAAGCTGGATGAATGGAAATGACTGATAGTCATCCAATATGTTGTAATCAAAATAAGGCCATGCTAAAAAAAAAATAATAGTCCTCCCTCATCTTAAACGTCACTGACAGGTTAAATAAGGATCTTTATGACAATTGAGACATGGATTGTGTGTGTGCCATTCAGAGGGCTAGACAAAATATTGAATTGCCTTTGAACGGGGTATGGTAGTAGTTACCAGGCGCACCAGTTTGAGTGTGTCAAGAACTGTAACGTTGCTGGGTTTTTCATGCTCAACAGTTTCCTGTGTGTATCAATAATTATCCAAATCAAATCAAATTGTATTTGTCACATACACATGGTTAGCAGATGTTAATGCGAGTGTAGCGAAATGCTTGTGCTTCTAGTTCCGACCATGCAGTAGTATCTAACAAGTAATCTAACAAATTCACAACAACTACCTTATACACACAAGAGTAAAGGAATGAATACGAGTATGTACATATAAATATATGGATGAGCGATGGCTGACCGGCATAGGCAAGATGCAGTAGATGGTATGGAGTACAGTATATACATATGAGATGAGTAATGTAGGATATGTAAACATTATATAAATGGCATTGTTTAAAGTGGCTAGTGATACATTATTTCATACAATTATAATTATTAAAGTGGCTAGAGATTTGGGTTGATGGACGAACGGCATAGGCAAGATACAGTAGATGGTTTAGAGTACAGTGTATACATTTGATATGAGTATGTCGGATACGTAAACATTATATACAAAATTGTTTAAAGTGGCTAGTGATACATTTGTTGCATCCAATTCCTATGTTTAAAGTGGCTAGAGATGTAAGTCAGTATGTTGGCAGCAGCCACTCAATGTTAGTGATGGCTGTTTAACAGTCTGATGGCCTTGAGGTAGAAGCTGTTTTTCAGTCTCTCGGTCCCAGCTTTGATGCACCTGTACTGACCTCCCTCGCCTTCTGGATGATAGCGGGGTGAACAGGCAGTGGCTCGGGTGGTTGTTGTCCTTGATGATCTTTTTGGCCTTCCTGTGACATCGGGTGGTGTAGGTGTCCTGGAGGGCAGGTAGTTTACCTGTTGCGTTGTGCAATCCTCAATCCTCCCTCTGGAGAGCCTTACGGTTGTGGGGGGAGCAGTTGCCATACCAGGCGGTGATACAGCCCGACAGGATGCTCTCGATTGTGCATCTGTAGAAGTATCCACCACCCAAAGGACATTTAGCCAACTTTAGCCAACATTTAGCCAACACAATTGTGCGAAGCATTGGAGTCAACATGGGCCAGCATCCCTGTGGAATGCTTTCGACACCTTTTAGAGTCCATGGCCCGATGAATTGAGGCTGTTCTGAAGGCAAAAGAGGGTGCAACTCAATATTAGTATGGTGTTCCTAATGTTTTGTATACTCAGTGTATATAAAACACAGGGAAATCAAGTTTTGGACTGCACTGGGCCTTTAAAGACTTCTGTCAGAGAATCAGTCACTCCTTCACTATTTTTGGTATCCCAAAATGACTTCACTGGAATGATTGTGGAAAATGACACAAGCAAGCTGCATCTGAATGGTTTCCAATGATTCTGATTTTTTTGTGATGTATAATGTGATATGGGGTAATTACAAAGAGGCTATAAAACCTAAACAAAGAGGTGTCTCACAGGGGGAAGAAATGCGGACAAGACTTATAAAACAGTCTAGTAAAGAGGAAAAGTGCTTGACAGGACAAATGTTAGTCAGCCTTTACAGTAACAAAGTTAGATTACGTAATTAAACTATCAAATATAAAAACTGTGTCAGCTACTGTGGTTGCTGTTTTAAGCTTTTTAATGACAACATTGAAAAATCTATTTTAAACTTGAACTGAAGGGACTACATCCATATTAAAATCCCACTGACCATACACACGAACAGAATGAAATAGTCAGTTTGGATGGGGCTTTCAGGCTGCACAGGTGATTTTGTCTCCCCCCACTTCAACCTAGCTAAGAAGTATTACAGTACAGAGAGCAAAGAGAGGAAAAGTGCCTTGAATTTCTGCTGCAAACATTGGAACCGAGGCTTTCGAAGCAAATGGAAAATGTGACCAAATGAAGTGCAAACACTGGAAAAGGCAGCACCAATGGTTTGAACATGTCTAATTGAACTAGACAATGCTTGACTACAGAGAAAAGGATTCCATTTTCTGAATAAATAAATCAATAACAAATTAAAGGTGTAAAAAATCCTCTCTTTTGCCAAGTCAGACATTTCATGGCCACCTCATAACTAAAAGCAGGCACCCTATTTTTTTAAACAGCCTCAAAAGGGAATCTTATTGTAGAAAATTCAAAGTAAATATCTTAACTCATCATTTACCTCCTAACTCAAGTGTCATGTGCTGAGAGGATACCTAAAGGTAGCCCAGAGGTGAATGTTTCTGCAAACAAAGTACAAAAAGTTATTTTTTACAATCTCTGGACAGCAAAGTTACCCAAAATCACTAATCTTTGCTTTTCAAACTCTAAGGTACAGTTACAGTTCACAATTTCTGGTGAGTCTGCTTTTTCTACCTTTTCCGTTCCTCATCCCAAGTAACACAAAGGCAGGAGGCTTTTACTGGAAGTCTTCAGCAGTCACGCCATCCACAGCATGTTTTTCAAGTCCAGGGGCTGTCTTAAATGGTTCCCATACAGGCACATGCACAGATAGGGGTCTAGGGGTGCTGGAGCCCCTGCCCTTTTACATTCCTATGAGAAGAGGGCCAAAGGTCATTTGTAGCTCAGTTAGTACACTGTAAAAACATCGGAATATTACCCCAAAACATCAATGATTTTCACATAAAAATGCAGGTTGCTGGTTTTATTTCAATAGCTTACTTCATTTGTATGTGTTCAAAGGGCATGATATTCAAAAATGTAAATGCAATTCAATATACTCCCAAATCTAAATGATTATTTGTGAATATAACAACCTAAAAAAGTATGTAACCGGGTAGGCAAGTTCTCATTTACAACTGCGACCTGGCCAAGATAAAGCAAAGCAGTTCAACACATACAACAACACATAGTTACACATTGGAGTAAACAAACATGCTGCATCTTGCTCATATCTGTACAGACATACAGTTTGCGAGGAACTTGAGTTTGGACAGTGGACAAGAACCAACAGACAAGCCCGCCTGGGGAAAATCCTGACTGAATCATGCTGTCACGCCACGGGTAAGGACCGTCTTTCAGCCTAAAGCCAAGTTATTGCGTTGAAATCCAACAGACACGGTATTTTAAACATAGCTATTTTATTGAAATTGGAAATGGCCTGTATATGGGTAGTTAATGTTAACAAGTTGTTGGCTAAATAGGACTAATGTTACAGTCTGAACCCAGTTATCTAGCTAGCTGGCTAACCAACCATGCTAAAAACCAAAAAACTGTTCCTGGTATTGTAACTAGCATTGTGTGGTATTTGTCAAATTCTTTGGCATCATTTAACATAAATTTATTTTTTTATAGTTTCAAAAAGTTTGATATACACCACCGTTCAAAAGTTTGGGGGCACTTATAAATGTACTTGTTTTCCATGAAAACATGCATGAAATGAGTTGCAAAATGAATAGGAAATATAGTCAAGACATTGACAATGTTATTTTTAATTGAAATAATAATTGTGTCCTTTGCTTTCGTCAAATAATCCTCCATTTGCAGCAATTACAGCCCTGCAGACCTTTGGCATTCTAGTTGTTAATTTGTTGAGGTAATCTAAAGAGATTTCACCCCATGCTTCCTGAAGCACCTACCCCAGGTTGGATTGGCTTGATGGGCACGTCTTACGTATCATATGGTCAAACTGCTCCCACAACAGCTCAATAGGGTTGAGATCCGGTGCTGGCCACTCCATTATAGACAGAATACCAGCTGACTGCTTCTTCCCTAAATAGGTATTGCATAGTTTGGAGCTGTGCTTTGGGTCATTGTCCTGTTGTAGGAGGAAATTGGCATAAATTAAGCGCTGTCCACAGGGTATGGCATGGCATTGCAAAATGGAGTGATAGCCTTCCATCTTCAAGATCCCTCCACCAAAGCACCGCCAGACCATCACATTGCCTCCACCATGCTTAACAGATGGCGTCAAGGACTCCTCCAGCATCTTTTCATTTTTTCTGCGTCTCACGAATGTTCTTCTTTGTGATCCGAACACCTCGTCTGTCCATAACACTTTTTTCCAAACATCCTCTGTCCAGTGTCTGTTCTTAATCTTTTCTTTTCTTTTTATTGGCCAGTCTGAGATATGGCTTTTTATTTGCAACTGTCACGATCTTCAGGATTGACAGCCCGTACTGGGTTCCCGACGGGTACCGGAATCCTGGAGCGTGGAGCAGGGACAGGACGTGCTGAGTCCACGCCGGGCACAGGAATCCTGGAGCGTGGAACAGGGATCCTGGAGCGTGGAGCAGGGACAGGACGTACTGGGCTGTGGATGCGAACCGGAGATTCTGCCCGTAGGACCGGTGCAGGATATCTTGGTCCTAGGAGACGCACCGGAGACCAGGAGCGCTGAGCCGGCACCACTCTACCAGGCTGCACACTCATCGTAGCCTGACAGATGAGTGGCGCTGGAATCTCTCGCACTGGGCTGTGGACACGTACCGGAGACACTGTACGCAGAACCGGTGCAGGATATATTGGTCCTAGGAGGCGCACCGGAGACCAGGAGCGCTGAGCCGGCACCACTCTACCAGGCTGCACACTCATCGTAGCCTGACAGATGAGTGGCGCTGGAATCTCTCGCACCAGGCTGTGAACGCGCACAGGAGAAACCGTGCGCAAAACTGCATAGCACAGTGTCCTTTCCGTGCAACGCTCTCCCCAACGCTCTCTCCACAAAGCACGAGGAGTTGGCTCAGGAGTCCCTCCTGAACCGGCCAAACTTCTCGTGTGCCACCCCCAAAAGTTTTTTGGGGCTGCCTTTCGGGCTTCTGTGCCAGGCGAGTTCCAATGAACTTTTCTCTCTCCGGGTTCCATACGCCATATAAATCCTCACACCTGCGCCCGCTCCTTTTTCGCCGCTTCTTCCTCCCTGGGGTGACGATAATCCTCCGGCTGAGACCATGGTCCTTTTCCTCCAAAATCTCATCCCATGTCCAAGATCCCTTGCCATCTAAAATCTCCTCCCAAGTCCAATGTTCCCAAGTCTCTCGCTGCTTGGTCTTCTTATGGTGGGTTATTCTGTCACGATCTTCAGGATTGACAGACCAAGGCGCAGCGAGGCATCCAGTATACATGTTTATTAAAACGAACGAAACACACGTAACTGGCCAAAACAACAAACAAACGAAGATCGTAACTTAACATAGACTTACATAAACCAACAACGCTATGCATAAACAATAACCCACAAAACCTATACGAAAACCCCAAACATATATATGGTTCCCAATTAGAGACAACGACACACAGCTGCCTCTAATTGGGAACCATTACCCCAACATAGATATATAACACCTAGAACATAAAAAACCCTACACCAAAACGAAACCTAAACACTCCAGCCTGTCATCTCAGGCCTGGACGTGACAGCAACTCTGCTTAGAAGGCCAGCATCCCGGAGTCGCCTCTTCACTGTTGACGTTGAGACTGGTGTTTTGCAGGTACTATTTAATGAAGCTGCAAGTTGAGGACTTGTGAGGTGTCTGTTTCTCAAATTAGACACTAATGTACTTGTCCTCTTGCTCAGCTGTGCACCGGGGCCTCCCACTCCTCTTTCTATTCTGGTTAGAGCCAGTTTGCACTGTTCTGTGAAGGGAATAGTACACAGCATTGTACGAGATCTTCAGTTTCTTGGCAATTTCTCTCATGGAATAGCCTTCATTTCTCAGAACAAGAATAGACTGACGAGGATTAGCTAACACAACGTGTCATTGGAACACAGGAGTGATGGTTGCTGATTATGGGCCTCTGTACGCCTATGTAGATATTCCATAAAAAATTGGACGTTTCCAGCTACAATAGTCATTTACAACAATAACAATGTCTACACTGTATTTCTGATCAATTTGATGTTATTTAAAAATGGACAAAAAAATATATTTTCTTTCAGAAACAAGGACATTTCTAAGTGACCCCAAACTTTTGAGCGGTAGTGTATATTTGGCGACATGTATCTTGCAATGTATGTGCTTGGGCGCGTCGAAAACATGAACAAGCTAACGTTAGTTGGCTAGCTATTACTAATAGTATTAGTAGAGCATAAATCAGGAAGCTATTTGAACTAGCTAGCTACCAGTGGCTAGCTAGCTAACTGAGCACTTCAGTGTCCTGACGTTCTCATTGGTTTTAATCAAAACATTTCTTCACCAGGTGATGACCCATTCAAGGATGTTGCTGTGAGCTTCCATCTGTCCTTGCTGTCGTGAATTCATTATAAGGTATGTGGGTTAATTCAGATCATGTCAGTCTGTCACTGTAGTTCATATTAGGGCTAGCAACATTAACAAGGTATCTTGGTATTTTACACAATACATGATTGACGGTCAACATTTTCTTCCTCCTGTAGGGCTCAGACAGCATATGAGATGTAGACCTTGACGCATCCAAACAACTTGAATGTCTTCAACACTATAGGCGGAGGCATGGACACAGTCAATCACTGCCTCTATGAACATTGCTTTTGTTCCTTCAAAACATGGAGTACTCTCAAGTCACACCTGTCCAGACAACATCTAACTGACCAGTCAGTAAGGCGAGGAGAGGTCTTCTCTTTTAGATGTGAAGTGTGCAACTCTCGCAGTTTTTCAACTGAAAATAATTATTTTGAACATTTTGGAATCCATCTTAAGAGACACAAATCTGTCCTCAGTGTATTTGACAAGTGTGATTTTAGAATGAATGTTTATGGAACCATTGCATCTCATAGGAGCTGATATATTGCCAAAGATTTTGTGGAACTTTTGGTTGCCCCACTTCACACAGAGGATACTATTTGGTACCTTGAAAATCCATCCGGATTTGCAGTTTCTTTTGTAAATGAGCATCTTCTCCATTGTGCCTATTGCATACAACTTTATGTAGGACTGAGACTGCAGTACCTATGGCTTCCACTAGATGTCAACAGTCTATATACAAAGTCTGGGAATACTAGGAGTGACCAGAACAGATAGGAACAGGAAATTGTCAGGCGACCACTTTTGTAAACAAGGTTTGTCGCACGTGAGATTGTGAACACGCACCACTTTATTTTTCTTTCCTGTCGTTCACATTATCGTCCGGTTGAAATATTACAGCAAATATACCCAAAAGGATACCTAAGGATACATTAAAAATGATGTTTGATTTGTTTGTAGAAAGTGTATAGGTATAATTTGAACGTGATCTCCTCACGGTTCAATGGGCGACTCAACGGTGGATTTTATGATCATAACGCGCCAATCAAACAGAGATTTATGGATATATTAAATTACTTTTTCTAACAAAAGAAGCATGGATTGTCTTCGTTGGACACTTGGGAAGCCCTCAGCAGAAGTTCATCAAAGGTAAGCGATTTTATATTAGCGATTTTATGCGTTTTGTGAGACCCGTGTTGGGTTATGGATTTATGCTAATGCGTAAATATTAGAGGTGCTACCCTCAAACAATCAAATGTTGTGCTTTCGCCGTAAAGCCTTTTTGAAATCTAACAATGCTGTGATATTGCCAAGAATCAGAGCTTTTGATGACTATGCAACACTTGTATATTGATGAATGTTTAATAATTCAACTTTTGGATTTTGAATTTGGCGCCTCACATTTCACCGGGTAGTGTCGGAAGTGTTAGCGCCCCACCACTCCGTAAGTAGTTAAAGGAGGATTTTGTACGATGTACGTATGTGTGCCATTCAGCGGATTAATGAGCAAGACAAAAGATTTAAGTGCCTTTGAACGGGGTATAGAATTAGATGCCAGGCACACAGATTTGTGTCAAGAACTGTAACGCTGCTGGGTTTTTCACGCTCAACAGTTTCCTGTGTGTATCAAGAACGGTCCACAACCCAACGGACATCCAGCCAACTTGACACAACTGTGGGAAGCATTGGAATCAGCATGGGCCAGCATATTCAGTGTATATAAAAGTTACCTTTTGATTGGTGGTGGGTTTTTTCTTTACAAATCTTTTCAAACTAGCAAATTTCTCACAAGATCTTGAATCTTGGAAAATGTCCCTTACCTCGACCATGTTATAGAAGGATGTACAAAACACAGACTAAAACAGGCCATGGCAGCCTATTGAATTGATGTTTAGAAATACTGGTCTGTCACGACCTCCGCCAAAGTCTGTCCCTCTCCTATTTCGGGCGGCGTTCGGCGGTCGACGTCACCGGTCTTCTAGCCATCGCCGATCCACTTTTCATTTTCCATAGTTTTTTCCTTGTTTTACACACCTGGTTTCAATCTCACAATTTCTTGTTCATTATTTAACCCTCTGTTCCCCCATGTTTGTTTGTGAGTGATTGTTTATTGTATTGCGGTCCGTTATTGTGGGCTAGGCAGTATTTTGCCGTGTATTGTTATTTCGTTGAGTAAATTGCTTTTATTCCTTCTACTGTCCTGCGCCTGACTCCTCTACACCAGCTACACACAGACGCATTACAGAATAACTACAAATGGAGTCAGCAGGATCAGAGGCCCTCCCTGTGGCAGTAGGGGAGCGCGTCCAGCAGCACGCGACCATGTTACAACGTCTGGGCACCGCCATGGATCTCGTGCTGCAGATGATGGATCGGTGCGAGAGAGAAGGAGGTCTTCCAGCGCCTCCACCAGCCCCACTACAACAGGCCTCACTGTCCACCCCTCCTTCACCCGGTCCCAGCGAGATTCGGCTTGCGCTCCCGAGGGAGTATGATGGGACGGCTGCCGGATGCCAGGGGTTCCTACTCCAGCTGGAACTCTACCTGGCGACCGTCCACCCGGCTCCTTCGGGACGTGAGAGCGTGTCCGCACTCATCTCCTGCCTCTCAGGCAAAGCCCTGGAGTTGGCCATTGGAACATTACGCAGAGTTCACCCGCTGCTTTCGGGCAGTTTTCGACCACCCGCCTGAGGGTTGAGCGGCGGGTGAACGTCTGTTCCATCTGAGGCAGGGGACGAGGAGCGCGCAGGATTTCGCTTTGGACATCAGAACCCTGGCCGCCAGCGCGGGATGGAGCGACAGGGCTCTGATTGATCACTACTGGTGCAGTCTGCGCGAGGACGTCCGTCGGGAGTTGGCCTGCTCTTCCCTGTGCACGCCCTAGATAGTTGACCATTAGGGTCAGGGCTGATTAGGGAGGCCACAGCTCCACTAGGCATGGTTACACAGGAGCGTCACAAGGAGAGAATCAGTCTCTTCCTTATTGATTCTCCTGCGTTTCCCATGGTGCTTGGCCTACCCTGGTTGGCCTGTCATGACCCCACTATTTCGTGGCAACAGAGGGCTCTCAAGGGGTGGTCACGAAAGTGCTCAGGGAGGTGTGTAGGGGTTTCCATCGGTGCGACTACGGTGTAAAGTCCAGACCAGGTCTCCACCATGCGCATCCCCTCAGAATATGCCGATTTGGCTCTCGCCTTCTGTAAGAAGAGGGCAACTCAATTACCACCCCATCGACGGCGGGTGGTAATTGAGTCCCTCGGAAATAAATTCAGCCAACCATTAACACAAGAAGTTACAGACCGTGTAGGCATGGCCCAGAGGATGCCAGCCTTGGCAGTTGGTCACTTCTATCTCTGCACCTTAAATGCTCTCTGGTCTCAACAAGTTAATGTAGTGATCTGCAACATATCATTGGTTAAACGAACATGTATTTATAGACACATTGGAGAATTGAATCACAATCATGTTTATTTTGATTGACTTCAACTACAATCTAATCCAACGCTTTCTGTTGCCACTGCATGCATTCACCCATTTTGATCATTGACTCCGTCTAAGGCACTGCATCTCAGTGCAAGAGGTGTCACTACAGTCCCTGGTTCGAATCCATTCTGTATCACATCTGGTCGTGATTGGGAGTCCCATCGGGCGACGCACAATTGGCCCAGCGTCGTCCTGGTTTGGCCAGGGTAGACCGTCATTGTAAAAAATAATTTGTTCTTAACTGACTTGGCTAGTTAAATAAAGGATAAATAAAAAATAAAACAATAACTAAAATATTAGCACAAAGCGTGCTCAGTTCATAATCCTACGTCTATAATTTAGTAGGGCATATCGACATAAATACTTCATGCCTGGGGATATTTATTTAACCCGGTAAGTTGACTGAAAACACGTTCTCATTTACAGCAACAACCTGGGGAATAGTTACAGGGGAGAATGAGCCAATTGTAAACTGTGGATGATTAGGTGACCGTGATGGTATGAGGGCCAGATTGGGAATTTAGCCAGGACACTGGGGTTAACACCCCTACTCTTACTATAAGTGCCATGGGATCTTTAGTGACCACAGAGAGTCAGGACACCCGTTTAACATCCAATCCGAAAGACAGCGCCCTACATAGGGCATTGGGATATATTTTTATTTATACAAAAGGAAAAGGTGCCTCCTACTGGATCTCCAAAACCACTTCCAGCAGCATCTGGTATCCCATCCAGGGACCAATCCTGCTTAGCTTTAGAAGCAAGCCAGCAGTGGGTTGCGGGGTGGTATGCTGCTGATTGTACATTAGCAACACTTGGCAGAATGATAACGACAAAGTAATTTAAAAAAAAGAATGCTACCAATTCAAACATGCACACACTGAACACAACAAGATTTATTGTATATCACTATACCTTTTGAATCATATTGGCTGTGTCCAAAGTGATACTCTGGATGAAAACCTGAAACATATTTAAGTATTTTTAATGACATCAGCATATCACCCTGCACGTGCGCGTGCTGCATACCTTTTCCCTTCGAATAATGTTTTTCTGCTCTTTTATTTTGCCTTCTCCCTGTTTCCAATGGTTACCTATTTTTCTAATTTCATTGCTCTGGACAGTCTGGCCTATATAAGCTTGGGAGCGCAGCTGAGACTTTTATTGGTCCTGCTCACTTAGGGCGCTGTCAGTGGTGATGGTTGGGGGAGTCTGGTGTTTGATCAGATCACACTCCGATCACATTGACTGTCTCTGTCTGTCTGACTGGATGTTTAAAGTAGGCCCAAGGCTGGGAGGCAGCACAGCTCCTCTTATAGCTAGTCAGCGAGCCAACCAGGCATAGCATAGCATAGCAGAGCAGTGTTGGTAACGTAGCAGAGCAGTGTTGGTCTGATAGTAAACTTGGCCTTGTGGCCTAAACTGCATGGCGCACGGCCAGAGGACCCCATGCTCTGATGGAAGGCTGCCTGGCCGGCTGACTCACTGAAGGACCTCTAACACAAACTGGGGATCTCTCTCTTTCTCTGTGTCCATGATAACGGCAAAAGCAATATTAGTAATAGTCAAAGCATCCCTCTCGAAGGTCATGACTTCCTGAATAGAGCTGTACACCCAGTCCTGTACTTCTGATCACAATGTACCTCTGGTACGGAACTAGCTCCCTCTAAAAGATTATAGTGTGAGTCATTACTCACTTCTAATCTAGTAGAATTACCGTTTTGTACAAACACGTCTGCCAAAAATCCTTTCATTACACAAAAATAGTCTGTAGTGTACTGACCATTGACTATGAATTCTCCAACTTAATTGTATGATTCATATATTTTAATATATTGTTCTGGTAAATGATGAGAGTCCCATTACAATTATTAATAAAACTCCCATTATGCAATATTCTAGGGCATTGTGTTACTCAGACACCTGAGAACTAATAAAGCTCTCCCTAGCACATAGATGTGTTAAGGAGGTCAATCGAACTCGACCAAAACAGTGGAATTGCCATGGAAACACTTGGTGGAAAGGGCCATGGGGTAAAGAATCCGAGTTGCCTCATTACCCCCCTTCAAAATTAGCCTACATTTAGGCTACTGTCTATATATGTATTTCACTCCATGTTGAGGTAAAAATCTAAGCATAATGCTTGTATGGATGTCATCGTTACCAAGACTTTGACTACCACCACCAATTTCTGTATGCTAGCTATGCTAACCATCTTATACGAATGGGAGTTAGCATTTGGCGGTCACTTTTTCTTAACCTGAAAATAGAAAACTTCTACATGTTATGCAGTGAAAACAGCCAAATATTTCCAAATTGGACTTAAGTAATGACATTGTGGGCCCGTTACAATACATAAATCATAACGGATTAGACAAATATCCACTTTGTTTGATCAGATTTGTTGAATGTGCATCAATCTGCTCAATGGAACATCTGCGTTCCATTGACTCCTTTACCGCATCTATAACGTTCTGAGAACCATATGTTTTTTAGAGCTTGATGATAGCGTTGTTGTCCTATGGTAATTTTGCATACATCCTTCCCACAACTTTTTGAGAATGGTGCAGGATAAATACTTGGCTTTGGAAAGTTCTCAGCACATTTAAGGAACTTTATGAAGAAAAAAAAATATATATAATATTTGTTGGTACTTCATTACTTTAACAGAATGTTTCCTAAAAGTTCCAAATATGGTTACATTTTATAAAAATGTTGGTAATGTTCTTGGAATGTTTTCCAACTGGTTTAACTGTCATGATCTGGAACAAGGACGGACCAAGGCACAACGTGCATAGCATTCCACATATTTTTTATCAACGTGAAACATACAACGACAAATAGGTGCACTCACCGACACTAACCAAAAACAATAACCCACAAAGGCAGGTGGGGAAGAGAACAAACTAAATAGGATTCCCAATTAGAGGCAACAACTAACAGCTGCCTCTAATTGGGAACCAACATAAAACCCAACATAAAGACACCTAGAAAACCCTAGTCATGCCCTGACCTAACACACCATAGAGAAACCCAGAAGGCTCTCTATGGCCAGGGTGTGACATTAACATTGCAATTGTCCTCAAATAGTTCAGAGAATGTTAAGAAACAATGTTCTTCTGTGGGAATTTCAGTACTCCTCATGGTTCTAATTAAAGTCATGTTCTGAAATTGTTCCAAGAACATTAAGAAACTATTTTCTTTGGGAATTTCAATAGTTCAACAGGTTTCCTACAGGTTTCCTCATGGTTCTATTTAAAGTCAGGGTTTCAAATTGTTCTGAGAATGTTAAAACTTTCCATTAAAACCACAAGAAAACTTTTGTAACATTCAGAGAATGTTATTTAAAAACATATACATTCTGTTCTCAGCATCAACAAAACTCTCTCTTCTCTCAAGTGTCTTCAGGTGTGTTGGCCGTGCTGATCTTAATGAGTACTAGTTTCCTTTGAAATGGGGTCTGTTTGAATAGGCGAAAATGAACAGGTTTGTATGCATAAAAAAACATGACATCTGTGGTTAGAGACAGTAGAGTATACTGTGTAGGTTTGAATATCACTGATGCCGTGTCACAATAAAATATTAATGTGTTTCATAATAAATGCTTATCTGTGCTTGAACTTCAAAAAGGTTAACCCAAAATAAGCTAGTAGTGTTTTCAAAAGTCTTAATGAAACATAAAGTGAAACGTTCCCGGAACTTTTTTACCGGTCAGGAAACATATGGCTTCATTCCCACAACCAATGTGAAACAAAAAACATACGTTCCCACAACTTCCAAGGAAACAAATGTGCTAGCTGGGCTGCATTTCAAACTAGCACATTTTACGTATATGGGAAACATGGTTTACAGATAGTGTTTTAAATGTGCATGTGTGCCTAGGGAAGTTGGGTCAGACAGAAAAGGGGTTGTGCTCTGAACTTGACAGCCAAGTAAAATGATCACTATTGTACCAACAAATCACCTATGCCGGTTGAAACAGTTCTGTTCAAAACATACAGCACAGTATATCATGGCTTTTTATGGCACTATTGGTGTATTGGCTGATGCAATGGCCCTAGAACAATGAATCTAGCTAGGCCCTGCTGAGTATCTGCCAAAGTACAGTCATCATCAGAGTAAAAAAAAAACACCACAATGAAATAATCCCCATTTTGCTTTATTAAGGCGCAAAGAAATGGGACATTTTGTGAAGGGGAAAGTCACTGCTAAATGTCTGAACACTTTCCACAAAAAAAGTAGTTAACTCTTGTGAATAGAGAAGGAAATTGGGGGGGAGACCGTTCTGCCTTTATGGGTTTCTAGTCTGGAAACAGGAGAAGACATCACCTTGTCATAGTGCACAGGGCTGTGAGCACTGAATAGGTCTGGAGCTGAAACCACCACACCGGGAGAGAGAGAGAGAGGGCTACCTTCAGGGGAAGTCATAAGGACTAATCCTGACCCAACTCTGAATCACACAAGAGGCCTTCAATTATTCTGTATTTCCCCCATTGTTAATCCGATCTGGGGGAGAGAGCAATAATTAGCTGGTTGTGCGGGGCCTAAATGAAAACAGAAGGGGAAATACTGTACGGATCCATAGCTATTTCTCCTATCCTAATCCAAGCGATTGGGGAAAGGAATGCCAGTGTGGGGGAAGGGAAGGGAACAGGGAGATGGATGAAACTGAAGACATCTGTTGAAACCTGTCCGGACCCTCAGTCAGTCATACCGGTGAAATACTTCAATGATGGGGCGCTAATCTCGACCACATGGGTGCGAGAGGGAGATTTTATAGATGGGTAGGCAAACATGACAGGCTCAATGGATACTATGAGCAGTAAGTGCTTGATGTCTACCTTTTAGTATCGTGCTTCCAAGTCTTAAATGGAACTGGAATCAGCTAGCGTGGGGTTGGGAGTTGGACTGTAACACCATGGCTGTCACCATCACTCTGTTGGCCCAGCTCCGGCTCATCTTGGCCTGCATACAGCAAAACAAGTGGCACCCAAGGGGCACCCTTGTTCATTGTACTGTATTTGCTGTGTTGCACAGAGATGTTGGCAGCACCTGAGCTCCTAAAACCCCATCAAACGTAACCATGAAACCAGAAACATCTAACATATTCATCCTGCCATGGACCTCTTCCAGTGCTGTAAGTTCACATTACAGAGCCCATTCCCTTGCATTACCTATGCAGCGTGCAGCAACTTTGATGTGATATGTTTGCAGAGGGAAAGCTGGAAGGGTACAACAAAGTCAACGGGACGTCACTTAGACCCTGACTGTTTTTCATGCTTTGAGAACTGTGAGATCAGTACAGTAGGATGCAGTCGTTAAAGCTCTTATCATGGGCTCTAGAAAAAGTAATGGGTCAATAAAACAACAGAATAAACTGTGCTGAGGAAGTAGCTCAGGCCCATAAAACGTCTCAGACCCTGTGACCTGAGCAGGGAGGACGTGTCCGCTGGTTAACAGTTTGCTCCTGATGACAACGACATCTACAAACAAACCGTCAGTATTGTAGTAATCCCAGTCCACAACAAACTGTCTGTTGGCTGAAACACACCACTTTCTCCTTGTAATCGGTATAACAAACTTCTAGAATGGATGCAGCAGACATGTAACTGAGCCGTCCCGGGGGATGATAGAAATTTCCTCCCAGCTAAGGAATGGCCAGGGAAAGACCCAGTCTGCTGAAGAGAAAATTACCTTCTCCACTGGGAGTCTCTGGTGTCTCATGAAGTCCTCACCTATCGGTTAACACTAATATAACGTTACCTACTTCTAAAGGCCAGTGGAACATTTACACAAATAGTATTATTGCAGAAGGATGCACTCCGGTGTCCCTTTTTGGATGAAGGGAAAAAGAGTTGCCTCTATTAACGATTTTCCTACATTGATTCTGATCGGTCAAGGGACGTTCAACACAAACATTCTATCGACAACTGCTATTAGAAGTACAGTTACACAAACTGATATTCCACAACACTTAAATTAATAGGAATGTTGGGGAAATTGAGAGTGAAAAGTGATGGATTTTGAGGGAGGGAGGAAGGTAGAGTGGAAACTGATGCTCCACTGTGGAATAGTTTCTGTTTCTCTCCTCAGCTGGTAGCTGGTCTGCAGTATCGATAAATGATTAACTACCACACCAAAACATGTCTGCCCCATCAGGCAGTGGAGATATGGCAAAATAGATCTTTATAGTATGCAGTCCATGAATGTGTTGGAGCGACCCTGGTTTATAAGTGCTGATTACGACTCTACCAATTGAGCATCCAACCCTTTATTTATTTTTTTGCCTAAAATGCCATACCCAAATCTAACTAACTGTAGCTCAGGACCTGAAGCAAGGATATGCATATTCTTGATACCATTTCAATGGAAACATTTTGAGGTTTCTGGAAATGTGAAATGAATGTAGGAGAATAAAACACATTAGATCTGGTAAAATATAATACGTTTTTTTCCTTCTTTTTTTGTACCATCATCTTTGAAATGCAAGAGAACGGCCATAATGTATTATTCCAGCACAGGCACAATTAGATTTTGGCCACTAGATGGCAGCACTGTATGTGAAAAGTTTTAGACTGATTCAATGAACCATCTGTTCAAAATTTTGTATGATCCCGTAGAGGTTAACCTTGACAGTCACGTTGACAGTCGATATCCGCGCTTATAAACCAGGGTCGCTACAGTATATTACTGCTATTCATCAACTCACACAACTGGCTTTCCATTGCTTATCATACCCTAAGTATTGAATTTCATGTCACTTACAAGGAACTGTGGCCAGTCTCTCACATCTATACTTTAGGAAACAATACCTGTCGTCACTTATGTTCAGAGATGTGGACTCAAGTCATGTGAGACTTGAGACTTGACTTGGCATTGAGCTATATGACTCAAGAGACTCAATTTGTCATCTTGCGAACAATGTAGGCTTATCTGTTTTTCAGTGCTGATTTTAGCATGTACATCTTGGTGGTGCAAACTCCCCCAATTTTTTTTAGATGCATGCCAGCAAAGCCACTACACAACACAACACTAAACAATACATTAATTGCACTATAACGGTGACAAACGGTGCCCACAAACAGTTAATTCAGCCTCATTTACTGCCTTTTAAAAAAAAATGTAGTTGATACGGCTGGCGTAAACAAATGTGGTTTCTACTGACAATTAAGATGTACAAACTATGGCATAAGTGGACAACGAGCGGATAAAAGTCAATTCGTAATTTAGATTAGGACATTATTGAGCAAGCTAGGACGGACGTAGTCAATATAACTATTTGTTCAGCACTTTTGAAACAGCGACAGAACTCAGAACATGGGCCGTACTTACAATATTCTCCCTGTACACCAAGTCAGAACCGTAGGATAAATAAAGGGGTCATATAAGCAGACAATGTAAGCTCTTACAATATTCAATGATTACATTTCTCTAAAACAGGCTACATGTGCACCACCAAGTCAGAACAGTAGGTGAAATGATGAGGGGAAAACTGACCAAATTATTAGGGTGAGGCGCATACTGTAGGCTAGTAACAGCTTACTACACAACATACACTTAGTATTACTTTCTTAGCTACAGACAGTATACATATCTCCCTGGTATATAACATAATTTATGCAGCAGCATACAATACATTTTGGACACCTTGTTGTGCTGTGCTCACTTGAACAGGAAGCGACGGTCCTTCATGGGATTTATGGTGCTTTCAAGACAACTGGTAACTCGGAATAAACACGGTTGAATCATTATGACGTCAGTGATCTAGAAAGAGCCCTGAGTTCCTGACTTGCAATTCCAAGTTGGATGACCGTTAGCCGCTGATTCCTTCCAAACCACTCATTGTCGAATTTACGATTCCCAACTTGTTGTGTAATGTTTATGTCCAATGGCCGATGAGAACCGATAAATGTATCTATAACCTCTTCACTATTTCTCTTCATATGACAAGGATTGAAAAGGATTTTCTAGTAGATGGTCAACTTGATTCATGCTGATGACTTCTAGTTTGCTAGCTAAGATTTTGAAAGTATGATGTTGACAATCCAATCAAAGCTACTGTAGATATAACGAGATTTGATGTCATTTTATCTGTGGCCAATGACCTTGAGCCTTCTTAGATGGGCACTTCTAATGTAACTCTATGGTAGCACCCAAGGGGTGTCCCCATGAGTGACAGAACACTGAGCCAATCACGGCACAACTAGAGAACATTACCAACACCTAAGATCCGTATTTTCCGCTGGCTGCCCCACCACCACAGAAAGCACTGAGCTGGGCTGACCCCAGTTAGCACGAGCCAAAGTCTTTTGGATGACTTTCTTTGGACTGGATGTCTTTTTTTTGTGTTTTACAAACGTTAAGCTTACCACATAGATGGGCATTCATGAAATTCAATTTCAGGCAACAGTTTAGGCTACACCTCAGTATGCATAGTTTATGTTTGGTTCAGATTTTGTCAAGTCTGGACCAGCCTTGATTTGGTCCAAAAATAAACGTCTATAAATTACGTCTTTTCAACTTTCAGTTTTTTTTTACCTGATTTCAATATACCCGGAAAATATGCCTTTTCAATGTCCTGGAAAATATTTATTTTAAACGCGCAGAAAATACATATTTTCACCTTTCATTCAGAACCTTCAATTTAACCTTCAAGTCTGGCCAATACGTATTTTAGCAAATTTAGAGGCAATCTATTTCTGTTAGGAGAAAATGTGAATGTGATCAAATTTGGTTTAGGCTATATTCAAACTTGGACAGGCTGGCTAGGCTACCTTTACATTTTCATCACAAAATGTATAACTGAAATTAATCAAACAACACAATACAGATTACATAAATAGACTGTGTGAGTTACTTTTTAGTTGCAGTTGCAACTACTGCATATAGCAAGCTCAGCCCTGTGTGTTTTATTTTCCAATTGCAGTGGGTGTGTCTGTGTAAAGGAACATTTTAAAATGTAATTCAGTACAAGGTTGCTGCAGTTTGACAGGGTTTTCATCCTCCCTGTGACCTGTTTAGAAAATACCTGTATACCTAGGCAGCAGGTAGCCTAGTGAATAAGAGAGTTGGGCCAGTAACCTGAAGGTTGATGGGTTGATTCCCAGAGCCGACTAGGTGAAAAAGCTTTTGGTGTGCCCTTGAGAAAGACACATAATCCTAATTGCTCCTGTGAATCACTCTGGACAAGAGTGTCTGCTAAATGACTAAAATGTAAATCTGGTCTCATTACCCATATAAAAAGCTTTTCACATCAAATGAATCGCTGTCAGACCCTATAGATTTAGGAAAAGCTCCGAGCCCCAAGGATTTTATTTTGCCCCACAACTAGTTGTTCATCACTGCTAGACAACCCAAAAATCTTTGAGTTTGGTTTCAAAGACTACAGTATGTGGGAGTGGGGGAAAAAGGGATGCAGTTTGTAAAACATGTGGGTCCAAAATCACTGAATCATTGCAATTGCAATGAAATTGGCATAAAACACTTAACTATTTACTTGAGGACTCGAAACCTCGAAATTAGGGACTTGTGGCTTGACTCGACTTAAGATGGGGAACTTGAGACTTGCCCATTATTACTTGGGACTTGACTCGAGACTCAAAGGTTGAAACTTGCTTAGGACTTGCAAAATTGTAACATAGTCCCATCTCTGCTTATGTCAAATGCTAAATTTAACAACAAGTCAATTGCACAGGTACCTTGCTGAAGACACTGATGCATTGTCTACTTTTATGTGCCTTGTCAAAAGATCTAAACCATTTCTGCCACCAAACCCCACATGGTCTGACACTGTTTTGTTAATGTAATTACTGACAGCATGCCTGATCCCCATAATTTACATGGGCAGTGTTGTCATGTTTGCCAGTTTGGGCTAAGCCCTGTAACGGCCACAAAATGTCAGTGACTCAGTCTGAAAGGAGGTTTGAGTGCTGCCACTTCAACAAACTCTGAGCGGTTGTTTTGGGCCATGTACAGGGCCCGGCAAGTACAGAACGTGACATATAATTTGAAAGCTACAACCATAGTTTTTTTAGAAATTGAACTAAAATCTTACTGCTGGCACTGTCATAAGAAACATACAGTAATTCCACGTTGACATTATGTGTAGGCCAGTAGGCCAGTAAGCCAGTAACACAAAATCTCAATTTAATCCCTTTTAAATTCAGGCTGTAACACAACAACGTGGAAAAAGTCAAGGGGTGTGAATACACAGTATATCATTCCTGTAAAACAAAGGCACAAGCCCTGAGCTTTTAAAATGGCTGTGTTCCTATGGGAATTTGCGTATGTTTAGAGTGCCACCATAAGGTCTTAATAAAAAAACTAAAAACATTTTGGAACAATATTTGGTGACTTATTTTATTTCGAACCTAGACTTTCAAATATCTTATTCCCTAAAATGGGGACAATTGGGGGAACCCAATGACTGTCTATCAGCTGTCTTCTCTGGGTAAACGTTGCAGAACGTTACAACTTCTATCGAGTGCCACAAACCTTCCTTCATCACTCCTGTTGAAACCAATATGTGGAGAGATGATTAGACCATTTTGTTTAGCTCCACTGTTAAACTTATGAAGAAATGTTTTATCAACTTTGCCATGGCTACACAGTAGACACTCAATCCGCTTTTCCGTTAATATGATATGAGGCCCTTTTTTATCAAACCCGGGAAATGTATTTAAGTTTAATATTCAGTTGGTTAACTTTTGGTATCATAATTCTTTTTTGCAGAGTACATGAATCCAAACAGACATGTGGAAGACGACAAATGTTTGTAATTTATTTCGGAAACCTGGTCAAATACCCTAGAGCTGAAATATGTCCTGGCCTTCATTAGTTAGTTAGTAACAGGCTTAAGGTCTGAATCCAATGTATAAACATTCATTTCAGGAGAAAATGCATTACAACACATGACTCACACTCACGCGTATAGAGCCAAATACAACACTACAGGATATACAGTACTGCACCATATATTGTATACTGCCACTATGATTGTTAGTTCAAAAAATATCTTAACAATTTCTTCATCAACAGCAATTCTTCAATCAAACCGAAATGTTAATTTGCTTTTAACAACAATGGACCACTTTAGATGTCATGAGGATATTGTTTCTGTGCAATAAATAGCATGCCTAGTTTATATTTGGTCTTCTTTGATCTCAGCGTGAAGACTTGGTGCTGTATTCGGAGGCTGCACGGCATAGAGTGTCTCACGTGTACAGTTCTCTGGCTTACATTAAAGCAAACGTGCTGAAATGTTCTCAATCACCCTCAAATGCAAAACAGGACCATCACTTCTGTGGCGCTCCATGTGTTGCCCATACACATTACTACAGTAGGAGACAAGGATGTATGGTTTCTGAGGGAGGGGATACAGTTCTTTGAGAAATGGTTTCTCTCAAGGGGTTATCATGTTAGGCTGTAGCATGGGACCTGCAAAGTGACAACTAACCAAAACAGATATCTGTGAAGATCATCAATGATAAAAACTGGGATTGTTAAAGTCCATTATCATCCCTTTGGAATATCCCACCCACACAATGGTATTTTACACATGGTCATATTGTGAGTGTCATATTATTTATTTATTATGAGGACAACTTTATTCACGCATACAGCTCATATAAACAGCCATATAAGTATAATCTATGGAACCACACATATCAGCCATCGCACCATGTAATCTATTATGAAATGCATGCTGGGAACTGCATGAGACATACTACCTTGTATTTTGGGAAATTCAGTTGGGACACACTGGTAGACAGTATAACATCCCATCTCTGCCAATAACAGGATTCCACATAACTGACTAATTTTATGCAGTGAGTGAAAGACCAAGTGGTGGAACCTAACCTTGATGTATGTTCTTGAACCTAAAACCTACATATGTTCCATGGGGACGTTTGGTGACGATGTCTGTGTAAAAACTGTAAGGGTTACGAGGGTGTTCGTGCCTTCAAGCTGTGCTCTCACCATAAAATAGTGACTGGCTCACATTACCTCTAGGACAAGAGGAATTTACGCGTGAAAAGGCCCTAGAATGACTAGCAAGGGACACATGTAACTGTTTTCTACACATGTTCACATTGGCAGTAGAGTACGTGTTCTTAGAAAAACAATGTGAGGTCTCATTTGACAATAATGTCTATTATCTAATTAATTCACCGTTTGCTTACTCTAAAATGTATGCATATCACATTCTACCAGAACTCCATACAAGTGGAGATACAAAATACAGATAATTTCATACCAAAAACAAAACACAATTCCACTCCTCTCATTCACTCCATGTGAGCCTGTTTATTGCATCCTAAATCTTGAATCATATTTACATGCACCCACATGTCTTCATCTGGGAAAACTCACTATTTCTTTGGCAAAGAATGAATGAAAACACCACACAACATTCTTCATCATGACCAGTCCTCGCTTTCCATTGAACAACAGCAGGTGTTTCTCATCAGACGGCTCATAAGCCCCACACTGCTTCCCCCTCACCCAGACAAACACTCATGGGAGCTTTGTAATCATGGTTCTCTTCCTCTGTTGGGGGTTTCCCCCTGCTTACCACATCCCAATGGTCCCAGGTCATGATGACCAAAAGTTTACCAGCTGCTCAGAACTAGATGCCTATCATGGAGAACTGAGAAAATATTTTAACACAAGACAAAAGTATTCTGTAAAAAATATTTGTCACGTGCTTCGTAAACAACAGGTGCAGACTATCAGTGAAATGCTTACTTACGTGCCCTTCCCAATGAAGAGAGAAAGAAAATAGAGAAATAATAGAAAAATAATAACACAAGGAATGAATACACAATGAGTAATGATAACTTGGCTATATACATGGGGTTGCAGTCGATGTGCAGGGGTACGAGGTAATTGAGGTAGATATGTACATGCACTGAACACCTTCCTAATATTGAGTTGCACCCCATTTTACCCTTTGAAAATTCTCAATTCGTCTGGGCATGGACTCTACAAGTTGTCGAAAGTGTTGGCCCATGTTGTCTCCAATGCTTCCACAGTTGTGTCAAGTTGGCTGGATGTCTTTTGGGTGGTGGACCATTTTTGATACACACAGGAAACGATTGAGCGTGAAAAACCCAGCAGCGTTGCAGTTCTTGACACACTCAAACTGGTGCACATAGCACCTACCCTGTTCAAAGGCACTTACATCTTTTGTCTTGAAAATTCACCTTTTGAATGGCACACATACACAATCCATTTCTCAGTTGTCTCAAGGCTTAAAAAACCTTCTTTAAGACTACTTAGGGAGCAGTGGGGCCCCACTCCCGACACTACCGGGTGAAATGCAAGGCGCCAAATTCAAAATCCAAAAGTTGAATTATTAAACATTCATCAATATCCAAGTGTTGCATAGTCATCAAAAGCTCTCCTTCTTGGCAATATCACAGCGTTGTCAGATTTCAAAAAGGCTTTACGGCTAAAGCACAACATTTGATTGTTTGAGGGTAGCACCCCCAATATTTTTTTAGCCACCATTAGCATAAATTCATAAACCATCGCGGTTCACACAAAACACATTTCACAGCAAAACCCATATAAGAGCTAAAATAAATCATTTACCTTTTGACAAACTTCTGCTGAGGGCTTCCCAAGTGTCCAACGAAGATATCCAATGGTTCTTTTGTTAGAAAAAGTCATTTATTATATCCATAAATCTCAGTTTGGTTGGCGCATTATGTTCATAAAATACAGCGTCCACTCGCCCATTAAACCGTGAAGAGAACTCGTTCAACCTATACCTATACACTTGTCCAAGAACAATCAAACATCATTGATAATGTATCCTTAGGAACACTTTTATGTATATTTACTATAATATTTCAACCGGATTATAAACTGGACGATAGGAAATTATTACCATCCAGAGCAACTAAACATCATCAAACACTGTCTAGAGACTGTTCACATCCAGTGGAAGCAATAGGTACTGCAATCTTACTCCTATATATGTCTGTTTTCAATAGGGAGGGGTTCAAAATGAGGCAATGTGTCAAAAACGACAGAAAATCCTCGGTTTTTCGCCTGTTATATCAGTTCTGTTATACTCACAGGCAATATTTTAAAACTCTTAGAAACTTCAGAGTGTTTCCTATCCAATAGTACTAATTATGTGCATATCCTAGTTTCTGGGCCTGAGTGGGAGGCATTTTACTTTGGGCATGCCAGACTCTCCAAAACCGTCACCTTGGGAGCCGCTCCCTAAGAAGTTAACCTGTCTCCTCCCACTAATCAACACTAATTGAAGTGACATCAATAAGGGATCATAGCTTTCAGCTGAATTCACCTGGTCAGTCTATGTCATGTAAAGAGACCAAGTGTTCCTAATGTTTTGTACACAGAAGTTATCAATTAAGTAACTAGGCAACAAGATAGATAATAAACAGTAGTAGCGCCGTATGATGTGTCAAAAGAGTGCAAAAGGGTCAATGCAGATAGTCCGGTGTAAAGGCCGACGCCGGACAGGAGAAGCAGGTACGGGGAGTCAGACATTTATTCAGGAACAGACAAGGAAACAAGACAGGAACAGCGTCGAAACACGGGTAACACGGAAATTAGACAATTAATCCCGAAGCAGGGAACAGAGCTTGGGAACAGACATATATAGGGAAGGTAATGACACAAGTAATTGAGTCCACGTGACTCCAATGATTGCTGATGCTTGTGACGGGGGGAAGGCAGGTGTGCGTACTGATGGTGGCTTAAGTGCGTAATGCTGGGGAGGAAGAGTGGGAGCAGGCGTGACAGTACCCCCCACCTGGGCGAGCCGGCCGAGACATGGGCGCTGGCAAGCCAGGTGGGGGTAAACTCCCCATGAACCGGCAGGGGCGTGGGATTCTGGCGAGCCGGCTGGCATAGGAGCCTGACGATCCGGCTGAGGCATGAACGCCTGTCGATCCCGCTGTGGCATGGAAGCCCAATGATCCGGCGAAGACGGAACAGTCTGACGAGTCTTCTGGGCAAACAAGACCTGACGATCTGGCTGAGGCCCGACGTGGGATGGGCGCCCCCCGAGCCAACCCGGGGCAAGGAAACCTCTCGAGCCAGCTAGGGTGTGGAAGCCCGACGAGCTGGCTAGGCACCACCGGTTCCATCGGCAGCGACCCAGGACCGACGTCACCACCAACCGGAACGTCAGTACTCCCCGATGCTTCGTGTGATGGCTTCGGGACTCTATAAGGGCCGACGCCGGACAGGAGAAGCAGGTACGGGGAGTCAGACATTTATTCGGGAACAGACAAGGAAATAAGACAGGAACAGCGTCAGAACACGGATAACACGGGCATGAGACAATTAATCCCGAAGCAGGGAACAGAGCTTGGGAACAGACAGATATAGGGAAGGTAATGACACAAGTAATTGAGTCCACGTGAGTCCAATGATCGCTGATGCTTGTGACGGGGGGAAGGCAGGTGTGCGTACTGATGGTGGCTTGAGTGCGTAATACTGGGGATCCAGGCGCCCCTGAGCGCCAGGGGGAGGAAGAGTGGGAGCAGGCGTGACAGTCCGGGTAGCTATTGGTTAACTATTTAACTAACTATTTAGCAATCTTATGGCTTTGGGGTAAGCTGTTCAGGGTCCTGTTGGTTCCAGACTGTAGTGAGTATTTTTCCTCATTGCCCTCTAGAGAGAGGAATTTTAACTCATTTGGCCGCACATGAACTTTCCAGGCCCCAATCACCATCACTCATACTAAGCTCAGCTACGTCTAAATGAGCCCAGTTTGAAATGGCCAACTGAAATGTTATCACTTGGTGCCACTGGCACCATTCCCAGAATGGTGCCAGTGCAAATACAACAGTGCCTTGCAAAAGTTTTTGTCATTTTTCCTATTTTGTTGAATTGCAACCTGCAATTTAAATGGATATTTATTTGGATTTCATGCAATGGACAAAATATGGACAAAATAGTCAAAAGAAAATTAAAATGTAAAAGTGGTGCGTGCATATGTATTCACCCCCTTTGCTATGAATTACCATCAGAAGTCACATAATTAGTTAAATAAAGTCCACCTGTGTGCAATCTAAGTGTCAAATGATCTGTCACATGATCTCAGTATATATACACCTGTTCTGAAAGGCCCCAGAGTGTGCAACACCACTAAGCAAGGGGCACCACCAAGCAAGCGGCACCATGAAGACCAAGGAGCTCTCCAAACAGGTCAGGGATAAAGTTGTGGAGAAGTACAGATCAGGGTTTGGTTATAAAAGATTATCTGAAACTTTGAACATCCCACGGAGCACCATTAAATCCATTATAAAAATTTAAAGAATATGGCACCACAACAAACCTGCCAAGAGAGGGCTGCCCACCGAAAGGGCCGCCCTCACGGACCAGGCAAGGAGGGCATTAACCAGAGAGGCAACAAAGAGACCAAAGATAACCATGAAAGAGCTGCAAAGCTCCACAGCGGAGATTGGAGTATCTGTCCATAGGACCACTTTAAGCCATACACTCCACAGAGCTGGGCATTACAGAAGAGTGACCAGAAAAAAGCCATTGCTTAAAGAAAGAAATAAGCAAACATGTTTGGTGTTCGCCAAAAGGCATGTGGGAGACTTCCCAAACTTATGGAAGAAAATGCTCTGGTCAGATTGAGCTTTTTGGCCATCCCCACAGTGAAGCATGGTGGTGGCAGCATCATGCTGTGGAGATGTTTTTCATCGTCAGGGACTGGGAAACTGGTCAGAATTGAAGGAATGATGGATGCCGCTAAATACAGGGAAATTCTTGAGGGAAACTTGTTTCAGTCTTCCAGAGATTTGAGACTGGGACGGAGGTTCACCTTCCAGCAGGACAATGACCCTAAGCATACTGCTAAAGCAACACTCGAGTGGTTTAAGGGGAAACATTTAAATGTCTTGGAATGGCCTAGTCAAAGCCCAGACCTCAATCCAATTGAGAATCTGTGGTATGACTTAAAACTTCTTAGGGAGCAGCGCACGAGGTGACCGTTTTGGAGACCCTGGCGTGCCCAAAGTAAAATGCCTCCCATTCAGGCCCAGAAAATAGGATATGCACATATTTAGTACCATTGGATAGGAAACACTCTGAATTTTCTAAAAGTGTTAACATTTTGTCTGTGAGTAAAAGAACGGATATGGCAGGCAAACCCCGAGGAATTTCTGTCCTGGAAAAAGTGGTTTTGACACATTGCCTCATTTGGAACCCCTCCCTTATGAAAATGCCCATATAAGGGCATATGCATGCAGTACCTATCGCTTCCTCTGGATGTCAACAGTCTCGAGAAAGTGTTCTGATTCATTTTAGATGCTTTTAGAGCAGAGAAGAAGAGGAATAAGGAAGTGCCCCCAGAGATGTCCTTACAAGAAAATGCGCGCTCCCCCGGCAGGCGCGTGTCCTTTGTTTTTTTCCTTTCTCATCGCCCAGTTTATATTCCGGTTGAAATATTATTCTATTTATACATAAAAGTGTTCCTAAGGATACATTTACATTGATGTTTGATTGTTCTTGGACAAGTTTATAGGTATAAGTTGAATGAGTTCTCTTCACGTTTCAATGGAGGAGTCGACGCTGTTATTTATGATTATAACGCACCAACCAAACGGAGATTTATGGATATAATACATTACTTTTTCTAACAAAAGAACCATGGATTGTCTTCGTTGGACACTTTGGAAGCCCTCAGCAGAAGTTCTTCAAAGGTAATTGATTTGTTTTCGCTGTGAAATGTGTTATGTGTGTGCCATGATGGCTAATGGATTCATGGCTATGGGAAAAATATGTGAGGTGCTAATCTCAAACAATCAAATGTAGTGCTTTCGCTGTAAAGCCTTTTTGAAATCTGACAACGCTGTGATATTGCCAAGAAGGAGAGCTTTTGATGACTATGAAACACTTGTATATCGATGCATGTTTAATAATTCAACTTTTGGATTTTGAATTTGGCGCCTTGCATTTCACCTGGTAGTGTCGGGAGTGGGGCGCTAGCGCCCCAGCGCACGTTGCTGCTCCTTAAGAAGTTAAAGATTGCTATACACCAGCGGAACCCATCCAACTTGAATGAGCTGGATTTCATACAGTAGAGACATACCCCAAGAGACTTGCAGTTGTAATTGCTGCAAACGGTGGCTCTACAAAGTATTGACTTTGGGGGTGTGAATAGTTAGGCACGCTCAAGTTCAGTTTTTTGTCTTATTTCTTGTTTGTTTCACAATAAAAAATATTTTGCATCTTCAAAGTGGTAGGCATGTTGTGTAAATCAAATGATACAAACCCCCCCCAAAAGATTTTTTTATTCAAGGTTGTAAGGCAACAAAATAAGAAAAATGCCAAGGGGGGTAATTACTTTCGCAAACCACAGTAAAAGCTTCCCTCAGACCAAACTAACCTTTCTGGAGATTTTATTGCATTTTTTTATGCGCTCCATGAATTATATTTTTAACGTATTTCATTGTCTTGTTCACATTGAGAATGACTTAGAGGATGGAAATCTATGGTATTTATTCCTCAAAATAATACCTCCATGAAGAGGCTTCCATTCTATTTTCAGTGTTTACCTCTCGTTAGACACAGCCTTCCTCTCTGACACAGGCTGGTGACTTAGATGGCCATGGCATATGGTTGACATAATTTTCATACTAATCAAAACATTCCGTGACCACTCGTGCCCTGTGGATGGGGTCATCTGATAGGGGCACAGCCATGGTAGCCAAAATAATAGCCTGCCCAGCATTTTTATTAATGACCCAAAGAATGATGGGATGCTAATTGCTTAATTAACTCAGTAACCACAACTGTGTGGAAGCAACTGCTATCAATATACTTTGTATCCCTCATTTACTCAAGTGTTTCCATTATTTTGGCAGTTACCTGTATATCAAGAATTCACCTCAGTGGTCCGGCCTTGTTAAAATGTCACACACATTCAGATGGCGGTGCCCGCCACTGAGGGAGTACGATTATTATTTTTAGGAGTTACAGCATATTGGATGACTGTCATTCATATTCATTCACCCAGTTCAATGCAACATCGTTCGGTTTAGGCTACTAAACTAAGGGAATGATGAGCGGATAAGAGGCATTCCGTAATTTTGATAAAGACATTAATGAGCAAACTAAGACGGATGTAGTCAATATAACTATGTGTTCAGCACTTTTGAAATGTATAGCGACAGAATGCAGACCATGGGCTGCTCGCACAGTATTTTCCATGTACACCAAGTCAGAACCGTAGGATAAATAAAGGGGGCATATCAGCAGATAATGAAGCTCTTAAAATATTTGATAATGGCATTTTTAACCAAAACAGGTTAAAGGCTACATGTGCACCAACGAGTCAGAACAGTAACAGTAGGTGAAATTAAGAGGTGAAAATAGACCAAATTATTAGGGTGAGGCACATGGGCTACTAACAGCTTACTACACAACATACACTTAGTATTACTTTCTTAGCTACAGTATACATACAGTTGAAGTCGGAAGTTTACATACACTTAGGTTGGAGTCATTAAAACTCGTTTTTCAACCACTCCACAAATTTCTTGTAAACAAACTATAGTTTTGGCAAGTCGGTTAGGACATATACTTTGTGCATGACACAAGTAATTTTTCCAAAATAGATTATTTCACTTATAATTCACTGTATCACAATTCCAGTGGGTCAGACGTTTACATACACTAAATTGACTGTGCCTTTGAACAGCTTGGAAAATTCTTTAGAAGCTTCTGATAGGCTAATTGACATAATTTGAGTCAATTGGAGGTGTACCTGTGGATGTATTCCAAGGCCTACCTTCAAACTCAGTGCCTCTTTGCTTGACATCATGGGAAAATCTAAAGAAATCAGCGAAGGCCTCAGAAAAGAAATTGTAGACCTCCACAAGTCTGGTTCATCCTTGGGAGAAATTTCTAAATGCTTGAAGGTACCACGTTCATCTGTACAAACAATAATATGCAAGAATAAACACCACGGGACCACGCAGCCGTCATACCGCTCAGGAAGTCTAGTCTCCTAGAGATGAACGTACTTTGATGTTGAAAGTGCAAATCAATCCCAGAACAACAGCAAAGGACCTTGTGAAGATGCAGGTACAAAAGTATCTACATTGAGGGAAAAAGTATTTGATCCCCTGCTGATTTTGCCCACTATCAGTCTATAATTTTAATGGTAGGTTTATTTGAACAGTGAGAAACAGAATAACAACAGAAAATCCAGAAAAAACGCATGTGAAAAATGTTATAAATTGATTTGCATTTTAATGAGGGAAATAAGTATTTGACCCCTCTGCAAAACAGGAGGGATTTTGTCCCACTCGTCTTTGCAGATCTTCTCCAAGTCATTAATGTTTCAAGGCTGACGTTTGGCAACTCGAACCTTCAGCTCCCTCCACAGATTCTCTATGGGATTAAGGTCTGGAGACTGGCTAGGCCACTCCAGGACCTTAATGTGCTTCTTCTTGAGCCACTCCTTTGTTGCCTTGGCCGTGTGTTTTGGGTCATTGTCATGCTGGAATACCCATCCACGACGAATTTTCAATGCCCTGGCTGAGGGAAGGAGGTTCTCACCCAAGATTTGACGGTACATGGCCCAGTCCATCGTCCCTTTGATGCGGTGAAGTTGTCCTGTCCCCTTAGCAGAAAAACACCCCCAAAGCATAATGTTTCCAACTCCATGTTTGACGGTGGGGATGATGTTCTTGGGGTCATAGGCAGCATTCCTCCTCCTCCAAACACGGCGAGTTCAGACTTCAGACAGGCATGTATACGTGCTTTCTTGAGCAGGGGGACCTTGCGGGAGCTGCAGGATTTCAGTCCTTCACGGCGTAGTGTGTTACCAATTGTTTTCTTGGTGACTATGGTCCCAGCTGCCTTGAGATCATTGACAAGATCCTCCTGTGTAGTTCTGGGCTGATTCCTCACCGTTCTCATGATCATTGCAACTCCACGAGGTGAGATCTTGCATGGAGCCCCAGGCCGAGGGAGATTGACAGTTCTTTTGTGTTTCTTCCATTTGCGAATAATCGCACCAACTGTTGTCACCTTCTCGCCAAGCTGCTTGGCCATGGTCTTGTAGCCAATTCCAGCCTTGTGTAGGTCTACAATCTTGTCCCTGACATCCTTGGAGAGCTCTTTGGTCTTGGCCATGGTGGAGAGTTTGGAATCTGAGTGATTGATTGCTTCTGTGGACTGGTGTCTTTTATACAGGTAACAAATCTCAGCTCGTTACCTATATAAAAGACACCTGGGAGACAGAAATCTTTCTGATTGAGAGTGGGTCAAATACTTATTTCCCTCATTAAAATGCAATTCCATTTATATCATTTTTCACATGCGTTTTTCTGGATTCTTTTGTTGTTATTCTGTCTCTCACTGTTCAAATAAACCTACCATTAAAATGATAGACATCATTTCTTTGTCAATTGGCAAATGTACAAAATCAGCAGGGGATCAAATACTTTTTTCCCTCACTGTAGAACTGCCCCTGTAAGGTATTTTACCTTCATCATGATAAATATAACTAATCCCAGTTGTTCCTTGCATCACAGTTCTGACCTTATTCAGGCATTCACATGGAGTTAGTTTCTTCGGATAGGGATCTGCAGGAATTTTCCAGGTGCTCTTCGAGCCAAAAATTCTTAAGAGTACCAACCAGATCACTATCACATAGTTACTATTAAGCTACATGTAAATCAATTTCTGATCATTAAACTCATCAATCATTCCTGTACTTTAAAACAAGTGGTACTGATAGAGCCTCTGTTTTTAGTTAAGAGAAAATGATGTCATCTTGCATTCTGAACATTCTAATCTTTAGACAGACCCCTTTGGTGGACTCCCATGTTGCATTTCACAGAGTGTTTTTCTTAGTGTACCATGTTTGAAGTTTTTAACCTTTTAACCTTTTAACCTTTTAATAAAAGTATTTAGTCAGCCACCAATTGTGCAAGTTCTCTCACTTAAAAAGATGAATTTTCATCATAGGTACACTTCAACTATGACAGACAAAATGAGGAACAAAATCCAGAAAATCACATTGTAGGATTTTTTATGAATTTATTTGCAAATTATGGTGGAAAATAAGTATTTGGTCACATACAAACAAGCAAGATCTCTGGCTCTCACAGACCTGTAACTTCTTCTTTAAGAGGCTCCTCTGTCCTCCACTCGTTACCTGTATTAATGGCACCTGTTTGAACTTGTTATCAGTATAAAAGACACCTGTCCACAACCTCAAACAGTCACACTCCAAACTCCACTATGGCCAAGACCAAAGAGCTGTCAAAGGACACCAGAAACAAAATTGTAGACCTGCACCAGGTTGGGAAGACTGAATCTGCAATAGGTAAGCAGCTTGGTTTGAAGAAATCAACTGTGGGAGCAATTATTAGGAAATGGAAGACATACAAGACCACTGATAATCTTCCTCGATCTGGGGCTCCACGCAAGATCTCACCCGTGGGGTCGAAATGATCACAAGAATGGTGAGCAAAAATCCCAGAACCACACGGGGGACCTAGTGAATGACCTGCAGAGAGCTGGGACCAAAGTAACAAAGCCTACCATCAGTAACACACTACGCCGCCAGGACTCAAATCCTGCAGTGCCAGACGTGTCCCCCTGCTTAAGCCAGTACATGTTCAGGCCCGTCTGAAGTTTGCTAGAGAGCATTTGGATGATCCAGATGAGGATTGGGAGAATGTCATATGGTCAGATGAAACCAAAATATAACTTTTGGTAAAAACTCAACTCGTCGTGTTTGGAGGACAAAGAATGCTGAGTTGCATCCAAAGAACACCATACCTACTGTGAAGCATGGGGGTGGAAACATCATGCTTTGGGGCTGTTTTTCTGCAAAGGGACCAGGACGACTGATCCGTGTAAAGGAAAGAATGAATGGGGCCATGTATCGTGAGATTTTGAGTGAAAACCTCCTTCCATCAGCAAGGGCATTGAAGATGAAACGTGGCTGGGTCTTTCAGCATGACAATGATCCCAAACACACCGCCCGCAACGAAGGAGTGGCTTCGTAGAAGCATTTCAAGGTCCTGGAGTGGCCTAGCCAGTCTCCAGATCTCAACCCCATAGAAAATCTTTGGAGGAGTTGAAAGTCCGTGTTGCCCAGCGACAGCCCCAAAACATCACTGCTCTAGAGGAGATCTGCATGGAGGAATGGGCCAAAATACCAGCAACAGTGTGTGAAAACCTTGTGAAGACTTACAGAAAACGTTTGACCTCTGTCATTGCCAACAAAGGGTATATAACAAAGTATTGAGATAAACTTTTGTTATTGACCAAATACTTATTTTCCACCATAATTTGCAAAGAAATAAATAAAAAATCCTACAATGTGATTTTCTGGATTTTTTTTTCTCATTTCGTCTGTCATAGTTGAAGTGTACCTATGCTGAAAATTACAGGCCTCTCTCATCTTTTTAAGTTGGAGAACTTGCACAATTGGTGGCTGACTAAATACTTTTTTGCCCCACTGTATACTACCGTTCAAAAGTTTGGGGTCACTTAGAAATTTTTAAAAAGTCAAGTAAAATAACATCAAATTGATCAGAAATACAGTGAGACATTGTTAATGTTGCAAATGACTATTGTAGCTGGAAATGGCAGATTTTTTATGGAATATCTACATAGGTGTACACAGGCCCATTATCAACAACCATCACTTCTGTGTTCCAATGGCACATTGTATTAGCTAATCCAAGTTTAGAATTTTAGAAGGGTAATTGATCATTAGAAAACCATTTTGCAATTATGTTAGCACAGCTGAAAACTGTTGTTCTGATTAAAGAAGCAATAAAATGGGTCTTCTTTAGACTAGTTGAGTATCTGGAGCATCAGTATTTGTCGGTTCAAATACAGGCTCAAAATGTCCAGAAATAAAGACCTTTCTTCTGAAACTCGTTAGTCTACTCTTGTTCTGAGAAATGAAGGCTATTCTATGCGAGAAATTGCCAAGAAACTGAAGATCTCGTACAAGGCTGTGTAATACTCCCTTCACAGAACAGCGCAAACTGTCTCTAACCAGAATAGAAAGAGGAGTGGGAGGCCCCGGTGCACAACTGAGCAAGAGGACAAGTACATTAGAGTGTCTAGTTTGAGAAACAGACACCTCACAAGTCCTCAACTGGCAGCTTCATTAAATAGTACCTGCAAAACACCAGGCTCAACTTCAACAGTGAAGAGGTGACTCTGGGATGCTGCCCTTCTAGGCAGAGTTGCAAAGAAAAAGCCATATCTCAGACTGGCCAATAAAAAGAAAAGATTACGCTGGGCAAAAGAACACAGACGCAGGACAGAGGAACTCTGCTTGAAAAATATGAAGAGTGTATTCAGGACATAAAGTTAATTTCTTTGTCAAATTCTTTGCAGTTTTACTTTAGTGCCTTATTTCAAACAGGATGCATGTTTTTTATTCTGTAGGCTTCCTTCTTTTCACTTTGTAGGTTAGTATTGTGGAGTATCTACAATGTTGTTGACCTATCCTCAGTTTTCTCCTATCACAGCCATTAAACTCTGTAACTGTTTATAGTCACCTCATGGTGGTGGTTTCCCTCCTCTCTGGCAACTGAGTTAGGAAGGACACCTGTATCTTTGTAGTGACTTGGTGTATTGATACACCATCCAACGTGTAATTAACTTCTTAGGGAGCGGCTGCATAGGTGACGGTTTTGGAGAGTCTGGCATGCCCAAAGTAAAATGCATGCCACTCAGGCCCAGAAAATAGGATATGCACATAATTAGTACTATTGGACAGGAAACACTCTGAAGTTTCTAAGAGTGTTAAAATAATGTATGTGAGTATAACAGAATTGATATAGCAGGCGAAAACCAGAGGAAAATCCATCCGGATTTGCAGTTTTTTTTGTAAATGAGCATCTTCTCCATTGTGCCTATTGCGTACAACTTTATGTAGGACTGAGACTGCAGTACCTATGGCTTCCACTAGATGTCAACAGTCTATATACAAAGTTTGGGAATTCTAGGAGTGACCAGAACAGATAGGAACAGAAAATTGTCAGGCGACCACTTTTGTAAACAAGGTTTGACGCGCGCAAGATTGTGAATAGCGCACCACTTTATTTTTCTTTCCTATCGTTCATGTTATCGTCCGGTTGAAATATTACAGCAAATATACTTAAGGATACATAAAAAATGGTGTTTGATTTGTTTGTAGAAAGTGTATAGGTATAATTTGAACGTGTTCTCTTCACGGTTCAATGGGCGACTCAACGGTGGATTTTATGATCATAACGCGCCAACCAAACTGAGATTTATGGATATAATAAATGACTTTTTCTAACAAAAGAAGCATGGATTGTCTTCATTGGACACTTGGGAAGCCCTCAGCAGAAGTTCATCAAAGGTAAGCAATTTTATATTAGCGATTTTATGCGTTTTGTGAGACCCGTGTTTGGTTATGGATTTATGCTAATGCATAAATATTAGAGGTGCTACCCTCAAACAATCAACGCTGTGATATTGCCAAGAATCCAAGCTTTTGATGACTATGCAAAACTTGTATATTGATGAATATTTAATAATTCAACTTTTGGATTTTGAATCTAGCGCCCCACCACTCCGTAAGTAGTTAATAACTTTACCATGCTCAAAGAGATATTCAATGTCTGCTTTTAAATGTATTGACCCATCTACCAATAGGTGCCCTTCTTTGCTGGACATTGGAAAACCTGGTCTTTGTGGTTGAATCTGTGTTTGAAATTCAATGCTCGACTGAGGGACCTTACCAGTGGCAATTTTAGCATGTACAAACTGTTAGGGCCTACATAATGCTGTCCCAACAGCAGATCTTTCTTTACAGTACCATGGAGTGACTCCTTACCACTGCTACACCTGGCTATCTGCGGAGCCTTGTTTGGCAGCGAAACAGTTAATTCAGCCTTATTTACTGCCTTTAAAAAAAACATAGCTGATATGGCTGACTTGCTTAAACAAATGTGGTTCTACTGATAACTGAGATGTACAAACTATGGCATAAGTGGACGATAAGAGGCAATCCTTCATTTTGATGAAGACATAAATGAGCGAGCTAGGACCGACGTAGTCAATATAACTATTTGTTCAGCACTTTTGAAACAACAAGAGAATTCAGAACATGGGCCATTCTTACAATATTCTCCCTGTACACCAAGTCAGAACGGTAGGATAAATAAAGTGGGCACATAAGTAGACAATGAAATCTTACAATATTCAATGATTACATTTACAACAGGCTATAGGCTGCTTGTACATCACCAAGTCAGAACAGCAGACTAAATTATGAGGGGAAAGGGACCACATTATTAGGGTGAGGAACATGGGCTACTAACAGTTTACTACACAACAAACACTTAGTATTACTTTCTTAGCTACAGAATACATGTCTCCTTGGCATATTACATAATTAATGCAGCAGCATACAACACATTTTTGGACTGACCTTGTTGTGGTGTGCTCACTTGAACAGGAAGGTGGCACAGCAGTCCTTCTTGTGGGCAAATGTTGTAATCAAAGTCTGGCATACTCTGGATTTATGGTGCCTTCAAGACAACTGGGAAATCAGGTTGAATCATGACATCAGTGATTTTCTTTTTCTCCAGAGTTCACAGTTGTCTTGAGCTCACTGAAGTCTGAGATTTCCAAGTTCCAAGTTTCCAGTTCTTTTGACCGCGGCAGAAGTCATGCTGGATTGACAGCATGGCCAATGTGTTCAACCTATTTTGCCCATGGCATGTAAATGTTTATCCTTTTAAGCTTGGTAAAGAGACCCTTAAACTCAGACTTGGACCACACACCCACTCCAGTGAATAGCATACTAGTGATTGCTTTGCAACACTTGCAGATAGCCACTGATTCCTTCCAAACCACTCGTTGTTGGGTCTATACATGCCCAATTCCCCCTGAAATAACAAAATATTACGTTTTACAGTCAAAACCTGTCACACCCTGATCTGTTTCACCTGTCCTTGTGATTGTCTCCACCCCCCTCCAGGTGTCACCTATGTTACCTAATACCCTTAGTGTATTGATACCTGTGTTCTCTGTTTGTCTGTTGCCAATTCATCTTGTCTTGCCAAGTCAACCAGCGTATTTCCAAGCTGCTGTTTTTCCTAGTCTCTCATTTCTAGTCCTCCCGGTTCTGACATTTGCCTGCCCTGACACTGAGCCCGCCTGCCTGACTATTCTGCCTGCCCCTGACCTCGAGTCTGCCGCCCTGTACCGTTTGGACCCTGACCTGGCTATGAACTCTTGCTTGTCCTCGACCTGCCTCTTGCCTGTCCCACGTTGTTCATTAAATATCAGACTCTAACCATCTGCCTCCCTTGTCTGAATCTGGGTCTTGCCTTGTGTCGTTATAAAACCACTGATTTAAACATATCTAAAGGCTAATGGATAATGGTAAAATCATCTGTAAGATCATCTTGATCGAGTATATCCATAACCCAACTCAACTTCAATCTATTGAAATAAGAATGAATCTGCTATGATTATATATATACAGTTGAAGTCGGACGTTTACATACACCTTAGCCAAGTACATTTAAGGTCAGTTTTTCACAATTCCTGACATTTAATCCTAGTAAAAATTCCCTGTCTTAGGTCAGTTAGGATCACCACTTTATTTTAAGAATGTGAAATGTCAGAATAGTAGTAGAGAGAATTATTTATTTCAGCTTTTATTTATTTCATCACATTCCCAGTGGGTCAGAAGTTTACATACACTCAATTAGTATTTGGTAGCATTGCCTTTAAATTGTTTAACTTGGGTCAAACGTTTCGGATAGCCTTCCACAAGCTTCCCACAATAAGTTGGGTGAATTTTCGCCCATTCCTCCTGACGGAGCTGGTGTAACTGAGTAAGGTTTGCAGGCCTCCTTGCTCGCACACGCTTTTTCAGTTCTGCCAACACATTATCTACGGGATTGAGGTCAGGGCTTTGTGATGGCCACTCCAATACCTTGACTTTGTTGTATGCTGGGGGTCATTGTCCATTTGGAAGACACAATTGCGACCAAGCTTTAACTTCCTGACTGATGTCTTGAGATGTTGCTTCAATATAGCCACATAATTTTCTTCCCTCATGATGCCATCTATTTTATGAAGTGCACCAATCCCTCCTGCAGCAAAGCACCCCCACAACATGATGCTGCCATCCCCGTGCTTCACGGTTGGGATGGTGTTCATCGGCTTGCAAGCCTCCCCCTTTTTCCTCCAAACATAACGATGGTCATGACGGCCAAAACATTCTATTTTTGTTTCATCAGACCAGAGGACATTCTCCAAAAAGTAAGATCTTTGTCCCCATGTGCAGTGGCTCCAAAACTGGACTTGTTTTACTGTGGATATAGATACTTTTGTACCGGTTTCCTCCAGCATCTTCACAGTGTCCTTTCCTGTTGTTCTGGGATTGATTTGCACTTTTCGCTCCAAAGTATGTTCATCTCTAGAAGACAGAACGCGTCTCCTTCCTGAGCGGTATGACGGCTGCGTGGTCCCATGGTGTTTATACTTACTATTCTTTGTACAGATGAACGTGGTACATTCAGGCGTTTGGAAATTGCTCCCAAGGATGAACCACTTGTGGAGGTCTACCATTTTATTTCTGAGATCTTGGCTGATTTCTTTTGATTTTCCCATGATGTCAAGCAAAACGGCACTGAGTTTGAAGGTAGGCCTTGAAATACATCCACAGGTACACCTCCAATTGACTCAAATGGTGTCAATTAGCCTATCAGAAGCTTCTAAAGCCATTACATGATTTTCGGGAATTTTCAGAGTTTTTTAAAGGCACAGTCAACTTAGTGTATGTAAACTTCTGACCCACTGGAATTGTGATACAGTGAATTATAAGTGAAATAATCTGTCTGTAAACAATTGTTGGAAAAATTACTTGTGTCATGCACAAAGTAGATGTCCTAACCGACTTGCCAAAACTATAGATTGTTAACAAGAAATTTGTGGAGTGGTTAAAAAAGTTTTAATGACTTTAAAACTTCCGACTTCAACTGTATATATATTTTTTTTATAAATATATTTATATACACTACCAGTCAAAAGTTTTAGAACACCTACTCATTTAAGGGGTTTTCTGTATTTTTACTATTTTCTACATAAATTAGAGGCACTGCATTTTCCAAATGTGACTGCTAAGATATTTTCTTATAACACAGGCATCATGGATTCAATGTATTGAAAATGAAGGCAAATATGTAAAATAGACCCATTAAACATTATATTTAAACAATTATAATAATGTCAACAATGTATTGTTTAAAAAAAATCTGTTGAACACAGACTTCTGCACTTGATCTTATTTAGGCCTATTTTAATGTAACATTTCCTTGAGTGTCCTGAAAGGCATCTGCCAAACAAAATGTATATAATTTATTATTAACATATCAAATTGGCTAAGTAAGAAGATGGGATGAAATTAGCATGTTTTAATGGAAGCTGATGGACCATGTCAAAAAACATGGCATTTCGCACAATTACCAGATGGGCCAATCCATTTCTTGCCCAGTGGGCCTGTCTAATTTAGTTTTTTTTGGGGCTTGAAGGAAAAGAATGGGCCGGTGTGGGGGCCTCAAGGAAAAGAATGTTAGCAATGCCAGAGACGATTTTTTATCCCAGTCCACCCCTGCAAACATTGGAGATGACTTGTAGTAATAAAATATTTCACAGCTGCCTGGCAGTATTTGGAGGCTCCAACAAAGGCATAATAAACATATAAACGTGTTAACATTTTTGATAACAAGTCTTAGGAGGACTATTGAAATGGATGGGGTTTGACTATTACATTATTTGGACAATAACTAAGATGCCATGCCCTGACCATTTACGCCAAGGACTTGATGGTTTATGAGTTCTTAAAATGTATAGAGTTCTTAAAATGTATGTTGTTCATGTAGTGCAAAATCTGATACAATCATTTGAAATCTGATCTCTCCTAAAAAATAGCCGCTGATACCTGCAACAGTCAACCATCCAAGACAATTCACCTCAAAAACCCTCTAGACACAACACTGGACAAAATAGCAAAACATCTAGGAAGACTTTCACTTCAGGGAAAACACACTTAGACAAGATCAGACGTTTGTATCACAAATATAAACAGTTCCTCTATGGGAAAGAAGAATCTAAGCAGCGGCTGGCTCAGTATCAGCTATCTGCACAGCTGTGTCTTTCAGACTCCATGTGGTGCTTCCTGTTGGAGAGGAAGCTGTTTGAGCCTAGATGGAGGACACAGGGAGACTCCTCTCCTCCTTTACCTGCAGGAGCAAGACGGGTGTACACAAGAGAGTAAAGCACTCTAATGACTTGTGACTGAGAGAATTAACAGACTACTAGACTAATGAGGTACACCTTTATTACAAAGGTCAATTAAAATCAGTTGTCAATTCCGAGGCTTCCTGTAAGTGTAATCTGTGCTACTAAGCCTCCCAGCATGGCTAAACAACACTTGACATTACAGATGAACTATACTCAGATATCATTACTGGATTATAGTGACTATTCACATGGGAAATTAAAAGTAGAAAATGGTAATTCAAATACTTGGAACTACTGTTATCTGCATACTGTATTACCATTTACTGTACACTGTTCAGTATTCTCATGTTTTTCTTTTCCAGTGTCTGGGACATGGGAGGGACAGGTAATGACAGGAGCAGATGAGGACAGGCTTTAATTCATGACTGCGGACCCGACTGCTTCACTTTAATGAGTCAGTTGGAGAGCTCTTGGCCTTCCTCCTTATACTCATTCAATTGGTGTTGCTGCTCTCCTGTTGGTTTTGGAACCTCAGTGGAAAACTAGTGTCTGAACGCTAAATGCTTGACCTTTGAGGACAGCCCCCTTCTAGTTCTGAAAGACCAAATCATTCCTTCCTGAAGTGTTGCTTGGCAGATTACTAATTAAATACTTTTTGCACCATTTTCAGTTAAGTCAAGCAATTTGTGTGTATTTGGTGGTTCTGACCATTTTGTTTTACATCGAAACTTTCCAGAAACAGTATTTGTGTCAAGATGAACAGTACACATGGAAAAGGTTACGACATCAGGAACGCATCGGATGTAAGGCTGCATGAAGAATGCAATTGTAAGGAGATTTTACACACAGCAGTAACCTCAGTATAAATGGATGAGGAATTCCGGTTCAGTAACTCCATTCTGGTTCCTCCATTCCAAAGGTATCAAGTGCATTAAATAAGTTCTTCCATTGTCCTCCTCTGGAAAAATGGTGTTCTGTAATGCCTCCACATTAAATAATAGTAGAAAAATTTAATCCCTTCAATATCCAATATTCGATGCATTACTGGGTATTTCTTCACATTTCCAGTCTTGAAACTCACAAAAGAGAAATATAATGTATTTTTTAAATAAATGCCAAACCACATTCTTGAATTAAAACTAGATAGAAGTAACTACAGACTGCATAAAACAATCATTCAGAGAGCAATGGTGATATTAAGGTGGTTTACTCCAACCACACATCTTCGACAAGCGCAGTGTTCATAATTTTCCAACTTACAACAAAACTTAATCAAGAGTTCGCCACTTCTAATCTGTTGTGTTTCTTTTAAAATTACCATAAGTGTGTGCACATTTACCCTACAACAACTGTAACACATTACAGTATATCATCAAAAGGCACTGACCATTAGATTTTCCACATGTATGTTCTCATGTTAGTTTTTATGAGTAATGTCCTTTTCTGAGCCTTAATTCCAACAACTCCTCATACTAGCCTTTTCATAGACCTCTTAAAAATAGAGTTTGCTTCTCAATCCCTTTTAATGCATTTTTCAATACTTGATACATTTCGCTCATGGACTGTCCAATGTCCATGCATGTCCCAATTATTTTAGCCTGTTTTGGCCTAAAATTATGTCTGGTGCTTTATGCAACGACATCCTATAAATCTGACCATTTGATTAATAGCTTACAATTAATTGTAAATTGTTAAACAAAGATACAAAGACAACTTCTCAAAAGTTCTTTAAACTTGTACTCAGCTCTGTGGTTCGATTGTAAATCAGAAACTTGTGGGAACCACTGTGGTTATGGTTCCATCTCTTTGAACCTCCATTTACACAGACAGACAGGGTGTTTTGACTTTCCAATGTGTCTGACATTATGTCTCCACTAGGATCTGTCCTCAGGGGGTCGATGTGAATTTAGTACTGTCATATCACACCAGGGAGAAAAGCCTTTGAAACATGCAAAGGCAGGCATCTTAGTGATGATATTATTCTTGTAAGAGGGTACATCAAAGCAGTGTGGTAGACTGTTTGGAATCAAATGTAATATCAAGTTACTTATTCAATAGAAAGTTAATCTAACCACATACTGTACCTATCAGTCCTCATATGGTAAGATATTGACATAGGTCCTACTCGCTGTCTTCTACCTGTGACTGACGGTTGTCCTCTGTGAAAAAAGAAGGAAAGGTCACCCAGTCAGATCTTCGGGAGTCAATTTGTGTTGAGTGTTATGAGTCAAATCAAAAGACAATTTTTCATCATATGTACATGTTGTTGGACAATGAGCTTTATGAATGGAATTTAAAAGTGCAACGAGGACAAGAGATTTTATTTTAAGGAATTCTATTTTCGGAACATAAAACAGTCCATGTCATTAGGAAGCATGGCACACATGTCATTCCTTCCGGCAGAACAAATAGAGTATAATCAACTAAATCTGTGTTGTAGTCTACAGAGAAATGTTGACATGTTTGCAGGTCTGAGCCATATGAAGCTAGTACATTGACTGACAATGAGGGAGACAACTGGAAGGGAATTAGGGAGCCAGTAAAGATCTCACACAACCATAGTCTCTGAGACATAGCCCACTTGAAACACTTGCCACAAATTATGGCAGATTCTGACAAACAAAAAGACAGTAACCAGACATGGTGACTAGTACCAGGATGTTGATACAACTGAGTTGGACTTATTTGTGTATAGACAATATAATTTCATGATTTAGGGCTATGGTTGGTTATGATGGTTTTATAAAGAATAATGAAATAGCCATTGTTTAGTCTACTATTAGTAGTCATGATTCAGAAATGCTGAGGGGTCAGGCTTTGAAGTGCATGGAATGTGGCGTTTTTTGTAGAATGTTTTACTTATTTCCATAGTATACTCCCTTCCTAATCAGAACAGTAGTGCATATCGGCTTCAAAGAACAGTTGGTTTTGACACAAATCTGTATGTTTATACTGCGGTTAACATCTTAAAAGCAGAGGGGATTGTTTTTTACTGCACTTAACAATATCTTATAAACAAAGGTCTTTTAGTTTTACTTCTCTGATTCTCATACTTCCTTTGATAGTTAAAGATCAAAACCCCTAAACGGTTAGGTTACGTACATTAGTGGATATGGTATTCGGATTACAAATGTTTTTTAACTGTGCCTCAGTACGTTTTCTCAGATTGTTCATGGCTAACACGTATCATCTGGTCACAAAACCCTACCTGCAGGCAGTTTAGCACTCACTGTTATAAGCAGGGCTCTATCAAATAAAAAGCTTGTATCTAATTTATTTGAAGATCCAAGAAGCAAATAAAATGTTTTTAATAAGCCATTTTGCAGCCGTTAATGTTTGCATCCAGGCGGAGAGTGTGAAAACACTTGGATCCTTTGACTGCTGAGAATCGAGTGTTTTCAACAGTTTCCCATGTCTGCTGGGGTAGCAATATTGACCTCCAATTGCCTCTTCTCCCACTCTTTCTCCAGGCCTTGTTTCTATACAGTGAGGGGAAAAAAGTATTTGATCCCCTGCTGATTTTGTTTGTTTGCCCGCTGACAAATAAATGATCAGTCTATAATTTTAATGATAGATTGATTTGAAAAGTGAGAGACAGAATAACAACAAAAAAATCCAGAAAAACACATGTGAAAAATTGTATAAATGGAATTGCATTTTAATGAGGGAAATAAGTATTTGACCCCTCTGCAAAACATGACTTCAATCACAGAGGTCAGACGTTTCTTGCAGTTGGCCACCAGGATAGCACACATCTTAGGAGGGATTTTGTCCCACTCCTCTTTGCAGATCTTCTCCAAGTCATTAAGGTTTCGAGGCTGACGTTTGGCAACTCGAACATTCAGCTCCCTCCACAGATTTTCTATGGGATTTAGGTCTGGAGACTGGCTAGGCCACTCCAGGACCTTTATGTGCTTCTTCTTGAGCCACTCCTTTGTTGCCTTGGCCGTGTGTTTTGGGTCATTGTCATGCTGGAATACCCATCCAAGACCCATTTTCAAGGTTCTCACCCAAGATTTGACGGTACATGGCCCCGTCCATCGTCCCTTTGATGCGGTGAAGTTGTCCTGTCCCCTTAGCAGAAAAACACCCCCAAAGCATAATGTTTACACCTACATGTTTGACGAAGGGGATGGTGTTCCTGGGGTCATAGGCAGCATTCCTCCTCCTCCAAACACGGCGAGTTGAGTTGATGCCAAAAAGCTCCATTTTGGTCTCATCTGACCACAACACTTTCACCCAGATGTCCTCTGAATCATTCAGATGTTCATTGGCAAACTTCAGACGGGCATGTATATGTGCTTTCTTGAGCAGGGGGACCTTACGGGCGCTGCAGGATTTCAGTCCTTCACGGCGTAGTGTGTTACCAATTGTTTTCTTGGTGACTATGGTCCCAGCTGCCTTGAGATCATTGACAAGATCCTCCCGTGTAGTTCTGGGCTGATTCCTCACCGTTCTCATGATCATTGCAACTCCACGAGGTGAGATCTTGCATGGAACCCCAGGCCGAGGGAGATTGACAGTTCTTTTGTGTTTCTTCCATTTGCAAATAATCGCACCAACTGTTGTCACCTTCTCACCAAGCTGCTTGGCCATGGTCTTGTAGCCAATTCCAGCCTTGTGTAGGTCTACAATCTTGTCCCTGACATCCTTGGAGAGCTCTTTGGTCTTGGCCATGGTGGAGAGTTTGGAATCGGATTGATTGATTGCTTCTGTGGACAGGTGTCTTTTATACAGGTAACAAATCTCAGCTCGTTACCTGTATAAAAGACACCTGGGAGACAGAAATCTTTCTGATTGAGAGTGGGTCAAATACTTATTTCCCTCATTAAAATGCAATTCCATTTATATTATTTTTCACATGCGTTTTTCTGGATTCTTTTGTTGTTATTCTGTCTCTCACTGTTCAAATAAACCTACCATTAAAATGATAGACTAATCATTTCTTTGTCAGTGGGCAAACGTACAAAATCAGCAGGGGATCAAATACTTTTTTCCCTCACTGTAGAACTGCCCCTGTAAGGTATTTTACCTTCATCATGATAAATATAACTAATCCCAGTTGTTCCTTGCATCACAGTTCTGACCTTATTCAGGCACTCACATGGAGTTAGTTTCTTCGGATAGGGATCTGCAGGAATTTTCCAGGTGCTCTTCGAGCCAAAAATTCTTAAGAGTAACAACCAGATCACTATCACATATTTACTATTAAGCTACATGTAAATCAATTTCTGATCATTAAACTCATCAATTATTGCTGTACTTTAAAACAAGTGGTACTGATAGAGCCTCTGTTTTTAGTTAAGAGAAAATGATGTCATCTTGCATTCTGAACATTCTAATCTTTAGACAGACCCCTTTGGTGGACTCCCATGTTGCATTTCACAGAGTGTTTTTCTTAGTGTACCATGTTTGAAGTTTTTAACCTGAACCTTGTGGTCATGCCAATATAATAAAGGCTTTTAAACTTTCCACAATTTAAAGAGCGCCTGGGAAACTGAAATAAGCTCTAATAACTCCAAAGAGCACCTTGTTCAAACACACACCCAAGCACTGCTCATAACTTTGCTTTCAATTCTAAGTGTCTTTGATGGGTACATCCCTGTTCCAAGTCTGCATGTTTTGTTTTAGTTTTCTTTTAGGGGTAGATCAACTTTAACATTGCAGATAGATTGTAGCTTCAATCAATGTCATTGTCTTCATCATTTCCAAACCCTCATGTATATTTTTTGTAAATAAATATATTTATATACACTACAGGTCAAAGGTTTTAGAACACCTACTCATTTAAGGGTTTTCTTTATTTTTACTATTTTCTACATTGTAGAATAATAGTGAAGACATCAAAACTATGAAATAACACATATGGAACCATGTAGTAACCAAAAAAGTGTTAAACAGATCAAAACATATTTTATATTTGAGATTCTTCAAAGTAGCCACCCTTTGCCTTGATGACAGCTTTGCACACTCCTGGCATTCCCTCAACCAGCTTCATTAACTTGTTAGGGAGTGGCAGCTGAGGGGTTGGTTTTGGAGAGCCTGGCGTGCCCAAAGTAAAATGCCTCCCATTCAGGCCCAGAAAATAGGATATGCACATATTTGGTACCATTGGATAGGAAACACTCAGAATTTTCCAAAACTGTTAACCATTTGTCTGTGAGTAAAACAGAACACATATAGCAGGCGAAACCCCGAGGAATTTCTGTCCTGGAAAAAGTGATTTTGACACATTGCTCATTTGGGAACCCCTCCCTCATGAAAATGACCATATAAGGGCATATGAATGCAGTACCCATCGCTTCCTTTAGATGTCAACAGTCTCGAGACAGTGTAAAATTTCATTTTGGATTAATTAGACCAGAGAAGAAGAGCAAACCAGGAAGTGACCTTTTTATGTAAACAGTACCCAGTGCACGCGCCCGACAAGGCATGCAGTGTCTTTTTTACCGTCTTTATCGATCAGTTTATATTCCGGTTGATTTATAATAGTAAATATACGTAAAAGTGTTCCTAAGGATACATTTAAAACTATGTTTGATTGTTCTTGGACAAGTTTATAGGTATAAGATGAACGAGTTTGCGTCACGTTTCAATGGAGTAGTGGAGGCTGTCGTTTCTGATTATAACGCGCGAACCAAATGGAGGATTTATGGATAAAATACATTACTTTTTCTAACAAAAGAACCATGGATTGTCTTCGTTGGACACTTAGGATGACCTCAGCAGAAGTTCTTCAACAGGTAATTGATTTGTTTTCGCTGTGAAATGTGTTATGTGTGTGCCGTGATGGCTAATCGATTCATGGCTATGGGAAAAATATGTGAGGTGCTACCCTCAAACAATGAAATGTGCTGCTTTCGCCGTAAAGCCTTTTTGAAATCTGACAACGCTGTGATATTGCCAAGAAACAGAGCTTTTGATGAGTATGGAACACTTGTATATTGGTGGATGTTTAATAATTCAACTTTTGGATTTTGAATTTGGCGCCTTACATTTCACCTGGTAGTGTCGGGAGCAGCCCGCTAGCGCCCCAGCAATCCCTGAGAGTTTTTTTTTTATCAATTAGTATATTTGAGTTTAACCACAATACTTACAGTGGGGCAAAAAAGTATTTAGTCAGCCACCAATTGTGCAAGTTCTCCAACTTAAAAATATGAGAGAGGCCTGTAATTTTCATTTCCATTTCAATAGTCCTCCTAAGACTTGTTATCAAAATTGTTAACACGTTTATATGTTTATTATGCCTTTGTTGGAGCCTCCAAATACTGCCAGGCAGCTGTGAAATATTTTATTACTGCAAGTCATCTCTAATGTTTGCAGGGGTGGACTGGGATAAAAAATAGTCTCTGGCATTGCTAACATTCTTTTCCTTGAGGCCCCCACACCGGCCCATTCTTTTCCTTCAAGCCCCCCCCCAAAAAAATAAAACTAAATTAGACAGGCCCACTGGGCAAGAAATGTATTGGCCCATCTGGTAATTGTGCGAAATGCCATGTTTTTTGACATGGTCCATCAGCTTCCATTTATTAGTCAGCCACCAATTGTGCAAGTTCTCCAACTTAAAAAGATGAGAGAGGCCTGAGAGAGGCCTGTAATTTTCATCATAGGTACACTTCAACTATGACAGACGAAATGAGAAAAAGAAATCCAGAAAATCACATTGTAGGATTTTTTATTTATTTATTTGCAAATTATGGTGGAAAATAAGTATTTGGTCAATAACAAAAGTTTATCTCAATACTTTGTTATATACCCTTTGTTGGCAATGACAGAGGTCAAACGTTTTCTGTAAGTCTTCACAAGGTTTTCACACACTGTTGCTGGTATTTTGGCCCATTCCTCCATGCAGATCTCCTCTAGAGCAATGATGTTTTGGGGCTGTCGCTGGGCAACACGGACTTTCAACTCCCTCCAAAGATTTTCTATGGGGTTGAGATCTGGAGACTGGCTAGGCCACTCCAGGACCTTGAAATGCTTCTACGGCCACTCCTTCGTTGCCCGGGCGGTGTGTTTGGGATCATTGTCATGCTGAAAGACCCAGCCACGTTTCATCTTCAATGCCCTTGCTGATGGAAGGAGGTTTTTACTCAAAATCTCACGATACATGGCCCCATTCATTCTTTCCTTTACACGGATCAGTCGTCCTGGTCCCTTTGCAGAAAAACAGCCCCAAAGCATGATGTTTCCACCCCATGCTTCACAGTAGGTATGGTGTTCTTTGGATGCAACTCAGCATTCTTTGTCCTCCAAACACGACGAGTTGAGTTTTTACCAAAAAGTTATATTTTGGTTTCATCTGACCATATGACATTCTCCCAATCCTCATCTGGATCATCCAAATGCGCTCTAGCAAACTTCAGACGGGCCTGAACATGTACTGGCTTAAGCAGGGAGACACGTCTGGCACTGCAGGATTTGAGTCCCTGGCGGCGTAGTGTGTTACTGATGGTAGGCTTTGTTACTTTGGTCCCAGCTCTCTGCAGGTCATTCACTAGGTCCCCCCGTGTGGTTCTGGGATTTTTGCTTACAGTTCTTGTGATCATTTTGACCCCACGGGGTGAGATCTTGCGTGGAGCCCCAGATCGAGGAAGATTATCAGTGGTCTTGTATGTCTTCCATTTCCTAATAATTGCTCCCACAGTTGATTTCTTCAAACCAAGCTGCTTACCTATTGCAGATTCAGTCTTCCCAACCTGGTGCAGGTCTACAATTCTGTTTCTGGTGTCCTTTGACAGCTCTTGGCCATAGTGGAGTTTGGAGTGTGACTGTTTGAGGTTGTGGACAGGTGTCTTTTATACTGATAACAAGTTCAAACAGGTGCCATTAATACAGGTAACGAGTGGAGGACAGAGGAGCCTCTTAAAGAAGAAGTTACAGGTCTGTGAGAGCCAGAAATCTTGCTTGTTTGTATGTGACCAAATACTTATTTTCCACCATAATTTGCAAATAAATTCATTAAAAATCCTACAATGTGATTTTCTGGATTTTTTTTCCTCATTTTGTCTGTCATAGTTGAAGTGTACCTATGATGAAAATTACAGGCCTCTCTCATCTTTTTAAGTGAGAGAACTTGCACAATTGGTGGCTGACTAAATACTTTTTTGCCCCACTGTATAGTATTATTTGTTCTGTCTTTTCTGGTGGACTAAACTGAAATTGTAACCAACTTTCTATGGCTTGTTTTAAAAATAATGATATTTTGGAGATTATTTCATTTTCAAATAACCCGAAAGTGAAAGGATGTAATATGAATAAAGGGAAAAAGGCCATTCTTGAACATGGGGTGAGACATTCTTATTATTTTGCTAGAGAACCAGTTTGGATTTAAGTATAACTTTTGTATGACTGACGCCTTCAGGGAGATGTCTAATGCCTTAATATTTAATCATTTCTGCCACACGAAGTCATATTCATTATATAAATAGGGCCTTTTAATTTTGTCTGGCTTGCCATTCCAAATAAAATGTTATATTTTGCTCATATAATAAAAAAAACAGGTCACTAGGTGTAGGCAAGACCATAAGCAAATAGGTAAACTGGGATATGACTAAAGAGTTAACTTCATAGCGGAGCGGCAGCAGAGGTGACGGTTTTGGAGAGTCTGGCGTGCCCAAAGTAAAATGCCTGCCACTCAGGCCCAGAAAATAGGATATGCACATAATTAGTACTATTGGATAGGAAACACTCTGAAGTTTCTAAAAGCCTTTTTGAAATTTGACAACGCTGTGATATTGCCAAGAAACAGAGCTTTTGATGACTATGCAACACTTGTATATTGATGAATATTTAATAATTCAACTTTTGGATTTTGAATTTGGCGCCTTACATTTCACCGGGTAGTGTCGGGAGTGGGGCGCTAGCGCGCCGATACTCCCGAAGCAGTTAATTAGGCTGATTTTTCCACAAATAGACAAGTATTTTCCTTTCCATGGTAGTAAGATCGTATCTATTTTTGCTAACTTTATAATAAAATGTATTGGAGTGAGATCATATATTTCTTTCAGGATATCGATACCGAGTATATCCACATCCCCATCAGACCATTTTATTGGTAAACTACACGATAATGTAAAAGTTTAATTTTTTAGAGATCCAAAATGTACTATAGTACACTTTGGTTTTAATCCAGAGAGGTTAGAAAAAGTATCTAGATTCTCTATAAGGCTGTGGAAGGATACAAATTGTGGATTTAAAAGAAAACATGAATCGTCAGCGTACATTGACACCTTTGTTTTTAAGCCCTGGATTTCTAACCCACTAATATTATTGTTGGATCTGATTTATTTTAACAGCTAACATTTTGATGGAAATAATAAATAGATATTCCGATAGTGGACAACCTTGTTTGTTACTCCTCTTGACAGTTTAAAACTTTCTGAGAAGTAGCCATTATTTATTATTTTACACCTAGGGGTTACTATACATAACTTTTACCCATTTTAAAAGAAATTCTCCAAAATCGAAATATTCCAGATATTTACAGTGCCTTCGGAGAGTATTCAAACCCCCTGACTTTTTCCACATTTTGTTACATTACAGCCTTAATCTAAAATGGATTAAAATGGATTAAATATAAACAATACCCCATAATGACAAAGCCAAAACAAGTTGTTAGAAATGTTTGCAAATGTATTCAAAAAATAAAACAGAAAAATATTATTTACATAAGTATTCAGACCCTTTGATATGAGACTCGAAGTTGAGATCAGGTGCATCCTGTTTCCATTGATGATCCTTGAGATGTTTCTACAACTTGATTGGAGTCCACCTGTGTTAAATTCAATTGATTGGACATGATTTGGAAAGGCACACACCTGTCTATATAAGGTCCTGCAGTTCACAGTGCATGTCAGAGCAAAACCAATCCATCAGGTCGAAGAAATTGTTCGTAGAGCTCCGAGACAGGATTGTGTCGAGGCACAGATTTAGGGAAGGGTACCAAAAAATGTCTGCAGCATTGAAGGTCCCCAAGAACACATCATTCTTAAATGGAAGGAGTTTGGAACAACCCAGACTCTTCCTAGAGCTGGCTGCCTGGCCAAACTGAGCAATCAAGGGAGAAGGACCTTGGTCAGGGAGGTGACCTAGAACCTGATGGTCACTCAGACAGAGCTCTAGAGTTCCTCTGTGGAGATGGGAGAACCTTCCAGAAGGACAATCTCTGCAGCACTCCACCAATCAGGCCTTTACGGTAGAGGGGCCAGACGGAAGGCACTCTTCAGTAAAAGGCACATGACAGTCTGCTTGGAGTTTGCCAAAAGGCACCTAAAGACACTCAGACCATGAGAAACAATATTCTTTGCTCTGATGAAACCAAGATTGAACTCTTTGGCCTGAATGCGAAGCTTCACGTCTGGAGGAAACATGGCACCATCCCTACGGTGAAGCATGGTGGTGGCAGCATCATGCTGTGGGGTTGTTTTTCATTGGCAGGGAATGGGAGACTAGTCAGGACCAAGGGAAAGATGAACGGAGCAAAGTACAGAGAGATCCTTGCTGAAAACCTCCTTCAGAGCAGGTTTGGGGCGAAGGTTCACCTTCCAACAGGACAACGACCCTAAGCACACAGCTAACACAACGCAGGAGTGGATTCAGGACCAGTCTCTGAATGCTCTTGTGGCCCAACCAGAGCCCGGACTTGAACCAGATCGAATATCTCTGGAGAGACCTAAAAATAGCTGTGCAGCAACTCTCCTCATCCACCCTGACGTAGCTTGAGACCATCTGCAGAGAAGAATGGGAGAAACTCCCCAAATACAAGTGTGCCAAGCTTGTAGCGCCATACCAAAGAAGACTAAATGCTGTAATTGCTGCCAAAGGTGCTTCAACAAAGTACTGAGTAAAGAGTCTGAATATTTATAAAAATGTATTATTTCCGGTTTTTATATTTAATAAATTAACAAAAATGTCTAATAACCTGTTTTTGCTTTGTCATTATGGGGTATTGTGTGTAGATAGATTGAACAATTTAATCAATTTTAGAATAAGGCTGTAAAGTAACAAAATGTGGAAAAAGTCAAGGGGTCTGAATTCTTTCCGAAGGCACTGTATGTATAAACTCCATTTGTACTTAAAGGGCTAGGCGTCCCGCTAGCGGGACAACTTCCGGTGAAACTGGAGGGCGCACAATTCAAATAAATAATCATACAAATTATGGATATTAAACATTTAGGTACTTATATAAGTGTCTTATATCGTTTGAAAACTTAAATTCTTGTTAATCTAACTGCACTGTCCGATTTACAGTAGCTATTACAGCGAAAACATGCCATGCAATTGTTTGAGGACGGCGCCCCACATCAAAATATTTCTCCACCAGCACAGGTTTCATAAATTCACAAATAGCGATTAAATATTCACTTACTGTAAGTGTCCGGGGTGTGTGGAAGGAGTCAGGCGCAGGAGATATGCAAAAATGAGTATATTTTAATGTAGTCGCCAGAGAACATACAGGCACACTAGTAGATATATACTCATACAAACCAAAACCCCAAAATAAACACGGGTATGATTTCATAACCCGGAGTACCGAATAAACAAAACAAATGCCCTACACAGAGCACAGAGTAAACTGGTAGCAACCTACACAGTCAAAGACAAAACAATCATGCACAAGGGAAGACGGGAAAAGGAGGAAATTATAACAGGGGCGTGATTGGGAGAAAATACAAAACAGGTGTGAACAATCAAAACCAACACAATTAGACACACAGGAAGGAATCGGTGATGGTTAGAAAACCGGTGACGACGAACGCCGAACACCGCCCGAACAGGAAGAGGGACCGACTTCGGCTGAAGTCGTGACACTTACTTTTCGAAAATCTTCCTCTGATTTATCATCCAAAGGGTCCCAGCTATAACATGTAGTGTCGTTTTGTTAGATAAAATCCTTCTTTATATCCCAAAAAAGTCAGTTAAGTTGGCACCATCAATTTGAGTAATCCGTTCAACATGCAGAGAAAGGAATCCGAAAATCTACCCCTAAACTTTGTTTCAACAAGTCAAAATACGTTTATATTTACTCCTCAGATACACTAAAATGTAATCAACTATAATGTTTCTTACGGAAAGAAGTATGTTCGATTTTAACAGGTCTTCATGGCGCCCGCAAACACACATTTCCAAGACTGTGTCTCTGTACTAAAACAGATATTTCTTATTCGTTTGGAAGTTACAAGCCTGAAACCTTGAACGTAGACTGCTGACACCCTGTGGAAGCCATAGGAATTGCATCCTGGAAGCTAATTGGCAGTATGCCCTTACACTTGCCATTGTAAGGGGATGGTCTCTCAAAAGATCCGGATTTTCTCCTTTTCTTTCCAATGGTACCAATCATATGCATATCCTGGCTTCAGGGCCTGAGCAACAGGCAGTTTACTTTGGGCACATCATTCAGGCGGAAATTGAGAAAAAAGGGGCCTAGCCCTAAGAAGTTAATCAAAGGCCTTTTCAAAGTCAGCTATGAATACCAGGCCTGGTTTCCCAGATTTTTCATAGTGTTCTATTGTTTCCAGTACTTGTCTTATATTATCTTCAATGTTTCATCCATGTAAAAAAACCTGTCTGATTAGGATGAATAATATCCAATAATACCTTTTTAATTCTATACGATAAGCATTTTGCTAGAATTTTTGCATCACAACACTGAAGTGTAAGAGGCCTCCAATTTATTAAATGGACTCGATCTTTATACTTACCACTTGGATCCTGTTTCAGTAATAATGAAATTAGATCTTCTTGTTGAATGTCTGATAATCTACCATTTATATAGGAGTGGTTAAAACATGTTGATTACGGTCCTCTGAGAATATCAAAAAAGGTTTGGTATTTTTTCCCTGACTTAAATGCTTTAATTGCATCAAGATGTTGCTCCTCTGTAATTTGGCCTTCACATGAGTCTTTCTGTACATATGTTAATTTTACATTATTATTAGAAAAAAATCCATACAATTAGCTTCAGTTAGTGGAGATGTAGGAGACTGAAATGAAAACATATGCTTAAACTACTGTACTTCCTCTTTCTAAATATAGTTTGGTGAATATTGAGTGACTCATTTGTAACAAGTTTCAGAAAATTATTTTTGGAAGCATTTCTGTTTTTGATTAAAAAAACTATTGAGTGCATTTTTTCCCATATTCCATCCAGTTTGCTTTATTTTTAATAACATATTACACTTGATCTCTCTTGAATATGTTCCTCCATTTCTTTTAGTTTTTTATTCTGAGCCTCTATGGTACAGTTTTTATTGCTACAGTTGAAGTTGGAAGTTTATCTTATCCAAATACATTTAAACGATTCACAATTCACAATTCCTGACATTTAATCTTAGTAATAATTCCCTGTCTTAGGTCAGTTAGGATCACCACTTTATTTTAAGAATGTGAAATGTCAGAAAAATAGTAGAGTGAATTATTTATTTCAGCTTTTATTTATTTCATCACATTCCCAGTAGCTCAATTAGTATTTGGTAGCATTGACGTTAAATTGTTTAACTCAGATCAAACGTTTCGGGTAGCCTTCCACAAGCTTCCCACAATAAGTTGTGTGAATTCTGGGCCATTCTTCCTGACAGAGCTGGTGTAACTGAGTCAGTTCTGCCCACACATTTTCTATAGGATTGAGGTCAGGGCTTTGTGATGGCCACTCCAATACCTTGACTTTGTTGTCCTTAAGCCATTTTGCCACAACTTTGGAAGTATGCTTGGGGTCATTGTCCATTTGGAAGACCCATTTGCGACCAAGCTTTAATTAACTTCCTGACTGATGTCTTGAGATGTTGCTTCAATATATCCACATACTTTTCCTCCCTCATGATGCCATCTATTTTGTGAAGTGCATCAGTCCCTCCTGCAGCAAAGCACCCTCACAACATGATGCTGTCACCCCCGTGCTTCACGTTTGGGATGGTGTTCGGCTGGCAAGCCTCCCCCTTTTTCCTCCAAACATAACAATGGTCATTATGGCCAAACAGGACATTTCTCGAAAAGTACAATGTTTGTTCCTATGTGCAGTTGCAAACCGTAGTCTGGCTTTTTTATGGCGGTTTTGGAGAAGTGGCTTCTTCCTTGCTGAGTGGCCTTTCAGGTTATGTCGATATAGGACTCGTTTTACTGTGGATATAGATACTTTTGTACCTGTATCCTCCAGCGCCTTCACAGGGTCCTTTGCTGTTTTTCTGGGATTGATTTGCACTTTTCGCACCAAAGTACGTTCATCTCTAGGAGACAGAATGCGTCTCCTTCCTGTGCGGTATGACGGCTGCGTGGTCCCATGGTGTTTATACTTGCATACTATTGTTTGTACAGATAAACGTGGTACCTTCAGGCATTTGGAAATTGCTCCCAAGGATGAAATTGCTCCCAAGGATGGCTTATTTCTTTTGATTTTGCCATGATGTCAAGCAAAGTGGCACTGAGTTTGAAGGTAGGCCTTGAAATACCTCCATTGGTACAACTCCAATAGACTCAAATGATGTCAATTAGCCTATCAGAAGCCATGCCATCTGTATCTACAGTATTTGTACTGTTAGTCCTTCATTTTTCTTTGTTATTATGGACTCTTTTGACCTAAATTGCTTTTGTTTTAGAGATGAGTACTGAATTGTATTGACTCTAAAGGCACATTTGAAAGTGTCCCATACAAGGGGATCGGGCTCCCAAGTGTGCTCCCAAGTGGCGCAGTGGTCTAAGGCACTGCATCTCAGCGCTAGAGGTGTCACTACAGAACCTGGTTTGACCCCAGGCTGTATCACAACCGGCTGTGATTGGGAGTCCCATAGGGTGGCGCACAATTGTCCCAGCATCGTCTGGATAAGGGGAGGGTTTGGCCAGGGTAGGCCTTCATTATAAAATCAGAATTGGTTCTTAAGTGACTTGCCTTTTAAATAAAAAGTATGCTGTACCTATGTTAAAACTACTTAGGGATCAGCAGCAGTGGTGTCGGTTTTGGAGAGTCTGGCATGCCCAAAGTAAAATGCCTGCCACTCAGGCCCAGAAACTAGGATATGCACATGATTAGTACTATTGGATAGAAAACACTCTGAAGTTTCTAAAACCGTTACAACAATGTCTGTGAGTATAACAGAACTGATATAGCAGGCAAAATCCTGAGGAAAATTCATCCGGATTTGCAGTTGTTGTTTTACCTTTTTCTCCTGTCTGCCTATTGGATTCAATGTTATGTAGGACTGAGACTGCAGTACCTATGGCTTCCACTGGGTGTCAACAGTCTTTAGACAGGGTTTGATGACGTTATGTTGAATTAGAAGTGAATAGAAGAAGAATTTAGACGTGGACACCGGAACTCAGTAGAATGACATACGCGTTCACGGTCTCACGCGCTCTGTGTTTTTTTTCTTTCCTTTCATTCACGTTATCGTCCGGTTTAAATATTATAGTAAATGTACATAAAAGGATACCTAAGGATACATAAACATTTATGTTTGATTTGTTTGGAGAAAGGTGATAGGTATAATTTGAACGTGTTCTCTTCACGGTTCAATGGGTGACTCGACGGTGGATTTTCTGAACATAACGCGCCAACCAAACTGAGATTTATGGATATAATAAATGACTTTTTCTAACAAAAGAACCATTGGATGTCTTCGTTGGACACTTGGGAAGCCCTCAGCAGAAGTTCGTCAAAAGGTAAGTGATTTATTTTAGCTCTTATATGGGTTTTGTGTGACCCGCACTGGATATGAATTTATGCTAATGCAGAAAATAGGAGAGGTGCTATCCTCAAACAATCAAATGTTGTGCTTTCGCCGTAAAGCCTTTTTGAAATCTGACAACGCTGTGAATCAGAGCTTTTGATGACTATGCAACACTTGTACATTGATGAATATTTAATAATTCAACTTTTGGATTTTGAATTTGGCACCTTACATTTCACCGGGTAGTGTCAGGAACGAGGCGCTAGCGCCCCAGCGCTCCTTAATTATCCCCAAGAGGTTTTAAGTCGGAAAAAGTAAGTTATAAATTCTTCTGTCCTAGTTAAAAACAAGTTATCATCCAATAGGCTTTGATTAAATTTCCAATATCCTCATCCATGTGGAAATACTGTAAGAGTTATATATACACCAGTCCCCTATCAACACTTTTTTTTACTTTTGTTGTCAGAGAGAATGATATAAGAAAGTAATCAAGACGACTAGCTTGATTGAGCCTCCGCCATGTACTGCATATCTCCCTAGGTCAGGATATTTAAGCCTCCATATCTCCAATAGTTCCAATATTTCAATAACATTCGTGATTTCTTTAAGTGCATGAGGGTGATAGTTTGTAGTGTGATTTCCTTTGCACTCCATAGATGTATTTAAAACCGTATTATAATCTCCCACAATAATAATAGAGTTTTGTATTGCATGTAGGGTTAAATATATTTTAAAAGAAGCATGGATCATCATTATTTGGACCGTATAGGTTAATGAGTCTTATCTGTTAATGATCAAATAACATATTGAAAGTCATCAATCTACCTTGAGGATCTGTTTGGACAATTTGCACATTTGGATCAAAATTGCTGTCAATTAATATCATCACCCCTTTTGAATTTCTTTGCCCATGGGAGAAATATATTTTGCCCCCTCAGTCCTTTTTCCACACAACTTCATCTAATATTGTTGAATAAGTTTCCTGTAAACAATAGATAATATATTCCTCAAATCAAATCAAATTTTATTAGTCACATACACATATTTAGCAGATGCTATTGAGGGTGTAGCGAAATGCTTGTGTTCCTAGCTCCAACAGTGCAGTAGTTGCTAACAATTCACAACAATACACAAATCTAAAAGTAAAATAATGGAATTAAGAAATATATAGAAGCATATTGTACACGTCGGAGTGGCATTGACTAAATACAGTAGAATAGAATACAGTATAGATATGAGATAAGTAAAGCAGGTATGTAATCATTATTAAAGTGGCCAGTGATTCCATGTCTATGTATATAGGGCAGCAGCATCTAAGGTGCAGGGTTGAGTAGCCGGGTGGCACCCGGCAAGTGATGGCTATTTAACAGTCTGATTGACTTCAGATAAAAGCTGTTTTTCAGTCTCTCTGTCCCAGCTTTGATGCACCTGTGCTGACCTCGCCTTCTCGATGATAGCGGGGTGAACCGGCCGTGGCTCGGGTGGTTGATGTCCTTGATGATCTTTTTGGCCTTCCTGTTACATTGGGTGTTGTAGGTGTCCTGGAGGGCAGGCAGTGTGCCAACGTAGTTGGTTTCCTCTTTGTAATCGGTGATTGTCTGTAGACCCTGCCACATACGTCTCGTGTCTAAGCCGTTGAATTGCGACTCCACTTTATCTCTGTACTGACGTTTTGCCTGTTTGATTTCCTTACAGAGGGAATAACTACACTGTTTGTATTCGAACATATTCCCAGTCACCTTGCCATCGTTAAATTCGGTGGTTTGCGCTTTTAGTTTTGCGCGAATGCTGCCATCTATCCACAGTTTCTGGTTTGGGTAGATTTTAATAGTCACCGTGGGAACAACATCCCCTAAACACTTCCTGATGAACTCAGTCACTGTGTCCGTGTAAGCGTCAACGTTATTCTTAGAGGCTACCCAGAACATATCCCAGTCCGCATAATCAAAACAATCTTGAAGCATGGATTCGATTGGTCAGACCAGCGTTGAATAGACCTTAGCAAAGGTACTTTCTGTTTGAGTTTCTACCTATAGGAAGGGAGGAGCAAAATGGAGTTGTGATCTGATTTGCTGAAGGGAGGGCGGGGGGAGGGCCTTGTAGGCATCTCGAAAAAGCGAGTAGCAGCGATCTAGTATTTTCCCTAAGCGAGTACTACAGTCAATGTGGTGATAGAACTTCGCGGTAGCGTTTTCCTCAAATTTGCTTTGTTAAAATCCCCAGCTACAATAGGATATGGATATGTGGTTTCCAATTTGCATAAAGTCCAGTGTAGTTCCTTGAGGGCCGTCGTGGTATCGTCTTGAGGGGGAATATACACGACTGTGACTACAACCGAAGGTAATACGGTTGGCATTTGATTGTGAGGTATTCTAGATCGGGTGAACAAAAGGACTTGAGTTTCTGTATGTTATCACAATCACACCATGAAGCATACACCCCCAACCTTTCTTCTTCCCGGAGAGTTCTTTATTCCTGTCTGTGCGATGAACTGAGAACCCAGCTGGCTGTATGGACGGAGACAGTATATCCCGAGAGAGCCATGATTCCGTGAAACAGAGTATGTTACATTCCCTGATGTCTCTCTGGAAGGAGATCCTCACCCTGAACTCGTCTACTTTATTGACCAGAGACAGAAAATTAGCGAGTAATTTACTTGGAAGCGGTAGATGGTGTGCCCGTCTAGTCCACTCCGAATACCTCTTCTCTGCCGGCGGCGACTTGGAGTAGCCTCTAGGATAAGTTCAATTGCCCTGGAGGATACGAACAAAGGATCCAACTCAGAAAGTCATACTCCAGGCCGTAATGCTGGTGAGTTACCTTCGCTCTAATATCCAAAAGTTATTTCCGGCTGTATGTAAAAACACAAAAAACTTTCTGGGATAATAATATAAGAAATAACACACACCCCAAAAAATACTGCAAAGTTGTTTAGGAGCTAGAAGCAGAGCTGCCATGTATGTTGGCGTCATCTTAATGCAAATCTTTTAGCTAGATAAATAGTGATCGTCTTTTCTTATTATCTGCAAAGCCATTACAATTATAACTGGCTATAATTATTTCATAATTTACCATAATGAGATACAAGTTTCAAATCTATTCATCAAAATGTTTTGTTTGTAATCTCACCATTAAAAAGTACCATAGTGATTGAGTGTCCAAATAGCTGTACCATGATATTTGCATTGCTACTAAATAAATCTCCAATTGTTCCCCACTATTCCACCCGCTAAAATCCCTCCCCATCCCAAGTTGTGTTGTCATCCCAGTGACCATCCCAAGTTGGGTTGTCGTCCCCCCGGATCCCAGGGCCCCCAAGAGACCGGGACCCATCCTTCTAAAAGAGCACACTGTGACACCCACAGAACAGAATCAGATCAACCGCCAAAAGCATTTCCATCGCCCTCAACTCAATTTGCATTATATATAGCTATTAAAAAATATATACAGTACCAGTCAAAAGTTTGGACACACCTACTCATTCAAGAGTTTTTCTTTATTTTGCTATTTTCTACATTGTAGAATAATAGTGAAGACATCAAAACTATGAAATAACACATATGGAATCATATAGTAACCAAAAACGCGTTAATCAAATCAAAACATATTTCATAGCCACCCTTTGCCTTGATGACAGCTTTGCACAATCTTGGCGTTCTCTCAACCAGCTTCATGAGGTAGCCACCTGGAATGCATTTCAATTAACAGGTTTGCATTCTTAAAAGTTAATTTGTGGAATTTCTTTCCTTCTTATTATGTTTGAGCCAATCAGTTGTGTTGTAACAAGGTAATGATGGTATAGAGAAGATAGCCCTATTTGGTAAAATACCAAGTCCATATTATGGCAAGAACAGCTCAAATAAGAAAAGAGAAATTACAGTCCATCATTACTTTAAGACACAAAGGTCAGTCAATCTGGAAAATTTCAAGAACTTTGAAAGTTTCTTCAAGTGCAGTCGCAAAAACCATCATGCGCTATGATGAAGCTGGCTCTCATGAGGACCGCCACAAGAAAGGAAGACCCAGAGTTACCTGTGCTGCCGAGGATAAGTTAGTTACCAGCCTCAGAAATTGCAGCCCAAATAAATGCTTCACAGAGTTAATTTAAAGTGCTTTTTTCCATCATACTTTATAGCATTTATCTTAGTTCTATAATCCAGTTTCATATAAAATAAAAAAATCAGTTTAGTCATAATTTCTCAATGTACAGTAAGTTTGCTAATCAGCTGTACAGCCAGACTTATTAGCCACTCATTTTGCTTCATATCTCTCTTAACCACAAATGTTTTAAATTCCTCATAGGTCCATGATGCCGTAACAGTTCTAACAGTAATTTTCTTAATAGGTGCATGTTTATCAACTACTGGGAAGAAACAATTTCATAAAAGCATCAAGTGCAGCCACTGTATGCTCCTCATTACACACATCTGACCAATAAATATTTTTTACATCTTGAACTTAGCAATCATTTCAATACGTTTTTTATGATTTCTTATAAAATATTTTCGACTTGGCCTTGGGAACTTTTCTGGATATAGCCACCATATTATGGTCACGACATTTTCTACTCATGTGGTACGGTATGGTATGCTTGTTCTTGTACAGTATGTGTGCCAATCTTAATAGTCCAATCTTAATAGTGTACAGTTGTGGACCTTCTCCTTCAATTGCATGTTCCATGTGATCTCTTCATACTAAGTGTTCCTGTACCTATAGGCCTATGTGTAACTATAACCTTGGAAATTGATTTGGGTCTGCCAAGTAGCTCTTATACCTGTGTATTAATACTCATTCTACTAAAAATATTTTTTGGGGGGATTGGCATCTGCCATGTGATCATACTGTATCTAAAGTTTGCAGCTACAGTGCACATCACAGACATGAGACTGAAACAACATTTACATTTTCAGTAGTTTTATTGAAAAATGCCTCTTCTGTTTCAGAAATAAATAAGAAAATAAGGCTGTGGAATTCACAATGTGCAGTTAAAACATGAGAAAAGCAATTCTATGTCCATAGTCTTGCAAACAAATTCCAACTGCATTTGGTATTGATACAAAACAACAACTATATTCTTTTTTTCTTTTTTTTTCTTTACTAAATATACAACACAGACATGCAATTCCACCTTTGGTAAAAATCAGCTGTGAGTTGGTATTATAAAAACAGACACACATTCGGTCTAAAGTAACTAACTGAAAGCTGGATTTAACAGTCGTTGAGAACCTTTAATGGAGCTGGAACCAGTAACCATCTTTCTGATGAGGAGGGTGGCAAACTACATGATTTCAATAGAACAGACCGCTTGACATTGTGAAATTTACAATGAACTGTGAGAGACAAGAGTAATGTGGATGGGTACAGAAACATACATACAGTGGCAAGAAAAAGTATGTGAACCCTTTGGAATTATCTGGATTTCTGCATAAATTGGTCAATTTTTTTATCTGATCTTCATCTAAGTCACAACAACAGACAAACACAGTCTGCTTAAACTAATAACACACCAATTATTGTAAAGTATGGTTGAGGGAGTGTCATGGTTTGGGACTGCTTTGCTGCATCGGGGCCTGGACAGCTTGCTATCATCAACAGAAAAATGAATTCCCAAGTTTATCAAGACATTTTGCTGGAGAATGTAAGGCTATCTGTCCAACCAATTGAACCTCAACAGAAGTTGTGCAGGTCTGATCCGCAACTACAGAAAACTTTGGTTGAGGTTATTTCTGCCAAAGGAGGGTCAACCAGTTATTAAATCCAAGGGAGCACATCCTTTTCCACCCTTTACTGTGAATGTCTATATGGTGTGTTCAATAAAGCCATGAAAGCGTATAATTGTTTGTGTGTTATTAGTTTAAGCAGACTGTGTTTGTCTATTGTTGTGAAGATCAGATCAAATTGTATGACCAATTTATGCAGAAATCCACATACTTTTTCTTGCCACTGTATACTTCCCCCGACTTATTTGCTGACTTTGACATGATTAGTGCACTAAAAATTGGACTCTAATAAACACTTAATGCAGTTATATTACAAGCAGAGACACTTAAGAGAACAGTTAGAAAGCACACAGATTTGTAATGAAATAATGTCTAGATTCTTTATATTTTTCATTTAATCTTCCTAAACTTAGCTTGTTTATGTGTAAAGATATGCACAATAAAGCTAGGGGTATCAAACCCGTAGATGTTATTATCTGATTTTCACTAATACTCGCTCATGTAAAAATGTAGATACATTCAATATAACAATTCTTTGTTTTATTTTTGTTTATTGTGATATCCTCTCTGTATCATCTCTTGATAGTGACCTCTTTCCTCTCTGGTTTTGTGAGTAACCAGGCGACTGTAAAGCCTCAGATTCGTCTTCCGATTCTTCCTCGGGTATAGGGACTATGTAGGTTTCAGGATCGAGCTCGTAGCCGGTGGCTAGAAATATTAGTTTGGCCAATCAAACAGGACTTTAGTTGGCAGTCTGAGACTTGACATGCACAATGTACAACCTAAACTTTTGACTATCTCCTAAATATGAATAATCAACCAAGGTATTTACTGTATGGACCTAAGTAAGAACTGTTATTTATCTGTTAAATTCTCTGTTTCTAAGAATGTTAGTGATTCCATGCACTCTAGCACTTAATGTTATTGACAACTATCAACCATATTGAACACATACCCCAAATAAAGATAAATACCAATTACAAGTAATAAAGCTGGGATGAAATTTGCAACAAAACACTAAGACGACACTGCCAATGATGTCTAGCTCTTGCCTATATCCTTTTGCTAGTCCTAAAACCCACTGAGGTATTAGAAAACAAATGTTCTACAGGAACTAATATGGAACTAATATGATGTATATATATGTTTTTTTTTTTATGAAGAAAACGGCAAGAAATAGCATTTAGCATAGATTAGGCAAACATACAAAGAACGTCATTATTAAATGTACAAATGGCACATGCTTCAGTTTGGATTGGAGCGCAAGCTGTGTAAATCACTCAGGCATCATAATAAAACAGAGGGTTATGCTGGCAGTAAGTCAGTAAGAAGCGGGTTATAAGGCACAAGCTCAATACAGATGTCAACTGATTTTAGTGGATTGTGTGGTTAAAACATAATTTACAAGGCACAATTAGTTTATTTACAGAGATCACGTCTTCATGTTAACACTGTTGTTCTTTTGTTATGAGATCCAATTTATTAGTAGGGTTTTTTGAGTGTTTTTTTACATGCTCCTTCCTGTGCAGAGAAGCCCTCTCTCTCGGTTTGCTGGGTTTGTTGTTCAAGATGCAAACAGGCCAGTAGGGTTGCCGTCTCTGCAGCTTGTCTGACAGAAGCTGTGAAGTGGTGTTAGTGCCAGTCCACTCCTTTCTTTCTCGTTTTGGGTTTTTAACGTTGTTCATTAGTTATGTCCACGATGGTTATCCTTACGGGGTCATTAGCCAGTGAGCTAACATCTCAGAAACAGGACTTCAAAGTGTAAGCGGCACAGGCGGCTTAGAAAGTTTACTAGGACCGACCTGAAAACAGTTCAAACAGGGGTTAGACCTCTCTGTTGGAGAAAGTTATTTGCCATTTCTATTTGTTTTACATGCTATTATGAATATTTACTCTATGACAAACGTATTGAGACCTTGGAAGTAAAGGGTTTATAATGTTGTGAAAAGCCTGTTGTGGGCACTAAGATAAATCCACTGTGCCATTTGCATGAAGTTTGTTTGATCAAAAGGAACTAGATACTGAATATCAACATTGCACTTTTGTTAAAAACCCTTGAAACCCATGGTCTCCATACATTGAACGAGAGCAGAAAGTTAGCTGTTGAGTACATATCTCTGTAAGTTGTAAATAAATTAGTGTGCATACGTTACATTCGTACATTCACTATGTATTCAGCTATCCTGCCATGCAGATAGAGATTCAGTCAGTCATGGACATACCTGGGTAGCCTTGTCCATTGTAAGGAATGCCAACACATTGGGAGGAGTCACAGTAGCCAGGGGGCCCGGGTGGTCCCCTCACTCCTGGGGTTCCCTGGCGACCAGGAGGGCCACGAGGCCCAGCAGAGCCCGTAGCACCTGTGGGGCCAGTCCGAGCCTCACCTGGTGGCCCTGGGAGTAGATAAAGGAAGGTAGGGTGTGGGAATTAAATAACGTATACTCAGACTCAGAGCGAAACCCCACTGACATTACCCTTAAATCGCAACTGTAAGTGGAGGGGGGAAAATGGGTTTCTACCACTGTAATTTAGATATTTAGAGAGCTCAATTAAAAGTCTGAAAAAAAGCAAGCCAGTCAGACTGTGGAGTTACCCCCTGCCCCAGTCTGTCTAGACAGTACAAACCAAGGACGGAATTTCCCCCCGCTCTCTCTCGCTCTCTTAAGTGAGCACATGTGTTGTCAATGAAGGAGCCACCAAAGCAATGCTCATTGTACAAAAATCTGATTCTCCCACTCAACAATGAGTAATCATCACTAGCTACCTTCCTCCCTCTGCTGCTAGGTTGTGTCTCACTTCATTCACAGAACAGACTTGGCAGTGTTCGACTGGAGGGGAAAAGTAGACATCAATGCCTGGCCTGCAATCTCCACTAGCCCGTGATAGGAAAGCTTCTGGGGACTCAGAGCCTTCACATGCTGAATTTCAATTAAAGGGGAATGCTATGTTAAAGGGGCCTCCATGAAGACAGAATAATATCAACAGTGAATAAGACGGCTATTAGAGACTAATCCTCAGCCATTTCTTGAATGGGTTTGGGATCACTGGTGAATGATTAGAGGTAGGAGTAAGATTGTTTTGATTCTAGAAAATAGCAGCTATAATGCATCAGCACATGTTAAATCCTTAATTCAGAACTAGACCTAAGCCCTCAGTCATTTGGTGTATTATACTGTATGTTGATCTTGTATCGTCAGACTTGTGGTATGTTGATCAAGAGGAACTTTAATTCCCATGGCAAACGTGTGAACACATCTGTGCGAACCGATCCCATGAAGAAGAAACATAAATTCTCTCTAGAAAGGAGTTTTGCTGGAAATACATTTGATCGTTAACTAAGAATTTATGAAGCACAGCATCCCAAATGAAGGTTCTTGAGACACAGCTAGGCAAATCTTGGCCTGCCCCTCAGGTCTGTCATTTAGATTGCACTGGGAGGCGTTCTGAAGGTCACAAAGAGAGGTCCAAGTATAGGATGTAGAACAAAATGGCTGCCATGGTAAAACTAGGTTAGAACTGTAGATCAGGAAGTAGTGAATGAGAACATACTGTCTCCAGCTGTTGAAAACTACCGTTTAGAGTAAATATGCAGGATTATTCTTATGTTCCATCCCTCGTTGTTAAGGTACATGAGCTGAATTACAGAGTCAGGGGCTTGCATTACTGGTCCCTGTTTTCTAGTGAGATGGGGGAGGGGGGCTTGGAAGAGGCATATCTGTGCAATAGGTTATTGTACTTGAGAAGTGATGTCCGAGGTCTTACCAGGCGGACCACTGAGTCCTCTCTGTCCTCTCTGTCCTGTTCCAGGGGATCCTCTCTCTCCCTTCTCTCCTGGCGTCCCTGCAACAACACAATCAGACACAGAGAAAGGGTTATTAGCAATGACAAAAGGTCCCATTGTACGGTACAATGTATCTGTAACAGAAAATAACTGCTCTTGAAACCACAAATGAGCATGTTTGAGGATGGAGGAAATTGTAGCATAAATCAGATTTACTGTAGGAAGTGAAGCATGATGGCAGATGACCCTCAGGTCTTAGCATGATGTCAGGTTCCAACTTCAACCCTATATGTTCAGACTACTGTAGATGGGGTTATGCACAATTGCTTGCAATCAAAACTGCCATTTGATCTTTGAGCTCGTCATTATTTAATTATAGCATCATTGTAAAAGTTGCAATGCTACTCCAGATGTTTTGCTATGAGGTTACATGGGATGAACAAGAGCCCAGACTGTGTCCTACATGTAAGTCACATCTTGAAGTTCTGCATCTCTGTAGAACTTGTAATTTACTTTCTAGCCACAGGAAGTAATACAACAGGCAAACAAAAAACAACACATATCACACTCACCTCTCTCTCCTTGGTTTCCAGGTAAGCCGGAGTTTCCAGGGAAACCGTTTCGGCCAGTCTGTCCAGGTTCTCCAGGGGGACCTGTGTTGCCGGCAGGACCAGGGGGGCCGGCAGGGCCCGGGTTGTTGCTACGGTAACCAGTGGGGATCTGGTTGATCATATTATCAATTCTGCTCATTTGACCTGAGAGGAATTGATAAAGATATGATGTCAGACAATGAATCCAGTGTGTGTTTGTGTACCCAACCAATGCTGGCTTATGAAGTTCTAAACGGCCACTCACTATTCACAAGCTGTTCGCAAACTTGTCTGGCAATGGAACGCATCAGATTTTGAGATGCAAAGTCTCCCTGTAAAACAGACACATTTTGGTGAGACAAGGTAATACTACTCTGAAAAGTTATGAAGTGTCCAAAGATACAGTACTGTACATACCCTCTCTCCCTTTTCTCCCTTTATTCCAGCCAATCCCTGTGAAAGAGAGGAAACATGGATTTTCTCAATAACAGGAATGACATTCATTTGCAACGTTCTCCAACTGAATCGAATGCAATCAGGGGTAAATGTTCCGAATAAGGTCATTCAGTAAAAATCCAAAACACAATGCAATCAACTGTTGTAGTTTCCATTGTTTTTAACCAAACCACGCTTTCATGCTTCCACAAATGAAGTTTAGAACTTCATTTCAGGAGTGGGAGGAAATTCTGCACTATTTTGGCACATCTTGGCCATTGCCTCCTTGATGACCCATGCAAATCACCATATGACCACTTGTATTTGTACATACTGGGTTTCCTGTGTCTCCTGGTTTTCCTTGGTTGCCTGTGTTTCCTGTGTTTCCTGGAGATCCTGGACTTCCCTGGATGATGGAAAGATAACAGCGTTATTGTTACATCCACTTACCAAAGGTACCAAGGAGTAAATACAAGAACAACAACCACTCCCGGTCTTGTTGTATAATGTTGTATAATACGGTCCGGCCCTATATTGTGTTGTATATCCACAGTCAAGGCAACATACAGTATACTGTGCCAAGAACACTAAAGTGTAGGGAAACACTCCCAATAGAGATAGGATGCTTAATGGTCCTCAGATCAGTCCTTATGGTAAAGTAGGCCCTCTTCCTATTGGAATGTTGTGGCCATTAACTGGAGGCAGATCTCCACCACAGTATAGAGAATGAGATGCATGCTTTATCGTCAATACTTACTGAAGGACTGAGTTTGTCTGTGTTTTGACCACGTGGTGCAGGCTAACTAACAGGCTAACTATCAGGTATTAAAAGACACTCCCAGGAGGTTTTACTTCTCTTGACTGAAATCCAATACTCACCATCGGTCCCGTTGGGCCTCTAGGTCCCGAGGGTCCTTCCTTCCCTGGTGGTCCCTGGGGAAAGAAGATGGACAAACAGGCAACAATAAAAGTTACACTTCAATAAAAATAAGTTGTCATTAAGTTTTAGTTGCAGTCATTAAGTTGTTGGTATAAAGTTGATGTTGTTTCAAAGTTATGTTGACGTTCCAAGAGATGAGTATATAAAGATTTAGTGAAATAAACCAGGACCTCTCTAATCTCCCTAGCGACCCATCTCTGTAGTGTATTTTACTGCACCAGTCCAATGGAGCCAAACTACGTCATCTGACATGGGTAGTAACATCATTAACATGCAACAGAATACTATGAGCACACAGCATTTTAACTGCACACGTTGAGTTAAGTAGGTGAGCACATGCTTAAGTAGGTGCTGGCTAGATTCATGGCCTTTCAACAGGGCGTGTACACTAAGCAGCTCTGTGTAGAGGTGCAGAGAGGCAGATCTTACCCTCACTCCACCTGGTCCAATAGGACCCATAGGACCAGCAGCACCAGCAGGACCCTGCAGGAACACAACACACTCAATCAAACTGTGATAACCAGCAATAACACACACACATCGGACTTGTCCCAAATGGCCCATAATTGCATTTTCATATTGCCAGAAATGATAGGTACTCGTTTTCTCTCTCTGTTTCTCTCTAGTTTCCCTGTTATTTAGTGAGAACATGATGCACTTCGCTGATGCATCTTAGTGCCAGTACATTAGGATACGTGTCTTGGCTGTTGAAATGCATGTTGTTAACAGGAGCTTTTGACAGACAATGCTGCTATAGCCATAATCATGATGCAATGAGAAATTCTCAACAAAATTATTCTTTAGTATTATTAACCTCACAGGGTAATTGTTAGGGTTCAGGGGAGTCTCATATTCCCAAAGTAAAGTCGTCCTTGATGGGATGCGAAATGATCAACTATGTAAATGATGCTCATTATTGACGTTACAGAATACTCCCTCCGATCGTTGGAAACAAGGGGTCTCAGATCATTCAGCACTGGAATTTTCAGTTTGTAAATTCCCTGGCCATGGTGGATGTTGTGCGGAGGACCAGTTCCAAAGAAGTATCACAGTATGTTGTGGCCCCCTTCTAAGATGGGCAAGGAGTCCATCTATGAGAAGATGAAGGATATCTTCCAAGAAAACTCTTGATCTTTAGTCCCATTGTCTCCAGAAATCGCTCTTTGGGCTTTTGATGCAATGTAGGCTCCAAATACACTTTGAGAACATAATCATGTGGTCATTGGCAAACCTTGAGGGATGTACTCATCCAATGCTGAGGTTGTTTGTCTTCTCAACACATTCTTTCCCAGCTATTTAAATCCAATTAGTGGTACCCAAGTAGAGCAACGAATAGTCTGCAAATACCTATTTTTGGCCTTGACTACAGGGTTTAGAGTAAGCCCAGTTGCAGGACAGTAGTGGATTTTATTTTTTATTTTTTTATTTAACCTTTATTTAACTGGGAACAAATTCTTATTTACAATGATGGCCTACACAAACATGTACAGTTCATATCAATCCTACACTCCCATTGGCAAGACCATTCTGTTTTCCATAATATCTTAACTGGTGGCCGTCCACTGAGTGTCAAACAGCAGGTTGATTGGAGAGTATACCCCACTCTGGGGACTGTATGGTCTACCTCCTACTTTGAAAGTGGTTGCAGCGTTGCCATTTGGACAGATTCCAGGCTCCAGTAGCGCTGTTTCTCTCAGTGAATCGCCTCCGGTTTCCTTTTCGAAACCACAGCTAATGGAAAAGAGAGCTGTACTCACTTTCAGCCCAGTCAGGCCTGAGTCTCCGGGATCTCCCTTTGGTCCGGGGCGTCCCTGAGAGGACGAAGAGAAGGAGAAGATTAGAACTATGAGTACAAAGGGAAGTCCAACCCTGAACAACTACAGGGATCTGGTCTTTCTCTTTGTCATGTAGTCTGTAACTGAGAGTGAATTTACACCCAGCTTTAGGAGAATTTCTAGGAGGAAGAACTTTCTAGAATAAATAGGATCTTAACACTTAGAGACAGTTTGTGTAAATCATAAGTCAGGGAGGATGTCCTACAGTCCCCACACACTGTGAATCTTACAGAACACTCCAGATGAAGGATAGCTGCAGTGACGGTCGCAGACACAGAAATAGAATCCCTTTTATTCAATTGTATTTTTATGTTCACTAACACAAAGACACCGGTTTTCCTCTTAATCTAAGGGGGTGTTACTTACAGGTTCTCCTGGCAGAGACAAGCCGTTAGGGCCTTGTGGACCTGGAGGTCCGGATTGTCCTGGAAGTCCTTGTTCTCCACGGGGGCCCATTGAACCCTATGGTAGAAGCGGAATGACAAAACCAAACATAGTCCCATTACTTTTAAACTATTCACACCATATCTCCCTGTAGACCTCTCTACAGCAGGGCTGAGAGAATGAGAATGAACTGTTGGTGAGAAACAAGTTCTATTTCTCATCAGACCTCTCGACACTGGCCTCCATAAATCAAGCTGGGGAAAAATACACAGTACAAATCAAGCTGAAGAATATACAGTACATTCAATAAGTGAGTTCAGATGTGAGCAATCTGTTTTGTCTGATGGGGCATGCAAATGGTGGACTGTACTGTTCAGTGGTAACTGCTTTGAGATCCCGAATGCATTATGCTGAACTCGGCTTTATTGTAAATGAGTTGGGCCTTGGACTGTAGCCGAGTTAGCTCAGTTGGATATGGCTTGATTCAATGTTTGATTGCAGCTCGAACCGCACAACACCATAATATCCAATGACTCAGATTCATTAATCGCTCTGGATCCAAGTGTGTGTTAAATGGCTTGATAATGATCCAACATCTTGACTTACAGTTGGGCCTGAGTCTCCTCTTTCTCCTCTGGGTCCTTTAGTACCTGGTCCACCCTGGGAAAGTCAAGACAGAATGAAAGACAGAGTCAGAGACTGAGAATCAGAGCCATCCCCACAACAGGAGCTGCTTCCAGACCTAAACCCCAAGCCTTCAGGAATCCCCACAGGGGCGTAGTGAGGTTGCGAAGTGAAGCATACATATTCCAGACTACTCTTCAAGGTTTTCCAGTTTTTTTTTCAGATGGGCATTTATCTTTTGACACATCTCTAAGCCTGATAGCCCACACCTCATCGCACGACATTCATCTCATCCCCCTCTGTTTCGTTTTCCATGGGAAAAAAACACAGATATGCACATGAGGGATGTCCCCACTCTAATATCCACATGCTTAAACTTTAGAGCAGGGCAACAATAATACCCCTGTAACACTATTCCTATATGTCCACATCATCATAGTGGAGTGGTATCATCATCATCATCATTATATGAGAGAGTAGACAGAGAGCGTTGCTGCCAGGCGAGGACAGACCGAAGTAGAGAGAACCCTGCCCCAAGACAAGGCGAAATGGAGGGATAGAGGTATGGTTAATGTCTTTACCGAGGGGCCGGGTGGCCCCGGAGGGCCAACACTGTCCTGTGCACATGTGCACGCGTGGGGAAGAGCCGGGCACTTGAGCTCATCTCTCTGCAATACAGAAAGGAAGGAGAGGGGGAGGGAAAGGAAGATAATGAGAATGTAAAAAATACTTTACTAAAATACAATATTAATATTATGTCCCATTGGGCATCTCTTGACATCTGTGGGCCTTTCTTTTAAGCCACAAAATACAGATAAGTGCAGATAGGAGTATCTGTATTGAAAATGAGTGCCACTGCTCTGACAACCCAAACCATAAAATGGTGCCTAGAAGTTTTCCTTAAGGAAACCCATTAGAAAAGCTGCTAAAGTTTTCATAAAACTAGGGTGCATACTGAAATAGGACTGCTGCCACACAACTACTCTTTGACAACTAAACCCCAACTGTTTTGTGGAAGGAAATATGTGACATCTTACACAACACAGCCTTCTTTGAAATGATATATGAATATATCATGCAAATTACACAGAGAGGGAGAGATGGGTAATTGGCAACAGACAAGTAAGTAAGTGCACATGTATCTGATAATAAACATGTCACAGATGAGTACAATGATTCGTCTGTTCACCACATGCTCAAAAGGACCAGTTGTTTTGGTGGGACTGGAATTATAAAACTGTACTGAGATTAGTCCAATTAAAGAGGAATACAATGGTCTATTCAGGCCTGCCAATGCAATCATTTCATTTTAAACTTTTTCCCAGATAGGCTTCAGACAAAGTCTATACAGCATGTGCACACTTTAGAAATAACATATAACCTCTGACGCACGCATGCATGTAAGAAGATAATGTCTCTCTTAACTTATAGTACGTGCTAGAGGTCGAGTCAAAGTGCCAAAGCTTGATGGTACTGTACAGGTATGAGGCCTTACTAGAGGGGCGTCCACAACGGAACTGCTCTTACCGTGGCCGGGAGGTCACAACATTTGTCTCTGCTGGTCCAGCTCAAGCTGCACACAATATCAAACATCTGGAGCTGGAACTGTACAACAGAACAGAGAGAGGAGAAAAAGAGAGATTAGAACACAGATGGGCGTTACACATGGCTTCCATTGAGCTCCAGCGTTGAGGACTCAGAAACAACACGGCTCCAGACACAGGCCAGCACCCACAGAGAGCTGGAACACAGGTGAGATGAGAGGGAGAGAGTGCAGCGTCTTTAATTCCTCCAGCAATGACTGTGAGTTGTAGCTCTTACTTGAGCATCAGCAGATGAGGAGCTAGGTGTCAAATCTGGGCACTTTGCACTTCACACTTAACCACAATAGCTTGTGTGTGAGTGACGGACGCATTTCCTTCTGGGTTTTCCAGTTTGAATAAGTGTTGAACATTTTCCACTCACCGTTGCAGACTCCTTTTTCGATCCTCCTGACTTGGCCATCTTTCCCAGCACCTCGTAGCCGTCTGTGGAGATGTTGTTGGCCTCCTTGATGGGTTTCTCTGCCACCTCCTGGCAGTCCACATTCAGTTTGACCCTCTCGGGAGAAACACTGATGTGAAGCTGTAGCAGGAGGAGGAAGAGGAGATGATTATTAGTCAAGACCACTCTAATCTCAATATGAACTACGACAGCAACAACAACGGGTGGAAGGTAGTCTAGCGGTTAGACCGTTGGGCCAGTAACCGAAAAGACCCTAGTTTGAATCCCCGAGTCGACAAGGTGAAAAATCAGTCGATGTGCCCTTGAGCAAGGCACTTAACCCTAATTGCTCCAGGGTCGCCTTGATAATGGCAGACCCTGGCCGTGACCCTACTCTCAGAGGGCGTCTCAGGAGGAGTTGGGATATGCAAAAAAACACATTTCCAAAGTGAAGTAGGCCAAATATAAGCACCCACCATATTATTGTTATTATTTTATTACAATGTTGAGACATCCAGGCTTGCGAAAGATACTGAGAGCGTCCAGAGTTTTTGACATGCCATTTCCGTATTAAAAAAGAGCCTCTCTCTACAATGGAAAGACCTAATAAGCAACATTATTCGATAGTCTCGTAACATAAACTAAGAACCCAGTTGAACCCATGTGGAATCGAAACACCTAAAGTCTAACTGATGTTTATTAAGATGCTGATACTGTATTTCACCATATCACCACTATGAACATGATTTGTTATTCAGTCCTCCTTATAATTAAGTTATTATATACTTATTTTATTTCACCTTTATTTAACCAGGTAGGCCAGTTGAAAACAAGTTCTCATTTACAACTGCGACCTGGCCAAGATAAAGCAAAGCAGTGCGACAAAAAACAACACAGAGTTACACATGGGAAAATAAGTACAGTCAATAACACAATAGAAAAATCTATATACAGTGTGTGCAAATCGAGTAAGGAGGTAAGGCAATAGCTTAGTATCACGGAAGAAAATTCTGGTTGTAGGTCCCTTGGAAAAAAGTTGATGTCAGAACATAGAAAAATCGAAAAGATAAAACAAGCTATGGCTATATATGAAACAACACACACTGTCAGAATATGGGCCTTTGAAATTATGTTGTTTGTGGTAACCCATCAAAAGTGTTACTCTTTACATACTTTCCTGTGCAGTTGCAATACATTTTTTTACAGTCTGACAAGCTTTCACCCTGACAGAGAGAGCAGGCTAACATTACTGTCCTATAGAGCAATAACAACCGCACTTGGCAACCACTCACAAAATTACAGTGGACTTTCTTGGCAAGAGAACAGACTATCTGGCCAACCACAGGAGAGCGGTCTGATACCTCAGGATCCTGGCATGGACATAGATACTATGATGCACTTGAGGGTTTACCAAAAATAACGCTCAATGATGTACTTCAAGTGCAAAGAATGCAAACTTATACATTACTGGTAAATATAACTGGAAAATTAGGATTCACCATAAAACGGTCAGTGTTTTCTCTCATCATTTGAAAGCAAAATATAATTCCATCAACTGAAATAGGCTGATGTTGGTGAACAGGAAGCTTATTCAATTGGAACACAGTCATTGAATCGCACAATGGCTCATTCTCTAACAAAGGCCTGAGAAAACTATCACACTGACATAGATGATTAACATCTTCTGAATGGATCAAAAACCACAGGAGTGAAGACAGACCAGACCTCGACTTCCACCGTGACCGGACAAGTCACAATTACACTCAATTAATCCTCCCTTCCTCTGCCCATAGCTCTTCTGGACATTGACACATCTTGGACACATCTCTTTCTCAGCACTCCATTCACACTAGTATGGATTCTCCCATTGGTATACTGTAGACACTATAATGTTGGCTATATCAGAGCTAGGTGTCCAGTCCACAGACATAGTACAGTAACAGTTCATATAGTCATATATTGGCTTCTGTTGCCTTCTTTCCCCCTGATTCCCCTGACATACGTTCATGATTTCTATCGGACTCCATTTTATTGGTATTGGATATGTCTTCACGGCTCCTCCTTTTTCTCACTCCTGAGCCCTGATGGCCATGAAATCACAATTCACATCCAGCCTCGCTACCTAAAATAGGATTCCTTAATTAGATTGACATATCTCTCTCACTTACCTGAAATGTTTTGATGCTGCGCTAAATTGCATTCACAGATCTCAACTTCTTTCAGGAAGATACAAAATCCTAGTTTAGGTATACTACTGCCACCATATCATTCCAGACATCTATGCTCCCATGTCCAGTCCTGGAGGACAATGGAATATTCTCATTTAGGCTTCCGAAGGAGCTTGCTTAGCCTTGGTTGTAAAGTCACCATTTATTTTCCGAGTGGCTTCCTCTGGTGCTGGAATGGTTGTATACGTCATTAAATCTGCTTCGCTACCTCATGGAATGGAAGGCTTTTAAAAGAAGGCATTAGAGGAAACACTGTAATAACGAGAGTACAAAGAGGGCAGTCAGGGCTATGGCAAAGTATCAGTTAGAGATTGACCAAAGACCAACGTTTTAAACAACTTGGGTTCTTTGGAGCATTCTCTCCTCCCACTCATTTTCAATTAGTGCATGCAAATACTGGCAAAACCTAACCACCCAATCCCTGAATGGAAAGTTTGAGAGAGTTTGGGTCCTCTCAGAGAATAATAGCTGCATTTGTGAAGCTTTAAGTATGGGGAAACTGCAGAGTGGTTGGACTGAATACCTCTAGCTATGACAAAAAACACAAAAAACGTTCATATTTCCACTTGATCACAACAAAATGCAAAACCCCCAATGGCACCAATGATACATACAGTATATGAGCTGATGAAAAAACGTTTACCCTGCTATTAAACTATATGAAGTAGCTACACCCTACACATTTTACTACGCTTGGCAAACATCAGGACTGTAGTTCAAATGAGAGCATGGGTCAGACTAGAAATAAAGATGAGGGTTGGTTTGGATTATTGTCTCATATTTTCCCATGGACATGTCTAATCTTAGAATTAACAATTCATTTTGTGAGTGAAATAGTCGAGGGGAGGGGAAAACCTCAAATGTATTATGAGTCTCATAACAATCTATTCTGAGTTCATATCAAAAGATATGAAGTGCTCTGAGGTAGGGCACACTATACATGCTAAGGGCTACGTTTGAGCATTTATGTAACAGTTGTATTTAAGTCCAGCTGTCCTTTCTGACTTCACTAGTCAGAAGGTTCCAGCGCCACACACTGAGGTCACTCCAAACCACCCATGGATGAACCATTGGGAAACCACAATACACACAAACACACAACACACCAGTCAGTAACTGCAGTATACACATGCACCAGTCCAGCAATTAATCTGGTAGGTAGACCGCTGTAGATTCCTTTTCCCTCAGCGCAGTAACCACAGCACCACAGCACCACACACTAGCCACTCAGAACACTCAGACTGCAGGCACCACCACAGCAATAGAAAAGAAACACAATCACATAGGCTGGTACCCAACTAGAGCTCTGATGATGTCATTGTGCTGATGTCACTGGCGTCATCGGATATAGCCCTGACCCAACATTTTCCAGGGTCCCATTCATAACACTGTCCTGTAATTAGCTTTGCTGCTTAGTGGTCTGACTGAAACTACATTCATTTGAGGTTCTATGAGCAAACCATTCTCCCTCATAACTTGTAAGTGTTCAGAGTAGACTCATTGACCTTAGGAAGTACATTTGATGTCAGATCAGAGTAGACTACACTAGAGGGTCCTCATGATTTTAGAGGACCCTCAGAAACATGGGTACACTTGAAACATTCTGCAAGTCCATTGGAAACAGTAACATCTACATCTTAGATGTATCTTACATCTTGAAACATTCATGAAATAATATGAATATATACTGACGTTCATTGTTTAAATCCTTCTCATCTTATAATAGCTGAGCATAACAGAGGATGTTTTACGTTGTGCCCTGCTTAGAGTTGGGCCTAGCGTTTGATGTCCCATGTGAGCTCCTCTACTCCTGCTGTGACATTGCGGTACCCAGAATGTGGCAGAAACACTGTAAGTGACGGTTTTAAAACTTGGCATGTGACAAAATCATTCTAGAGAAACAATGGCTTTTAAAATAAATTATGGAATCGTCTGTAGTGTTATTTCAACAGGGTTGAAAAGCCTTGAGTGGCTAATGACTGTAGTTATGTACTCAATGACCCCCATTCAGACTTGACGTTGTAATCCCACCATAGGAAGTAATAGGGCGGCAATGGGAATCCACACCAAGAGGCAGGAAGATGTGAAGTACAGGAGATGCAATATATCTCCAAATATCTCCATTCATGTTTACAGATGTTTGTAAGTCTCTTTGGGCTTGTTGAATTTTTTGGTCGATTACATCAGTTTATTCCCCCGGCTGCAAACATGGCGTGTGATAGTACTTTGAGAGGATTTTCTCTGACTTTTAGAAACCATCTGTTGAAGCAGGAAATTTATGTTTCTGACAGATAATTAGATTCAAGCAGCAAATACTCTTGAAAATACTTCATAGGGCACACGCAGCTACCTTTTTGTTTTGTGTGGTAAAAGTACGACCTGGTCTTTTTCCCATTGTATCAGGTTTTATTTATTGTAAACGAGGTAAACCACAACAAACACTGATCCAATAACAGCCCACTTCCTCAAAATGTTCAAGAATTCCCACCTGACCGCCGCCAGGACAATGGCCAATCAGCACACTGTAAGCCTCCATCGCTAGGCTAACTGGTTGCACATTGTGCAAGGTGACCATGGGTCACCAAAGTCTCCTCCAACCTTTGGAAAGATATTTATAGTCCTTCCAAACCATTCATCAAATAACTGCCTAAATTCTCAGAAAACAAAGTTAGACGCCAGATTGTAAAAAGGCCTGAACTCCACTTTGGCACCGAATCCATATCACATTCAATGTCGTGAGAGGTAGGTAACCAGATCCTAGCTAGACCTTAGTCTTGGCATTGATTATCACCTCAGTAGGTGAACTCAATGAGGCAAAACACTAATCCACAGAAACGTCAACTATGAACAGACATGACCGCTCATAAAGACTGGTAACAGACAAATACATCTATCATAGGTGGTGACCATATCAAGGGTACACATCCAAGACAGGGCTAATCTCCCCTGACCATTAATCTAAACATTTTACCACAGAAATCCATTATTCATGTGAAAATACATCTTTGGACCCTGGTGTTTTGGAAGTAATTATCCCAAATTATTGCAGATTATTGCTGATCTGTATGTCCTCAGGAAGTTCAACCAGAAAAATAAGCCAAGATATGTGATTCCTTTGCCAAGCCTTAATGTCATTCAAGTGAAATGGTGTTTACCTTGTGGAAGCTTCCATGGAAAACTCTCTTCACTTGATCCTCATTAAACGTGGCTCTCTGGATCTCCCCTCTGGTGTCCTTGTTGTAGAACGTGATTGTTTTGCTGGAAGCTGAAAAGAGGGAACGATGGTTTCAGATGGCCCCCATACATTACAGGGAGAAGTCACGCAATACACATGGAAACAGACACAGAGAGTGAGCTACAGGGGAGATAGCCCTCACAAGTAAACACTTATGAACAACTAAACACTTCCGTAACTAGTGAATACCTAGGTACAGTACTTGATCACAAACTTAGGCACACAAGGGAACACTTACGGACTTGGAAATACACACAGAGTGTAAAAGTCAGTGTCAAACCAAAACCCTTCCCTATGAGAGACAACTTGATACAGCCAAGTCTGGGGGTTGATACTTTTGCATCAGAGGCCTGAATCTCCTTTATCCTGCATTTACCAACAGGGGATAAATGGACCGTAGTGGCCTACAGGTCATTACACTGGTCTAAGTTTCTAAACACTGTTATCTGATCCAGTAAGGAGGGGAATCAGACCACAGCTGTTGGGCAGCCACAGCTTACCCGATAAGAGAAACAAAGCATGGTCGGGGCTTACGGTTGACGGTGACCCCAACCTCAGGGTTGTTGTTGCTGTCAGCAATCTGCCAGATATCAAATGCCTGGTTGGGGGTGTCAGGGAGGAGACGGAAGAGCAGGATTATGGTGTAGGATGGAGGAAGACCCTCTGGGTGGATCTCCCTGGCAGGAACAAAAATGCAGGATACAAGTGTCATGGCATCTTTCATGGAGCTAAAGGTTTCTACTTTTGTAAAATGGTCAACTTCATAGACACCAGCCTTGAGAATTTCTGATCACTAGTTTACCCACTGGGCACAGATGTCAATTCAAAAGTCTATTCCACATTGATTCAACGTAATTTCATTGAAATTACATGGAAACAACGTTGATTCAACCAGTGTGTGCCCAGTGGGTATAGATCATCAGATAATCATAAATCTTTGAGCAACATGAGAGAGTTCACAAAAACCTGTTTGGATTAAGATGGCAAATCGAAACCTATAGAGCCTTTGGCCTGGATGAAACACTAGACTCTTTGTAACTCCAGGAAGACCAAAGACACAGAGCAAAAATGTTGGCCCCTTAAAAACCACACCATAAACCAAAAAGGCACACAATATCCAACCTGTCACGTTGGCCACACAACCTGAAAATGGTTGCCACTTTTACCCCAGTCTTGAAAAATTACTGACGTATTGAAATATTTTTCTGTCCCTACTTTACGGCTGGAAGTGTTTTCATTTGTGCACATTGAGTCAATGGCTTACCCACACTCAAATACAAATCATTATGGACAAATTAACAAAGCATGCTCGTGCCTTAGAGGTTAGAACAGAATTCATGAGCAGCTCAGCAATTGCTTGAAGACATTTTAATGGGCTCAATAAAGACCTGGGCTTTTGTCCTCTGGCTGCTTTGGTTGCTCCCTCTATGACATATGTGGGAGAGGGCCCTACACTGGGAGCTTTACACCCCGACCAAAATTATTTTCTCTTACTAACACATCATATTCTACAAGCTGCAACAACAAACAGAACTAGCAAGGGGCTCTGTAGATGCTGGATGGGCGCTGGGGGGACCGCAGGCTGCCGAGCCTTTGAAGGTCATTAAAAATAATTACACAGGCCAGCAATATAGTACGCAGGAGAGGCGCAGGCCGTGCACGAAGGAAACAGGCTGCAAGCACGCACACACACTTACTTTGTGGGCGCAGAGAGGAATGCGTCCTTGTGAAGCCTGTAGGTTATAAAACTGTTGAAGGAGCCAGATTCCATGGACACACCATTCATGGCAGCAAAGGTCCTGTCTGTTATGTTGAAGCCCTCAAACATTCTGAAGCCTGGAGAATACACATCAGGTCATTACACAATCATGAGAACATACAAGTCAATACAAAGGAAGATTCTGTACAGTACTGACTGGCCCGTAGGTGTTATCAGTATCTGTCAGTTTATTTGGAATATATACTTACCAGGTGAAGTAAACCCATTGATGTAGATCAATGGACAAGCTGAAGAGGGAGAAATAAATTAAACAACATGATGAGTTGTAAAAGGCTAGAGGACAACAGACAGCAAACGTCAATCTGGTTTAACATGTGTCTTAAGGTACTGCGTAATGCCGATGCTAATCTTACTGGATGTGGCCGTTTCACAGATGAATGTGATGAGGTTGTCCTGGATCTTGGCGAATGCGTCAAAGTCATCCACAACAAAGACGTGTCTTTCACTTGGCTTGCTGCCAATGTTCCTCAACTCTGCCATGTCCACATCGGCCACACCGACCACAAACACGCTGTAACCTGGAGTGAGATGAGTACAAAGACAACCATTAGGATCCATATTCCATGGCCTAATCAAACCTATGTGGCTGTTCACATCTATTTCACAGTAGCTGATTAGATCTGCCTGTACCCCCCCCAAAAAAAACTTTTAGCTACACTAAAAGCACGTTTAAAGTCAACTAAGGTTTACTAAACGTTGACTGAAAATATCCAGTTTCTGACTTCTATAAGGACAAATCCCAACGTTGAACACTTACCAGAGTGTATCAGGTTGGAGGCACTCTTCTGGACCTCGTCTTGGGAGCGACCATCGGTGACGACCACCAGAACCTTAGGCACGTGCTTCCTCATGCCGTTGTCTGAGGTGAACACCTTCTCGCCAACGTGCTTCAGAGCAGCACCTGTACACAGAGGGGTCGGACATCAGCCTCAACCTTTAAACTATGGACTCATTCAACTCCGCCAGCATGATGAAGACACTGTGATGACATTGTCGCTGAGTGAATGTATCTAGACATTTCAATTAACTCAACATTATGCATTTAGTATTAAGGATGTCAGTCAGTCACATTGAGACTAGCAGCCAGTCAGAGTGGTCTGTGAGCGTACCTGTTTTAGTGTTTCCTCCCATGTAGCGGACCAGCTGCAGTGCAGCCAAGGTCCTTCCCTTGTCTTGGTAAGTGTTCAATTTGAACTCTGTCTTGGCACTGTCACTGTATTGCACAAAAGACACCTGTTTCCAGAAGAAGAGAGAGAGAGAACATAAAGCATTGACATGAATCCACTTTAAAAATGGAAAGGAGAAGAGAATATGCTGTAAACAGCCAGAGACTCATCACTTTCGTTTTGAAGCGTTACATCTCAGAGGATAGTCTGCATGGCTATGTACCTGCATGCCGCCAGGGTGGATGACGTCGAAGGCGCCGATCATGCTGAAGACAAACTGGATCACTTTACTGAAGCTCTCGTCTCCGATACTCCAGGAGCCATCAATCAGGAACACCAGGTCAGCCTTGGCTCCTCTGCACACTGTGGAACACATAGAGCAAAGTCAACGGACATGTCAGGTAGGAGACGTATAAAGAGTTTCTTCTCTGTGTTCGCTTCACGTCACTCCACAGCCTGCTGAACTTGAAGCCTCTCCTTACCGTCCAAAGCAGGGGGGATGGTGGCAGGTGGAGGTGGGGTGGGGGGCTCAGTTGGGGCCTCTGTGGGCTTGATCACTGTAACAAAGACCAGAACATAAACAGTCAAACCATTTGGGCTTTACTAGCATGCCATGTTAGCCCCCTGCGAAGACACTGATGTGTTTTCTGACACCCAAAGTGTGGTGGGGCGGTATACATACGTGTGAACACAATGGAAGTGACATGTTACAGGACTGATGGTTAGTGGGGTTTCTTACGCGTCCTCTCCTTGACGCTGACTCCGGGCCCCTCCAGGTTGGGGGTCTGTGTGTACACTGTTGCGTTGTAGAGGGCGTCAGGAGTCAGGCCGTCCCAGCAGTAGTGGCTCTCAGACCCAGTAATGGTGGTCTCCTGAGCTCCCTTGTTAGAGGCTGCAGGGAAGAGGAAAGAGTTACCCACATCGGATTAGGTGATTTATCCCCATACACTCTAAACGTATTCCCTCAGAGGGGTTACAGTCAGTGGTACTGTAGCGCTTGGACTGAGGCAGCAGCGGGCTTATACAGTGATTTCTGTTATTCAACAGATACCCTTTCAAACAAACAAGAATTCACTTAATGTGGCAAAGTGCACTGCTTCCATCTATAATGTCTACCATACTGTAAACAGACTTAAATATTCCAACATTTCTTCACATCTTTTTTTCTCTTACAGAACTCTAGCGTCAGAGAGTTAATAAGAAACAGATGGATCAGTGGGCATAAATAAAATACAATTATATAACATTCTTAAGTCATTTTAGCAACTACATCTTTGTGATAGGTTGGTAACTTTGGCTACATATCTGATCGACAGTAAACATTCTGAAATAAATATAAAACAAGAGCTAATGTATAGAAACAATCCTCTCCCATTGGGATCAATATCATATGGACTGAATGGGCTCCCAGCAGAGGAGGCTGGTGGGAGGAGCTACAGGAGGACAGGCTTATTGTAATGGCAGGAATGGAATAATGGAACGGTATCAAACACATAAAGATATGGAAACCACGTTTGACTCCGTTCCATTCATTCCATACCAGCCATTACAATAAGCCTGTCCTCCTATAGCCCCTCCCACCAGCCTCGTCTGACTCCCAGCCAGAATAAGTACTTACAGTCAAAGGGATTCAGTCTGAGTCTGTAGGAAGTGGCAGCCCTATGCGGGGTCCATCTCATGCAGAAGGTGTCATAACCAACATTGTAGGTGGTCAGGTCAGTGACGTTCAGGTACACTGTGAAAGACAGGAACAGTCAATGAATCAACTAACCAATCAATCAACCATTTGATCAACCAAAACAATCAAACAACCAATCAATCACTTACGTGTGGTTCCTTGTCCAATGAGAGGTCCGCTAAGGCCAGCGTCATACTGGGCCAACACCTTGAGGTCATAGGTGGTTCCTGGCTGCAGGTTGTGCAGCTGGTAGGTGGTCACATCTCCAACAAAAGTCTCCATGGTCTGATCAGTACCTGCAAGCACAGACAGGGACACTGCAGGTCAATAACAGCAGGCAAGCAATCACATCTTCAAAAGATATTTGAAAAAACTTTATTCTATAGCAGGATAGATGTATTAAGCAAGTCAAGTGATCTGTCGTCAGACAGTGTTCTTTCAAGGCTGAATTGAATAGTAGAATAGAACAGTAGCTATCTGACCTGCAGGTGAGTAGACCAGTTTGTAGCCCACCACTCTGGAGGGGGCGGGGTCCCAGGACACTCTGAAGCGAGTGTACCACTCATCTGACACTCTCAGGTTCTGAGGCCCCAGCATGCCAACTGTGGGGAAGGAAACACAGAGTCAAAACATATCAGCAACATATTTAAACGCTTTTAACATGAATATCATAGTCATGCAATCCTAAGCTATGTATTTGCTTTGATGTGGTGTAATTTGTAAGGGGAAATGAGACTGGGTATTGGGCAGCTCCCGTATGAGATCTCCCATAGGAGGACAGCCAGTTCACGCCTCTGGCACAAACAGGCAGACTGAGGTGAAGCCAAGTCATGCAGTTTCTATTGTTTCTCAGATCCAGGATAATAATCAGTGGCTGAGTTTATAAAACCCCTCTACTGGGAATTCTTTCTCTCCATTAACTTTGTGTGTGTGTGTGTGTGTGTGTGTGTGTGTGTGTGTGTGTGTGTGTGTGTGTGTGTGTGTGTGTGTGTGTGTGTGTGTGTGTGTGTGTGTGTGTGTGTGTGTGTGTGTGTGTGTGTGTGTGTGTGTGTGTGTGTGTGTGTGTGTATGCAAGGCATGCAGCAAGGCAGTGACCATGACTTCCAGTATGTAATAACTGTGCATTTGTGGAGCGCCGTGTGGGTCTGTTATTCTAGCATGTTGCATAGAGGACCAAGCATACAAAGTGCTAGCATACCTGTGTGTCCGTCTCCATCCAGATCTCCTCCTGGTCCGTCGAGGTAGATGGCCTGCACGTTGATCTTATAGGGAGTGTCTGGATCCAGGTTGGGCAGGATGACAGTATTTCTGTTCCCAGGAACCATTGTCTACAGGACATACAGGCAGGACACTGCATGATTATTTGAAACTACAGGTACTTCAAACAGAGGACGAATAAGGACTTATGTGGCCACACGTGCCTTGGGCCACATACAACTTTGGTGGTGTTTGATGAGAATTTCATCAGACAAATCAGCAATATGGGTGCTTACATGCTCCTCAATGGGGTCTCCAGTGGTGGGGGCGTAGGTGATCTTGTACTGCTGCACTGGACCTTCAGCATGTTCCCATGCCACAGTCAGAGAGCTGGTGGTGGCATCATACACACGCATGTTCCTTGGGCCACTGCGGGGAACTGGGACCGGGATAATGAACGTGGATAAAGGTGAATGTGGATAAACCTGTAAAGGCCACAGGATCTTATGTATGATTTAGCGGATCTTACGTGTTTTGCCCTTGTCTTCGGCCGGCGGTCCTTCTCCGTCATTGTAGATGGCGACCACTCCCACATTGTAGGGCGTGTCTGGTACCAGCTGCTCTAGCAGGGTGGTGGTGGATGTCCCAGGAACCAGGATCTGAACAGGGAGAGAGAGGACAGAGACACAGGAGTCAATGCTGAAGGACCGGGCCCAATGGGAGGATGAAGCAAACAGCAGGCCTTACAGGGGGATGGATTAAACTACTACTCTCATACGGCAGGGTAGCCTAGTGGTTAGAGCGTTGGGCTCGTAACCGAAAGGTTGCAAGATCGAATCCCCGAGCTGACAAGGTCAAAATCTGTCGTTCTGCCCCTGAACAAGGCAGTTAACCCACTGTTTCTAGGCTGTCATTGAAAACAAGAATTTGTTCTTAACTGACTTGCCAAGTTAAATAAAGGTTAAAAAAAATACCCACATGTTTTATTCTGAAAACTAGAAAAACACTGATCAAGACTAGAATGAACAGTAATATCAAGGAGATCTGTAGAAGAACAATGATCAGTTAGGCTAGCCTACACTGCAACATCCAGATCTTCCTGTTTGAAAAGTGGGTCAGCTGTATGGGGAAATCAACAAGCATGCCATTGTGCTGTTGTGACCCGCATGGTGACAGCTGTTTCATGTGACAACCCTGACAGCTCGTCCTTACCTCACTCAACAACCTCTTGTGTTGTCACTGAAAGGGGGAACAAAAGTATGCTTTGATGTCAATGATGTAGGACAGTCAGGGAAATAACACACTGAGTAACTAACGTAATGTGTTGACAGTTGCTTACAGCCGCCTGGCTGTTATGACCTATCTGACTGACTAGCAGTCGTCAGCATGTGTCTGTGTTAGTTCAAACATACTGGATACCAGACCCCACTCTTGCCAACGTGATCTCAAAGGTAAACTAGTCTCTTCTCATCTACTTGCCATGTCCGAGTCACATACTATACAAAATATACAGGAGTTCTGTCCACAGCCATCTGGTTTCACTCTCACTTCTGACCCAAAGCACCGATGCGTCATGCTCAATGTGTGCTTTTTCTATCTCTCTGCTTCACATGACTGTTTTTGACGAGCGTCATCAAACCCCTACTTCGGTCTCTGCTCTGAGTTTAATAGCAACATGTTCCTCTCAAGAGGTGAACCCAATATTACAAGGCTGCTTTCCTAATCTGGTTAAGCATACACCAAATCTCCCAGTGTTCAATTTGATGGTAGGTCGTGACACTGGCCACATGCTGACATGGAAAGCTGGCTCTGGCACTGGAAAAGCCCAGCCCTGAGTCCATCATAATATTCCCCAAGAAACAAAATGTGATGACTTTATAAAAAAAACGAGAGCACCTCTAGCTATCAATAAAATGGAACAGCATCACTCTTCAAAGAACTAATGTTCTTTGACTTTAAATAAAAACAGGGTCTCAGTGTCTCAATGCTTCTCACAGATGTGACTGTTTGTGCAGTGTCAAGTAACGCTCTATTAGTTGTTTGTGGGGCTTCACCATACATGCTTTATAACTCCAGAGAGGTGGGCACAGCCATTCCAGATAAGGAGGGAACAGGCCAGACAGGGTTTCCTGTTTTAATTAACCAACATGAACATCTCGCTTTAAACCAGTACTAGACTGTTAAATAAAACTGCCATCAGAGAGACGGTCCATGTGGAGCATAGACAGAGAGAGCTTGTTTTAACTAACAGTAAGTCAGGGGCGAGGTTGATCTTGTTCTGTTCTGTTCCTTCACAAAGAGCTGTAGTGCTGCAAATGAACTGAAGCGTTGGACTCGGCCACCCTTGCACACACCCCAAGTCCCTGGACTCTAACATTTGACCTCTGACCTGGGGTGGGGGTCAATCAGAGGCCCTGTGGGCCTCCTTGGTGGTGACTCACCGACTCGGAGGGCTTGGTGCCGCTCAGGGGGGCGTAGACAACCCTGTACTGCACAACCTCGCCAGAGGCGGGCTCCCAGCGTACGTTCAGGGTGTTGGTGGTGGGGCCGAAGACTTGGATGTTCCTCACAGGAGTACGCTCCACTATAGAGAGAGACACAGAGATGGAGGGACAGATAGAGGGACAAGGGAGAGGGGGAAAATAAGAGAGTTGGTTTGTGAACAGCAGCTGAAAACATCAATTAGAGAGTCTTACTAAAGATTTATTGGTGCCTGAATGAGACACTAGGGAATGTTCGCCTTGAAGCCATCAAAGCTTTCACTGGGCCTGTGTACAATACATACTAGTTGACTCAACCATTAAAACTGCAGCAAAACACAACATAGTTGGCCAGTCTTCAGTACCACACAGACTCTGCTCTAAACATACCGTTGAAGTCGGAAGTTTACATACACTTATGTTGGAGTCATTAAAAATCGTTTTTCAACCACTCCACAAATTTCTTATTTACAAACTATAGTTTTGGCAAGTCGGTTAGGACATCTACTTCGTGCATGACACAAGTAATTTTTCCAACAATTGTTTACAGACAGATTATTTCACTGTATCACAATTCCAGTGGGTCAGAAGTTTACATACACTAAGTTGACTGTGCCTTTAAACAGCTTGGAAAATTCCAGAAAATGAGGTCATGGCTTTAGAAGCTTCTGGTAGGCTAATTGACACCATTTGAGTCAATTGGAGGTGTACCTGTGGATGTATTTCAAGGCCTACCTTCAAACTCAGTGCCTCTTTGCTTGGCATCATGGGAAAATCAAAAGAAATCAGCCAAGACCTCAGAAAAAAAATTGTAGACCTCTGGTTCATCCTTGGGAGCAATTTCCAAATGCCTGAAGGTACCACGTTCATCTGTACAAACAATAGTACGCAATATAAACACCATGGGACCACGCAGCCGTCATACCGCTCAGGAAGGAGACGCGTTCTGTCTCCTAGAAATGAACGTACTTTGGTGCGAAAAGTGCAAATCAATCCCAGAACAAGGACATTGTGAAGATGCTGGAGGAAATAGGTACAAAAGTATCTATATCCACAGTAAAACGAGTCCTATATCGACATAACCTGAAAGGCCGCTCAGCAAGGAAGAAGCCACTGCTCCAAAACCGCCATAATAAAGCCAGACTACGGTTTGCAACTGCACATGGGGACAAAGATCGTACTTTTTGGAGAAATGTCCTCTGGTCTGATGAAACAAAAATAGAACTGTTTGTGACCATCGTTATGTTTGGAGGAAAAAGGGGTAGACTTGCCAGCCAAAGAACACCATCAACTGTGAAGCACGGGCGTGGCAGCATCATGTTGTGGGGGTGCTTTGCTTCAGGAGGAACTGGCGCACTTCACAAAATAGATGGCATCATGAGGAAGGACAATTATGTGGATATTTTGAAGCAACATCTCAAGACATCAGTCAGGAAGTTTGGTCGCAAATGGGTCTTCCAAATGGACAATGACCCCAAGCAAACTTCCAGAGTTGTGGCAAAATGGCTTAAGGACAACAAAGTCAAGGTATTGGAGTGGCCATCACAAGCCCTGACCTCAAACCTATAGAAAATCTGATGGCAGAACTGAAAAAGCGTGTGCGAGCAAGGAGGTCTACAAACCTGACTCAGTTACACCAGCGCTGTCAGGAGGAAAATTCACCCAACTTATTGTGGGAAGCTTGTGGAAGGCCACCCGAAACATTTGACCCAAGTTAAACAATTTAAAGGCAATGCTACCAAATACTAATTGAGTGTATGTAAACTTTTGACCCACTGGGAATGTGATGAAAGAAATAAAAGATGAAATAAATTATTCTCTCTACTATTATTCTGACATTTCACGTTCTTAAAATAAAGTGGTGCTCCTAACTGACCCAAGACAAGGAATTTTTACTAGGATTAAATATCAGGAATTGTGAAAAACTGAGTTTAAATGTATTTGGCTAAGGTGTATGTAAAACTTCCGACTTCAACTGTACATCAGCTTTACACTGTACACCTTCACTAAACAGCACTATAGTACCTACAGTAGCTAACGGTTGCTCAGAAGAAGAGGAGAGAAGGTCTGTAGCCCTCTGAAAATTGCCTTTACAACTAAAGCAGATGTTTCCAGTCTTTGTACCACTCAGCAATGTACCCTCATAAAGACAGAGTGGGAAGTACATGGCGAGCTTCTTTACTTAGAGACCAGACAGTATTGGCCAGAGACAAAGAATGCAAGGACTTCACCCTGAAAGCACATCATCAATGGGTAGTCCATGTCGATAGCCTCTGTCAGAGCGATGTTTGATTAATAGCATTTGTCAGTCTGCCTGTAGAGACATGGCTCGGTGTCCCCTGGTGTACGTTCTGATGGGGGGTTATAAGGGTTCCAGTAACAGTACTGACATAAATATAACCAGTCTAGAGAAGACTGCTGAGTTGAATGTCAAAAAAAGATGTCATGCCATCCCCCCCGCTGTGCTACCACCACCACTTTCAGGCGTTACACCCCATTAACGGACCCTGTTACCGTGAGGCTGGAGACACCACTAGTGTTGCCAACGCAGAGGAATTCCTTTGCTGTGCAATCAGACCACTAAAGACTGAGTCATACTGAGGGGAGGCCCAGCCTTATAATTGTGGGAGAAAGTGTTCAAAACTGAAAGGAAAACAGCTAATAAACTAAATATAGTGTCTACAGTGAATCCCACCATCAAGCACTGAAGTGGATATTTCAGCTGTAAACAGCAAACCATGTTAGATCTTTTTGCCTTCAGATATGAAAAGGGTTGGCTAATTTTACGAGGAAAATTCAGGTACAATAAGACTGGGACATATTTTGGGCACATTCCAAGAGTTTACTGGCATAAGGAGTAAGCAAGCCAATACAAGGCCAGGGAGTGAATGCTCTACAGATAAGCCAGCTCTCAAAGAACAACGAAACAAAATCCCAACTAGTAATCTGATATTGTAGCCTTTAGCATACTGTACAATCTTCTCCTCAGGAAATTCAGAACTAATAATGGTAGAAATATAATCATGTTGTATTGAACACCGGTTCTTCATTACATTCCAGAGTGGCCAATGTTATATCATGACAATTACCATGAGAAAAGGGTTGTTGAAGCTGTACTACAGAACATTAACCATCCTCACAGTAAACCTGTACGTGGACTCACGTGTCTTGCCGTTCTCAGACATGCGTTTGCCCTCTCCAGCGGAGTAGACAGGGACCACAGTGACGGTGTAGAGGGTGTCAGACATCAGGTTCTTCAGCACAGTGCTGGTGGTAGTACCAGAGACCTGGGACTGTAAATACACATACCCACACAACAGTCATACTAGCTACACAGAGCTGATCTGATATAAAATGTCTGGTAAAGGAACAGTATTTGTGCATGTGTGTTTGACTGTCTGAGTGAATATGCCAAGTATCAGTGTATCAGTGTGTGAGTATTCTTTTAGCAGTAGATAATGGATTTGATAACGGATGTGTGTGCATTCCATAGTGAGATTCAGTAGGGATTGGTTAGAGGTGGCTCAGCCTACCACATCCTCAGCTCCTCCAGCAGCAGGTACATAGTAGATCTTGTACTGGCGGACGTTGCCCTCGGCAGCCTCCCATTGGACATTCAGGGTGCTGGTGGTGGGGTCAGTGACCTGGAGGTTCCTCACTCCTCCCAGAGGCTCTGGAGAGAGAGAAGGGAGGCCATAGGATTCATTTCTGGTTCTGATGTTAAAAATGCATGCGGCGGTACAGACGTGGCATATGGTAGAGGTGTGAATCTATGTTTTACAAAGACAGTATTTAGGGCACCTTTAACATCTTCATCTAGGTATCAAACGTAACCCTGGTTCCCTGAGCGAGGGAAGGTGCAGCTGAGAGGCCGAAAGGGAACATGATGTAATCACGAAGGCCTTTGACAGGCCACAGTAAGGTCACTCACTTGTCTTTCCGTTGCCAGAGATGTCCTTGCTCTCCCCGCTGCCGTAGATGGCTGCAACGGTGATGGAGTAGGGAGTGTCAGGGTTCAGCTTGGGAAGAAGCACCGTGTTCTTCTTCCCTCCGATCTGTGTCTGTTGGGGGATGAAGACAGATTAAAATTACTGTTCTCACCTGGTCAATGATCGCACTAAGGGCCTAAGGGCTGACTCATTTTTCAATTATTGGATCAACCAGAAATGGTTCTTATATTCCCTTCAGATTACAAGTGCATCAAATAATTTCTTCAGCGTGGCCTCAGAAGACATGATACAGGAAAAAATTGATTTATTTTCTTATTGGACGTGGATGCCTCTGATTCTAGCTTCTCTCCCTTGACAGTTTTCTGTCAGTGTCAGCAACTTGATCGAAAGAATTTGGGTTGAGCAATAGCAGACTGTCAACATTTTTGTCCGAGGATGCAGCAAGCATTTTTGCACTTTGTTATTGTAGGAGCCAAGGTAAATCTATTCTCCAGTGGGATGTGTTGTCTTAGAGGTATGAGTGGTGAATTTAGTGCATCGTTTTTACCAGGGAGACACTGTATTGAAACAAACACTTCTGGGTTGCATCGCTTCACAGAGACGGCTGACTCAGTAAACCCTGTGTGTGTGCGTGAGTGTGGGTTTTCAAGTTATGCTTTGTGGTGCCTGGGGAAAACGCTTATCAGCAGGCAATAGGAAACTGTATGATGGAAGTCATGTTATTTGGCACCAAGACAATTTGCCTTGTACACAAGCATGGAGCGTGTGTCTCCCATTTCCTACACAGACCTGTTGTCACAAATGAAACAAAGTGCGGCCTCCTGAGCTCTCCATACTTGTTGAAAAGCTGTCAGTGAACCAGAAACAGTTGGCTGAGCATGGCTCATTAGCTTCCAGCTTTTCAACAATGCCTCAACGTTTAGCGTGTGACATCATCGCAGAAACCGGTGGACGGATGCCCGCTGGACAGAACTAGGTTTCCCCTCCTCTAATTAAAAAATTGAAAACATTCCATCTCGCATTGCAATGGAAACTCTGAATGGACAAATAACTCACATTACGCTAGCTACCCTTGACTCCAACATGGCAGACCTATCATACATTACAAACAAGTCTGATAAGAGAGAGAAAACATCTCAAATTGCCTCCATCCATTTACTGTATCTCTCTCTCTCTCTCTCTCTCTCTCTCTCTCTCTCTCTCTCTCTCTCTGTGTGCCTCTACATCACGCAAACTCTAAGCGCCTAAACATCTGGCCTGATGAAAAAGCCTGTCTGACTAAACTACTATCCAGCTCTAGAGTGGAGCAGCAGTATGGCCAGACAGCATTGTGTAACCCTGTAACGGTCTGAGGTCAACGACCCCTGGTACCACCCTCCCGTCCTGTTACATAAACACACACACGCAGACACACACACACATACACATACACATACACCCACACACACACAACCCAGCTGAGTCCAGGCATTCCATCTCTCCCCCCTCCTACACCTCTCCCTCTTTCCTCACTGATAACACTCACTCCCCTGAGGCTCTGGTCAATGTCCCTGACCCACATGTGCTCCTAAAATGTACCCTGTCATCTTGATGTTTTACTGGGGGGATTTCGGTGGGAGACTCCCTGAGGTTTATATGACTTTTCTACCACACAAACAAGGTGATTGTGTGTCATGCTACAAGGCCTCCATGGACATGATCCTCAAAGTGTTCCTTTCCTTTCATCATCCAGAGGATGGTTAGGATTAAACAATGACGTCAGCACTATGAAAGGCTTGGGACTGTGATGCTGGCTGGTTCTTACCGACTGGGTCTTGCCTCCGGCGGTGGGGACGTATGTGATCTTGTAGTTCTGGACACGACCAGGGGCGTGGTCCCACTTGACAGTCAGAGTGGTGGTTGTGGCGTTGAACACCTGCAGGTTCTGGGGAGGGCCTGTGGGGGCTGGGAACGAACACAACATAAACCACCACTTAAACACACATCCAACCAACACAGATCATCTTCACATTTTTACTTCTGAATTGTGATCACCTGTGTAAAATTGGCTGAACAAAATTGAATGTATATGGTTCAAATGCATGCTCTCTCTGAGTGCTGTATGGATTTTGCTTGAGTGCAACAAACAAACTTACCAGGGGTGATGATGACCTTGGACACTGGCAAGAGAAATAGAAATATAATGAGCTCGTATTAGTAAATCTGATCAGGCATTGATGGGAATCTACAACTATGTATCTTGATTGATGTATTGTGATGGCATTAGATTAGATGATAGACTTGTCAAATCAAATGTATTCATAAAGCCCTTCTTACATCAGCTGATGTCACAGAGTGCTGTACAGAAACCCAGCCTAAAACCCCAAACAGCAAGCCATGCAGGTGTAAAAGCACTTGTCTTACATGTTCTCTGGCTGCCAAGCAGGTCTTCACTCTCAGACTCGTCGGGGTAGATGGCGGTGACGGACACGTCGTACAGAGTGTCTGGCTCTAGGTTCACCAACACATTACTGGTCTCATCACTGTTCAGGATGGCCTGGGAAACACAACACAATAGACCTTAAGGAGCTAGAACACCAGTAAGACTTTAAACTACCCAAAGCCATCAAATGCTTTGCTTGTAAGGGTTTGTTGACATTTGTTGCCTAATGCTTTGCCTCATTCGACAGGTTTTGTTGTATATTAAAAGATGAGAACCAGTAATACTAGTGCTCTTACATATTGGAAGTTGGTTTCTCCCTTCTTGGTCCAGCCGATACGGTAGAGGGCCACATCAGGGGCCCCATAGTCCCAGTGGGCTCTGAAGCTGGTCTGGGTCACCTCAGAGAAACGCAGGTTCTTAGGAGCAGGAACAACATCTAGACAGAAGAAAGGGAAAATTATATTGGTGAGATTGCCATACCATCACTAATGTTTTAACTGGTCAGGCCTTACCTACTGTATAGTAGTGAGTAGGACTTCCATGGAGTGTAACCCCAGTGTGTTAACCCTGTACTAGGCTGTGTAACTGTACTGTACCTGTGATGGCTGTATTGAGCATGGGGTTGCCAGCTCCCTCGTCGTAGATGGGTGTAACAGCAAGGTCATACTCAGTCTGAGAGATTAGGTTGTCCAGGGCTTTGGCGGTCACGCCTCCTCCCACTTCAAGCTGCAGACCAAGAAAACATCCTTGTTTAGATCAAGCTTCTCTGTGTCACAGATATTAGGTTTAAAAGCTGAATGACAACTTTTTTTGTGTAAATTAAGGGTTAGGGTTAGTAATAATGAGTAATAATGTCATCATCAAGGCCACGTTGAATGGCTTCCAAAGTCTCATTCTTGTCTCAATGATGAGTTCCAAAGAATCTGTGAGAGAACTCTGGGCGACCTTGTAAACATCCGGCCTGTAAACTTCACTTCCTTCATAGGAAATGTTTAAATCCTCAGCATATCCAGAGGTGGAGAGGGATAAACAATGAACAAAACAAATATACTGTCAAAGTAGAAGTAATAGTATGTTTTTGTTTCTTCAAAATGCACCATTAACTTCTCCATTGCTTTCCATGCCACTGGAATCCAGTGGTGTAAAGTACTTAAGTAGAAATACATTAAAGTACTCTTTTGGGGTATCTGTACTTTACTTTACTATTTATATTTTTGACATATTTGACTTCACTACATTGGTGAAGAAAAGTATGTACATTTTACTCCATACATTTTCCCTGACACCCAAAAGTACTCATTACATTTTGAATGCTTAGCAGGATAGAAAATGGTCCAATTCGCACACTTATCAAGAGAACATCCCTGGTCCTCCCTACTGCCTCTGATCTGGCAGACTCACTAAACATAAATGCTTTGTTTTTAAATTATGTCTTAGTGTTGGAGGGTGACCCTGGCTATCCGTAAATACATTTAAAACATAAAAAAAAAAAATAACATTAAAAAATACTTTTACTTTTGATACTTAAGTATATTTAAAACCAAATACTGTGAGACTTTTACTCAAGTAGTATTTTACTGGGTGACTTTCACTTTTACTTGAGTCATTTTCTATTAAGGTATCTTTACTTTTACTCAAGTATGACAATTAAGTACTTTTTCCACCACTGCTGAAATCTCATGATCTGAAATGTCTGAAATCTGAAATGTCTGAAATGTCTGTCTTTCTTTTGGCTTATTGTTTTTGCATTTAGAGTTGTTCTGGGGGACAAACTTCTTTGCGAGGGGCTCTGGATCATAAATCCACAGCAAACGTTCTTTCTTGAATGCAGAAGAAGAGCCCTTCCTGTTTTCTCAGTATCAGGAACAGCGCTGGAGCTGCTAATCCTGCATCATCATCCATCAGCTACCCCAGACCACTGCCACTTTCTGGGCATGAGGTTAGCCACTGCTCCCCTCCCCTCCACCGCCGCCACAGCATCACAATCAGACGTGTGGATGTTTTTTTCATCTCTTAAGTCCAATGGAGGGACATGTGATTTACGTACCGCCATGTGATTTATACCCCAGGATGCGGGGCAGGGACCTGCTCTCCCCATCTCCTGCCGACAGTGGTGTGATCATTCCACCAGGTACCCAGTCCAATAGCAAAGCCCACAGAGGTCCCCTGCATACCCCTCTCACCAGCTGCCTTTCCCATTATGCTGTCTAATGTCATACCTCAAATGATCTGTAAAAAGTATCAATATCAATCTGCTAGCTCTCTATCCAGGATCACTATCATGGCTAATTATGGCATAAACAGAGAACGGGCTAAGCACAGGAGCTGGTTTCTGCTGTCACCAGTAGGTGGGCTAGCTAGGCCTATGCCTGAGCCCCAGGGGGAGTATCTATCTAGGGTGCAGAGTATTGCTTTCACTACCGTCTGTATCGAACAGATGTATTGTGACCATTGAGTCTCACCTCTTTGGCTTCTCCCTCGTCAGGCTTGTAGGTGATGATGTATTTGAGGACGGCTCCAGGTGCTGCGTCCCAGTTCATCTTCAGGGCGCTGTGGGTAACGTCTCTGACCCTCAGCTCTCCAGCAGGAGGCATGGGCACTATGGAGGGGACAGAGGGACAGAAAGATGAGGATTACTAAATTCCATATTTTATTACTTTAATCACTTTAGTTCCATAAACCTGGGAGTGAGGAGCCTTGATTTACTCTGTAGGAGTAAGGACCTGTCATCCTTTACCGTTCATGAAGCACAGAGAGTAAAACATGAACATGAATGTGAATGTAGAGGAATTCTTTACTGCACGTACGTGTGACTCCCTGCTTGGTGAGGGGGTCGCTGGCTGACTCTCCATGCAGGGCGAAGATGGACAGAGTGTAAGCCGTGTTGGGGATCAGCTGCACTAGCTGGACATCAGTCGTGTCCTCTCCAACTCTTATCTGCAGGGGAGGACCATAACGGAACAAACCTTAGTTTACAAGGCTTACTGTCATTCAGACAGGCAGTTTAGATGAACAGATTACAAATATTAGGTGGTGTCCAGTGTGCTGAAACTATCTAAGTGTTGCCAATACTACAGATGATCTTACCCTCTGGATTTGAAACCTCCGGCGCTAATATCCTGCCACAGTGAGCTAATAATCTAAATAATTGTGTGTTTTGTTGACTCGGCGTCCGTAAAACGAGAGTTAAATCACGTCTCACTTTGTAACTCATCACTGCTCTGTGACATCTGCATGCTGTCAGGAGACATTGGCAGGGGACCGGTGTATTTGGTCATTGGCAGCATCTGTGTGTGTGTGTGCGTTCGTGTGTGTAGTGGAGACTTTGACTGTCAGTTCCACAGCTGGTCTGGCCTGGAGTCCCTTTCTCTCTCTCTCTCTCTCTCTCTCTCTCTCTCTCTCTCTGGCCCGGCCTTCTCACCTCTTTATCCACAGAGGGCTCGGTGGCATTGATGGCACTGTAGAGCAGCATGTAGCCCGTGGCGCCCACTGCCTCCTCCCACTTCACCCTCATGGTGGTGGGACGCTCCTCGTAGATGGTCATCTTCCTCACCGCGCTGAGGGGCACTGGACAGGGAAACAGGGAGAGGTGAACACAGTTAGATTCTAAACACACACGCACACAAACACACACGTGCACACAATACCATCCAAAACGGCATCCATGCAGATGTGGTGTGAACTAAACAATGAGTTATTTTATGGGAGCTTTTATGGAGACATTACTTGCTTCATAAAATTACACTATTCTAGAGGACAAATAAAGTAAAACTGAAGAACAATGTTAAAGAAACAGTTAATTCTCGCTGCAGAGAGTGAGTGGGCGCATATATATATATTTGTTATTATAATGATGCTGTCTTTAAGCCTCATATGGTATCATAAACAAAACAGTTTTGTTCTTTCTTTAATGTTGAACACAGGAACCACACAAGCATCACAGGAACATGGTGTGCTAAATATACTGGAAGAATGTTTGTTTTACAGTCCCAAAGATGTCCATCAGTTGATCCCACAAGGATTACGTTTGGGACACAGGTATTGAAGCACAGTAATGGACAGGTACAGTGCAGCGCAGGGTTTCCCAAACTCAGTCCTGGGGCAACCCCCCTGGGTGCACGTTTCGTTTTTTGCCCGAGCACTATACAGCTGATTCAAATAATCAAAACTTAACGATGAGTTAGTTATTTGAATCAGCTGTGTAGCGCTGGGGGTTGGGGGGGTGTAGAGGATCAAAGAAGAATACAGAAAAACAGATTAGGACTCACAGGTGGTTTCAGTCCCCTTCAGCGGGTCGCTGCTCTCCTCTCCGATGACAGAGTAGACGTTGACCAGATACTCAGTCAGAGGGTTCAGGTTGGGCAGCACGGCTGTGGTCACTGAGCCATCAACAAACATCTACAACCAGACAACAAGAGCGCACATGAACCAGGTGAACACAGCATGAATATTGGGAATGACTTGGAATGTCTATTTTACGTAACCCATTCACTTGCATGGGAAAGGTTTGTTTCTATTGGCGGACAAACAAGACAAACAATACAACAAACTGCAGCTATCAGTGTTTCCTGTGTTGATGCATCTGGTTTCAATTGAACCACAAATTAAGTTGTAGAACTCTGAACAAACTCTACCAGTTTCAACCCAGTGTGCGTTTCTATTTATAAGAGTCAAACACAAAAACAACTTCGATCACATACTAGACCACTGCCTCACCAAACCATGAGAGCTGGACTAAAACAAACAGTCCAAGGAGTTGGAAGTGGATCTAGCAGCTAGCCTACCCCATTCTAGTACACTGGAGCCAATACCCTGCAGTCAAAGGGATATTACAATAAGAAAAACTCATCTTTATTGCTACTCGTACTCTAAATTGAAAGCCTTGTATTTTCTCTGATCTTACCCTCTGTCAACTTCATTTCACCAAACACCCTCACATTGAACAGCCATCACAAGCTTGAGGACGTTTCAAGGGTTTCCTTCAAGCCTCTGGCAGATCATAGAACTAAACCCAGGATAATGACATAGTCTTCCTATAGGACTGCCCATATGTCCTCAAAGCTACATCTGGGTTAGGTGTGGGGTAAGGATGAATTCTAACGTAATCTCTTCAATCTTTATTCAGCCAAGTAAGTCACAGAACATAGGCTTTATTACAACTTGCTTCCATCCTCAGGCCCAGGGTGGGAGGGGTTTGGGAGGCTGATAGAGGGGGATTGGCAGAGGAGTTTGGGGTTGGTCATGGTTACCGGTTGGGTGGACGTTAGGGGTACTAACCTTCTGAGGGCGTCCAGACAAGGTCATGTACTCTACACGGTACTTCTCCACTGGACCTTCAGGGCCTGTCCAGCTGGCACGGAACGAGTAGTGGGTCACCTCCGAGGTCACCAGGTCAGTGGGCGCATCGGGGCCACCACCTATCAGGAAAAGAGGGGGGTCAAATCAACCCTAAGCATAGGATCTCATTGCATCTTTCGCGGATCTGGAAACAGCTCCCTAGCAGAAAATCCAGGAGACAAACATATAGACAGTCTAAGCCTTTCCTAAAAAACGTATCCTAAATAGTATTCAGTTACAGCTTTTGAATTTGATTAAGGAGCAAACTATTTCTCATTTTAGAGAGGAAAAAATAAACTATCGGTGGGGAAAAGAGGGCTTTAGATTCTAAATTATTTCCAGTGGTTGGATGGCCTTCCGCTCCTTGTGTTGTCTCCCCTGGTGCACCAGACATGCTACTCTACTGAGGGTCTCCCCTAACCATGACCTAAACCCTGTTTACATAACTACAGCCTCACACAAAACATCTGGCTGCAGAGATCACCCGTATTCACAAAGAGTCTCAAACATTATACGGACAGATCCTAGATCAGCACTCCTACTCTAAAATGGTTTGAGAATATGATTTGAAATGCAAAACTGATCCTAGATCAGCACTTTTATTCTGAGACACTGTGAATATGAGCCTTGAAGGCATTAGTAATAAGACTGAGGAATAACCTACACATTTAGACTGCCACCTTAACTGTCACGGCAGGGAATGTACAGTAATGCCGGGCTGAATGTACCTGGTCCCTTGACGCTGTTACAGAGGTTGTTGGTCAGGTCGTCCACTATGTCCAGCAGGAAGGAGAAGTCCGCCACATTGTACATGTGGATCTCATCCGGGTCAGTGGCGATGGACCTCAGCTCATTCTCATCAGCGTTCTTCACACCTAGGAGGAGTCAAACAGGGACATCAAGTCAGCTATCCCCTCAGAGCAGGTTGAGGATACATTACAGATATTTAATGAGGAAGATAAGTGGAGAATGGCAAAGGTGTGTACGGAATTATTCTGGGGCAACTTGAGCATTCACACTCTACTTCGAGATGACAAAGATAACTGCCATTATTCAAGTTGAGATAGATACAAGGAGCTTCAGATGTCCTATCTAGTCAAAATAGAGCAAAGGTAAAACTGCCTAGTGATGATGGCTGAGACTCACCAATAGCATACAGCTCAATGCCCTGGTCACGCAGGTTCTGGGAGTTGGCAATGATGTCATCCTGAGACTTGCCATCAGTGACCAGCACTCCGATCTTACGAGCATTGGGTCTCATCCCAACATTTTCCTTGAAATTGTTCTGGAGGATGTAGTTTAAAGCGAGACCTGCAACGAGGGCAGAAACAATTATTCACACTGATTATATGGTTTAATCATTTATTGGAGGCCTTTCCAACAAGGCAGCTAAAGAGCAAGGAGATTATGATCAAATACATTGTGAGCCTATTAGGAACAACTCAGTTTTATTCGCATAATGGAGCATACAATTCAGTTTCCTTCACCATCTGGCTATCACACAAACAGCTCAATCGCCAACAACCAAAGCAGAGGCACAGTTTTCATTTTGAAGTTTATGAACTGGAACTTCTTTCAGTAGCCGTCTAAATAGCCAATAGAAGCTTGAACATGATAGACCTTTAAATGGGACTAACGGTATACAACAGTCTCTGAATGGAGGTTGTGGTTGTAGATTGAGTACAGTACCAGTGAGGGTGTTGCCTCCTTTGTAGGGCAGGTTGGCTACAGCCTCCAGCAGGGAAGCCCTGGTCCTGTGGGCGTTCAGGTGCCACTCAGTCTTGGGGTCACCACTGTACTGGGCCAGACCTAAGAGAAACAGACGGAGCCTCTGTCAGATCAGATGCCTTGTATAACCCTCCAACATGATAATTCCTAGAAAATGACTAAAGAGTGGAGACACAATAGAGTTATCTGCAGCAGGTTGCAGGAATGCGCATGTCCTGTGAGACTACAGGCACACTGAGGTTTAACCTACCAATCTGGACCCTGTCAGGGCTGATGTCGAAGACTCCCACCATGCGAGAGATGAAGGAGCGGATGGTCTTAAAGTTCAGACGACCGATACTCCAGGAGCCATCGACCAGCAGGACAATATCAGCCCGGGCTTTGGTTTTACACACCACATCTGAGAGGTCAGAGGTTACAGGTCAGAGAGACAGTACAGAACAGTGATGGGGCACTAGTTATTATAATGCAGTTTCAGATGTAACACAGGTGAAGTTATGAGGGCAGAGGTGTTCAAAATGCATGAGTGAGATGGGAAGTGAAGGAGTAGGAAAGAAAAGAGGTCATTGACATGACATTGTTGACATGGATTCACAGAACATCACACATAATTCCCAAACACATATCTCTTTACAAGCAAGCAGTAAAAACACTTTCAATTCCATTTTCAGGGTTACGAGCAATTTTCTTCATCACACATTTCATTTCCAGGTGTCAATATAATGGTTGTCTTCTTTTCTTCCAAGTTGATCTCTCGCTCTCTGTGTCTGAGGAGTGTTCTTCCCTGGCCACTCCTCAGCCTCTCCCGGGGAACAACAAAAAGAAGCCCTCCTGATGTGATATACGAGGGTCTCCTTCGGGAGAGTTATTGTGCATTCCTCACTGGCATAGCTCTCGCTGTTTTCTGGACACCTGCATGATGAGAAGAAGGACTCGTCCGCAGTCCGTTAAGACTGCAGGTGCGGCAGCAACACACAGATTGCGCAGTCTGCCACTGTTACATGTTTGATTTACAGACTTCTCTTTCCCTCCCCATGCGACCCACAGATAAACAGATGTCCAGCGGAGTGAGGGTCCTAGAGTGGCTGAACCATGTGCCGTTCAGACTACAGCCTGTTTTAGTTAGTCGTAATAAAGAAAATGATCTAAGGCTATCAGACAGAGACAAGAGGGGAAGATTTATTGGCCACGCCAGATGTTTGTCCTTTGACTGCAATATGCATTTCACCAAGGACAAATAAATTCACGTCCAGTCCCTGTTAATGGCACTTTAAATTCAACGTTAGGTTTACAACTTGTGCATTACAGCACATACGTATCTGTCACTCAAGAGAAGGTTATCTTTTATTTACAGGAAGAAAACTTTAAGTGGAAACCAGGAGACAAAAATGTTCATTACTGTCTCTTGTAAAATATCTTCAAAGGAGAGGGAGGCTGATGTACAGATTACTTAAGGCTCTTTAAGTGCACCTAATCCCCTCACCTCTCTTACTCTCGGTCCTCCTTCAGGATCGGGATAGGGGATTAAATTGAGGAGTACTGGGTGAGGAGAAGGGGGTAATGGGGTGGAGAAGGGGTTTTCTGCCTCCTCTATTAAATTATATTATTGTGGGCGACTGACTGACAGGGTCTTGTCACTGAAACTGCTCTCTATTAGAGGAGGCCTTCCAGGCAGCTGAGGGTCAGGACTGGCCTCTGGAGCCTTCCTTAAAACACAGAACATTTTCCTCTCTCTCTTTCCTCTCCTCACACTCACTGCCCTGTGTCGTGCGCTCACACCCGTGAGGTTGTAAAACATTTTATAATTGCAAACAGATTATATTTTTTTGTCAATTCTGCTGCTCTTAGCTGCTGCTGGATCCAGAAAAAGGAACCCAAAGTGACGAAATGATGAAAAAACGAGCAGCCAACAGATGGAATAGTAGTTACATCTGTTATTTGGTGAGACAATTAGCTTTGAGGAAAGGCATTTAGGGCAACTCATCTGTTTTCATGGGTAGAGGGATTAGAACGAATTTTCCTAATGAAAAATGGACAGTGTGATATATGTCCCACACTTTGGCTATGGCCGCAGAAGTCACAACATATAATATACGTACTGTATAAATTCTTAAGTATGATGAGGGAGATTAAAAAAAGGAATTTAAAATCCTAATGGTCATTACCCACTGGGCACACACTGGCTGAATCAACATTGTTTCAATGTAATTTGTCAACGTGTTGTGACGTGGAATTAACGTGGAAAATACATTGGGTTCGAAATTATGGGGTGGGTAAATCAGATAAATCAAAACAAAACTCTTTCAATGACATAGACTGACCAGGTGAATCCAGGTGAAAGCTATGATCCCTTACTGATTTAGCCTATTAAAAGCCTTGAGATAATTGAAACATGGATTGTGTACAGTATGCGTGCCATTCAGAGGGTGAATGGGCAAGGCAAAAAATGGAAGTGCCTTTGAACGGGGAATTGTAGTAAGTGCCAGGCGCACCAGTTTGAGTGTGTCAAGAACTGCAACGCTGCTGTGTTTTTCACACTCAACAGCTTCCTGTATGTATCAAGAATGGTCCACAACCCAAAGGATATCCAGCCAACTTGACACAACTGTGGGAAGCATTGAAGTCAACATAGGCCAGCATCCCTGTGGAATGCTTTCGACACCTTGTAGAGTCCATGCCCCGCAAAATATTTTATTTTATTTTTTATTTTACCTTTAATTAACCAGGTAGGCTAGTTGAGAACAAGTTCTCATTTACAACTGCGACCTGGCCAAGATAAACCAAAGCAATGCAACACAAACAACAACATAGAGTTACACATGGAATAAACAAACATACAGTCAATAATAAAATAGAAAAAGTCTATATACAGTGTGTGCAAATGAGGTAGGATAAGGGAGGTAAGGCAATAAAAAGACCATAGTGGCGAAATAATTACAATATAGCAATTAAACACTGGAGTGATAGATGTGCAGAAGATGAGTGTGTGAGTAGAGATACTGGGGTGCAAAGGAGCAAAATAAATAAAATAAATAACAGTATGGGGATGAGGTAGTTGGATGGGCTATTTACAGATGGGCTATGTACAGGTGCAGTGATATGTGAGCTGCTCTGACAGCTGGTGCTTAAAGCTAGTGAGGGAGATATGAGTCTCCAGCTTCAGTGATTTTTGCAGTTTGTTCCAGTCATTGGCAGCAGAGAACTGGAAGGAAAGGCTGCCGAAGGAGGAATTGGCTTTGGGGGTGACCAGTGAAATATACCTGCTGGAGCACGTGCTACGGGTGGGTGCTGCTATGGTGACCAGTGAGCTGAGATAAGGCGGGGCTTTACCTAGCAAAGACTTATAGATGACCTGGAGCCAGGGGGTTTGGTGACGAATATGAAGCGAGGGCCAGCCAACGAGAGCATACAGGTCACAGTGGTGGGTAGTATATGGGGCTTTGGTAACAAAATGGATGGAACTGTGATAGACTGCATGTTATGTTTGGCAGCATAAGTGAATGATAGTTGGTTGCGAAATAGGAAGCCGATTCTAGATTTAATTTTGGATTGGAGATGTTTAATATGAGTCTGGAAGGAGAGTTTACAATCTAGCCAGACACCTAGGTATTTGTAGTTGTCCACATATTCTAAGTCAGAACCGTCCAGAGTAGTGACGCTGGATGGGCGGGCAGGTGTGGGCAGCGATTGGTTGAAGAGCATGCATTTAGTTTTCCTTGCATTTAAGAGCAGTTGGAGGCCACGGAAACAGAGTTGTATGGCATTGAAGCTCATCTGGAGGTTAGTTAACACAGTGTCCAAAGAAAGGCCAGAAGTATACAGAATGGTGTCATCTGCGTAGAGGTGGATCAGAGAATCACCAGCAGCAAGAGCAACATCATTGATGTATACAGAGAAAAGAGTCGGCCCAAGGATTGAACCCTGTGGCACCCCCATAGAGACTGCCAGAGGACCGGACAACAGGCCCTCCGATTTGACACACTGAACTCTATCTGAGAAGTAGTTGGTGAACCAGGCAAGGCAGTCATTTGAGAAACCAAGGCTGTTGAGTCTGCCGATAAGAATGTGGTGATTGACAGAGTCTAAAGCCTTGGCCAGGTCGATGAATACAGCTGCACAATATTGTCTCTTGTCGATGGCGGTTATGATATCGTTTAGTACCTTGAGCGTGGCTGAGGTGCACCCATGACCAGCTCTGAAACCAGATTGCATAGCGGAGAAGGTACAGTGGGATTCGAAATGGTTGGTGATCTGTTTGTTAAGTTGGCTTTCGAAAACCTTAGAAAGGCAAGGTAGGATAGGTATAGGTCTGTAGCAGTCTAGGTCTAGAGTGTCTCCCCCTTTGAAGAGGGGGATGACCGCAGCAGCTTTCCAATCTTTGGGGATCTCAGACGATACAAAAGAGAGGTTGAACAGGCAAGTAATAGGAGTTGCAACAATTTCGACGGATAATTTTAGTCCAGATTGTCTAGCCCGCCTGATTTGTAGGGGTCCAGATTCTGCAGCTCTTTCAGAACATCAGCTATCTGGATTTTGGTGAAGGAGAAATGGGGGAGGCTTGGGCAAGTTGCTGTGGGGAGTGCAGGGCTGTTGACCGGGATGGGGATAGCCAGGTAGAAAGCATGGCCAGCTGTAGAAAAATGCTTATTGAAATTCTCAATTATCTCAGATTTCTCGGTGGTGACAGTGTTTCCTAGCCTCAGTGCAGTGGGCAACTGGTAGGAGGTGCTCTTATTCTCCATGGACTTTACAGTGTCCCAGAACCTTTTGGAGTTTGTGCTACAGGATGCTGTTCTGTTTGAAAAAGCTAGCCTTTGCTTTCCTAACTGCCTGTGTATATTGGTTCCTAACTTCCCTGAAAAGCTGCATATCGCGAGGGCTATTCGATGCTAATGCAGTACGCCACAGGATGTTTTTGTACTGGTCAAGGGCAGTCAGGTCTGGCGTGAAACAAGGGCTATATCTGTTCCTGGTTCAACATTTTTTGAATGGGGCACTCTTATTTAAGATGGTTAGGAAGCACTTTTAAAGAATAACCAGCCATCCTCTACTGACGGAATGAGGTCAATATCCTTCCAGGATACCCGGGCCAGGTCGATTAGAAAGATCTGCTCGCTGAAGTGTTTTAGGGAGCGTTTGACAGTGATGAGGGGTGGTCGTTTGACCGCAGACCCATTACGGACGCAGGCAATGAGGCAGTGATCGCTGAGATCCTGGTTGAAGAGAGCAGAGGTGTATTTGGAGGGCAGGTTGAGGTGGAGGCTTCTAATGTTATCATGCATGAAAACAAGGCTTTTACGGTTACAGAAGTCAACAAATGAGAGCGCCTGGGGAATGGGAGTGGAGCTAGGCACTGCAGGGCCTGGATTAACCTCTACATCACCAGAGAAACAGAGGAGGAGTAGGATAAGGGTACGGCTAAAGGATATAAGAACTGGTCGTCTAGTACGTTCGGAACAGAGAGTAAAAGGAGCAGGTTTCTGGGCACGGTAGAATAGATTCAAGGCATAACGTACAGATAAAGGTATGGTAGGATGTGAATACAGTGGAGGTAAACCTATGCATTGAGTGATGATGAGAGAGATATTGTCTCTAGAAACATTTAAACCAGGTGAGGTCACTGCATGTGTGGGAGGTGGATCTAAAGGGTTAACTAAGGCATATAGAGCAGGGCTAGAGGATCTACAGCAAAATAAGGCAATAATTACTAACCAAAACAGTAATGGACAAGGCATATTGACATTAGGGAGAGGCATGTGTAGCCGAGTGATCATAGGGGTCCAGTGAGTGGCTTGGCGTTTCTGAGACACAGCGATTCAGGCAGCTAGCGGGCCGGGGCTAACAAGCTAGTAGAAGGGCCTTAGAGGTACGTCGCGACGGAAGAAGTCTGTTGTAGCCCCCTCGTGCTGATTCGTCGCCAGACCAGTCGTAGTGCATCAGCAGAACTCTGTGTGGTAAAAGGGTCCAGGCCAATTGGCAAAATAGGTATAGTGGCCAAAGAATTTGCTAACAGTCTGATATGCTCTAGACAGCTAGCGGGCCGCGGCTAGCAGATGGGCATTCAGGGGACGCCTCCAGTAGGAATCCGGAGATAAGAAATAAGTCAGATTTGCTCTGGTTTGAGTTGCGCTGTGCAGACTGGCGAGAGTCGTCCGGGCTAAAGGTAGCTGATGACCGCTAGCAGTGGCTAGCTGACTACTAGCTAGTAGCTAGTTAGCTGGCTAGCTTCAGTTTGGGGTTCCGGTTCAAAGTAAAGAAAATAGCAGATCCATACCACATTGGGTGAGGCGGATTGCAGGAGAGTATGTTGAAGTTGAGGTTAAGAAAAATATAAAAAAATATATGCAAAGAAAAATATATAAAAATATATATACACGGGACACGACAAGACAAGACGAGGACAAAAGACGTCTGACTGCTACGCCATCTTGGAATTGAGTCTCTTGTGAGTGCAAATGTGGGTGCAACTCAATTTTAGGAAGGTGTTCCTGATGTTTTGTACACTCAGTGTACTTTCACATACAGCTTGTGTAAGGAGGAGTTACTTTAAACTATTCAATGTGATTTAGGTAGTCTACGCAAATGAGTAGAGGAGCTGATCGGTGTATTAATGTGTTGACATGATAGTTCAGCTGAATTGAACACAGCTTGTTTTCAAAGCTTAGCAGGGTACATGGAGAAGAGGCATCTGGATGGTAGGCTCGTTCGCAGTGAATTGCATTACCCCTCATATACCAGTAGGAGTCACTGTTAGGCAAAACTGTAGCGTTGAATCAAACTATAAAATTCTACATAATTTCAACCACCCAATATACGGTATATTGAATATAGGATGATTTTCTTTTTTCTTTTTTCTACGAGGAATTTTCAACTAAATTTCAACGTGTACATAGTTCTGATGATTATGTTGAAATTAGATTGATGTTAAAACCTGTTAGTCAGGTTGAGTCAATGTATTTAAGTTGAAGGTGAGCCTTAATTTCAATGTTTACAACGCTGGTTGATGACTTTTTTCAAATCCAATGTATTTTCCACATTGATTCCAAATCACAATACATTGACACATTTCGGTGAAACAACGTTGATTCAACCAGTGTGTGTACAGTGGGTAGGGCTGTTGAGTTCTTTGAGGAAAATGTGTTGTTTCACTTTTGCCTCTATAAAATGGATCACAGATTGTTTAAACGATTCCTACAGACTAATATTCACCTTATGCATTCACCTTTTACCTTTCAACATGGCTGCCGTTCCTATTAATTGGCTGGGCATACGGTGAATACAGTACTTTACAGTGTTGTCTCTTGTGTAAAAAGTGCTGTGTGGCTGGTGTTGCTGGCTATATGATTAATCATGTAGGAGGAGTTTGAGAGGAGGCATTACCTCCATCATACAGTGGTGGTTCAGGGGCGTCAGAAAGAGTGGTCTTCTCCTCACCAGCCAATGGCTGGCTCTCTCCCCCCTCGAACATCCCAAACACACTCACTGTGTACTTGGTTCCAGCCCTGTGAGACAAACCTAAATCAGTTACACTTCGTTCATCTCGACAAGTTTGTCAGTTTGTCTGAGAGAAATTACTGATAGACGGACACAACAAACTGGCAAACTAATGAAAAAGCAGCATAGTTCAAACTGTCTTTGCAAGGCAATACAGTAACTGTGACAAATCATCTGATATACAGTGCATTCGGAAAGTATTCAGACCCCTTCACTTTCACATATTGTTACATTACAGCCTTATTCTAAAATTGATTAAATAAAAACAATTCCTCAGCAATCTACACACAATACCCCATAATGACAAAGCAAAAACACATTTTTTGAAAAACAGAAATACCTTATTTACATAAGTATTCAGACCCTTCGCTATAAGACTCGAAATTGAGCTCCTGTTTCCATTGATCATCCTTGAAATGTTTCAACAACTTGATTGGAGTCCACCTGTGGTAAATTCAATTGATTGGACATGATTTGGAAAGGCACACACCTGTCTATATAAGGTCTCACAGTTGACAGTGTATGTCAGAGCAAAAACCAAGCCATGAGGTCGAAGGAATTGTTCATAGAGCTCCGAGACAGGATTGTGTCAAGGCACAGATCTGGGGAAGCGTGCCAAAATTGAAGGTCCCCAAGAACACAGTGGCCTCCATCATTCTTAAATGGAAGACGTTTGGAACCACCAAGACTATTTCTAGAGCTGGCCGCCCGGCCAAACTGAGCAATCAGGGGAGAAGGGCTTTGGTCAGGGAGTTGACCAATAACCCGATGGTCACTCTTTCAGAGCTCTATAGTTTGTGGTTCTCCCTTTGCATAAATGGGAGAACCTTCCAGAAAGACTACCACCTCTGCAGCACTCCACCAAACAGGCCTTTACGGTAGAATAACCAGAAGGAAGCCACTCTTCAGTAAAAGGCACATGACAGCCTTCTTGGAGTTTGCCAAAAGGCACCTAAAGGACTCTCAGACCATGAGAAACAAGATTTTGAGAGGATCTTCAGAGAAGAATGGAAGAAACTCCCCAAATACAGGTGTGCCAAGCTTGTAGCGTCATATCCAAGAAGACTGTAATCGCTGCCAAAGGTGCTTCAACAAAGTACTGACTAAAGGGTCTGAATACTTATGTAAATGTAATATTTCAGTTTTAAATGTTTTATAAATTAGCTAAAATTTGCAAAACCTGTTTAATTTAATGCATTTTAGAATAAGGCTGTAACCTAACAAAATTTGGAAGTCAAGGGGTCTGAATACTTTTCGAATGCACTGTATTTTACATTCCAAGGATAGACCTACCTGAGCTCCTCCAGAACCACAGTGTTGTCATAGGGTCCGACCAGCAGCTCTCCCAGGTCTATATCATTTCCAATGGGGTGGAAGGTGACTTTGTAGCCCTTGACTTCCCCTGGAGCGGGGTCCCAGGTCACTCTGAAACTGGTCCTAGCAGGCTCGGAGGTTTGCAAGTTTCTAGGGGCTTTGTACGGTGACACTGGAACAGAGAACATGAAGATTTGATATAAGCAGATGACTATGTGGAAGTAAAATTTGGCAACATTTTGGCTAAACATTAGATTATTACAGGTAAAATGCTAGTTCTTAGCGGCCTCTGGAGACCCATTTTATCCTGGCCTATCGTAGATTTAGTAGTTGATGATGATTGATGATGAGTACATGATACAAGTCTGCATAACCCTCCAGCGACTAGCTACTGCACAGGACTCCCCTAAGCTAACGTAAGCAGCACAGAGCACAGTTTAGTTGTGGTTAATGATAGATCAACGTACGTGTGGTTCCTACTCCTTGCCTTGCTTTTCCTTCTCCCTGCTTGTACACAGGCAGCACAGTGATGTCGTAGGTGGTCATGGGCGTTAATCGTCTCAGGATGGTGTTGGTGGTACCACCAGGCACCTTGGCGGCCAGCTGTCGCCCTCCCGACGCTGGCTTGTACGTCACCCGGTAGTTGACAACGTTTCCGGGTGCAGGCTGCCAAGTCACCTTCATGCTCTTCTCCGTCTCCTCGGAAACCACCACAACTTTTCCAGCTTCAGATACTGGGAGCACAAAATAAAGAAAATTAAACACCAATGCTTGATGGATTGATAACAGTATCATGGTGTGTTTGAGTTTGAGCAGAGAGCAGAATTGAAATGCATGCCAAATTGCTGCCGACATTTCCAAATGGTACGAAGCCATAACTGCTTGTGGGCAATCTAAACATTGACAAGCTTGGTTAGCTCTGAGATTTTTACTGTGGTATCGGTTCAGTTTTCATACGCTTGTGAACACAGATCCACCCAAACATTGTTTTATATCCCAGTCAGAACATACACTGACCAGACACACTGTGCAGATGTCCATACTATGACCCCAGTATATGTTTGGTGCAGGAAGGACAAGTGTGAATTGTCAAAACCCTTAACAAGCTCAGGAAAATATTCAGACAGCTAGACTTCAGAGGGAGGAGTTTTATGGATGGAAAAAAGCAGCTTGTCCAAGTTTTCAGTGTGTGGCTCAGCCCAAATGGACCTGTCCTGTTAGCACAGACAGAGAGAGGGCTTGTGGTTCTGGTGGAGAAACCAGCAGGGCGAGGTGACCACGGATATAAACCATACAAGCCTCTGGAGGTGCCTGAAGGTTGTTTCTGGTGTAAATTGCACATGTCCCGCTTGCCAGAATCAATAAGCAAAACGATGGAGCGACACAGTTTTCCATTAGCACATTTTGTCTCGCTAAGCAGCGGATAAATTCCCCAATCGGGGCGAGTTTCCGTCAATGTGCTTTTCTCATTTCAGTGGGTCGCTGTATCGCGAGGAGAGGGGAAGCACTGTCTACTCCTGTGTCTATCTGAATCCACAACCTTCCCTGATAACTGGTAGCAGGTGTGGTGTATTGCGTCATGGCCATATACTATATAATACACACGTCGTAACCCTGATTACATAAGCATTTCAGTGGCCTTTTAGATGGATCAGGTGAATGCCAGAAGCGGTGACGTTATCTGCAAGCTCAAAGAATGAGCTGAAACTGTCACCGTGTCTCACTTTTTCCACATCACGCCCAAGAATGGGGCTCAAGTTTGGGCCTTTAAAACCCTTGTTTCCTGCATAACTCTAAAGCCTATCAGCCTTCAAACGGAAGTGAAGTAATTTAATGTTTTTTCTTACCATGTCTAGGTTCTATTTGTGGATTATACGGGCTATGAAAGCTATACGTTCATGGTGTATTTACAGAAATAAGGTCTGTACCCAAATCCAATCTCTTGAAGCCTGAGGCTGTCTTGACACGCTCTTTATTGTCATCAGACAAATATGACCCACTCTGGTCCTTGTCTTCATTCCTGGTGCTCTACATAGGCACATTCCAGTTATATACTGACCTACAGTGCCTTCAGAAAGTATTCACACACCTTTTCCACATTTTGTTGTGTTATAGGCTGTACTTAAAATGAATTAATACAATTTAGATTTTTCTGTCACTGGCCTACACACAATACACCATAATGTGAAATGACATTTTACAAATGAATTACAAATGAAAAACTGAAATGCGTCAATAAGAATTCCTTTGTTATGGCAAGCCTAAATAAGTTCAGGAGTAAAAATGTGCTTAACAAGTCACATAATAAGTTGCATGGACTCACTATGTGTGCAATAATAGTGTTTAACACGATTTTTGAATGACTACCTCATCTCTGTACCCCACACATACACTTATCTGTAAGGTCCCTCAGTCGAGCAGTACATTTCAAACACAGATTCAACCACAAAGAACAGGGAGGTTTTTCAATGCCTCGCAAAGTTATTAATTACACTTTGGATGGTGTATCAATACACCCAGTCACTACAAAGATACAGGTGTCCTTCCTAACTCAGTTGCCGAAGAGGAGGGAAACCACTCAGGGATTTCACCATGAGGCCAATGGCAACTTTAAAACAGTTACAGAGTTTAATGGCTGTGATAAGAGAAAACTGAGGATGGATCAACAACATTATAGTTACTCCACAATACTAACCTAAATGACAGAGTGAAAAGAAGGAAGCTTGTACAGAATACAAAAACTACAAAACATGCATCCTGTTTGCAATAAGGCACTAATGTAATACTGCAAAAGAATGTGGCAAAGAAATTAACTTTTTGTCCTGAAAACAAAGAAGTGTTGTTATGTTTGGGGCAAATCCAATACAGCACATTACTGAGTACCACTCTTCATATTTTCAAGCATAATGGTGGCTGCATCATGTTATGGCTGTCTAGCAATGATGAACAACCAATTTGATAGAGCTTGAAGATTTTTGAAACAATAATGCACAAATATTGCACAATCCAGGTGTGGAAAGCACTTAGAGACTTACCCAGAAAGACTCATAGCTGTAATCACTGCCAAAGGTGCTTCTACAAAGTATTGACTCAGGGGTGTGAATACTTAAGTAAATTATATATTTCTGTATTTAAATTGTAATAAATTTGCACAAATTTCTAAAAACATGTTTTCACTGTCATTATGGGGTATTGTGTGTAGAGGGGTGAGAGAAAAAATTATACTTAATCAATTTTGAATTCAGGCTGTAACAACAAAATGTGGAATAAGTCAAGTGTTATGAACACTTCCTGAAGGAACTGTAGATATAACTCTCTGTGGTCATGGAGTATTTTTATATCCTTTTCCAGTTCTGAGGTAACCTGGGGACGAGAAATCCGGAAAAGCATCTTCTCAGGCAGAAAGAGAGAGGGAGAGCTACAAAGACAGGGAGAGAGAGAGAGTAGAGAGAGAGTGCGTGTGAGAGAGAGACAGAGAGAGAGAGACAGAGAGAGGTCCCACAGTAAGTGTGTGTGTGGTGGAAACATTAGGGAGTGACTTACCATCTGTGGTCTCAGCACCCACGAGCGGCTCTCCCTCTCCCCTGCCGTAGGCTGCGTACACAGAGACCTGGTATCGTGTCTCTGGAGTGAGCCCCTCAAGCACAGTGGTCGTTACGTCCCTGGGGATGGACTTCTCCCCTGTTTCCTCCGTGTACAGTGACTTCCACTTCAACCGATATGAGCGCACGTTACCGAGCGCCGCCGTCCAAGAGACAGCGAAGCTGGTGTCTGTGACATCTTTGGTGACCAGGTCTTTAGGTGAGCCAAGGACTGTGAAGGGAAAGGAACAGTGTTAGTACATAGAGTCTTTGACAAATGGACCACAGCAGAGTTTGTGTCAGGTGTGCTAGTTGATGTGATTGTTTGTCTGCATGTGGGTGCTGATGATTTCAAGGCAGACAGATGCAGTCTGGGGGACTGTGTTCTATTGAGCAGGAGAAATGAGTTGGTATAGCGATAAACCACCAACAATCATTGATCTGTCTCTGTTTAACCCCTCTGGGTGTTTTTAAAACCAGTGATTTACCTTGTTCATAATCTGAGGGTTTGGAAAAAGCTCTGCAAAACCAATCACCCAATTCCACCCCTCAGCTCAGCTCAGAGTGTCTACCAGCACTTTCATTTTCCATCGAAACAGAAGAAACTTGATCCTTTAAAGTGTGTTTGCTACAATTGCAGATGTTGCTCTCTCTCGCTCTCTGTCTCTCTACATCTCTCTCTTTCCTGAGAGACTAATGGGGTGGGAAGTAGCAGACGCTGAGTTACGGGAGAAGGATTTGCGGTGGCGTTAGCTGTGTCAGCTGTCTGCCAACAGATCTTTGGCTGTTTTGGGCACCCCTACTGAGATGGGCTCAACACAGCCTGGCTGCACAGACAAGTTTCACTCACCACAGGGAGAGAGACCACCTTACATCTCCCTCCCACACAACCTCAGGACAGGACAGGAGAGGACCGGAGAGGACAGAGCTGTTGCTGTAACCTGCACAAAGCCTGGACCTAACACTGCTAATGAGGGAACAGCTAGAGATATCAAATCAGATATCAGGTAGTTAATGTGTGCCAGTAAAGAGACACCTCAGTGACTGGTTTGGCTGTGAAGCTAGCATGATTCTCATCTCTCTAAATTAATAATCCAGGCTTCACTATTCAACCACTATTCACCAACGAGGCAGTTTGGGTTGCACAGAGAGAGAAAGAGCTGCTCCAGATATGAGGAGTAATGAATTCAACAAGGAATGAATGGAGAATTACAGATTTTGGAGGGCCTGTCCAGGATAATGTGCTGTGGCCCCTGTAGGTGCCAAGTCCTCTCTATCCAGGGTGCAGCGAGCTGCTGTCAAGTGCTGAGGAGCGAGGCCACTGACTTTCCCGGCTGTGCTGCTGCACAAGAAGAACCGGATCACACGATAATCACTTCTGCAGACAATGGCCCACTTTCCTCAGTACTTTGAGAACAGCACAGTCACAGGGCCCCGTCTGACCAAGCACTAAAGCACACACATGAAACACATGGAGCACAGACGTAGACAGCTAGCTGGCGCCATTTTAAATTCATAATCAAAGTTGAATCAGTTGGAATTAGCTAAACTTGCATTTTAAACCAACAATTACAAGCAGAACTTAGATTTGTAACTACATAATTGGCCCTCTGTGTAGCGAACCAAAGAAAAGCATTAAGGAAGTACAGAGGAAGGAGCCATCAACCAAGGATGACTTAGAGCACATATTCATCAGCAAATTGGCTGAACAGTTGTCATCGTAATCTCCCAAATCTCCAATAGCCCAATAAGGAAACAGATCTGACAAACACAATGGGTCTTCACTATATCACTGAGACACAGAGCCTAATCTGTATACTTCACTAACTGAAGTATAGGAGTAGACCAGCCAGGGGCTTCCTGTAACCAAGGCATGTTTGTTGATGTACCTAACCTTCAAATTGACTGCCAAAAGGTTTGTGAGTTTGGGCTTGAATTGGAATGTGTCAAGAGGATGAGCCAGGTGCTAGGAAAAGTATGCCATGTGTGCTACCTGCTATGAGGCTGAGCATTCATAAAAAGCTCACCCTCTCCGCTCACATGTGGACACAAATAGCGGTCTTGTCAATGTAACATAATAGCATGCATTGACTGCATTCATACAGTACATGATTTATTGCTCGACAAACAGCCTACAGACTGTTCTATTTCTTGAGCACACAGGTAAAGAAGAAACGCCACTGGAAATGGAGAAAGTCACTTCAATTTACAGATCAGCAGTTTAGAACAGCTTTCCAGATGGCTGGACTAAAGAAGATCCATCAAACCCACTATTCCTCCCAAGTGCCATTTTAGGCCTGGCACTCCAATTTAAAGTGAATGTGAACTTCCGACTTCAACTGTATTTATTTTCTGGGCTTCGCTTCGTGTGACGTGGGTTCTATCTGCTCTTTCTCTCTCCATGCTCTTTGGGCCCCTCGCTGGCCTGGGAGGAAGTGGACAGTCAATTATCTGCTGGAGGAACCAGCCAGTACTCGACCGCTCACAGCTTTGAAGGTAAAACTACATATTCTCACCATATTGTTTTCTAAAGGCTCACATTTGGAATATGAATCTCAGCAATTACTCCACTTTCCATGATTCGGGGCCAGAGTTGACTCCATTAATCAAGCCAATCTTTAGTGGTCAGGAATCAGGATATGGTAGGCTCAACATACAGTAAGCTTGCCACAGGGGGCGCTATTGTCTCCATCAGCCCGTTAGCATTCTCTACCATACAGCCTGACTGTGTCTCCGGGTTCTCCGGGCTCCAACTCACACATTGGATGACTGGAAGTCTGTGGCACCCTAAACAATGAGATCAGTGTTGGCCTGTTTTTCTGACGTGAAGCTGTGCTGCTCTAACCAGACCAAATGCTTTGTCATGGAGCACAGAGAGGAGCCCAGACACTAGTTCTATTCTGGTGGGAGGCTAGGGCTAATGAGTCAGCATAACTGACCATGTCATGGAATCTCAGCATCTGACTTCTGACCTTCTGACCATTCCCAAGCTGGAGGTCCAGAGGTGGACACATGAGGTCAGTTTTGTTGTCAAAGAAGTGGGAGAAGGCAGCCTCAGGCAGGAGAGTCCCATTGAGAAAGAATGAATGTGCACCATTCAGCATGTGAACTGAAAATAGCTACATGATACTTCATAGCAGGACACCTCTCCATTGTCCTCCAGTGTAGAAGGCTTCTGATATTCCCTTGTGTAGAATCCATTTGATCTGCTAGACATGTTGTCATTAGTGACATTTAGGTAGGAGGTGACATTGAGAGACAAGGACTCTACAGTTTGGTCAAGATGAATGATATAAGCTTTGATGTGTTGAGGGCTCAAACTGCCTTTGAGAGGAGAGACCATTTGTGACCGACCGGCTCAAATCGGTCTTATGTAACAACATTTGAAATTGTGTGAGACTCAGAGCTACAAAATGGTATATACTACACTACAGTTGAGGAACAATGGGAAAGTCATTTTGCTTTGAAAGTTGATAAACTTGTAAACTCACTTTTGAGAAAATGGCCTTTTGAATTTTTGGTACTACTGGAGAGCCCTTCTTTGTCTACACCCATTCAGCATCGTTCACACCCTCTTAAGCTTTAGCCCCACCCATCTCTTGAAGGGTTGATCCGAGCGTTCTGTACTGACAACAGCAGTCAAGCACCCCTGTAAAGACCTTTATGATACACAGATTCAAAATAGCTATTGACAACAAATGTGTATTTTGTGGTTGTGACCGAGAGACTCTTGACTATTTAGTTTGGGACTGTTCTTATGTAAGAAGATGTGAGTGAGTTAGAAGATTTTATTTTAAAATAAACTACCATTAATGTTAATTTGAAAGACTCTGATATTATGTTTTATTTTGATCAAAATTAAATGGACCCTGGTTTAACTTTCATTGTCAATTGTTTATTTTTCATGGCAGATTCTTTATCCATAAAATGAAGTGTGTGGGGAACAAACACCTTTTCACATTGTTTAAGATAAAATTTAAATATTATTTTAAAATGATCAGTAAGTGTAAACCAATTAATAAGTGCAAAAACAATCAAAAAGCAATGCGTACCATAAAACGTTTTAACAAATTGAAAATGTATCTCGATATGTAATACCCCTGTCTGGTTTATGTACTCTTGTTTGTATATTTCTGTTCTTGTATTTGTTTTGTTCATAATAATAATAACAATAATAAAAAGCTAACTTGCTAGCTACTTCCAGACACAAATGAAAGAAGAGCTCACTGAACATTACGCGCACACTGGACGCTCTGGTCGAGGAGTAGGGTTGATCCAAGTGTTCTGACCTCACAACGGCAGTCAATCACCCAAGCTAGACTGGTGTTTTCTCCATCTCCTTAGCTATCATACTTGAATTCCACTGATTTCAAAACTCAGTCCTCCAGAAAGTGGAGAGCATAAACGTAATGTTAGCTAGCTAACAGTACACTTTAACTTGACATTAGACTTGTGCAGTTTTCCTATGCGATACATAAAAAAGGCGCGTTAGAGAGAATTACCTAGACATACTGAACAGCTCAAATAGACAGAAGCGTCCTATATGGCAGACCAATCCAAACTCATCTCTCGGCATGTCCAGCCCACTCATTATCTCAGCCAATCATGGCTAGCAGGAAGGTTGCTGATTGTTTCTTTGGCTAAACCAACTAGGCTCGTAATTTAACAATTTTATTTGTATTTACAAATGGCCTACAAGTTTGTTATCAAGGCACATGAAAGTTCACATGTTCGAGAAGATGCATCTTTATTAAAATAAAGAAAGTTTACGTTCAAACGGCTCTCCTGTGAAGTAGTGACCCGCGACATACACCCAGTTTCCTGAAACGGGTCACATTTGGTATCCACTACCTGCATTCAACTTGGCCTCTGAATGAGAGAGGGGACACTAAAAGGAGAAGGCTGGATTCTGCTCAGAGCCAGTTAGGGTTATAGTTCTATCGCTACTAAATCTATTTTCCTCTCTGCCCTCAATTCATTTCCATTCAAGTGATCTTTAATCCGTCCAGTGACAAGAACTATATATCTCTAGTCCAAACATTACATACTGCTGACCCCCAAACTAAAGCACAGCACACACAGCCTCCTGAGTGCCTGACCCCAGTTCTAGTTGAGCCTCCCCTCCCCAGAGCTTTCTCTCCTAGACCACCCTCAGGATGGAACTCCACTAATGTCATAAAGCTATCCAGAGACTTGTGATTGGGCTGCCACAAGCAGAATGGATTGTGGGGGTGTGTAAGTTCTGGCTTGTAGGATACAGGGGTCTTTGTGGTTGTTGGGCGCCCTGGGAACCAAGCTAGCGTGACCTGGACCATAACCTCCTGCTGCCATGGCCTGAAGGTTTTCCTCTAGGCAGAGCTGCCTACTGAAAAGCCTATATAGCACTAACAGATGTCCCTCACACTAATTCACTGTCAGTCCTGAATAATGGTCAGCTTTCTAACACTATTCCCTAGGGATAGAGAGAGGGGTATAGTCTTCAAAGGGTTTGGTAAATGTTGAAATGTTGGCTAATGTTGCTCATTTAGATTCTTGAAGACGTAGGCCTACGTATGCATCAAAGTCTATGGTTGAGAATCTTAGTTAGCAGAATAGCAGAGGTAGCCGTCTCTGCTCAGCAGCATTGCTAATCCAAATGGTTTACAAATCGTTAAAGTGATATCGAAGAATTGTTAAACAACTCCCCATGTGCCAAATAAAATAATCTTGAATAAACCATATGTCCCCAGAGTGTATAAAACTGCATGAGCTAGCCTAGCATGGCATGTGTTGGCTGTTCCAGGAGATTTGTTAGGTTTACGAGAGTACCCCCACTCATTTCCATCTCTTCCAGCTTCATGGGCAGTAAAGCAGAACTAACCTACAGTCTGTCTGTGCCACAGGAATGACATAAAGCTCCACATTCCAGCTTTTGCACAGTTTCCCTTATACACTGAGTCAGAGAAGAGGGATCCTGAGATATCTAGGAAGGATTTCTAGGGCAGTACGTTTTTCTAAAGACTTTCACGTCGTACTCCGAAAAACAAAGAACATAAAAAAAGACAATTTTCCCTTTACAAAAAAATGTAAGGTTAAGAAACAGAGGCATACACAATTAATGGCACTATACTTCTTTCAGTCTTTAAAGTAAAGCAGGACACAATGCAGTACACAGAGATGGCCAATATAGACACTCACTTTGAAGATGGCCTCAAAAGCTATTTTTCACACTCTCGCTCACATCAGCTGTCAAAGAAACACAACCCAATTCTTCAAAGCAGCCAAAGAGCAGACAGTCATAATAAAGACAAACACAAGAAAGTTGTTCCTGTACCTTCCAGGGTGGTGCCTGTACCCAGGAGGGGGTCTCCCAGCCCAGAGGTGTAGCGGGCACTGACAAACAGCTCATATTCAGTAGCAGGCTGGAGGTTCTTCAGCAGGGCCACGGTGGTGTCTCCCTTCACAGCGATTTCCTTCCTCTCTCCGGTGCCGTCGGCTGGTTTGAAGGCCACGCGGTACTGGAGGACATTCCCAGGAGCGGCCCGCCATGATACCATCATGCTGGACACGGTCTCGTTGAAGACGCGGAGATCACGGGGAGAACCACGGACTGAGGGGGGAAAAGACATAGGGGTCAACCAATTACCACATCTTCACTTATGTGTAGTAAAAAACTGCATTAGCTACAGGTAAGGAATTTAAATGTTAGCAGCCACGCTGGCTAACTTACTGACCTTCCTTGGTGGTTCCGTCCACCTGCATCTCGACTCCCAGGCCGGAGGTGTACTCTGCAGACACAGACACACGGTAGGTGGTGATAGGGAACAGCTCCTGGAGCACAATGGTGGTGTCAGGTCCGTTGGTCTGGGCCTCCAGCCTCTCTCCTCCCCCCATCAAGGGGACATAGGACAACAAGTACCTCACCACGGGCCCTGGCGCCGCCAGCCACGACACCCGGAAACTGTCCGTGGTCTCTTCAGACACACTCAGTCCCCGCACAGTCCCTTGCTCTGGAATGGAGAATGTTTAGGTTTTGTTTAGCAGTAGCTTGTCAATGTAACTTTTAAGGATAAATACTCTGGATAACCTGTTGAATGATTTTGCATCTAAAGGAGGCAACTTAAAGAAGCCATGTAAGTTTCTTGTGAAAAAACAAAAGCACTAAAACATAAATCTCTTCACTTGCTTATGCTGTGAAACCCCTGAACGTGTATGCTTTCAACCCCTTACCTTCCAGAGTGGTCTCCTCCCCCGACAGAGGGAAACTGTCTCCTTTGTCGTACTGGGCGAACACGTTGACCTCGTAGGTGGTAAGGGGAGTGAGGTGTGGCAAGATTGTGCTGGTGGTGTCGGCTGGCACAGCCAGGGAGATGTAATCTTCAGTGATATCCTCGGCCTTACGGAAACGCACCAGGTAAGACATGACGTTGGTGGCATCGGTGGCCCAGGTGGCACGGAAGCTTCTAGATGTCACCTCAGAGAACACCAGGTCCCTGGGTGCAATCAGACCTGGCGAGCGGGATAAAACACAATTAAATGGCTGGTTTGTGTTTTGTCCTCATAGACAATGTCATCATAATGGCTTTTGATGACATTAAGCCGAGCTGTATATCTTATTCCTTCAGAAAAGCTGGAATGGAACCAATTATTTGAACTCATTCAACTTTGTTCACAGTTCCATCTCTGAACATTTATTTTTCATGAGTGTCTTAGCCATAGGAAACACTCCTCGTATGCTAGCATTATGCATTCAGTCGACAGGGTTGCAACACGTTCATATTACAAACCCCTGGACATTGCCAATGCCTAATCGTTCTGTGTTCTTGTGAGAAGGGGGATCATTACCAATATGTGCAGCAGAGAAACTCATGTCAAGCTACCATGGTGTTGAAAACCATCTACAGTCACGCTGACATTCAGAGACAGGTGTTTGAATTAGCAGGACAATTAGGTCAGAATAAAAGTATACAGTCAGTTACTAGTGTTTAAAAACAGTAAACGATAACAAATGGTGTAACGGGCTCCCCCGAGAGGCAGGCATATGGTTCTGTGGTATTTTTGAGGCAGCATGCTCAGTCAGGGGAAGTTAAAACAATGAATATGTCTCGCTTGTGTCTGCCTGAAACAGACCCAAGGCATTGGGAAATAAGAGATGAAGATAATTACTCAGTCTTTTTGTGTTGTGCAGATGTAGTTACATCGTGACATCACTATTTCAGTAGCACAGCTCAGTTTGACCTGCTGTACCACATCGCAAATAACTGATTATAATAGACTGTCTGGAGTTTGAGGTCACTTAGCGGCTGCCACTAAAGTTAACCATATATAGCTATAGTTAGGCCCATGTACGGTCCATGGTGAGCATGCTCAACTTCAAACAGGGTATGTGTTATGAGTAGGCCTAGGAGTTGACCACATGCCCAGACCAAGAAAACCCTGGCCTTTTGTTATAAGGGTTTGTTAAAATACTACTCACTCCTCTTCTTGATGTTGAGGAGCTCCTGTTCAATCCTCAGGCAGATGGACTGGGTGAGCTCCTTGGAGATCCTCTGGAAAGCATCAAAGTCCTCCACAGTGTACACGTGGGTGGCCGCCGGGGTGTTAGCAATGGCTTCCAACTCAGACCTCACAGCGTCCTTCACACCCACAGCAAAGATCTCCACGTCTATATTCCTCAGGTTGGTGGCAGCGTCCTTGAAGGAGTCAGAGGACTTCCCGTCAGTGATGAGGACCATGACACGCGGGACACTGTCGCGAGACCCTCGGGTGGGGATAAATATCTTCTCTCTGACGTAGTTCATGGCCTTGCCCGTGTTGGTGGAGCCTCCTCGGTAAGGGAACGTCCGGACAGCCTTGACCACTGAAGCAATGTCATTATAGGTGTTCAGGGCGAACTCTGTGTGGGGGTCTCTGCTGTACTGGACTAAGCTGAGCCGGATCTTGTCGAGCCCGACGTCGAAGGAGTTGACCAGGACCTCCAGGAAAGCTCTGACCTTGGCAAAGTTTTGTAATCCGATACTGTAGGAGCCATCAACTAGCAGGACCACGTCAGCCTGTACATCCACTCCAAGAGAGCATTCTGGGGAGGGAAGGACATTAGATATCATCTGTATATGGTCTACATCGTGAAATATTTTTTTTTTATAGCAACAATGTAATGTTTCAGTGAGTGAGTGAGTGAGTGAGTGAGGGACTGGATCGCTGATATGCTGTTACAGAGCTTTATCTCACCTAATGACACTTTGACGGGCTGAGTCTTCTCCATGGCCAGGACAGCGTCGCTGGGGGTCAGACCCTTCAGGGCGAACAGGCTGATTTCGTACTCGGTCTCTGGGGACAGGTCCCGGATGTTGACAGTGGTCTGGGTGGGCCCCACATATACCACCTGGCGCTTCATCCCAGCCATCATGGGCATCAGGGTCAGCTTGTAGCCCGTGATCTCCCCTAGAGAGGCATCCCACGTCACCCTCATGGACTTAGAGGAGATCTCAAGCACCTGGAGGTTAGAGGCTGGTTCCACCACTAGAGACAGAACAAATAAACACTGTTGAGGTTGGAATGTACTGTAGTACGGTTGGAAAACAATTTAACAATACATTTACAGTTACATAGTTGTTGTTGATTTGTTACACTGACCATCTATAGACAATGTACTTGAAATAAGTGTAGATTTAAATCAAACAATGGGAATGTGATGTAATGCATCATCTATAATGTCTTACCATCATCTCCGCTCACTAGAGAGTTGAGCTGGTCTTCCACACCGGAGCACACCTGAATGATGAGATTCTGCTGCACTGCCTTGATCATATCAAAGTTAGGTACGTTGTAGACATGTGTGCTGTGGGGAGTTGAGGCCATTTCCTTCAGTTCATCCTCATCTGCTCCTTTGATGCCTAAATGGTGAAAAACATCTCAGAAGTTAGCCTGAAAAATGGAGTACTGTGGAAATCAGCCATTACGGAATCTCCAGAATTTCCAGCCATTCAAAAACTAAAAGTATTATAGAGATGTTCTCAAGAGAGAGTAGCAATCAGCAGTAAAACATACAGTACCTAAGGCAAATACTTCCACTCCAATGTTCCTGAGTCGTTTAGCGTACTCCTCCACTGGGTCCTGGGATTTTCCATCTGTGATGATCATGGCTATCTTTGGAAAGCCTTTCCTGGCGCCGGCCGCCTCCGTAAATATGTTTTTCAGCAGGTAGTCCAAGGCGTCCCCTAGACACAGAGTGTAACATATTAAACCTTTAAGAAAATAGCGTTTCTTAAAACATTTTTGCTTATTATAACATTTACAAGCGCGTAACCAAAACATGTACCTACAGTTGAAGTCGGAAGTTTACATACATTTAGGTTGGAGTCATTAAAACCACACATTTCTTGTTAACAAACTATAGTTTTGGTAAGTTGGTTAGGACATCTACTTTGTGCATGACACAAGTAACTTTTCCAATAATTGTTTACAGACAGATTATTTCACTTATAATTCACTGTATCACAATTCCAGTGGATTAGAAGTTTACATACACTAAGTTGACTGTGCCTTTAAACAGCTTGGAAAATTCAAAAAAAAATTGAAATTTACATCATTTGAGTGTACCTGTGGATGTATTTCAAGGCCTACCTAACTCAGTGCCTCTTTCCATGATTTCATGGGAAAATCAAAAGAAATAAGCCAAGACCTCAGAAAGAAAATTGTAGACCTCCACAAGTCTGGTTCATCCTTGGGAGCAATTTCCAAACACCTGAAGGTACAACATTCATCTGTACAAACAATAGTACGCAAGTATAACCACCATGACCACGCAGCTGTCATACCGCTCAGGAAGGAGACGTGTTGTGTCTCCTAGAGATTAACGTACTTTGGTGCGAAAAGTGCAAATCAATCCCAGAACAACAGCAAAGGACCTTGTGAAGACGCTGGAGGAAACAGTATATCACAATGTATCTACAGTATATCACAAAAGTGAGTACACCCTCACATTTTTGTAAATATTTGAGTATATCTTTTCATGTGACAACACTGAAGAAATGACACTTTGCTACAATGTAAAGTAGTGAGTGTACAGCTTGTATAACAGTGTAAATTTGCTGTCCCCTCAAAATAACTCAACACACAGCCATTAATGTCTAAACCGCTGGCAACAAAAGTGAGTACACCCCTAAGTGAAAATGTCCAAATTGGGCCCAATTAGCCATTTTCCCTTCCCGGTGTCATGTGACTCGTTAGTGTTACAAGGTCTCAGGTGTGAATGGGGAGCAGGTGTGTTAAATTTGGTGTCATCGCTCTCACACTTCCTCATACTGACTGGTCACTGGAAGTTTAACATGGCACCTCATGGCAAAGAACTCTCTGAGGATCTGAAAAAAAGAATTGTTGCTCTACATGAAGATGGCCTGGGCTATAAGAAGATTGCCAAGACCCTGAAACTGAGCTGCAGCACGGTGGCCAAGACCATACAGCGGTTTCACTGGACAGGTTCCACTCAGAACAGGCCTCGCCATGGTCGACCAAAGAAGTTGAGTGCACGTGCTCAGCGTCATATCCAGAGGTTGTCTTTGGGAAATAGACGTATGAGTGCTGCCAGCATTGCTGCAGAGGTTGAAGGGGTGGGGGGTCAGCCTGTCAGTGCTCAGACCATACGCCGTACACTGCATCAAATTGGTCTGCATGGCTGTTGTCCCAGAAGGAAGCCTCTTCTAAAGATGCAAACAGTTTGCTGAAGACAAGCAGACTAAGGATATTTATTACTGGAACCATGTCCTGTGGTCTGATGAGACCAAGATAAACTTATTTGGTTCAGATGGTGTCAAGTGTGTGTGGCGGCAACCAGGTGAGGAGTACAAAGACAAGTGTGTCTTGCCTACAGTCAAGCATGGTGGTGGGAGTGTCATGGTCTGGGGCTGCATGAGTGCTGCCGGCACTGGGGAGCTACAGTTCATTGAGGGAACCATGAATGCCAACATGTACTGTGACATACTGAAGCAGAGCATGATCCCCTCCCTTCGGAGACTGGGCCGCAGGGCAGTATTCCAACATGATAACGACCCCAAACACACCTCCAAGATGACCACTGCCTTGCTAAAGAAGCTGAGGGTAAAGGTGATGGACTGGCCAAGCATGTCTCCAGTCCTAAACCCTATTGAGCATCTGTGGGGCATCCTCAAACGGAAGCTAGAGGAGTGCAAGGTCTCTAACATCCACCAGCTCCGTGATGTTGTCATGGAGGAGTGGAAGAGGACTCCAGTGGCAACCTGTGAAGCTCTGGTGAACTCCATGCCCAAGAGGGTTAAGGCAGTCCTGGAAAATTATGGTGGCCACACAAAATATTGACACTTTGGGCCCAATTTGGACATTTTCACTTAGGGGTGTACTCACTTTTGTTGCCAGCGGTTTAGACATTAATGGCTGTGTGTTGAGTTATTTTGAGGGGACAGCAAATTTACACTGTTATACAAGCTGTACACTCACTACTTTACATTGTAGCAAAGTGTCATTTCTTCAGTGTTGTCACATGAAAAGATATACTCAAATATTTACAAAAATGTGAGGGGTGTACTCACTTTTGTGATATACTGTATATCCACAGTAAAAGGAGTCCTATATCAACATAACCTGAAAGGCCACTCAGCAAGGAAGAAGCCACTGCTCCAAAACCGCCATAAAAAAAGCCAGTCTACGGGTTGCAACTGCACAGGGGGACAAAGATACTTTTTGAAGAAATGTCCTCTGGTCTGATAAAACAAAAATAGAACTGTTTGGCCATAATGACCATTGTTATGTTTGTAGGAAAAGGGGGAGGCTTGCAAGCCGAAGAACACCATCCCAACCGTGAAGCACGGGGGTGGCAGCATCATGTTGTGTGGGTGCTTTGCTGCAGGAGGGACTGGTGCACGTCACAAAATAGATGGCATCATGAAAAAGGAAAAGTATGTGGATATATTGAAGCAACACCTCAAGACATCAGTCAGGAAGTTAAAGCTTGGTCGCAAATGTGTCTTCCAAATGGACAATGACCCCAAGCATACTTCCAAAGTTGTGGCAAAATGGCTTAAGGACAACAAAGTCAAGGTATTGGAGTGGCCATCACAAAGCCCTGGCCTCCTATAGATGATTTGTGGGCAGAACTGAAAAAGTGTGTGCGAGCAAGGAGGCCTACAAACCTGACTCAGTTACACCAGCTCTGTCAGGAGGAATGGGCCAAAATTCACCCAACTTATTGTGGGAAGCTTGTGGAAGGCTACCCAAAATGTTTGACCCAAGTTAAACAATTTAAAGGCAATGCTACCAAATACTAACTGAGTGTATGTAAACTTCTGATCCAATGGGAATGTGATGAAATACATAAAAGCTGAAATAAATCATTCTCTCTACTATTATTCTGACATTTCACATTCTTAAAATAAAGTGGTGATCCTTAAATGTCAGGAATTGTGAAAAACTGAGTTTAAATGTATTTGGCTAAGGTGTATGTAAACTTCCGACTTCAACTGTAAATCAACAGAAGACTTGCACCAATTTTCTAGTTACACACACAGATCTCAAGTTAGGATTCAATCCAGCAAGAATTTACAAAATATCGGCAGTACTGTATATCCATGCTGTCTAGTCCCACCTATCATGTATACCTGTCATGGTGTTTCCTCCCTTGTAGGGCAGGGTGTTGATGGCTCTGAGCAGCTCTCCTCGTTTGGAGTGGCGGTTGAGGAGGAACTCAGTGCGGGTGTCTGTGCTGTACTGAACCACAGCCACCCTGGTCTTGTCCTCTCCGATGTCAAAGGCCCCAGCCATAGCACTGATGAAGCTGCGGATGTGCTTGAAGTTTTCCCTGCCAACGCTCCAGGAGCCATCCACCAGGAAGACCAGGTCTGCTATGGCATTGACTGAACACTCTGGAGGGGTGGAGAGGGGGATGGGGTAGAGCAGGAACACAATCAACAGTCTAGACACAATCTGGCAGATTGGCACAACTTTTCGGTACTCTAATGAATACTGTATATCTGACAGACGATCTCTGACAGATGGTATTCCAACAGACATGATGACAAAAATGTGTTTTTATAGACCGAATAATCACTAAAACTTTCAGCGGCATTGTTTGGTTTTATGTTTTCAAACCCACGTGATTTTATTTGGATTTATCAGATTCTCTGGAACATCCAAGATGATTGCCCGACTTCTATGAATGTTTCAAATCTTAGATCTCGTAGGTCCACTTGACTGAATAACCTTATATGCTTCTCACATCTTGTTATTACGCCTTTTGAAGATCTCTTGACAAAACATAAAATATCAAGTTCTATGGATTTATCTGGCCAATTAGGTCAAATGTGAAAGAGTGTAATGAGCGTTCCACCAGAAATAGCTTCTAGGAGCAAAGGTTTTTGGACCATCTGGAACTTTGGGTTCAATTTCCACCGAAAGTGTACATGGTGAGGGAAAAAGTGAGCATGTCTCCCTGTCAATCCACAGACTGAACTCACAGAGAGAGGCACAGAACTCCAGTAAAAGGATTTCTGGTCAGAGCAGTAATCCTTTCCACTTCTTTCAACATTTAAAAAGACGGAAATGCACAGAGCTGGCACGACAGTGACGTCATCCCTCTCCTTAGATTATACGCATAACAGAAACCTCTCATTCTTAGATTTTGATGTGAAGACTGTTTTCAATTACGAACTAATTCTCAGCCACTGTCGGAACCCCCTGTCTGCTCAAATATTAACAACTCAGCAGTACAGAAGGGGTATTTGAGTCTGAGGAAATTATTCCAGGGAACAATATTATGATTATAATGGGAGTCCATGGAAAAACACCAAAAATGTACTGGTAAGATCGTAAAGCTATGTGGACAGGCAATGGGCATAGCACAGATTGGTTGACATTGACGTAAACATACTTACTGATTGCATCTGAAGTCTGCGGCCTCCTTTCTGTTTCACTTGTGTTACTGGACTGAACTGAAACACAAAATAATTTGGACTGTTATGATGACATCCTGTGTGCCATGTGCCATGTATGGGGAACAAATCCAAGACATTCAACAAATCACCAAGCCTCTTCAATGGGATACCAATCACATACATATGAACATATTTGTCCTAGGTAAATCAGCGATTAACAGAGTGTGATTCAAGTTTTAAAAACAGATTTCTTTGATTCGAATGTCATTAGAAGCTAACAGACAGCTGGAGGTTTGAAACCATGTAATGGGTCCTTTGTTCCTTATGACAGAAGAATCTGATCTGAGGCTAAACCCTTTTCATATCAGTCCATATCAGCCTTTTGAGAAAGCTGAAAGGATTTTCTCAAAGTAATTTTTAACCTTGTAACAGCATCAGAATCTTGAACACTTACTAGTGAGCTGGCCAAAGATTGGTATACTCTCCTCTGTGTCATCATAGGAGTTGATGGACACGGAGTAGTCCAGATCAGGAGTTAGGTCTGTAATAGACGTCTTTGTAGCAGTGGCTGGGAGGATTAACTCTCTGGCTGGTTCATCTGGGATATAGAGAATGGGTTGCCATTAGAATTGGTACAAATTATAATTTGGCTTGGCATGAAAAGCTATAACTAGTAAGGCAAACATCAATGAACTAATGAGATCAATAAATACAAACCTGTATCCGATACAACTTGTATTCTGTAGCCCTGTATCCTATGCGATGGTTTTCTCCATGACATTTGCACTGTGTCCTCATTTAGAATTGTAAATTTCAAGTCTGAGGGGGGGCTCCACTGTAAACAAAAGAGGAACTGATGTTAACTTACATACATGAATAACAAAACGTGTGTATGAGTTTAAAAATGTTGATCAAGTATTTCAGCAAGACATTTTGTATCAAGCATTCACATTTAGCCCAACGATAAACACTTCATGACTGAAGTTGAGACGTTCATTGTTGAGGGAGACAAGAAGAACCAACATCCATGGTAAACGTGACAAAAAAGAAACACACAACAACATTTAAAAAGTGTAAGTAGCCATTTTGGAAAACAAAATGGCATTTGTTTGAGTTGCACAACCAGGTAACCCTAGTCAGCAACTCAAGCACCGGAAGTCAGGAGTAAACAACATTAATACAGACCAACTCCACACAAAACTCCCCCTGAGTGCAAACATTGAGTGAACCATCCAATACATGCTGAGTGCAGTCACTACCACGCATGCCCAACCAACCAGCACCAACACGTTGACTTGAACAACACATAAGTACAGCAACATTTTCCTTCCAACGTTATTGATTATACAATGGAGTCAAGATTGCCAGGTAAGGTTGAGGGTGGCATTTGCTGAATTTAACACCCAATGTTATATATACTCTAAAGTTGGATGTTTTGCTAGAGCAGTTCAGACAGCAGGTTGCTGACTTTTTTTTTACTGAGGAATGTGTTTGTTTTTCATGATGTTGTTTTCTAAGTTACTTTTCTTAAATTACTTGTAAATATTGTATTATTTTATTGCGTTTGAATTGTAAATATTGTGAATTTGTATGATTGTGTGTGGGGCACCCTTGTAAAAGAGGCCTAAATAAATAAAAATACAGAGTATATATACATATTTTGACAGAATTAAGTGTTTATATATATATATATATATACAGAGAGAGAGAGACTCTAGCACAAGTCATTGGCATAGATCCATTGCAAACCTTGCAAAAAGAATACACAATGTGTCACAGGAGACTGTTGTGTACGTTCTTTTCATTGGCAGAGTGCACAAGGTGGCGTGAGGTGAAGGCACACTGCGTACACAGTCAAAATGAAGAGAGAGTTAAGATACAGAGGAAAAATAATGTACACATTCAAAATAAACAAACAAAAACTGCGACAGATGCAGTCCGACAACACGCGTGTCCACATTGAGCTGGTTGCCACGGCACCATGCATGTGTACATGAGAAAGTTGTTCAGAACAACTTGACAAATTGGGTGAAAGTGTTTCCATGTACACGAGGGACCACACAGAGACAATAAACGTATTTTAAAATGATATTCTTCCTCACAGGGGTTTCACATGCAACCTATTTAGATCAGTGTTGGGTGACCTTTCACCTTTATGTGAGTGCAGTTAAAGGAGAGCGGAAACAAAGTGTTTAAAAAGTATTTTTTTGTTGTTGTTTTGGACAGAAACTTGTACTTGAGGGTAAACAGCATAACAAGCTTAAACTGTGTAGAATATAAGAAAGGCTTAATATCTACGAGGTGCTGTATGAGTTTCTATTCTTCCTGTAGCCTATGGCTGGATTTGTACTTCTCATAGGCTACATACTATAGTCCAGGATGATGATGAGGATGTGATAAAGACAAGGCCTTTCAGACCATGTCAGTGAGTGGACGGCATGCAAGCTGCTGAGGAGGGGCATTGGGATGGGATGCAAGAATATCACTGTAAAATACCTGCTGGGAAAAGCCACAGCTCAGGACACACTGAATGTACAGGCAGACAACATCTAGGACCTGAGCCAAGCTGGTATTGGTACACGGTAAAGGAGGATCACCAACCTGCCACATCAATTTAGGGGGCCCGGGTAAGCTGCCCTCCTCTCCAAGAAAGTCTCTCGAACAAGAATCAATAAACCCACTTTGGGGTTGGGAGGGGCAGTGGGGAGGGAAGTTGAGTAGGGAGGTTGTCTTCACTCACAAGAGCAAAGAGCTGTGTCACCTCGCTCAAGGTGTTTGATCATCGTTGTACAAAAAGTCGCAAGTAGTTGGAATCATTCATTACAGAGTTGTTACTTCACACATTTTCTTTTCAGTCTTCTCATGTTCGTTTTAATGTAATTTTTTCTAAAACAAAAAATACATTGAAGATATAAAATAATCATAATAAACATTAGCAGATATCTTTTCAGTCTCGTTCCCTCTGCCAGGTGTGGATGCACATCACAGCACCCTGCCTGACCAGAGGACACCTCTGCCTTACCCATGGCCAGACTACTGTCAGTAACCTCAGTCTGCGGCCAGTCAGCCATTCATCCTGGCCTGCTCTACTGCCAGGCCAGCCAGTCAGAGAAAGAGCTCAGACTCTCCCAAAAAGGCAGAACAGATGCCAAAGTAATTCCGCAACATGTGCTGACATTAAACACTACTGCATGTTAACTTTCTATACTCAGCGTTTTTGAGAATGTTCGCAAGAAGCCTAAAAAGGCTCTTTGTCTTTGCCCTGTCTGAGGATAAATTAGCGATTCTCATATTACATCTTTCCATTCTGTTAGTGAAGATATATGGGAGTAGACATTGGACTCCCCCAAAAAGCTTTCAGGGCAAAAAAAGGGAATGATTGAATGCTCCAGTTTTTGAACATCAAGGATATTGAATCTATGATCTCACATTTCTACAAATGATCATGACCACTAATTTTGTTTGGATATTGAATTATGAGAAACAATAAAATCTAGAACAGCTACTGTAACTTCAATGTAACAACATAATTACAGAGGGGAATAGCTAAACCATGCAACAATTGTAGTTGTACTTAATTTTAGTTTTATCTTGTTTGAGAAAACATAATTGGAAAGATTTAAAAAATGTCCTATTTTTAAAGGACTGACTATTTGGTCCTGGATTCTTCTACCAAACAATAACGTCATTAAGACTAAGGTAACACATTGTTACCTGGCCTTGTGTATATATATATATATATATATATATATATATATATATATATATATATATATATATATATATATATATATATATATATATATATACCAAGATGGACTAAATGTCAAATAAATTTGTAATTATCCTGAAATAACTTCTAGAATGGGACTCCTAGAATGGGACTCCTAGAATGGGGCATCATATTACATCACAGAGCAAGAGAAGAGGTGTAGGCAGAAGCGTCACGCCCATGGGCACGTGCCCTCTCAGATTTGTCCTGTTTTTTTTTTAAATAGATTAATAAATGAATGACTAAACTCAACAAAGATTTACCATCTAGTGGCTAAAAGGCAGTTTTATCACGGGCAGCGCCATTGAGGGCTTCCACCATTTTAATGTAGTCAACTGGGTCATTAGGAGGGATCACCTAATCATTTAGAAAAGAATTGACGACTTCAAAATGAAGATTGCCTCAATGGTGCTGCCCATGTGCTCACATACACCATAATGGGAACTATATAGAGATGTTTTCTCTATCATTCTCTATAGAAGGGTTAGCTGACAACGTCACGAAAGCAATGCAGGCGTTTTATTCGGCCAGAAGTCTGCAAGTTGTTGTGATTCTGGATGGCCAGATAGCTACCAACAATGACAAGAAACTTCCATGTGGGGAATCATGACTTGTTTCAGATAGTTTCGTCTTGTTCTTGATACCATGTCTTGTTTTGAGGTGTTTTGACTGATTTCATGTCAACGCTAATATGACAAAAGATTTGGTAGCTAGCTAACCAACAACTGTAACGATGTATTTCAAAGACAAGTGCTCATTGTGCAAATTTATTTCTGTTTTCAACAAACATTGGAGACTAAATATAGCTTACATGTCAACAATCTAAGCCATCCCAGTATGTTTTGCCCCATGGTTGCGCGAGCGTCGGTTTTGCTGATAAACAACCAACCTGTCCATTGTTTCAACGGAAGTCTGAACTAAGTACACCAGACCCATCTGCTATTGCATTAATGTCTATGGGACAGCACCCCCCTTAAGTAGATCGGAATTTACCATTTTTTCAATGGTAAACGGCCTGAGTAAGAGTATACTATCCACCATCTTTGTTGTAGACTAGAGTGACACGCTGCACGCACATACACTACATGACCAAAAGTATGTGGACACCTTCTCGTCAAACATCTCATTCCAAAATCATGGGCATTAATATGGAGTTGGTTCCCCCCTTTGCTGCTAGAACAGCCTCCACTCTTCTGGGAAGGCTTTCCACTAGATGTTGGAACATTGCTTTGGGGACTTGCTTCCATTCAGCCACAAGATTATTAGTGAGGTTGGGCATTGATGTTGGGCGATTAGGCCTGGCTCACAGTTGTTGTTCCACTTCATCCCAAAGGTGTTTCGATGGGGTTGAGGTCAAGGCTTTGTGCAGGCCAGTCAATTTCTTCCACACCAGTCTTGACAAACCATTTCTGTATGGACCTCGCTTTGTGCACAGGGGCATTGTCATGCTGAAATAGGAAAAGGCCTTCCCCAAACTGTTGCCACAAAGTTGGAAACACAGAATATTCTAGAATGTCATTGTATGCTGTGACGCTAAGATTTCCCTTCACTGGAACTAAGGGGTCTAGCCCGAACCACGAAAGATAATTATTCCTCCTCCACCAAACTTTACAGTTGGCACTATGCATTGAAGTAGGTAGTGTTTTCCTGGCATCCGCTAAACCCAGCTTTTTCCGTCAGACTGCCAGCTGGTGAAGCGTGATCCATCACTCCAGAGAACGCGTTTCCCCTACAATGGGGGCGAGTTTTACACCATATCAGCAGACGCTTGGCATTGCACATGGTGATCTTAGGCTTGTGTGTGGCTGCTCAGCCATGGACACCCATTTCATTTCATGAAGCTCCCGACCAACAGTTCTTGTACTAACGTTGCTTCTAGAGGCAGTTTGGAACTTGTAGTGTGTGTTGCAACCGAGGACACGCCGCGCGCTTCAGCACTCGGTGGTCCCGTTCTGTGAGCTTGTGTAGCGTGGCCTACCACTTCGCAGCTGAGCCGTTCTTGCTCCTAGATGTTTCCACTTCACAATAACAGCACTTACAGTTGACCGGGGGCAGCTCTTACAGGGCAGAAATTTGACAAACTGAGTTGTTGGAAAGGTGGCATCCTATGCCGGTGCCACGTTGAAAGTTACTGAGCATTTCCGTAAGGCATTCTACTGCCATTGTGTGTCTATGGAGATTGCATGGCTGTGTGCTCGATTTTATACATCTGTCAGCAACGGGTGTGGCTGAAATAGCAGAATCCACTAATTTGAAGGGGTGTCCACATACCATTGTATATATAGTGTAGTTTGATTTTATTTTAGCTGCCGTGAATGTGATGGGCAGAACTCGCAGGAGGTATGTTTGTAAATTAATTTGATCAAGATATTGAGTCTATTGATTCCTTCTTGATTAATAAATAAAACAAAAATGTTTTGCTGTTTCTCTGTAATTCTTGCCAGCTAGCTAGCAATTTTATCAAGTTGGCTTTAGCTAGTTAGCATCTATAAATGGGCTACCAATCTCCCAACCTCATAACGAGCTAGCAAGAAGCCATTTCAGGCTATCAATCAAGTTTGAGCTAGCTTGTCTAGCTAGCCTAACTATCTTAGCTGGAAATTGCATGCCTGCTGGCAAGGTTGCTAGACTTTAAAAAAGCAAGCAATTACTAAATGTACTGAATAAGACTCATATTCTATTACTTTACCCATATTTTAGCAAAGATGCAGACTGGGTCTGGGGAAATGTAACCACTGAAATTGATAGACAGAGCTATGCATGCAAAGATTGACACATACTTAGATTGTTATTTTCAAAACTCTAATAACAAATAGATATACAATTGAATAAAATTGGTTTAATTATTGAGTAATGATACTATATACCCATGTGGCAGTTGTACTAAAGTCATAAAAGTTTATTCAAATTACAATTGAGCAGGTAAAGGCAGTATGCTTAGATAACCTATGCAGAAAATATAGAGTTATTCCTTTCTCTTTTTTACATAAAATTAGGCATAATGATTATGTATTTTGATTCCAGGAAAAAGCTGTTTCAGGTGTTTGAAAAATGCTAAATTCTCCCGACCACCCCCTACAACATGTACTTTGTGCCCTCAGATTTTTGGGGTGCATGGTGCCCCTGGGTGCAGGGCAAGTCAAATCAAGTAAAATACACACAACTGGGTATCATTTTATTAATCATACTGTACAATGCATTAGGGTTGTTTCCATATGATGGTACTCACACAATAAATACCCTAAATCCTAAATCCTGTAGGCTTATATCAAACAACTAGAGAGAGAGAGAGAGAGAGAGAGAGAGAGAGAGAGAGAGAGAGAGAGAGAGAGAGAGATAGGGGATGTGAAAAGGGCAGGAGGGATAGGGAGGCACATTTACCTTGCGCTTCAACGGAGGCGAATAGCACTGCAACGAAAGCCGACACGGCCAATGACAGCCTTATCTTCATTTTTAGACGTTATGGGTCAGCAGCCGCACATTAATGAATCTGAGGAGAGAGTTGCGTTCAAACCCATTAGGTTTAGCTTTGAGAAGAGAATGGGCAAAGTCACCAGCCTTTGAAAGAGAATATTTTAAATTGACGTGACTGAAGAGGCAAAATGTGGTTAAAAGGAGTGAAAAGTAACGACAACATTTTTGTCACCTCAGGCATGCACCGTTGTCTTTTAAAAATTTTCATTTAACCTCTAAGCAAGCCTGTTAAGAACAAATTCTTATTTACAATGACGGTCTCAAGAATTATCATAACCTTTTATTAACTATATTTGTTAATAACCATTAGTAAAAATAAAAATAAAAAAATCACATACTTTCAATAAATAATTTAATCATAATTCAACCTGTCATATAGGCTAGACATTGAAAACGGTTGAGAATTTCGTCAAAAGCAAACCTGCCTGGATAATCAGAAATAGGCTACTGGTCCTACAGGTTGTGCGCCCCGCCTAGTGGTACTGGAGCTCATATAGGCCTACTGCAACTGGAAGGACATTTCATTCAGTTATCCCATTTGGCTCCCAAGATCCTCAGAAGTGGCCCTTATATATCCTATCATGAATGTCAACTTAATATACATCAGGCCCATAGATAACTTAAAAAACAATGTAGCATAAATAACTTTTGCCAAAACAATGTGCCTATTAGCAAATTCCTAATGATCAACTAATGTATTTGTTACTTTGGCTAGGCTATACTAATTCAATGCTCATGCTCTAATACAGTATACATATTGATTCCACACAGAGGGGCCGTCATAATACAACATATATGTTCCTTTATGGGAAAAATACAGGCTGAAGAACTAACCAAGCACAAAAAAATGATTCACCTGTCTGGCAGTTATTCACAGAAAAATAATAAAATCAGTCCTTTCATTAGAAAAAGCTCATAAATATTGCCCATACAGCTAAGCACAATGTTTTATTAATAGAAAACCATTTATTTTGTATAAATCTTATATTATTTCTAACCCACAGCAGGATAGAAGTAAATAAAATACGTTGCTCACCTGGTCAATCTTGACAGAATAAAATCAAAAAATGTAGGGGCACCCGCCTTGAAGACTCCCCCTTCTAGAAACTGATAGAGAACTTTCAGGAGCTCTGGGTGGACACTTCTCTCTAGCTGGCTACTGGAAGCTCCAACAGCATGTGTCCCAGAAAGAAAGCCTCTTTCCAAGTGGGAAGAATCTTTCCACAATCTGCTACTTAATAGGGGGCTGTTCCCAAAGCTCATTTTACAATAAGCTCTTACGAAACTCCACTGGTAAACCTCGCCATGGCTTGATATATGAAACATCCCCCAAAGTGGGAATACACTTCTGGAAACTGCATTCTTTTCTGAATTAATTTGGCACATTGATCTTATGAGTTTCAAGTGCCTAATGGGCAAGCCTGAGGAAATTAAAATGTAGGCTGTATATATATATATATATATATATATATATATATATATATATATATATATATATATATATATATATATATATACTGTATATATAGTATGTATATATATATATATATATATATACATATATATACACATACACACATGCTTACATACATATATACATACACATATATATATATATATATATATATATATATATATATATATATATATATATATATACATACAGTATCGTAAAAAGTTTAGACACCTACTCATTCAAGGGTTTTTCTTAATTTTTACTATTTTCTACATTGTTGAATAATAGTGAAGGTGATCAAATCTATGAAATAACATGGAATCATGTAGTAACGAAAAAAGTGTTAAACAAATCGAAATATATTTTATATTTGAGATTTTCAAAGTTGTCACTTTACCTTGATGACAGCTTTGCACACTCATGAGGTAGTCACCTGGAATGCATTTCAATTAACAGGTGTGCCTTGTTAAAAGTTAATTTGTGGAATTTATTTCCTTCTTAATGCATTTGAGCCAATAAATTGTGTTGTGACAAGGTAGGATTTATTATACAGAAGTCCATATCATGGCAAGAACAACTCAAATAAGCAAAAATAAATGAGTCCATCATTACTTTAAGACATGAAGGTCAGTCAATGCGGAACATTTCAAGAACTTTGAAAGTTTCTTCAAGTGCAGTCGCAAAAACCATCAAGCGCTATGATGAAACTGGCTCTCATGAGGACCGCCACAGGAAAGGAAGGCCCAGAGTTAGCTCTACTGCAGAGGATAAGTTCATTAGAGTTACCAGCCTCAGAAAATTGCAGACCAAATAAATGCTTCACAGAGTTCAAGTAACGGACACCAACTGTTCAGAGGAGACTGCGTGAATCAGGCCTTCATTTTTTATTTTTTATTTTTATTATTATTTTACCTTTATTTAACTAGGCAAGTCAAGAACAAATTCTTATTTTCAATGACGGCCTAGGAACAGTGGGCTAAATGCCTTGTTCAGGGGCAAAACAACAGATGTTTTACCTTGTCAGCTCGGGGTCGAATTGCTGCAAAGAAACAGCTACTAAAGGACACCAATAAGAAGAAAAGGTTTGCTTGGGCCATGAAACATGAGCAATGGACATTAGACCGGTGGAAATCTGTCCTTTGATCTGATGAGTCCAAATTCTTTGTGAGACGCAGAGTAGGTGAACGGATGATCTCTGCATGTGTGGTTCCCACTGTGAAGCATGGAGGAGGAGGTGTGATGGTGCTTTGCTGGTGACACCGTCAGTGATTTATTTAGAATTCAAGGCACACTTCACCAGCATGGCTACCACAGCATTCTGCAGCGATATGCCATCCCATCTGGTTTGCGCTTAGTGGGACTATCAACAGTGAAGAGGCGACTCCGGGATGCAGGCCTTCTAGGCAGTTTCTCTGTCAAGCGTCTGTTATTTTGCCCATCTTAATCTTTTCTTTTTATTGGCCATTCTGAGATGTGGCCTTTTCTTTGCAACTCTGCCTAGAAGGCCAGCATCCCGGAGTCGCTTCATCACTGTTGACGTTGAGACTTGTATTTTGTGGGTACTATTTAATGAAGCTGCCAGTTGAGGTCTGTTTCTCAAACTAGACACTCTAATGTACTTGTCCTCTTGCTCAGTTGTGCACCGGGGCCTCCCACTCCTCTTTCTGTTCTGGTTAGAGCTAGTTTGCGCTGTTCTGTGAAGGGAGTAGTACACAGCGTTGTACGAGATCTTCAGTTTCTTGGCAATTTCTCGCATGGAATAGCCTTCATTTCTTAGAACAAGAATAGATTGACAAGTTTCAGAAGAAAGTAATTTGTTTCTGGCCATTTTGAGCCTGTAATCGAACCCGCAAACACCGATGCTCCAGAAACTCAACTAGTCTAAAGAAGACAATTTTTCTTGCTTCTTTAATCAGTACAACAGTTTTCATCTGTGCTAACATAATTGCAAAAGGGTTTTCTAATGATCATTTAGCCTTTTAAAATTATAAACTTGGATTAGCTAACACAATGTGCCATTGGAACACAGGAGTGATGGTTGCTGATAATGGGCCTCTGTACGCCTATGTAGATATTCCATTAAAAAAAGTCTGCTGTTTCAAGCTATAATAGTCATTTACAACATTAACAATGTCTACACTGTATTTCTTATCAATTTGATGTTATTTTAAATGGACAAAAATGTGCTTTTCTTTCTAAAACAAGGACATTTCTAAGTGACCCCAAACTTTTGAACGGTAGTGTATATATAAATAAATAATGGTCAAAAAGGTGTCAACTATATTTTTTATATTTCATTTGAAGTATTTCTTCAAATCAATGAAAATCTGTTGAATTTACTATCCAAAGATCCATTCGTGGATTTTCTTGTGGATCTCTAGATGCGCTCGCTCAGGCAACTTTTACGCATTGAAAATTGTAGTAAACCAAGTTGAGCCACCGATGTTAAAACACACTAAGTCCTACATTTAATGAAAATTACAAAAACAATCAAATATAACTTATTTAGCACCATTTTGCTTGATTAAGTCATTACAGGTCAGGTAGGCCATGTGAACAGCCTTGAACAGTTTGAGTATTATTGAGTTAGTGTTGCCTTTAATTGTAAACGTTTTGAATGGATCTTCGTGGAGTAGAAATTGTCAGTCTAGTTTCCTCAAACCAAATCTAGATGATGTCACTCATTTCATGGTCAGTGAGGCCCTCTAGTGTTTAAAAGCAGGACATACATCTAGGATGGCGCATTGACAGTCATCCACATGGAGAAGTGACCATTAGGCTATAGGCCCAAGGGTTTTTAATCCCATAGAATGGTTAATTTATTGGTTCATGTGCATAATCACAGCTAAAATCATTGTCATATACAAAGCTTCATAAATATATATTTAAAAGTTGTCTGATTATGACAACAGATATTGAGATTTTAAAATGAAGACGTACACATGGATATGACTTTGTATTGTGGTTGTTTTATTATCTGTGGTACATTAATTGTACAATCAATAAATATTGATCCCAGGCATGAAACATATTGGCATTATTGACAGGACAAATCATTTCCCAGGTCATACATCTGTACAACAGAGAAGATTAATGTAGAGATGGACATGGACAAGGGCACTCATGCCTTCTTGGGCATTGCTGCATTGAGGAGTTCATACACGACAAATCCACTTCCTGTGAAGAGATAGGAAAGATTTTGAAAATAACAGGCAAAGCAAGAAATGTGTGTGAAACTGGCATTTGACTCCACTGTTTGTGGTTAGACTTGAAATGTGAGACATGACTCTAGTCAAGATTACTTGATCAACTGCCGTAAAGATGCCATTAACACTTACAATCAAAGTGGGTAATATCAGGGCTTTACAATTTCACATACCCAATTTCAGGTTAATGCACTTACCAAAGACTGTAAGGGCCATTGTTAGCCTGTACAGAATAGCATCCTTGGCTCCTCCCTTCAGATGGACTGGAATCCCATTATCTGCCTGCGCAAAGAGGAAAAAGAAGAAATTATCATCCGGCATTCAGAAAACTGACAAGCCCTTTAGGGCAACGTAAATGAACCAAAAGCTAAATGATTCTGCCTGGGTACAGGTCTGTTGGTGGTATTTTAAATGGCACCATCTGAATGTTTATTGATGCATTTCATTCATCAGCACGGCACTATAATTAGACCTGGCAAAGCCCCAAATATTCAGTGAGACCTTGCAAAAAGTATTCATCCTCCTTGGAGTTTTTCCTATTTTGTTGCATTACAACCTGTAATTTAAATGGATTTTATTTGGATTTCATGTAACGGACATACACAAAATAGTCCAAATTGGTGAAGTGAATCTAAAAAAATTACTTGTTTAAAAAAAAAGAAAAGAAAAGTGATGTGTGCATATATATTCACCCCCTTTGCTATGAAGCCTCTAAATAAGATCTGGTGCAACCAATTACCTTCAGAAGTCACATAATTAGTTAAATATATTCCACCTGTGTGCAATCAAAGTGTCACATGATCTGTAACATGATCTCAGTATATATACACCTGTTCTGAAAAGCCCCAGAGTCTGCAACACTACTAAGCAAGGGGCACTACCAAGCAAGCGGCACCATGAAGACCAAGGAGCGCTCCAAACAGGTCAGGGACAAAGTTGTGGAGAAGTACAGATCAGGGTTGGGTTATAAAAAAATATCTGAAACTTTGAACATCCCACGGAGCACCATTAATTCCATTACTAAAACATTTTAAAGAATCTGGTACCACAACAAACCTGCCAAGAGAGGGCCGCCCACCAAAACTCACAGACCAGGCAAGGAGGACATTAATCAGAGGCAACAAAGAGACCAAAGATAACCCTGAAGGAGCTGCAAATCTCCACAGCAGAGATTGGAGTATCTGTCCATAGGACCACTTTAAGTCACACACTCCACAGAACTGGGCTTTACAGAAGTGTCCAGAAAAAAAGTAATTGCTTATAGGAAAAAATAAGCTAACACGTTTGGTGTTCGCCAAAAGGAATGTGAGAGACTCCCCAAGCATATGGAAGAAGGTACTCTGGTCAGATGAGACTAAAATTGAGCTTTTTGGCCAAAGGAAAATGCTATGTCTGGCACAAACCCAACACCTCTCATCACCCCGAGAACACACAGTGAAGCATGGTGGTGGCAGCATCATGCTGTGGGGATGTTTTTCATCGGCAGGGTCTGGAAAAATGGTCAGAATTGAAGAAATGATGGATGGTGCTAAATATAGGGAAATTCTTCCCCTTCCCAGACTGGGATGGAGGTTCACCTTCCAGCAGGACAATGACCCTAAGCATACTGCTAAAGCAACACTAGAGTGGTTTAAGGGGAAACATTTAAATGTCTTGGAATGGCCCAGACCTCAATCCAATTGAGAATATGTGGTAAGATTACTGTACACCAGCAGGATCCCATCCACCTTGAAGGAGCTGGAGCAGTTTTGCCTTGAAGAATGGGCAAAAATACCAGTGGCTAGATGTGCCAAGCTTATAGAGACATACCCCAAGAGACTTGCAGCTGTAATTACTGCAAAAAGGTGGCTCTACAAAGTATTGACTTTGGGGGGGGTGAATAGTTACGCACACTCAAGTTTTCCGTTTTTTTGTCTTATTTCTTGTTTGTTTCACAATAAAACATATTTTGCATCTTCAAAGTGGTAGGCATGTTGTGTAAATCAAATGATACATATCCCCAAAAAATCTATTTTAATTCCAGTTTGTAAGGCAACAAAATAGGAAAAATGCCAAGGGGGGTGAATACAAGCCACTGTATATAACCCCAATTAAAAAAAACTAAAAGGGTTTTAACAAGGCTACTTCTTAGAGAGCAAAGTGCTGCTTGGGAGATGTTATAGCCAAACCGAATCCAAATGGAAACGCTTACCATAAACATATGCCCTTAAAAGGGTCAGGAATTTCTTAGGTTAAAATGCATTTCAAAAACAAATTGCAGAGAAGCAGTCATTGCCTTAGCTCCATGATTTTAAGGCAGAGTGAGTGCCAACTGTGGACACCATAGAGGTTAGACAAGAATCAGCAAAGCATTGGATATCCTAAGTCTGACTTTGCATTGGCTGTTGCCTGTTTACGTATCATACTGCATGCAAAAATGTGTTAGTCCAGCACAAACTATGAGTGAACCCTATGAGCAAACACATACTTATCTTTCAGGCTACAAAGGGGGGAAATAAGATTCTGTTTCCAGAACCTGGGAATAAAGTGCAAACTTTAACCTTAGCATTACTGATCAAACAAGATTCAACACAAATATTGACTGTCAAATTAGGTAAATAAAACTAAACCAGGATAGAATTGTTAACTTTTAAAAACAGTATTTCAGCTTCGGTAGGCAGGTGTTCAGTTCCACATTTCTACTGCTCTTCAGGGGAACCCTCAGCTGCATCGTCACCCGTTTGCCTCGTTCCAGGCCTTACCTGGAACAGCTTCTGCTTCTCTTTCACCATGTTGTCCACCTGTCTGCGGGCACTACTGGAGATAGTCCGCCTGGACAGCTGCTGAAGACTCTGAAAGAACAGGTGATCAGGAAAAGATACATGAAAATGTTTGTCAATGATTACTGAAGTAATAATATATGGACCAACTAGTAGCCTATAGCTACTTCTTCTGCTAGCTACAGTAGATGAGCCATGCTTAAAGGATGTATAGTCCTAGACTTATGTTGTTGTTTAGGGTGGAGTTATGGGTTCATTTGTTTGTGTGTGTGTGTGTGATATATATATATATATATATATATATATATATATACACACACACACACACACACACACACTTATTTTGTTTCTAAACATTTTGAAACATTGACCCCAATGTCACAAATTGTCCCCATTACTTATAGAAATATCCATTAACATTACGAATCAGGATGAAAAAGTCAGTGAAATATTAGCTCAACAACTACATCGATCTGCCGCATCGCATACAATTGCACAAATAAATGACAGTAATGGTATGGCCACCTGCGACAACAATGAAATAAACAGAGTGTTCAAAAACGTATTCTAATTTGTATCAGAATCGTATGGAAACACTCCCTTAATTGAATCATTCTTTAAAAAACCTCTCAATGCACACTTGATTCTCGAGATGGCTCTTTGACAAGTGTATCTCTAAGTGTTAATGAAAAAAAAAAGCTATTAAAATCAATGCAAACTAATAAGTCACCTGGACCTGACGGCTCCCCATCTGACTTATACAACAACAAAAAATGGGATTACCGCTTTGCAACATTATGAAAATGTGGATTTGGCTGCAATTTCATTTCCTTTGGTAAAAGTATTGTATGCTTTACCATGTGCTTCAGTAAGAATGAATGGCCACAAATCCCAATATTTCCTCACTAAAACATGGAACTAGGCAAGGGTGCCCAGTTCTGGGGCTCCTATTTGCCATTGCGATAGAACCTCTGGCCATCTCAATCCATGCCAATGAAAATATTAGTGGAATGAAAAGAGAGGACAGAACAGGCAGTGTATGTGCAGAAGACTTGCTTTTATACATTTCAGAACCAGTTGCTTCCATTCCACTGGTCCTTAACATTTTTACTCAATCTCAGGATACAAACTACATTATAGCAAAAGTTAACTGTACCCAATTACAAAGACTACTCTGTCTAATACTATTCTTAAATGTCCCATTTAAATTGTTACAGATCATTTTAGATGCTTAGGAATTACTGTTAAGCCATCCTCATCACACTTGAAGGAAAATCTCATGCAGCAATTGGAAATGACTAAGAAAGACCTGATACAATGCTTCCAATATCAGTTATGGGTCGAATAAATTTTATAAATATGAACGTCCTACTGAAATTCCAAAATTTTTCTGGTGTATCACAATTGCTGTACCCAAAACATTTTTTAAGGTGCTGGACACAATGATCTCAGAGTTTATATGGAATAAAAAGCCACAAATCCTTAAAGCCATACTACCAAAACCAAAATAACTAGGGGTTTGGGGCTCCCTCATTTTCAGAAATATTATGGGGCTGCAAACATTTGTAATATGCTTTGGATTCATCCTCATGACTAACTCCGTAGAATCCAAATCCTGTACGGCCACATCGTTAAGAGCTATCGTATGCTCTCCCCTTGCAACTGCCTTCGGAAAGAATTACCTGGTCAGACAAACTCCGAAGATACTGAATAACCTAACATGCTGACCACACCGGCCGTGTTGCGTGGTATGGGCAGGCATAAGCTACGGACAACAAACACAACTGCATTTTAATCTATAGCAATTTGAATGCACAGAAATACCGTGAAGAGATACTGAGGCCCATTTAAAGGTATATGTGGCCAACAGATGCATATCTGTATTCCCAGTCATGAAATCCATAGATTAGGGGCTAATGAATATATTTCAATTGACTGATTTCCTCATATGATCTTTGAAATTGTTGCATGTTGCATTTATATTTTTGTTCAGTATAGTTGGTTCAGAGTTCATTTTGATATTCGCATCTGGTGTGGATGGACAAAAATCACCATCCAATTCTTCCCTACTCCCCTTTAGTTTGTAACCATCTATTTCCAGACCAAATTAAATATGGAGACAAAATTATGTGAAATCGCTATGACCTCTACAAAGGTGTTACATTTGCACAGTGGTGGAAAAAGTACTCAATTAAATGTAATTGCTCAAATTTACTTTTGATACTTAAGTACAAGTATAAATCATTTCACCTTCCTTATATTATGCAAACCAAACCACACCATTAATTTATATATTTTTTTTACAGATAGCCAGGGGCACACTCCAACATAATTTACAAACAAAGCATTTGTGTTTAGTGAGTCTGCCAGATCAGAGGCAGTAGGGAAGACCAGGAATGTTCTCTTGATAAATGTGTGAATTGGATCATTTTCCTGTCAAAATGTAACGAGTACTTTTGGGTGTCAAGGAAAATGTATGGAGTAAAAAGTACATAATTGTCTTTTGGAATGTAGTGAAGTAAAAGTTTCCATGAATATAAATAGTAAAGCAAAGTACAGATACCCCAAACAACTACTTAAGTGGTACTTACAAATATTTTTACTTAAGTACTTTACACCACTGCATTTGCATAATTTAAACTGGTCAACATTCACAAAGCCACAGGGCCAGACGGATTACCAGTACACCGAGCATGCGCTGACCAACTGGCAAGTGTCTTCACTGACATTTTCAACCTCTCCCTGTCTGTCTTTAATACCAACATGTTTCAAGCAGACCACCATAGTCCCTGTGCCCAAGAACACTAAGGTAACCTGCCTAAATGACTACCAACCCATAGCACTCACGTCTGTAGCCATGAAGTGCTTCGAAAGGCTGGTCATGGCTCACAAGACCATTATTCCAGAAACCCTAGACCCAATCCAATTTGCATACCGCCCCAACAGATCCACAGATGAGGCAATCTCTATTGCACTCCACACTGCCCTTTCAGCATCCTGACTGGTTGCATCACTGCCTGGTTTGGGAACTGCTCGGCATCCGACCACAAGGCACTTACAGAGGGTAGTGTGTACGGCTCAGTACATCACTGGGGCCAAGCTTCCTGCCATCCAGGACCTCTATACCAGGCGGTGTCAGAGGAAGGCCCTCCAGTCACCCTAGTCATAGACTGTTCTACACATGATTGATGATATTATGATTTATCTAGCTTGTCCTGCGTTGCATATAATCAATGCGGTGCCTGTTAATTTATCATCGAATTACAGCCTACTTCGCCAAACGGGTGATGATATAACCAGCGCATTTGCGAAAAAAGCACTGTCGTTTCACCAATGTGTACCTAACCATAAACATCAATGCCTTTCTTAAAATCAATACACAAGTATTTTTTTTTTAAACCTGCATATTTAGTTAATATTCCCTGCTAACATGAATTTATTTTAACTAGGGAAATTGTGTCACTTTTCTTGCGTTCAGGTCAAGCAGAGTCAGGGTATATGCAGCTGTTTGGGCCGCCTGGCTCGTTGCAAACTGTGTGAAGACCATTTCTTCCTAACAAAGACCGTAATTAATTTGCCTGAATTTTACATAATTATGGCATAACATTGAAGGTTGTGCAATGTAACAGCAATATTTAAGGATATATATATATATATATATATAGCCGATTAATCGCTATCGGCTTTTTTTGGTCCTCCCAAAATCGGTATCGGCGTTGAAAAATCCTAATCGGTCGACCTCTAGTCCACCTACTTTTGTCCATGCAATTTATATATGACCTCAATACGAGGATATAAAGAATAGAAAACCATTAAGTAAAATTGGGGTGGATGGGGAGGGAGCGTGGGTGACAGGGATTTGGACTACTGGTGTAATAAAAAAAAAGAGAAAAAGATCACTATCTATTGCTGGTATTTTAGATACTAATGCTCTGCCAGAAGTGTTTTTCTCCCCCCTTTCATCTCTTGAATGCTATGCCAACACATCAGATGGGCTGCGTTTGGACAGGTGGCCCGGTTCTGGTCTTTTGATCAATAAGAAAAGTTCTGAAAAAGATCTGGTGTTTATGGGGACCGATTGGTGGAAGGTATATCAGAATTGGGGTACCTATGTATCAAACAATTTATGTGGATATTGTACATTGTTTATGTGTGTGTGTGTGTGTATATATATATATATATATATGTGTGTGTGTATATATACACACACACACTTTTTTTTAAGTATCTCTTCTGCATACATATCAATGATTGTACGTTTGTATGACCTTGTGATCAAATAAAATGTATTCAAAAAAATAATTTTAAAGGAAATGTGTGACTGTTCTCATGTGTGACTTTTAGTAGCCCTATGCGACCTCTACACTTGCCCTCAGTTTTTCATTTCAGTAAATAATTGTTAAGATTAAGGGTATTAAGGGGCACACTTAAACTACGTCGACCTGATTGATTTGCTACTAACGTTAAGTAGCAAGCTAACAAACTAACAATAAAATACTGTATAAAACATTGCTAGCTATGTGTTTAGATCAGAAGTCTATCTTGATTTTATCAAGCAACTTTAAAATAACCGGTGATGGCTAGCATCAGCAAGCTAAGAATGCTAGCTAGTTAGCCAACTACCCTGATGTAACTAGCTAGGCTAGCTAGTTAATCATTGAGACGTCAGGTAATTGCAATAGCCATGAAAAGTTCGAACAAATATTATTGAACACTTACCATAAGTTGCTTGTACATTTTGCCAAATGTGTTAATTTCGAGGTGAGTGCACAAGGACACTTTGAAAACCTAGCTAATGCTTCCGGTGATATCCCAAAATTCTTTGCGGTGAGAAAATTGCTACATTTCCGGTCATGTTCACTGGCTGCTCATTGGTTGGTGTGTGAAGGCTGGACTGGATCTTTATTCGATAGCACCAGGCTAGCAAACCTTTTATATTGAGTGCCAATGGGAGAGTTCGTTTTGCATGGTCCGGTGCCCCGGGTGGCGGGGTTTGTACATTCTAGACCATCCATTGGTCCTGAAGTGAAATCTCCACCTTTGCAGGGCACCAGGACATGCAAAACAAATTCACTTATTGACACCCACCTGGAATACTAATCTATCAGAGATCAATATTTGGTTCCACTTATATGTTATAGGGCAAGACAAAGGACCAGACCTTACATTTAATTGCCTTAAAACACCATTGGCGAGGGAAACAAACAAATCAATAACTTATAAATACCATTTTTTGAATTTTATTAACTTCTGAAATATCAGTAAATTATCCAACACCATATTAAAGAATAAAAGGAAGAATTAGCTTTGAAAAAAAGATAAAGACCAAATGAAAAATGTAAGAACTGCATAACAAATGTGACACTTGTAAAATGCATACCATTTGGTCAACATTGAAATTATACATTTGTAAATTTGTTTTGAAATAGATTTTGATAGTCAAGTCAAGCATCATCGTAGAGACAACGTCAGTATCATTGGTCCATAAAAACCTTCAAATAAAATAATGTTTTGGATTATACATTGAACTATTAGACTTTGACAAACAAATTGGTGAGAGTCAATACAATCTGTATGTGAACATTTGGTAAAATCTATGACTGCTTTTATCCCTTAAAATGCTGGCTCTCATTACAAACAAAGCAGAGCAACATGGCTATGAGCTTTTGTTCACCATTCCACATTTAAGCCAGTTTGAAATAGCCTCAGAGGTATGTAAATTAAATACACTAGTATGTTCACCAGCAGGACATATTACATAATATGAGTGTGGAACTTAGTTAAAAATAGACATCCTTCAGTAGAGAAATTTATGACAAGCATTGCTCAAATAATATGTTCCTCTTTTGGATGGATAAATAAAAATACACAATGTACTTAAGGTACACAGACAACAATTTCAGCAGTCATGTCATACAAAGACACAGAATCCTAAGCTCCCAGAGCCTTCTTGTGTCTCATCCCATTAGTTTACAGGGTTGTCACTCACTCTACAACACACACCTTGGGCATATTTGGGAGGGCACAATGTTATAAATATATTTTGTAGAACAGACTGTCTCAGAAATTGTGTCAGTTCTATACAAAATATATCTATCAAACACCAGACTGCAGCCTTCCCCTGGGATGAGTGAGCTAACATTACAACACAAAACACAAACATTTGAACAAACAAAGAACAGTGCATACAGGCTAAATCAGCAAGCAGTCCAGAGCAGAGCAGGGCCAGAGGTGGCTAGACCCAGGCATGCAGAGGGAGGTGGTGGTTCGGTCTCCATACTAGGAAGACCTTTAGCTGGGAATGTCTGCACTGTGGTTACGGTTGCCATATTTGTGGTGGATGATGAGGAGGACGATGCCCAGGAAGAAGCAGACTGAGCCCACGGTGATGTAAGCGATGCCCAGGAAGGGGTTCTTGCCACCCATCCAGGAGATGGTGCTCAGGATCATACGCTTCCTGCCCTCGAAGCTCCGCACGGGATAATCTGAGTTCATATGGTTAAAGGAAAAGATATCTGGAATGATACAGATGGATCAGTGAATGTTTTGTATCATAATAATAACAACAATACAGATCAACTCCAGCGAACATTGTCAAAGATGGACATAGGTTGACTCAATTGTAATTATAACTAAATGGAATAAGTGTATAACTGAACACAAACTCATGTCTCTATGCCTTCTTTGCAATGTTCTCTCAATACAAACCTATATGCCTGCCATGAACCTCTATGTTGTGATTTATTGCAATCTTTCTCAAAAGGATACTGTAGGTGACCTCCAGGATGTATTGTCCTAGGGGCAGAGTCGGGGTCATGTTGGTCTTCTTATGGATGATGCGGTACAGCTTGCGGAAAGTGGGCAGGGCAGCTGTCCTCATCCACACAATGAAATCCTCATTGATGAAGCCATTGTTGTCAGGGTCTGAAGGGTCCAGCTCATAGACAGACTTCCTCCAGTTGACAGGTTTGCTGGTGCCTGAAGGAGGAAAAAGGCCTAGTTAGTCATGATCATTTGATTACTACAAGGTAGTTGTGTCATTTTGCATGGTATGCAAATCACCTTGGAAAACTACAGTGAGGTTGTTGTCGTTTCCACCGGGGTTCCTAAACTTCACATGCTTGTCGGTCCACCATGCAATACCCTTCTTCACCAGAGGAATCGCAGTTCTGGAGCCATTGGGGTCAATGTAATACAGCTCCAGAGTGTCTGATGAGAAACACAGTACCACATGGCAATCAACAGCAAGACAGGTCTCTTAAGTAGTAGACCAACCGTGATGTGCTACACGGTAAACTAAAGCAAAACCACTTCAACCTAAAAAAAATATTTTTTAAAACAGACAAGACTATATACAATGGTTGGCCCAAATTGGCAGACACGTATCTAAATAGCATTGTAAGTAAGTAGAGGAAAATATGATAAGATTGTGGTTGAGCATTAGTGTGTAGTATTGTTACTTGACTCTTGTACTGGAAATGGGACAACTATTTGCTAAGGGAAAATGTATCCCTCTGGTCTAACCATTGAAGAGGCTGTTGGCGATTGCACCACATGGAGCGATAGGCTTGTTGTCACTGGTGCGGTACGGTTCACATTCCTTGCTGGGGCTCTGTAAAGAGTGTCAAGATGTTTCAGTGCAACTGCAGGCTGTTGAAATCAAACAATTAGACATTACATTGAATGGATGTAGGCCTATGTTCTCTCTACTATGTGCACCTGTAAACATACCGTCAGTGAAGCTTTGTCTCCGTTCAACTGGCTGTCATCTCTGGACTTCACATAGCGTCTGTGATTCTGATAGAAGTTTGACAATCCGTAGTACATGAACACGTTGCTCTAGAGGGGAAGAATTGCAGATTAAGGACCAATGAATTAGTTTAGTTATTTATCGGATGAGAGAGTAGGCCTTCATAAAACAATGCAACGACGTTGCAACCCTAAGATGAAAGAGCAGGGGGTTGAGTGAGTCTAAAGGAATTCCTGCAATCAATAACATCCTCCTATAAAAGCTGTGTGTGTGAAATAACTTTCAGGACAATGTTTTAAAATAGTAATGAAATTCTGAGGAAAGAGCCTGACCAATTAAAAGGAAAGAAATTCACTCACTTTAATTTACTTTAATTTAATTTTAATTTGTTAAATAACACAGAACTATATTTGTGAACAAATGTTTCATTTTGGCGTTGAAAAAAATAAAATTCAGTGGATATCTGTTGCAGCTCAAGTCGACTACAACATCCACAATGCAATGCTCTCTCTATGGGCTGGCTGGCTAGCAAGCAAACATAGCTACACACAATAACAAAGACAATATCAGCATGTAACGAAGCTAGTTAGCTGTAAAAATCACCTAAACAAACTTCACTATCAATTTAGGTGTTTACAATCTCACCCTGTTCAACCTGCAGATCGATGTGTCTAACAGAGGAGTGCATTCTGGGCGATTCTGGGACAAGGAGCGGAGTCTATTGGGCGCTAGCTCAAAAACTCAACATTAGCACAAATCTAATCAATATTACAAATATTTCCCAAGATATGCGATAATTAACATTACAGTGCCTTCGGAAAGTATTCAGACCTCTTGACCTTTTCCACATTTTGTTAGGTTACAGCCTTATAAAATTGATAAAATGATTTACCCCCTTAATCTACACGCAACACCCCATAACAACAAAGCAAAAACAGGCTAAGAAATTTGTGCTAATTTATTTTAAAAAACATTACATTTACATAAGAATTCAGACCCTTTACTCAGTACTTTGTTGAAGCACCTTCTTGGGTATGACCCTACAAGCTTGGCACACCTGTACTTGGGGAGTTTCTCCCATTTCTCTCTGCAAATCCTCTCAAGCTCTACCAGGTTGGATGGGGAGCATAGCTGCTAAGCTATTTTCCGGTCGGGTTCAAGTCCGGGCTCTGGCTGGGCCACTCAAGGACATTCAGAGACTTGTCCCGAAGCCACTCCGGCGTTGTCTTGGCTGCGTGCTTAGGGTCATTGTCCTGTTGGAAGGTGAACCTTGGCCCCAGTCGGAGGTCCTGAGCAGGTTAAATCAAGGACCTCTCAGCTTTGCCTTGATCCTGACTAGTCTCCCAGTCCCTGCCGCTGAAAAACATCCCCACAGCATGATGCTGCCACCACCATGCTTCACAGTAGGGATGGTGCCAGGTTTCCTCCAGACGTGAAGCTTGGAATTCAGGCCAAAGAGTTTAATCTTGGTTTCACCTCCCTGACCAAGGCCCTTCTCCCCCGATCGCTCAGTTTGGCAGGAAGGCCAGCTCTAGGAAGAGTCTTGGTGGTTCCAAACTTCTTCTATTTAAGAATGATGGAGGCTATTGTGTTCTTGGGGACTTTCAATGCTGCATACATTTTTTGGTACCCTTCCCCAGATCTGTGCCTCGACACAATCCTGTCTGAGCTCTACGGACAAATCCTTCGGCCTCGCAGCTTGGTTTTTGCTCTGACATGCACTGTCAACTGTGAGACCTTATATAGACAGGTGTGTGCCTTTCCAAATATGTCCAATCAATTGAACTTACCACAGGTGGACTCCAATGAAGTTGTAGAAACGTCTCAAGGATGATCAATGGAAAACAGGATGGACCTGAGCTCAATGTCAAGCCTCATAGCAAAGGGTCTGAATACTTTTGTAAATAAGGCATCTGTTTTTAATACATTTGCAAACATTTCTAAAAACCTGTTTTTGCTTTGTCATTATTGGGTATTGTGTACCACTGTAGATCACTGATAATGATTTTGTTATTTAATACATTTTAGATTAAGGCTGTAACATAAAATGTGGATAAAGTCAAGGGGTCTGAATACTTCCCTAAGGCATTTTGTGAAGGGATTGCATGACGATTATTTTAGCAACCATATGGCATAATGACAACGTGAATGCGACTGGTCGACAGTACTGGGTGGGGCAATATACGTTCCTTCATTGGATTCCTATCTTCTTTCTATAATATCTTAGGGAATGGCACCATGCAATTCACCCTGGACTAAAGAGGCAGATGGGTCTAGCACATTTTTCCTTCCGTTAAATGACCAATTTCTCGAGGTAGGAATATTGCAAAAAGTATGATTGATTGGCTCATTCGAGAGTAGACATCCTCCAGAGTTATGACATCAGCCAGTATTGAAATCTGACATGTATTATACACGTTTTTGTGATCTAAGTCATATTCCTATTAACTTCCAGTGTAGTGAGTAACTATCACGGTGCTACGTCATACGGGGCGGTTTTCTGCCTGCTTGAACGCCAATAACTCAGACACACATGAAATGACCCAGGGAAAATCGACAGAAAAATCACAGACGCACAAAAACAATATAACATTCAAAATGGGTGAACCTTCAAGTATTTCTAAACAGAGCCAATAAAGAGTAACTAATGGACAATAAATGTTAGTTGCCCCAGTCTCTGAGCGTTCGAGATGTCAGCGATGATGCTCTTCTCTAACGCCCAGGAATCCCCAATTCAAACTCCCATTAGACAGCTCTGCAAGCATTATGTGAAAATAAATGTTTACCATCTTAAAATGTACATCCCAAAAAAGTCTAAATAAAAAAATGACAACCAACTGAGAAAATGCCTCTTCGGCACCTCCAATGTATTGGGCTGTTGTAGACTTCCGACCTGTACGTGGAAGTAATGAGTGACTTAAAATTGGAGAAAACAAATAGGATTTTTTTCAGTTGATTGTACATTTTTATTTCTCTTTTTTGAAAGTACCCATACCGGCCATAACGGGAGTAAATTAAGATAGTTTCTCAGCTATCCATATTTGGTGAGTAATGAGCATATTTTGACAATGTTTGGAGAGCTATCAAATGAGAGTTTGAATAGGAGCTTCCTTGGCGTTAAAGGTCCAATGCTGCCGTTTTTATCTCAATATCAACATTTCTGGGTAACAATTAAGTTCATTACTGTGATTCTTTTTGACCATTTTAATTGAAAACAAACAAAAATAGCTTCTTAGCAAAGAGCAATTTCTCAAGCAATAATTTTTCTAGGACTGTCTGGGAGTGGTCTGAGTGGGGAGGGGAAAACTAAAAATGAGTTATTGGCACAGGGGTTTAGAACTCTTTTATTGGTCGATTAACAATTTATATTTGTTGTTTACACTTTTTGAAATGGTCAGAAAAAAAGATTAAATCACACATACTGTAATAAGCACGTAGAGCTTGCTGCTCCTACCCTCCATGTCATTATCATTAGTAGGCAAACATCCATTAATACAATTCAAGACACTAAAAATAGAAATAAACTTGGCAAGAGTCTATTGTTCTGCTAATAGCCCATCATGGATGGGCTTCTTTTGTATTCCAATGTATTGAATGAACGTATTAATTACAGTCATTTACCATTCTCATTCTCGGAGTGGAAACGTTGACAGTTCACAACCTGCTACACTTATGAAAAACAAGTGTTTGAAAACATGTTTTCAAAATTCCTCCAGCTCACATTGTAGAGGCAGACATGTGAGGATTTTTGTAGGGTGAATTAGAATAAAAGGACATATTTTAGGGGTTGTTGCATTTCTCATTGGTATCTGACCATCCAGATACAATTAGTTTATCACCAATTAGCTGAGGGTTTTCGGGTGGCTATTATCCAATTTATTGGCTCATCAAGTCGAGAACTGAAATACATTTTTGAATAATTTTTTGATTTAACTATTTCAAAATGCATATGTTTATTAGGCTACTGTGCAGTGTGACAAAAACCAACAGGACAACGAGATGTTTACAGTAGTCTACATATACTGTACGCCTAATTCCTTAGACTTTCTCTGTGACCTCAAGTACTCATTAACTCTGTCTTTAATGCTTTTTCAGGTTGCATCACTCAGACAGAAAATTCGGAGTCACAGTATTCATGATGAACACTCCGAGGTTAACAGGTAAGCTACATTTGCCTCGGTTTCCATCCCAGTTGTTATTCTGTGTCCACTCGTGGTATCACTCGTGGTGAGCAGTTCGTCAAGTTCTGGTATCAGAAGAGTAAGAGGAATGGAAATGTCAGGGTGAACCGGCGACCTGACAAACCCGCCACGATTGTAGCCTCTGCCTGTTGGAGGTGGAGTTCCTGAGCTCACAGGTGTGTGCCCGGCCTGGATTGTGACTCCAACATCTTGTCCCGCACCCTCAACGCGGCATTCTCCGCCAATGCCGCCTGACTCTCCATAATCACCCATATCTCTGGAACGAGTAGCACCATTGAAAGGAAATAAGCTGGCTTGCTGAAAACTATGTCCATTCCGTCTGCTCTCTTTGGTCTTAATGAAAACAATGTCGATAAATCAGATCATTTCTGAATGGTAACTGTGTTAAGCACGGAGTGAGGAGTACTGGAAAGGTGACTCCAGGTTACAATAGGCCATAAGTATTTAGCAGACCTCCCATTGATTACGCTGTAGCATATACTGTAGCTATGATGAGCGCTCTCTCTCAAATGCAGACAATAACCCAAAACACACTGCCGCCAGGGTTTGCATTGCAAATGAGGGCATAAACTGGGTCAAGACGCCAGTAGAGTAAGTCGACCTAAAACACTTTTTCACAGCACATTACTCAACACTAGTGAGACTCACCTCGCCTATGGTAGGCCTACACTATATCTAAAAACATATAGATTTTTTCATCTCTACATGTAGGTCTCCCAATTTAAACCCAATCTAACTTGTTTGGCATCAACTGAAAACATTAATCCGTACATTAATCAATACATTGAGCATCTCAGCAAGGTTTTACCCGTGGTTGTGGAGCTGGGGGGGGTGCAAATAAAATGTAGTTGAGAAACTTTTTCAAAATGAAGATGTTAATCAAACCGTATTTAATAAACCGTATTTATCTATCTTGTTCCTTTGCACCCCAGTTTTTCTACATTGCACATTCATCTACTGCACATTTTTACCATTCCAGTGTTAAATTGCAATTACTCTGCCACCATGGCCTATTTATTGTCTTACCTTCCTTATCCTACCTCATTTGCAAACTTTGTATATAGATTATTATTTTTTTCTACTGTATTATTGACTATGTTTGTTTTACTCTGTGTCGAACTGCTTTGCTTTATCTTGGCCAGGTCGCAGTTGTAAATGAGAACTTGTTCTCAACTTGCCTACCTGGTTAAATAAAGGTGAAATAAAAAAATGCAAAAAAAATGTATTAACAAAAACATAAATATGTTGAACAAACACTGGTATACGAGTCTCTTTTTAAATATATATACACACAGTTGAAGTCGGAAGTTTACATACACTTAGGTTGGAGTCATTAAAACTTGTTTTTCAACCACTCCACAAATGTCTTGTTAACAAACTACAGTTTTGGCAAGTCAGTTAGGACATCTACTTTGTGTATGACACAAGTAAATTTTTCCAACAATTGTTTAGACAGATTATTTCACTATCACAATTCCAGTGGGTCAGAAGTTTACATACACTAAGTTGACTGTGCCTGATGTAAGAAAGGCTTTATGAATAAATTTGATTTGACTGTGCCTTTAAACAGCTTGGAAAATTCCAGAAAATGATGTCATGGCTTTAGAAGCTTCTGATAGGCTAATTGACATCATTTGAGTCAATTGGAGGTATACCTGTGGATGTATTTCAAGGCCTACCTTCAAACTCAGTGCCTCTTTGCTTGACATCATGGGAAAATCAAAAGAAAATCAGCCAAGACCTGGTTGCACCTTTCATTCGCTTTCTGTCAGATCTTGACCCATGGCAGGATGGGTCAATAATATATATTTCGTTTTTTCCTTTCAGGCCAGTAGCTTTCAGTTGGCACTGGCCCAGTGTGCCACTGGCAAATATACCCGAATGTCGAGCCCTGCTGTGTGAGGTGCGCCTAAGGCCTGCATGTCTAGCATGTGACGGAGAAGTCAGTCACTGGCCGTGGGCAGCATTTGGTACACTAACACACACATCACGCCTCCCTGCTCTCTTTCAGCTACGTTAACAATGTGGGTCAACACACAAGTTAACGTCTATATTAGTACATACATCACACTTACCTCCCATCACTAACAGGTTAGGGTATAAAGAATACAGACAAGTGTTCATGTTTAATTTAAGCAACGTTTATTATACTTATCGATGTTAGGCGCTTGTTTGGTTCTGTTTCTCTCTCTTCATCTCTGTAGCTTCCGGTATGCTGGATAAGGACCCGAGCTAAGCATTCGGGCTGACTTTGTAGTGACTGTCCCGAATGGCTCATTAATGTAAATGGGCATATTGGAAGACCATGTCAGTAGTGATGAGATTTTGTAAATGTTAGATTAGTATTTTGTATCATGAAAAACGTTTCTCAATGTATATAATTCAGTATGTTTAGCTGAATGTAGGCTATGATAAAGGTAATTGCTTAATGAAGGTAATTATTTAATTAATTAGTGTTGGCTATGTTCTGAGGGGAGGGGCTTCCCCTACAAAAGGAGCCTCTCTTTCAGTTCAAGAGGGAGAGGCCATTTTGTATTGAGCTGTGGATGGGGCAGCATTGTTTTAAGCTGTCCCCATAAGGTATACTTTTGATGGCAGTACTGTTTTTTTTTCCTGGAATCACTATGTAAATAATTACCCTTGCACAGAAGAACTTTTGTGGCTCCGCCATCTTTTTATTTTGATAGAGGTTATGTTTTCCAGTTTAGCCTTCTGGCCTACTCTACGTGACATACCACTTTGTGTAGTCATTAGCAATGCTAATGATGGCCTTATCATTTTCAGGTAGATGGAAAGACAATTAAAAGTAGCCTATGCCTACCTGGCAGAATCATGATAATTTGCATCAATCCAGTAGCTACTTGTTTTGAGAACGCCATCACAAGCGCACTGTGTGGTTGGTACGAACCTGAATTAAAGGATAACTACACCAATTTTTTTTTTTAATTTCTCAGATAAAAAAAAATAATAATTGTTCCCTGATGTGATTTAAGCATTGTTCTGGACTGGGGGGAAAAAAAAAAAATCAGTCCTTCTCCCCACTTCAATTTTTTATTTTTTCCCCCCCATGTGATCAGCATGGTTTTACAATTCTGCCATCTAGAGGATTTTGCAGAAAAGAACACATAGCACTTTGAAATCTGCAATAACTGTTAGAAGACATCCCGACCAGTTTTCAACCAGTAAAAGACTTCATGTCTTATGGCCAATGGGTAGTGAGTGTTTGGAACAACAATGGCTGGACATTTGTGGCAGGGCTTGCAAACTATTACAGACTACAAAAGGGAAGTACAGCCGCAAGCTGCCCAGTGACACAAGCCTACAAGACGAGCGAAATCACTTCTACGCTCACATCGAGACAAGCAACACTGAGGCATGCATGAGAGCATCAGCTGTTCCGGACGACTGTGTGATCACGCTCTCCGTAGCCAACGTGAGTAAGACCTTTAAACAGGTCAACATTCACAAGGCCACAGGGCCAGACGGATTACCAGGACGTGTGCTCCGGGCATGTGCTGACCAACTGGCAGGTGTCCTCACATTTTCAACATGTCCCTGATTGAATCTGTAATACCAACATGCTTCAAGCAGACCACCATAGTCCCTGTGCCCAAGAACACTAAGGCAACCTGCCTAAATGACCACAAACCTGTAGCACTCATGTCCGTAGCCATGAAGTGCTTTGAAAGTCTGGTAATGGCTCACATCAACACCCTTATCCCAGAAACACTTAACCCACTCCAATTTGCATACTGCCTAAACAGATCCAGATGATGCAATCTCTATTGCATTCCACGCGGTCTTTTCTCACCTGGACAAAAGGAACACCTACGTGAGAATGCTATTCATTGAACGCTGAGCTGTAGTCAACACCATAGTGCCATCAAAGCTCATCACTAAGCTAAGAATCCTGGGACTAAACACCTCCCTCTGCAACTGGATCCTGGACTTCCTGACGGGCCACCCCCAGGTGGTGAGGGTAGGTAGCAACACATCTGCCACGCTGATCCTCAACACTAGAGCCCCTCAGGGGTGCGTGCTCAGTCCCCTCCTGTACTCCCTGTTCACCCACGACTGCGTGGCCAGGCACAACTCCAACACCATCATTAAGTTTGCAGACGACACAACAGTGGTAGGCCTGATCACCGACAACGACGAGACAGCCTATAGGGAGGACATCACTGGGGCTAAGCTGCCTGCCATCCAGGACCTCTACACCAAGCAGTGTCAGAGGAAGGCCCTAAAAATTATCAAAGACCCCAGCCACCCCAGTCATAGAATGTTCTCTCTACTACCACATGGCAAACAGTACCGGAGCACCAAATCTAGGACCAAAAGGCTTCTCAACAGTTTTTACCCTCAAGCAATAAGACTCCTGAACAAGTAATCAAATGGCTACCCAGACTATTTGCATTGTCCTGCCCCCCCAAGCACTCTTTTACACTGCTGCTACTCTCTGTTGATCATATATGCATAGTCACTTTAACCATACCTACATGTACATACTACCTCAATTAGCCCAACTAACCGGTGCCTGTACATAGCCTCGCTACTGTTATTTTTCACATTTGTTTTTATTTCTTTACTTATCTATTGTTCACCTAATACCTATTTTTTACTTAAAAATCACACTGTTGGTTAGGACCTGTAAGCATTTCACTGTAAGGTCTACACAGGTTGTACTCAGCGCACGTGACAAATAAACTTTGTTTCGATCTGCAAACACTAACATAACTTATTGAATGATTAGCCCACACTTTTAACTGTGATTATACAGTAGTTTGGGGACCATAAAGGTTGCAGGTTCTGCTCAGCTTACCTCAAATGGTTGATCCAGAAAGAAGGGGACAGAGCAGAGACACGGCTTTGTGCTGTTCCAGCTGTAGCTTTGAGAGCAGTTATAGCACGGACTTGACATGTCTACACCAGTGTAATCGATCTGTAAAGTAAGGAGATGATCAATGACACTTAAGTGTATATAAATAAGTGTTATACACTGAAAGATAGCTAGCCAAACAGAGCTAACACATACATACATACATAATCAATCAATCAATCGGCTATTTCATGTTGTGTTGGCTTGCTAGTTAGTTAACGTTACCTCTAACTCTTGGATGTTGTTTGATGTCACGAATAGGCCAATGCCAATTGGGATGAAGATGAGACCAATGACAAAGAAAGCAGGAAGAACAGTGCCCGCTGTCAAAATAGGTTGCCAAGCGGGCAGTCTTTGTTGTTTGAACGCAGTGTTGTCCGGCTTTTTATTTTTCACAGTTCCTGCTCCTCCATGGCCTATAGCAGCAGGCTGGTGCCCGTCCTCTTCCTTAGCATTGTAGTTAGACGCCATCATGGCTGCAGTTCTCGTCGAGCAAAATAATCCTCACTGTCAACAATAGTGACAGCTGGCTATGTCGCGAGAAAGCGGATTGATTCCCGTAGAAACGAATCTTCTCTATAATGTTACGTAACATTAAATGTAATCATTTAAAAAATACAAACATTTTGGATTTGTTTTAGAGAGGATTTCGATCTACTGCGAAAGCAGGTAGCTAAGGATGAGATGGAATCAGGAAGCTCTTAAACCAATGGTGCGCTTAAACCAGTGCACGTGATCAGTTGAGGAGCACTCCCCTTTTATGCAAAAAAAAATAAAAAAGATACTCACCAGCCCATGAGGCCATATAAACTAATCAGAACTATTTTTTCCCTGTGTGAGGCAGAGGTTCGAAACTCTGAAGTAATTCGAACAGAAAATGTTCAATGATTGATTACACTGTTGTATAGGATTCATACAATCATTTTTAATTGATCACTTTATTGTGTCACTCAGTGTTTCAGGACATGTCATCCTATCATATGAACTGTCCCTCGCCATCTTTGGAGGATACCTGCACTCAAAGACTTGGCCTCTATTGGTTGACCTAACTAAAGCTAGGCTATTCATGATGATGTATACATTACTATTATTATTATTATGATTATCCTCATTGGATTTCAGTGATGCAGTACATGCAGGGGCTGACTGGGACCAGAAATCGCCTCTGGTATATCTAACACATTTCTTTCCTTGAGGCCCATTTTATTCCTTGAAGCCCCCATTATTAGCCAGATAATTATCATTTTGCAAAAAATAAACAAATTAGACAGGCCCACTGGACTAAAAATGGACCAGCCTTTCTGGCATTTGCCCGAAGTGCCAAGATGGTCTGTCTGCCCCTGAATACATGTAATCTCAATTAAATGTATAGGATGTGCATATACATGTAGCCTAATCAGACTTCCCTGAAGTCCATCTGGGAGAAATTACATTATTACATTCCATTCTATTTACCCATGTTCACTGACTGTAATTTGTGACGTAAAGTGGCCTAATATGATTGTGGCGTTATATGGCACCCACGGTATTGTTAAATACTCTATTCTGATTGGCTTAAAAGGCATTTTAGAGTTTAAAATATAAAGAAGGTTTTGCTTTGATATCATCAGTACGATTCACTTTACAGAGCGTGTGTCTGAGGTAAATGGCCCTGTGCTTTTATCTGCCCAACGGTATCTTCACTCAGGATTGGATAGGCCTTTTGTATAAGTGTGCGCAAGGTAAGCATATGGGTTAAGCCATAATTACAACTTTTAATGTTTTAGTTCAAAAGGCTCAGTCAAAACAACAAACTTTTGCAACTACTTGACTTATGTTGAACGAAATTGCAACTTTACATTCCGGCCTGGACAGGTGGCCTTGCAACACGGGAATGTACATTTACCCAAACACTGACTCATGCAATGCATTATACATAGCCTAATGATATCTATGCATATTACTGGCTCATTCTAATATAGCCCAGGTTCTCATAGTCCAAAATCAGCTTTGGCTATTGGAATGCTCATTGACTGAACATTACAAATTACCATGGCAATAATACATCACAATAGTTATTATTTTTCTATGTTTTCCAGGCCCAAAACATATTGTATCCTGGAGGATTGTCTTTTCTGATGTAGCAGTCATTCCATTGCTGACCCAGATAGGATGTGCATCACATAAAGGATTAGCTTAATCTGGAATCATGGATACCTTTCCTGTATTTGGTCAGTCACCAGATTATTTACTTACCTCGGAAGGACCCCTGAGATTGCAATATCTGGAGGCACTGTCTCATGTAGAATTGTTATTGTTCGTTCTTTGAAATGTTTACTTGACTGTTTCATTAAGGCCAGCGCATCACAATCTGAAACTGTTGGGCAAACTTGGGACAATGTTGCACAAAATAACAGGGGACAATATTTTCATGGCGGTAAGCACTCAAAAAGGACAAGAAAGAGGATTTTGACACACATCATCTCAGATAATTGTTATGAAATTTATGTTGTTAGAAACTGCTAAGATTAGCATTCCTGCAACATTCTTTTGTTGAAATTTGATCTCTGAGAAATTAAACTATTTGACTGCACCCAAATTTGGCCATTTTAATTTATGGGATTCATATAATATTCAATAAATATAGTACCTAACATCTGATTTGGATCAGACTTTTTTCGAACAATGAGTTAGACATCCAAAGAAATGATCAAAAGCCACTCACAGACCCTTCACACCCCACGCCAATCCCACCCCAACAACAACTATATACTATCAGTTCTATATGTCTGAAAAGTAGTATGGAGCTATGGCTCAGGGTATTGTTTCTTCAACCTATGCAATGTCTTCTCAGTGAATTTGGTGATGTTTCCCCCTGTTCAGATAAATTAGTCATTGAAGTTGTTGGGTTTATGTCCCATTCTACATCCGGACATTACCAGCGTCTGAACACTAGATGGCGCTGTTCCAGGTGATTTAGTCCATGGACAAGGCATGAGAGAAATCCATGCTTTGTTTTTTTTTGTCCACTTTCAAACGAAAACTTTTTAGCATTTGTGGCACAAAGCGGAGTAAGTGGAATGGTATCAAATACAGTACATCAAACATGGTTTCCATGTGTTTGATGCCATCCCATTCTCTTCGTTCCAGCCATTATTATGTGCCGTACTTCCCTCAGCAGCCTCCACTGATAAAAATTGATTTTGTAACTCAATGATATTACTTATAGGTGATTTGGATATGAAGCACGGAAATGCTAATATAGGTACCATTGATTCGCGTTGGATTTGTGCCGCAAATGCTAAAAGCATTTGAAACATTGGACAACAAAACCAACGCATGGATTTCTGTCATACCTTGTCCCAGGGGCGTAACTTTGGTTTAAGAAGTGGTGGGGACAGAATTATTATTATTATAAATGTTTATTTTTTAAGGGGTAATATTGCAGATAGATGGTGGCTTCCATCAATGTAATTGTCTGCATCATTTCCAATCCCCCATATATTTCTTTGTAAATATATATATTAAAAAATATATATTTTCCTTTTCCCCTAATACCATCTCTCCCCTAATTGGAGTAAACTACTGGACAACAACACTTAAGCTTCTACTTCCAGCTTATACATACATTTTACAGCCACAGTATATTTTACAATAGTTATCTTTTGTTTCTTTTTAGTCCCATTCAGCTCCACTCAACCCCTCCCATCTTTCCCTGAACACCATCCAGTTTTGATTTCTATTTGCCATATATTTTTCAACTGTGCTGTGATGTTTCACAGAAGTTCTAAACCTTTCTATTCTCATAGATTCTACATATTGTAAATTAAAAATAATTGTTTTTGCTCAGAGTTTTATTATATTATTGATTGTTTGACTATGACTTTTTAAATTACCCAGCAGTGCTATTTGCAAAGGTGGACATAATTTGGAAGGGTGTCTGGGGGTCCTCCGATTTTTGGGGGAATCTAAAGCACATTTCCTTCATTTCTACACAATTTAATATGACCCATGGCCCTTCTAGCCATCTCTATTTAGAACCAAAAAAAGTAAGCAAAAATGCCCACAGTCATCAAGCTAGGTAAGAGATGATTAAATATGTTTATGTGATTGACAAGACTGGATCCACAATAATTTAATAATATTGTGTTGCACCTTTAACCAATAGCCTAACAAATGAACAACTCTTACAAATAAAGTAAAAATAATTAACTTTTGATTGTCTTTAAGACATCCTCTATATCAAATTTCAGCCAGACCGCCCAACCAACCCGAGCTGCCTTCACGCCGACCCCCACCAGTCTAGTCAATAACTGAACTCTCTCCCCAACTTCCGTTCCATTTTTTTTATGTCTCAAGGGAAAGGATTGGAAAACAAAAGTTGAATGAAAGCACACATACATCTATACATTAGCACACAGAAACAATACACCATCCATATAATTCATATCATAGGCCTAATGGTACTGTAGAGCTCTTTTTAATTGCACACAGTATAGCTGGGTCCCCCCGTCTTGCCCTTAGGGGCCCATGGCCCTGTAGCGCCCCAACCCAACACAACCCACTCAGCTTTAAGATCTTAGTGAAACATGAATTATTGGTTTCAGGTGCGTTAGGCCAAGTCCAGACTGACAACAGTACAGCAGACCCCCAGGGCCAGGACTAAGCTGCCCAGCAGCTAGGGATTGCCTAAATAGGTATCTCCCCTGACGTGGGCATGTTTTCAATACAGACTCCTTTGGTCGTACAGTATTCCATATAAGGCATCCAGACCTTATGAAAGTTGCACAGTATACCCTTATTCTTATAAGAAATCTAGCGATACTGTACAAAACTTGATATTTCTTCCCTACATTGTGGGAGGATAACCATCCTTACAATTAATGGCAATGCATTTATTAGCCACTATAAATGCTAGGTTACACAGTTTCTTCTGATAACAGTCTCCAGTATCAACATTTCCAAGCAAACAAAATCAAATAAAATCACATCAAAGTTTATTTGTTATGTGCACCGAATACAACAGGTGTAGACCTTACAGTGAAATGCTTACTTACAAGCTCTAACCAATAGTGCAAAAAAGGTATTAGGTGAACAATAGGTAAGTAAAGAAATAAAAACACCAGTAAAAAGACAGTGAAAATAAACAGGGAGAAGGGAGAATCTGTACACATGCTAAGATAAAAGAATATACTCTTTGCCAAAATTCAGCCAGCCTTCACAAGACCACAACATACGCAAATACAGTATTCCGACCCCTTGACTTTTTCACCAAAAATTATGTTATAGCCTTATTCTAAAATGGATTAAATATTAAATCAATCTACACACAATACCCCATAATGACAAAGTGAAAACAGGATTTTAGAAACACAAGTATTCAGACCCTTTGCTATGAGACTCGATATTGAAATCAGGTGCACCCTGTTTCCATTGATCATCCTTGAGATGTTTCTACAACTTGAATGGAGTCCACCTTGGGTAAATTATTTTGATTGGACATGATTTGGAAAGGCACACACCTGTCTATATAAGGTCCCACAGTTGACAGTGCATGTCAGAGCAAAAACCAAGCCATAAGATCGAAGGAATTGTCTGTAGAGCTCAGAGACAGGACTATGTCGAGGCAGAGATCTGGGGAAGGGTACCAAAACATTTCTGCAGCATTGAAGATCTCCAAGAACATAGTGGCCTCCATCATTCTTAAATGGAAGAAGTTTGGAACCATCAAGACTTTTCCTAGAGCTGGCCTCCTGGCCAAATTGAGCAATCGGGGGAGAAGGGCCTTGGTTAGGGAGGTAACCAAGAACCTGATGGTCACTCTGATAAAGCGCCAGAGTTCCTCTGTGGAGATGGGAGAACCTTCCATAAAGACAACCATCTCTGCAGCACTCCACCAATCAGGCTTTATAGTAGAGTGGCCAAATGGAAGTCACTCCTCAGTAAAAGGCACATGACAACCCGATTGGAGTTTGCCAAAAGGCACCTGAAGACTTCAGACCACGAGAAACAAGATTCTCTGGTCTGATGAAACCAAGATTGAACTCTTAAGCCTGAGTGCCAAGCGTCACATCTGGAGGAAACCTGGCACCATCTCTACTGTGAAGCATGGTGGTGGCAGCATCATGCTGTGGGGATGTCTTCCAGCAGCAGGGTCTGGCAGACTAGTCAGGATCGAGGGAAAGATTAACAGAGCAAAGTACAGAGAGATCCTTGATGAAACCTGCTCCAGAGCGCTCAAGGCCTCAGACTGGGGCGAAGGTTCACCTTCCAACAGGACATTGACCCTAAGCACACAGCCAAGACAATGTAGGAGTGGCTTCAGGACAAGTCTCTGAATGTCCTTGAGCCCGGACTTGAACCCAATCGAACATCTCTGGAGAGACCTGAAAGTTGCTGTGCAGCTATGCTCCCCATCCAACTTGATGGAGCTTGAGAGAATCTGCAGAGAAGAATGGGAGAAACTCCCCAAATACAGGTGTGCCAAGCTTGTAGCGTCATACCCAAGAAGACCAGAGGCTGTAATTGCTGCCAAAAGTGCTTAAACAAAGTACTGAATAAAGGGTCTGAATACTTATGTAAACGCTTACTTATGTAAACACTTTGACCTCATGGCACCAATGGTTGTGCCACTTGACACTACCCTATTGAAGTACTGTATGACTCTGGAAAATCCTTTCAAACTTAATCCAATTATTAATTAACTGAGCTTTTGCTTTAACATAGCATATGGCTGAAGTAGCAGGGATGTTAACTATTTTATTTTTGTCCCACAGGCCATTTGCCCAGAGTGGATTTGCCCATATCCAGAAGTGAATTTTTCTGCATAAAAAAAAAACTTTTATTAAAATACTCTCTTTCTATTATCTGTCTCTCCTTTGTGTCCTCATGTTCACATTAATTTGATGTGTTCTATCATAATTTACAATGCTCATTGCTTGTGAATTGGTTTAAGTATATATTATACACATATATTTTATTTTAGACATTACAAAAACATATTTTTGTGCATTTTGGATTTCCTACATTTCAATATAGTACTTTTCCGCATGGAGTCTCGCTACCCTTTGACTCACAACAAATCCAGCTAATGACACTGGTTTGATTGTCTGTCATTGGTTGATTGAGCAAATGTAACTCATCTGCTCGATTGGAAACAATATTATTATTTTACTCAGAGGACACATGGTTGGTGATTGTAGACACAGGCTGCTTGTTAACTGAGTTGATTTTAACTTCTAAAGGGCCAATGTAAGTGAGCGCTCCACAATTGCCAGATGACCATGAGAACTTGTCTCTCTAGTGTATCACAGCACGAACATGGGTGTATATGGCCATTTGTTTTGATTCATTCTTTCTATTTGATAACACACAGCAAATCAATACAAACACTGCCTATTTAGTAAATTAATGTGAGATGAATTACTTGCTACAGAGTCTGGTTCAACTGATGCACATGGGCAGAAAATGCATCCAACGTGATTTTAGATAACTTTAACATGTCAAGGCTCAGGAGAAGACCCAGATGCAGACAGTTTCGAAGTAACAAAAGTTTATTACAGAAACAGGGGGGCCGGCAAACGACAGGTCAAGGGCAGGCAGAGGTCAGTAGTCCAGAGCATAGTCTGAAAGGTACAGAACAGCAGGCAGGCTCGGGGTCAGGGCAAGCAGAGGTCAGTAATCCAGGGTGGTGTGACAAGGTACAGAACGGCAGGCAGGCTCAGGGTCAGGGCAGGCAGAAAGGTCAAAAACCGGGAAAGCTAGAAAACAGGAACTAGAGACAGACGGGCACAGAAAGAACGCTGGTAGGCTTGACAAAACAAAATTAACTGGCAACAGACAAACAGAGAACACAGGTATAAGTACACTGGGGATAATGGGGAAGATGGGCGACACCTGGAGGAGGGTGGAGACAAGCACAAAGACAGGTGAAACAGATCAGGGTGTGACAAATGTTATGAACACAATGCATGTTGGCTCATAACAATATTATCTGTTTAATATGCTGAAGTAAGTCATCTTTCAAAAAAGTATTTTATTTAAATTACATGTCATTACAAAAACCAAATGATTTGGCCTCAGTACTAAATGCAGTAACAAAATGCTTCATGAAAAGCTCACTAGGTGAAGCAGTACATAACTAATGCAGTTATTAGCAGCATTACCTAACAATCCACATTGGCTATATTCCCTTAAAAAACGCACACATGCCAATGGTTATCTAAGAAAGCAGTTAAGTTGATTTCATCGACATGAAAACAGAATAGAATTTGTTTAAAAAATATATATACATAATTTCAAGTACAACATTTTATTGTATAATGTTTAGATATGTATACTGTTTTTAGTTGGACGAGAACACAATGGTCAACTCAGCCTCCTGCTCAATAGAGAGGAGCCAAATGACTTTTTCTTGTCTGAATATCTCTCTCTCTCTCTCTCTCTCTCTCTCTCTCTCTCTCTCTCTCTCTCTCTCTCTCTGTCTCAGGGTACTTCATTGGAACTCTTACACTGACCACATCTGACCCATAGAACACTACCATGATTGGCAGCTTGTTTGATTAATGTTCCCTGTTAGTGTCTCTGGCTCTATCAGCCTTTCCCTCCATTTTGAAAGGCTATTGTGCTGCTGATTGTGGATTTCTTCAGCTCTATCCTCATGGACTGGCTCTCTGCTCTCATTCCTCCAGACATCCCCAGAACTCCCAGCATGTTTTTTCCCGTCTTCAGACTCTTGGAGATGGGGATACGGGTGAGCCCTGCCCGGAATGGGTGGGCATCATGCCCAGGCTGGGACATACAAGGATAGGATAGAGAGAGGATAGAAGGAGGCGAGGGTTAGAGGAGAGGAGGCCACAACAGAGAAGGGTAGAAGAAAATTATGAATTACTAAGGGGGAAAATATATGACAATATTTCCCTTCGAGAACATTTACTATATGACCTGTAAATATTTAGTCCTTCTTTCAAGACCAAGTGAGGGAGTACTGTTTCTGTCAGGCTATCCATCCGCTCAACAAAGACCTCATTATACCGACTGCTAAGTGAGACGGCACCTTGTCGCCCATCAATATGCTACATAACAGAAAGGAAAGTACATGTCCACAATCTTCCAAAATTATTATTTTTTTCATAAACATAATAATTTCATACATTTCCTTAAATAGGGGGTGAAGAGGGTTAATACAACAACATCATGTATAAGCTTGAAGGAGTGAGTTACAGGTTAACATAACAGCCAGGGGAATTTGTGTTCTGAGAACACTCACCACAGCTTGTGTTGGTCTGGCAGGGGTGAACGTGACTGGAGTGATAGTGATGCTGCTCATCACTTTACTGGGTGTGGTTTTGAGGGCTGCAGTGCTGTGGCGAGGGGAGCGCAACACTGTGCCCGTGGATAACGTCATCTCTCTGTTACACTCCGTTGCCACGCCGACAGGCCTAACCACCACCTTGGGGCCTGTGTTGTTGTTGTTGTGGCCCTCAGATGGGCCCTTATGGAACTGGGAGCCATGCAGGTGGATGTGGATCTTATTGTCCTCTGTGGTGGTGATGATACTGGCGTTGGAGTTGTACTTCCTGATCTGCGTGGGGACCATCTGTTTCTCAGGGGTCACCTTGAACATTGCCCGGCCCATGGTCATCTCATGGGGCTCTGGGGAGGCGGACATGTTGGACAGCATGGATGTGCTGACCGTCATGATGGATATGGGTGACATGGGCCTGCCTGAGGAGGAAGAGGAAGAGGAAGATGAGGAGGCCCTGCTGCACTCTGGTGACTTGGCCCTGGAGATGGTAGTGATGCTGACTGGGGATTTGGCCCTCTCTGGTCCCCCTGGCCCGGCGCTGGCTCTGCCCCTTGAAGAGGTGGTGGTGTGGGTGTGGGTGGGAATGATGGTAATCTGAGACTTCTGGTGGACCTGTAGGGTGGGACTGAGGTTGGAGCTGGAGTAAAGGTCCTCAGCAGTGGGGCTGCTGATCTCCAAGGTAGCCATGCTGTTCTGGTGGTCTGGGGTCACTCTGATGCGTAAAGGCTGCCCTTCCTTTTGGGACATGGTCAACTCAGAATGCATGGATTCACTGTTGATACCCACAGACTTGTCCACATTACCACCCTGAGGGATGTTTTCCGTCTTCCGCATCGAGGGAATCCAAGACTTCTTCATGCTGAGGTCAGCTGCAGCAGAGGGTGAGAAGTGCTCTTGACCACCAGCTTTCTCTGTGGGTTTCTTGAGGCCCTTCTGTCGAAGGTTACTCATGATGTGATTCTCTTCCTGGACAGACTTCCTGATGAACACAGCTGGGGTATCCTCTTCTGCCATCTCATTGGCCAGTGCATCAGTCTGCACTCCAGTGGACGCCATGGCGATGTCCACCATCCTCCTCCCATTCAGGCTGGGTTGTAGAGTGCGGCTGTGGTGCTTGGTCACCTCCAGCTCTTTGGTGAGGTGGAGGACCTCAATGCACATCTTGTTCTTCTTCTCCTTTTCCTCTAGGAACCTCTGCTGGAGGAAGGAGTAGTTCACTTGGAGCTGAGAGAGCTGGTCTTCTTTGTTCATCAGCTCGTGGATCTTCTCCTTGAGGGCTACTATGTCATTCTGCAAGTCTCTGGTTTTGGCCTCCTCCGTCTTGTAGCGCTGTCGTAGGTCTGCTTCTTGGCTCTCCACCTCTCCTTTCTCTATGCCTTTATTACGGGAAATCTGACTCTTCATCTCCTCCACCTGCTGGGAGAGAATGTGGGCCTTGTTTTGTTCTGTCATTAACTTTTTCTCCAGCAGATCGTACTGATCCTCTGTCTTTATCAAATCTCCCTCATGCTTGAGATGTTTTTTTAACCGCTCTATTTCAAATGTTTGTTCCTTCACCCTGTTGTCCTCTTTCGAACCCCCATGTGACAAGCTTCCCAGTTCCCTCTTTGCTATGTTCTTTTTGGCTATATTTTCTTCCTCCTCCAATCCATCTAACCTCTTGTTCATTTGGCTGACTTTGGAGCTAAGATCCTTGCTCTTTTCCATTTCACATGCAAGCCTAGTACTAAGCTCTTCTTTCTCTCTGGTGAGGGTCCCTACCTTGGCTTCCATGTCTGATTTCAACTTCAGGAGCTTTTTACTCTCCTCTATTAATCTCTCAGTCACTTCCATAACCTTGCCCTGCTCAGCCTTGAACATCTTACTCAAATCATAATTCTTGTCCTCTAACTTCATTCTCTCTATCATATTTTTCCTCTCATCAACCATTACCACAGTGAATGACTTCAGCTTCGCCAGGTCATCTTTAAGGCTCTGCTCAGTCTTTTCCAGTCTCAGCTCAGAAGATTCCATCTCTTTCATGCGTATTTTAACTGCTACCAGTTCATCGGTGAGCTCCTTCGACATGCCCTTCCCTCTCTCCAGAATGGAGTGTAACTGGGAGCACTCTGCCTTGCTGGCGTTGAACTCCCCCTCTAGTGTCTCCAGCTTCACCATTCTTCTCTGGAGCTTCTCCACCTGCAGTTTGAGTTCTTTCCTTTGGCTCTCCTCTTCCTGCAGCCTCTTCCTCATCTCCCTGTTCTGGACCTCTGCCTTGGTGATTTCCTCGTCCTGCCCTTTCATCTCAAATACCCGTTTGCGGAAGTTCTCCAGTTCTGTCATTAGGTTAGAGTTCCCATACTCTCCTTTGCTGATCTTATCCCTCAGCTCGTGCAGCTCCTTTTCTGGCAGTGCTATGTTGCTCTCCTCCAGCTCCTCCAGCTCCTCCAGTTTGTAGGTGAGTCCAGACAGCTTGGCATCCAGCTGGTGGTTTTGGGACTCCTGGCTGACCAGCTTGGCTGTCATCTCCTCTTGCTCCTGGGCGAACTTGGCCTGGTGCTCCTTCAGCTCGCCCTCCAAGCTCAGTGCCCTCTGGTAGTCCTCCTGGGCCCGGCCGCTGGTGTCGCTCAGGGTCTGCTCCCTCTCCTGCAGATGCTGGTTCAGCTCTTGGACCCTCTGGCTCTGCTGGTCCATCTGCTCCAGGTGGAGTTGCCGCTCATCCACCAGCATCAGGGCAAAGGACTTCAGTTTGACCAGCTCCTCTCTTACCTTCTCCAGACGCTTGGTGTGCTCCTTCTCTTTACGCACCTGGTAGGCTTTCTCGTTCTCCAGCAACCTCTTCAATCTGTGGAGAGAGAAAAAAACAATAGATGAAGGACAAGTAAGGATGTGTGTAATTCTTTTGCTGCACTGTACACCCTGGAAGTAAGTGTTTCATATGGTGTATCATACTGTATCACAAAGAAAAATATAATTTCTGAATGTTTCACTTTAGCCAAGCTTGATACTTTGTATCACAAGCATCTTTTGAATTCCTACAGAAATGTCAAACCATATAACATTTGATTCACATGACAGAAGTGATTGAACTCATTATACAGTAAGCTTCCATGAAAGGTACAGTGTTTAAGATACAATTTATTTACAAGATATAACTACTGGTATTCACTGCTGCAACATACTCTTTGTGATGAATGCATGCATACATCAATCTAAAGATATACATTATTTTCTCATGCTCCCAATTAATAAACCTGGTAGATGTTAAATGAAAACAGAGGAAATCAAGCTCTATTACTGCATAGTGGATGGTCAGGATAAGGCAGGATAAATGAAAATGTTGTTCACAGGGAACCACAATGATGGGTCAGATCAGAGACTGAACCATCCACTGATTCTCTTTGCTTCAGCTCGCCATTCCTCTCACACTTCATTTGGCAAAGAACTGCAGCACACTGAAAGAGCTAGTACACTAGGAGAAATTGCCCAAAACTCCCTCACTGTTTTCCATCCTTGCTTCTGGAATAAAGACTGAGAAAATTAAATGCGAATGAAAGTTTGACTAAACCGCCACTGAGCAATCTCTTTTTCTCTCTGCTTCTTTTTCTGCTGTGCACGTCCATATGAGGAATCTCAGCAGACAGAGAAAGCCTGTTACAAGTTACATGCAAAAGACATTGAATGCGTAGTTGTCTTGGGAACATTCCATCTTTTGCCTGAAGTGCACACTTTATAAAAAAATACAGTACATCTCACACTGAGCTGCAATATCAAGCGAGAAACACATTCTGACAACAGTACATATCATGTCAGCAGAAACAGCTGAACTCTAAACAACTTAGACACCATTCAAAACTTACCCACTATTCTTGATGCATTACAGGAGAGTCTATGTCTAACATGTTTGCCATAGTAGAGGATCCACTCCAAGTTCAGAGTTGGCATAGCCTGTGGGGCTCTGGTTTGGACTGTGAGAGGGTGGGAGGGACTCTGGCCAGAGGGTAGGAGGGACCCTGGCCAGAGGAGGGCGTTCTCTACACTCCTCCTCAATTTGTTTCCCCCTTTTTGTGTTCACTTACAGGCAATGCGGAGCTTGTTTCAATGGAAAGGGCTCCTACACACAGGCTCTCACAATAGCTTATTTACACAAGTAACACACAGTACATCTTATTTAGTCATGTCTCCATTATTGAAGTTACTTCTTACATTCATTAAAGTGGTTTCTATAGAGACAGCGCTGTTTTGGCTAAGCCAAATTATGTTATTGGGAAACAATGCAACGTACCCACATGAAAAATACTATAGTATACTATGGTCAAAATTCTGTAGTATTACCATATTTATACACTATAGAACACTGTTTCTTCGGACTTTACTGTAGTATTCACTGTTGTCTTCTTGAGGTCATGACTGTAGAATACTACAGTATTCACTATAGTGTTTTTGCAGACTTGACTGTACTATAGTATTCAATGTAATATTTTTGCATACATGACTGTAGTATAGTTTAGTATTTACTGTTGTGTTTTTGCACACTTTACTGTAGTATTCACTGTCATTTCTTTGCTGACATGGCTGTAGTATACTGTCAGGGCCAGCTCTAGCCTTTTGGTGGCCCTAAGCGAGATTTGGTTGACGGCGGAGAGAAAAATGCACGTTTTAAAGTACATTTCCTGCAATTCTACTAGAGAAAGTTTTGAAGCAAGTTTCTTTTCCAGTTCTACACATTTTACCATGACTTATGCAATGTTAATGATATACAGTATGAGTGAGAGTGACTAACAAAATCAATGGGTCCCCCTGGAGGTTAGGGACCCTGTGTCAGGGAGGGTCACGGATTCAGTTGCAGGTAAAAGAGTGTTTTATTTTGCTCTCAAAAAGGTACAAGATAAAATATAACAGGAACCCAAAAAATGAGAAAGTCCAAAAAATATCCACTGGGTCAGGAGAGCACTTCTCAAAAAGAAACCAAAAACAGCATCACCAGATGTAGTGTCCGAGTCCCACTGAAGGTCTGGGGTCGTACATCCAAGGCCCAACAGGAAAGAACGCCTGGGTAAACCAGGCCAGGTCACGAGCAAGGCCTCACACACACAACAACGGTCTGACAAAAGACTGAACACAAAAGGATCTAAAATAGGGGAGATAATGAGGAATAAATTGACAACAGGTGTGAAGTGAACAAGGATAGTTAATGATAACGAGTGGGAGGAGAGACGCCACAATAGCAGCAGAGCTGTCAAAACAAAGCACATGTGCTCAACAGACAACAACACACAGAGAAAAGACAAAAACACAGCAGATCAGACCGAAGTCATGACACCCTGGGCAATTGCCCTGCATACATTTTTTAGTCCCATGTTTTGTCATGTAATTTTTGGGTCATTTGACCCCATATTGTCACGACTTCCGCCGAAGTCGGTCCCTCTCCTTGTTCAGGCGGTGTTCGGTCGTCGACGTCACCGGTTTTCTAACCATCGCCAATCTACTTTTCATGTTCCATTTGTTTTGTCTTGTTTTACACACCTGGTTTCAATTCCCCAATTATATGTTCATTATTTAACCCTCTCTTTTCCCCATGTTTGTTGTTCGTGATTGTTTTGTGTTTTTGGTCCGTATTGTGGGCTTGGTTATTCTTATTGTAATGAGAATGTTTTTTGAGTAAAATTACTTGTGATACTCATCTCTGCTGTCCTGCGCCTGACTCCTCTGCACCAGCTACACCCAGACCATTCACACATATTCACTTTTTGCAATTTGTACAGCCTGGTCCTGGAATCCCCTGAAGCTTGTCTGTGTGTGTTGTACAGCAGATCAACTGACATCTTCGTGTTCGTCAGTCTCCCATTTCATTATTGGTGACATATTGCTTTGTAACAGTTCAGTCTGGACAGTTGGTTTTGTGAGAAGACCTCTTCGAAGTCAGGACGTCCATGACAGAGTCCAGACGACTGCCGTAAAGCGTGTGGATGTCGTAGAGTCAAACAATCGATTCTGTCGCGTTTCTGATAGGCTCCCCTTTCGATATTGGTGACATATTATTCGATATTGGTTTGGGTTTTACAGACGATTTAATGTCAATTTTCTTGTCCGGATCCTCATGTGTAGAAAAAGTCCGCTTTCACAAACCCCATGTTATGGAAGGGGCGCAATCCCCTGTTTTCTAACAGTAGAAAGAGGGGATTGAGCTGCTGCCTTTACAAGATACGGTAAGTCTCTAGCATAAACACACATGTAGCTATTAAAAATGACTTCACTGTTTGATGCTGTTGAGCTTAAGTCCCACAGTAGATGGACATCACCATAACCCTCACTTAAACCTATTTTCTTTTTATTTAACCAGGCAAGTCAGTTAAGAACAAATTCTTCTTTACAATGACAGCCTAGGAACACTGCCTTGTTCAGGGGTAGAACAACACATTTTTACTTTGTCAGCTCAGGGATATGATCTAGCAATCTTTCTGTTACTGGCCCAACGCTCTAACCACTAGGCTACCTGCCGCTCAATCAGTTAGTCTTGTAACTGAATAATATTGTGTGACTGGCTAGGAAACAAAGTTTTGGTCAGTGTTTCCCTGGGCACCCTTATTATGGAAGGAAATGTATAAAAGCTCCCCTTGGTCGTGTGTGTGTGTGTGTGTGTGTGTGTGTGTGTGTGCGCGTGTGTGCGTGCTGTATGGTGTTGGTTTACTTCTGTGGGCAATCCTTTTGTGACCATGCTGTCGTGAAGAAATGATTGGTGTGTGGTTAATTTATTCTGAATAGTATGTGTTGAGTTTTGACCATCAGTGAATTTATATGTGTGACAATATTCAACATTATGTAAAGCCACTGCAATAATGTCCATTTTGTTTCAGTTGGTTTGTTTGGAGTGGCTTTGCTGGTTTGAGGTCCAGGCAGTTTATTGGCAGCGCCCTCCAATTAAGTGACTGTCTTTAAGTAAAGCAATTTGTATTTTTAAACTATCTATTGATGTAAATGCAGTGGTTAATGGTTTATTTTCTACCGTCAGTAGTGCAGTATTCTTTGTCATCATTATCAATCATCTTGTGAACTTGATCAGCTGGATCTCTATGAAAGCACTGTTGCATTTCAGAAAGCTATCTAGTGGAAATAATTTTGGTGTACTCTTGTTAATGTTATTTCCGTGTCAAACAAGCAAACCTAATCCTCTAAGCTTTAAAAAGCTTTGCTTGTTCTTTACCTGCCTCTGTACTGTTTCTCTTTTAATGGGCCTAGAACCTGTCTGGTCCGTTGCATTGCTCAACTCAATAGGTGGCATGTTGGGAACCTGTGTCTTATGTTCTGGTTGAATTAAACGATAACTGGCATAGTCTTTTAGATGGCAGGTTTTACTACAATATACTAGTTATGTCTGCAAAACACTAGTGAATACTACAGCATAATACAGGCATGTCCGCAAAAACACTACAATGAATACTATAGTATTCTGCAATACAACATTATTTAGAGCATAGTATTTTTTCATGTGAGTAACAAGTTTAAAATGTACACTGAAGAAAAATATAAATACAACATTAAACAATTTCAAAGATTTTACTGAGTTAAAGTTCATATAAGGAAATCATTCAATTTAAATAAATAAATTAGGCTGGGAATACAGATGTGCATCTGTTGGTCACAGATACCTTTAAAAAAAAAGTAGGGGCGTGGATCAGATCAGAAGGGGGCGTGGATCAGAACCGGTCAGTATCTGGTGTGAACACCATTTGCCTCATGCAGCGCGACACATATCCTTCGCATAGAGTTGATCAGGCTGTTTATTGTGGCGTGTGGAATGTTGTCCCACTCCTCTTCAATGGTTGTGTGAAGTTGCTGGATGTTAATGGGAACTGGAACATCCTGTCGTACACGTCGATCCAGAGCATCCCAAACATGCTCAGTGGGTGACATGTCTTGTGTGTATGCAGGCCATGTAAGAACTGGGACATTTTCAGCTTCTTGGAATTGTGTACAGATTCTTGCAACATGGGGCTGTGGATTATCATGCTGAAACATGAGGTGATGCCGGCAGATGAATGGCACGGCAATGGGCCTCAGGATCTCATCACGGTTCTTCGGTGCATTCAAATTGCCATTGAAAAAATGCAATTGTGTCGGTTGTCTGTAGCTTATGCCTGCCCATACCGTAACCCCACCGCCACCATGGGGCACTCTGTTCACAACGTTGACATCAGCAAACCGCTTGCCCACACGACGCCATACACATGGTCTGCGGTTGTGAGGCCGGTTGGACGTACTGCGGTTGGAGGCGGCTTAAAGAAATTTACATTAAATTATCTGGCAACAGCTCTGGTGGACATTCCTGCAGACAGCATGCCAATTGTACGCTTCCTCAGAACTTGAGACATCTGTGGCATTATTGTATGACAACACTGCACATTTAAGAGTGGCCTTTTATTGTCCCCAGCAAAAGGTACACCTGTGTAATGATCATGTTTTTTAATCAGCTTCTTGATATGTCACAACTGTCAGGAGAATGGATTATCTTGGCAAAAGAGAAATGTTCACTAACAAGGATGTAAACACAATTTGTGAAATAAGCTTTTTGTGCATATGGAACATTTCTGGGGTCTTTTATTTCAGCTCATGAAACATGGGACCAACACTTTACATATTGGTTTTATATTTTTGTTCAGTGTATTTCCATTGTGGTCCTGTTTCTAACATTGCTGCGTTTACACAGACAGCCCAATTCTGATTGGTCTTTTGACCAATTATATCACATTTCTAAATGCATTGTATCCACATTTATGGTTGTATTGTGTTTTTAAATAGTCCATTTTTTAACCTTTATTTAACTAAAATAAGGGGATACCACAGTGTGGAGTAAGTATTCTACAGTATACTTCAAAATGTGATAGTAAGCACTACACGATCGAGGGGGAACCTCTGCGGAAATCCCTGGCATAAGCTCCCCAAGGACAACACATTCAAATCAAACCAGCATTGACAAACCTAGCAGTAAAGCTAACTAGCGGCCCAATTGATCTAAAAATTCTAAAGTAAGCACTGTGATCAAGGGATACTACAGTGTGTAGTATAGTGTTCTACACAGTACACTAGAACATTTTAATGTAAGCACCTCAAGGATACTATGGTCAAGGATACTAGTGTATAGTATTCTACAGCACAAAATATTATAGTAAGTACTACACGATCGAGGGATATTACAGTGTGTAGTATAAAATTCTCCAGTATACTACAACATTTTATAGTAATCACTACACGATCAAGGGATATTACAGTGTGTAGTATAAAATTCTCCAGTATACTACAACATTCTATAGTAAGCACTACATGATCGAGGGATATTACAGTGTGTAGAATAAAATTCTCCAGTATACTACAACATTCAATAGTAAGCACTACACGATCAAGGGATATTACAGTGTGTAGTATAAAATTCTCCAGTATACTACAACATTCTATAGTAAGTACTACACGATCGAGGGGAATGCTACACTGTGTAGTATAGTATTCTCCAGTATTATTATTATAATAATACTGGAGTGACACCTCAAGCACTGCAATGCAGTTCCTTTAGTCTGCTGTGCCACTCGGGAGGCCCCAATATTCTCCAGTATTTCTACACAATTCTTTAGTAAGCACTAATCAATCGAGGGATACTACAGTGTGTAGTATAGAATTCTACAGTATACTACAAAAGTATATAGTAAGCACTAAACGATCGAGGGATACTACAGTGTGGAATATAGGATTCTACAGTATACTGGTTTACTACAGAATTCTATAGAAATCTATAGTAAGTACTATAGTATTTAATAGAAAACATTTAGTATTTTTTTTATGTCGGTAGCCTGTGATCAATCTCCTAATACCCCTCCCTATAGACAGGAATTTATCTGGTCAGACAGGAAGCTATAAACTCAGTGGTATAGGAGAGAGGACGGTGAGTCTGTCTGCTGTAGTGTCACCTTGGGAGAAGTGGATCAGTGGTCTGCTCTGTGTAAAGCTGACGTATAATGGGGAAAACAGATAGGGATGAGCCAGTTCCGCTCCCTGGAGGAGACTCTGTAACGAGTCAGATGTACAGTCAGACAGGAGCCCTGAAAATGCTTTTCTGAGGTGCTGAACGATATGGTGACAATGTGGATCAGTATAGAGCAGGGTTCCCCAACTGAATTTGGCCCGCGGGTGGTTTTATTCCGTACGCCAAATTTCCTGAGCAATTGCATTTATTTTTTGGATTTTTTGGGGGGTGCACAGGAAAGACTGTAAAAACACCAGGAAATCAGGCCCAAGTGATCTTAATTGTCTAACTCTGTTGCCAAGTATTCCCATGCATAATAAAGAGACACGTGATCGTATACAAATTGTATGCAAATGTAGCCAGGTTGGAAATTATTGTTTTAGTCAAATATTATATCTGTTTGGACTTCTTGCGGTCACTTTGCAGTCTGCAAATTATTTATAATTATGTTCCGGCCACCGATCATCCGCTCAAGAAAAAAACGTGGCTGCATCTAGTTGATGATCCCTGGTATATAGACAGTAGGCCTAGTACTCTAAACCTTACAGACAAACAAACGTCTATCTTCACCACAACAACCACAATTAAGGGCAATGTAATTCACTATCCCTTAACAGCTGATCATAGTTGACCTTAATACAGAGGATGCATTGAATTCAAGATTTTAGTAGTGAAGATCCTTAGTTTATGCTGTGAGTTTATGAGCATCTGTTCCACTCAAAACCCACTGCAAAGTCAGATTAACACCGTGGCTGTCTACCGTACAGAGGATCACCCAGCCTTCACTTGATCTTCATACATACTGTACTTACACGTCCATAAATTATTGACACCTAAGCAATCAGCGCTCTAATATTACCCTCAAGCAAAGGTCACAGGCATGATGTCACTGTCAATGGCGCCTACAGCAGCGAGGTCAAATGGGAGAGAAGTCACACCATCCCTTCAAGGTGTAGAATAGTGATCCTATCTCCCTGGAGACCCAGTCAGTCAAGAGGGAGTAACTGTGGTAAAAAGGCAACTAGAGACCCTGCCAGACCCATCAGAGGTGTAACAATCTCCTCAGCAGCCCCTTATATGATCTAAGGCTAAGTTAGTCTCCAACAAGGAGCAGCATTGACCTTTTAGCAACCAGACTATACTTTAAGGAAGTTAGTTCACCAGCACGACGAGTTATGAACCACACAGCCTGCTAGTCTGTAAGGAAACATGGGTGGAATGGTATCAGCTCTGTTTGATCATAGATTCAGGATGGTAGGTGGCCAGTTACATTTCAAGTGATTGAAACTTTCATAATGACTTGGTCTATACGTAATTGAAGAGTTTTTTTCCCAAATAGGATATATATCCATTTTCAGAAATGTTGGTCAATTAGCTTTTATTGTTTAAAGAAATTATGAAAGAGATTGGTGTGTTTTTTCAAATATCCAATCATGGTATGACAGACATTTGATTTTGTTATTTGTTTAAAATCTATCACTTGATGGTTTCATTTCAGAGAGACAAATAGTCATGTTTCTTTTGCAAAATGCTACATATCCGCCTCACTCTCAGAGACATAAGTAGTACTGCTGGATTTTACATTCAATTGTAACAAATAACTAAATGTTTAATAAATACCTGTACAAATGATACATTTGTGACCTCAATATTTAAAACATGTTTAAAAAGAATGAGATCTGTATATAAAACATTTACATTTGACATTTCTGTCATTTAGCAGATGCTCTTACCCAGAGTGACTTACAGTAAGTGCATTCATCTTAAGATAGCTACAGTAGGTGAGACAACCACATATCACAGTTAAATAAACAGGAGACAAACATCCATTCCAGCGAAACAATGGATATATAGCCTTGGGCAAATGTAAAAAATTGATGGATATACTATAGCATTTGTACTCACAACCTAAATAGGAGATACTCCTGAACTCGCTTGACCACTTCTTCAGGGGCAATCAACAGTGGGTCCCTAAGATTTTCACGATGGAACAACAGATTTTCACGATGGAACAACATTTCAATCATCCTGTGTTTCCATGAGGAATGTAGTTGGAGGCGCAGCAGCTTGTATGTGTCAGGGGCCTGTGGATTGAAGCTGACACTGCCTGTCAAAACAAAGCCTTCGACTGTAATCCCTGCTCTTGAGGGGGAAAAGCATTATAGTAAGTACTCAGCATGATCTATACAGTATGGCCCAATCCCAAATCAACCCCTAGACCCTAGGCCCTATGCACTTGTGGATATCAGAGAGGATATGATGGGTCTTAGCAAATTGCTTACACCTATCAAATCCTCTCAGATATCCACAGGTGAATATGCCGTAGGGTCTAGGGGTTGATTTGGGATTGGGCCTACTTCTCATTGGCATTGTGTTAACAGAAGGGCACTAGAAGCGAGGCTAAGCAAGGTTGAGCTACTTTAAAGCACCCAATGTGTGGAACACAAGGCGGTGTCGTTTTGATCACAATGACGGCTAGTGGTATTTAAATGCCTATCTTATGAATACTTGTGTCAACCACAGCAACTGGCTTCTATTTCTTCATTCACAACATACTATATGTGTAATAGAGTGAGTGTAAATATAGTGCACTGGCTCACTGAATATCTGCGGTTTTATATAAAGAAAACACTCGGGAATCAGAGATATTTCTTCCTTTAATCATGCACATACTTTTCTATGCCAAATAAAGATGTTCTCTTCTCACCTACGAATCACCCCTCTGAGTGAGTGATTAGGGCTGTTGCCTATAAGTCGTGAGTATAGTTCGTAACCCCTTCTCTCCAAATTCCTTCAGTAGTTTGGTGTAAGACCCTATAGGCATTTTCCTTTTTCTCCTTTCACACTCACACACGTTAGTGAGATAACTGAATGAACAGGTGTGAGATGGGTGGACATTGCTCCCACCTCGCACTGACAGACAGAAACATCAAAACAGTGGCGACTCTCTACCTGGCATGGGAGTGTGTGTAACTCAAGGCCAGGGGAATGTGGGCTCAGCCAGTGCTGATAGGAGAGTTAAAACACACAGCTGTTGGCACTAAGAGGAGGTTGTGGAGGGCATGCTGAACACTGGCCAACCAGGACAGCGAAACAACCTGGCAGAGGAGGTCACCGCTAACCCCTACAGTAAGATAAACTGGAGTTACAGTAGACCTACCTAGTGAAACCTGTTAACTCCGACAACCATCTCAGGTTTGGATCAAACCATTGTGGTTCATATCCGCCTTCCATGCTTTTAGAATGAAAGTCACTGTTCACTCATACCGTGCAAATTGTACATAGCTAGTACCTGATGAAGCCCTTCCACTGACTTTATCTGCTTCCCTAAGGGTGGTTAATGTGTATGGTCCTTACAGTAAGGCTTTCATCAGGCTGTCTCTCTCCAACAGAGCATGGAACCTGTGGCCTGGGGTTAGGCATGTTTAGGGTCAATCTCAGTCAGGTGTCAATCAAACACAACCTGGGCAAATTTCAGGTTCACGTTCGTTGTAATGAACACAATCAATGTACAGTACTTCATTGCCATCTCCTTCTCTCCTCTTTCTCCCTCCTTCTCTGAGGCTTCTTCCACTGTCTCTGATGGCGGCTCTTCTGACAATGATGTAGCGTTCATGGTATGTCTCCTGAGTTGTCCAATAGAAGCGAAGGAGAAGGGGCTGTGAAAGGGGCTGTGGAGCAGTGAGAGTACATTGGTCTGGGAGATGCTGTTTGAAGTTTTATAGCTTATGAAACGCAGCTGGGGCTCCACGCTGGCCTGTGGCCTGCAGATGACTTGGTGTGGGGAACATATACACACACTGGTGCATGCACACACTCGGGAACGCACGCAGGTTGACTGTATACAGTACACACTTGCACACACACACTCATGCAAACACACAGCTTAGTTCTAACACATCATTTATAAACCTGAGTAAATGGTCTGTGTCCAGAGGCGGCTGGTACTGCACAGTAAACCTTAGCACAAGAGAAAAGTTAACACTGTGCAATGGCCCTTTACACTGCTGCTGGAGCCAAAGGAACTGCGTGGAGTTTATGGGCATAGAGGTTCTCCATGCGTCCATTGAGCACAGGGGCAAGGGCAAGCACTAGTCGCTGCACTGGGAAGCAACAAGTCTGCTAAATTGAGCTGGCCCTCTGTCTTTACAGGTCCTGGCCATATGATAGGTGTCATACAGTATAAGCCGTGATGATCAGTGTCAATGGGAGTCACAGAGTTGGGTCATGGTTCCGCAAGGGCATGGTGAGGTACCGCCAGCACACACTGGTCAGATGACCTCACTCATCCCTCTGTGTGAGTAGTTTAATCAGCTAGCGGGTCTTACAGGGATGGGGCCTCTCTCTCTCGCTCTGTCATGCATGTTTGATCCCTTGGTGATGGGCGATGTTGCCTCATCACTAACTACGTTGTGCCTCACTGCTGAGTAATAGCAACTTCTAAAAACTTTTCTTACTTCCATTCAGTTTTGGGTCCCCCCAAAAATATACTTTTATATAATAATATAGGCCATTTAGCTGACGCTTTTATCCAAAGCGACTTACAGTCATGCGTGTATACATTTGACTTACGGGTGGTCCCGGGAATTGAAGCCAATATCCTGTCTACAGAGCCCCTCTCTTTTTCTCATCCTCTCACCTCTCTCGCTCCTGCTCCAGTAGGTTAGTGAAGTCGTCACTCTTGCTCATGTAGTCAGTGTGTTTGCGTTTCTCACTGTCCAGCTCGTGCACGGTGCGCCGGTGACACTTCTCAGCCAATAGAAGCTGTTCCAGCATGCGCCGGTACATGTCCTTGTGTTTCTCCTGTAGATGGTCCAGCTGAGACACACACACACAACACAGAATCTTATGAGACTGTTACTCTGAGAGACTGTTACTATTCAGTCAGCTACTGTACTTAAGTCTTGTTGACCTATGCATCCTTACTGTAAAACTAAGAAATTGTTAGAATAATGCAAAAAATATAAATAAATAATAATCTTCAACAGTCATACAGATTTGTCTGTATGAAGAAAGAAAAAAACAATACTACAGTCAATAAATGTTATAAACACTTCCTAATAAGTATCTGTCAGTAGGTGACTAACTTCAGCCATTGGCCTCTGGTAGACATTGTCATTGTGTGTCCGTATGGTTGTGAGAAGGCTGTCTCTCTGTAAGGCCTGGAGGGCTGTGGTAGGAGCTGCAGAACCGTAGTGGGACTCCAGAGTCTTCCGTGTCTTCTCAGTCTTCAGCACACGGATAACGTCCTCCATCGCCTGGGGGTTACACAAATAAAAAAACATACAATGTTAGTACTCTGGAAAAAAACTTGCAATTGTTTATTTGGATCTCCTTTAGCCCACCAAAGGACAACTCTTCCAAGTCCTTAATTGCATGATATAAAACAGCATTTAGACAGGGTTTTCTCTGTGTTAGTACCAACATTAGCCACTAGAGAGAGCTGTAATGTAGAGAAATTCTAAATAAATTGTAATTCTGGACTATAGTATTGTGAGGGTTTACAATAAAATCATGGCAATACGTTCCACCTAGTGGATAATACAAGTAAACAACATCCCAGCTGACAAGATGTGTGGTTCACCCTACAGTTAACTATAAAGCTATGTACAATATGAGCGTATGGTAGTTTATCAACATGAGTGAGACTCACCTGAACCTCAATTTCCATGACACCTAGCAGCCTCAGAAGGTCCTCTTTAGTAAAGTTGATGATTCCCAATCTTTGGTCACTAGTCCCTGAGCTGTCCTCAGTTGACTTCTCTATGTCAGAGACCACCACCACCTCCACTTCCTCATTGTTTGGTTGAACGTTGACCTTTTGGCTCTTTATAGGTGCATGCAGATTTACTTCCTCTTCTTGGTTTATGTCATGTGTTGTCTGGGGAACCCTCAGTACTCCATTGGCTGGGCTTTCCACCCCACTGCTCTTGGATCTCATCCTCTACCTGTGCAGAGAAAAATAACAGAGAGGAAATCATATTTTAATCCTGTGCTCTGCTCTACCTGTGCAGCAATGAATACAAATTAAGGAAAATGTCAACTAAATAATCAATGAGAGAGAGAGAGAGAGAGAGAGAGAGATCCTGGACTACATCCTCCTCCGATTGTAGACACATCACTTACAGTCAGTTTAAGGGCCTTGGCCTTGAAAACTAATCTTCATACCCCACCTCCCCTTCCTCTACCTTTCTCACCCACTTCTATTCAATGACATGAGGCACACAGGCTGAATTAGAGCTACATGAGGAAGTGTACAGTATTATCAGGTGTAATATCTCGGTTAACCCAGAGCTAAAGTCTCATGTAATTGGTCAGCTGCCCTATGAAGTTCTGGGTCCATACGCGTTAAGAGAAGAGATGAAGAGACGCTAGAACCAGGAGCGGAACCGGAACGAGGCACTCCACCCTCGCTCTTTGCAAGTTATGGGTAAGTCTATAGGGCGAATGCCCTCTCCCCTTCCGAAATTCTTAAGAATATATACACCTGCGAAATCGTGATTTATCCATATAACCAGTGACGAAAAACCCAAGCACCGGAACTATTGCTGCTCTTCAGCTATCAGTGCTGATAGTATAAAGACAGATCTATGGTATCATTTATGTCTACATAGTCTGTACACGAGATTATCAGGTGTAAAGTCAACCATAACAGTACTCCAAGGCAGCATGTCCTTCATCTGTCATTCCTCTAGTCTATACGAGCTCAGCCAAATATTCAACATGCAAAATCACTCAACAGGGTGTGTGTGTTTCTGACATGCCCTGTTCTTTCATAGAGGCCGTATCTCATGCTGGGTGGTGACACTTTGGATGGGAGGACACTGGAAAATATGCAACACCCCTGGGTGTTTGGCCTGTTTTGTCATGCAAATCTGTACAAAATCTAGGATCCAACTCAAAAAGAAATACAGGCCTATAAACTATGTTGGCATATGCATCATGTTATGCAGTAAGACCAGCAGGGGAATCTTTAGAGTTACATTGCATTCATGTTCTGTTGAGTCATCCCTGTGTCCATTGGGGTCAAGTGCACTGCACACAATGTAGGTAATCAGTGCATTTGTATGTATGCGTGTACATGCACGTGTGTGTTAAAACTTCACAGAGCTTCTCTCCTCGCCCCTGAAGGAGTTGTTATTAATGGAACAACTACAGGCCTCTGATAGTGAGAGAGTGTTCTTTCTGTAGTCAAGTTCTGGTACTGTATGACATCAGTACTTTTAATTATTTACAGATAAGGAACAAATCCCCTGTACCTCCCAGGTGATGTCATACGACCCCTGACCTATGACTCATGCTCTGAGCCGTCCTGAGCTGTGAGCTCACAGAACTGACACTCATTCTCTCTTCCCTCAACCGCTCCACGGCTGTCTCTGCTCTGAGATCAGTAAGAGGTTCAATTAGATGTGCGACCCGCCTCCATCTGCAGGCTGCAGATCTTAACCACCTCCCTGGGACCTTTGAAACAACGCCATCCGGCACCAGAACAGCACAACAGTGGGACTGTGAAAATCAATAAAGAACAGTCTAACTCGTTGTAACCTCGATGAAAACAAGATGTTCGATATGAGACTGGGAGCAAACCAGGCCTGCACCAATGACTGGATGTACAGTACCAGTCAAAAGTTTGGACACACCAACTCATTCAGGGTTTTTCTTTATTTTTACTATTTTCTACATTGTAGAATAATATTGAAGACATCAAAACTATGAAATAACACATATGGAATCATGTTGACACCAAAAAAAGTGTTAAATCAAAATACATGTTATATTTGAGATTCTTCAATGTAGCCACCTTTTGCCTTGATGACAACTTTGCACACTCTCTGCATTCTCTCAACCAGCTTCATGAGGTAGTCACTTTTCAATTTTCAATTAAAAGGTGTGCCTTGTTAAAAGTTAATTTGTGGAATTTCTTTCCTTCTTAATGCGTTTGAGCCAATCAGTTGTGTTGTGACAAGGTAGGGGTGGTATACAGAAGATAGCCCTATTTGGTGAAAGACCAAGTTCATATTATTATCAAGGCTCAGGCTAAGACCTAGATGCAGACATAGGAGGTGGATAGTACGAGTCTCAGAGTTTATTATAGTACAAGGGGCAGGAAAAAGGTAAGTCAAGGCAGGCAAAGAGTCGTAATCCAAATCAGAGTCAGGCAGGTACAGGACGGCAGGCAGGATCAGGACAGAACTGGGAAGAATAGAAAAAAACAAAAACTAGAGCACAGGAAACACGGGAACACGCTGGTAGGACTTGACGGGCCAAGGCATACTGGCAACAGAGAAACAGAAAAAGCAGGTGTAAATACACAGGGGGATAATGGGGGAAGATGGGAGACGCCTGGTGGGGGGTGGAGACACGTACACAGACAGGTGAAACAGATCAGGGTGTGACAATTATGGCAAGAACATCTCAAATAAACAAAGAGAAACAACAGTCCATCATTACTTTAAGACATGAAGGTCAGTCAATAAGGAACATTTCAAGAACAGTTCTTCAAGTGCAATCGCAAAAACCATCAAGCGCTATGATGAGGATGTCTTTTCAGATGCAGAGTAGGTGAACCGATGATCTCCACATGTGTGGTTCCCACCGTGAAGCATGGAGGAGGAGGTGTGATGGTGTGGGGGTGCTTTGCTGGTGACACTGTGTGTGATTTATTTAAAATTCAAGGCACACTTAACCAGCATGGCTACCACAGCATTCTGCAGCGATTCACCATCCCATCTGGTTTGTGTTTAGTGGGACTATTATTTGTTTTTCAACAGGACAATGATCCAAAACACACCTCCAGACTGTGTAAGGGCTATTTCACCAAGGAGAGTGATGGAGTGCTTCACCTGGAAAAGCATTCCAGGTGAAGCTGGTTGAAAGAATGCCAAGAGTGTGCAAAGTTGTCATCAAGGTAAAGGGTTGCTACTTTGAAGAATCTAAAATCTAAAATATATTTGGATGTGTTTAACACTTTTTTGGTTACTACATGATTCCATATGTGTTATGTCAAATGTTTTGATGTCTTCACTATTATTCTACAATGTAGAAAATAGTAAAAATAAAGAAAAACCCTTGAATGAGTAGGTGTGTCCGAACTTTTGACTGGTACTGTATGTGTGAGATACAGGGTTTTGACAGCGGTTCACTGGAGGTTTAAGTTCACTGCTCAGGGACAACGCTTATCTTGTCCCTGAGCAAGATAAGCATTGTCTACAGTAGATGGATACACTAGATGGATACACATAAGCATGTGTGGTCAGGTGAGAGCCAGTGGACTGAGAGGACTGAGAGCCGGCGTTATTCTAACCTCAGTGGTTCACAGTAATGCTCAGTAAAGCCTCTCTATCCAAACACTATGGTGAGATGCCCTGCCTTGTTGAGTCACACAGCTTCTGACCAACACTTCTAACACACGCAAATAGTGATCAGCGTTGCCGTGCGAACATGAGTGGTAGTGGAAAACGAAGTTGGCCTACAGTAGTTGGCCTACAGTAGTTGGCCTACAGTAGCTGGCCTACAGTAGCTGGCCTACAATAGTTGGCCTACAGTAGTTGGCCTAAAGTGTCTCTCACCTGACCACACATGCTTATGTGGCTTTTGTCTGGTTTACAAATAGAGTTAAGAGATGGTGTAAGAGGTCAGTGGGGAATCAGACACAATCAATGCTGACCATATCTTGAGTGCTCATACTTCTCCCACAAATTTCAAAACAAAACTCTGGATAATGTTTTGAACTCTTGCTCAGGTACTTCCGGTTATGTAACTATGCAACAGTTCTTTAGAGTAAAGTATCACTTCTCCCTAGTCTCTCTGGGGTTCATCTTCCATTTAACTTTGGATAAACACTTTAGCTCCAACTTCTGGCTCCTTTGGCTTCCACCTACGATTCCAAACTCCAAGAACACTATTATTTTTCCTCCAGCACAGTTTAATTAAACCGTTTCTTATTCCCACATTTGCGTGGGCATTGTGTAATACTGTCAGGTGGGACATGAATTACTTTGATTCAGTAGTAATGAGCTGATTGGGAGTCGAGCCGTGAAAAGCCCAACATTCACAAGGAACTGAGGTTAGATAGATAACAGACTGGACACTGTTGATTGAAACAGACCAGTTCAGGATAATGATTTATTACTCCAACTTCACCAAGGCGTAATGATAACAAGACCTTCTCTATACCCTTAACTTCCTCCAACATTGTGTTTTCTATAAACCTTTTTATCAGATTCTTACAGGATGACCCTAAATGTCAGCACAATGGTTTGCAGCTGTTGTGATAAAGTCGATTCTTTGCGGGCAAATGGGGATTCCAAAGCCACCTGGCCTCTAAGCCTCACATTCCATTCTTGCATGTTGCATTCCCTCCTTCCCTGATGGGAGAGGGAGCTGGTCAAATGGACAATGAGCCCTCTCTGGGTGCCCCTGACCAGAATTCCCACACGTCCATGGAATCCAAGTCATCTGTAGTATGCTACTGTGTGACTGCCTGCATCAAACACCCAAGCTCCCTCTGATGAGAAGGCCAGGGCCTAATGATCTGTGGGGCCAGTGGAGGCCTGGGTCTAAAGTAAGGTTGGGTCCCCATGTCTACTCCCACATAGCCAGCCAGACCCTGGCGGTCATGGCCAGCTGTCACTAAGGGTACAAACATGCTCCTGGTCAATGCTGTAGAAAAATGATCCCTATCACTTTAGCCGTGATCAGCAAATGAAGAGATACTTGTGTTTTATCTGCGGTGAGTGCAGCAGACTTAGGGGAGTCCCACCACTTTAGGTTGGGACACAACATACTGGTCAAATGATCATAAAAAAGTAACGTAGTTTGGGCTACAGCTCCACCACATATTGTACATACAATCCAAATTTCGACCACAATGTGTGTGGACATGCCGTGAAATAAACAAACTTAGTTGGAGGGCCATGATTTAGCCAGTGGATATGATCTCTTTCCCAGACCTCTCTTGCGTTGGTGATGTTTGTGTGAGGCCTGTATCTCCTCTGCCAGTGCCAGTGCTCCTCCAGAGGTTCTTCGCAGACTGCATAGCTGAATGGTCCTTATCAGGGCTGTAATGTCAGCAATGGTAAATACAGTTGAAGTCGGAAGTTTACATACACCTTAGCCAAATACATTTAAACTCAGTTTTTCACAATTCCTGACATTTAATCCTAGTAAAAATGCCCTGTCTCAGGTCAGTTAGGATCACCACTTTATTTTAAGAATGTGAAATGTCAGAATAATAGTAGTGATTTATTTCAGCTTTTATTTCTTTCATCACATTCCCAGTGGGTCAGAAGTTTACATACACTCAATTAGTATTTGGTAGCATTGCCTTTAAATTGTTTAAGTTGGGTCAAACGTTTTGGGTAGCCTTCCACAAGCTTCCCACAATAAGTTGGGTGAATTTTGGCCCATTCCTCCTGACAGAGCTGGTGTAACTGAGACAGGTTTGTAGGCCTCCTTGCTCGCACACGCTTTTTCAGTTCTGCCCACAAATTGTCTATAGGATTGAGGTCAGGGGATTTGTGATGGCCACTCCAATACCTTGACTTTGTTGTCCTTAAGCCATTTTGCCACAACTTTAAAAGAAGTATGCTTGGGGTCATTGTCCATTTGGAAGACCCATTTGCGACCAAGCTTTAACTTCCTGACTGATGTCTTGAGATGTTGCTTTAATATATCCACATAATCTTCCTACCTCATGATGCCATCTATTTTGTGAAGTGCACCAGTCCCTCCTGCAGCAAAGCACCCACACAACATGATGCTGCCACCCCCGTGATTCACGGTTGGGATGGTGTTCTTCGGCTTGCAAACCTCCCCCTTTTTCCTCCAAACTTAACGATGGTCATTATGGCCAAGCAGTTCTATTTTTGTTTCATCAGACCAGAGGACATTTCTCCAAAAAGTACGATCTTTGTCCCCATGTGCAGTTGAAAACCGTAGTCTGGCTTTTTTATGGCGATTTTGGAGCAGTGGCTTCTTCCTTGCTGAGCGGCCTTTCAGGTTATGTCGAAATATGACTCATTTTACTGTGGATATAGATACTTTTGTACCTGTTTCCTCCAGCATCTTCACAAGGTCTTTTGCTATTGTTCTGGGATTGATTTGCACTTTTCGCACCAAAGTATGTTAATCTCTAGGAGACTGAACACATCTCCTTCCTGAGCGGTATGATGACTGCGTGGTCCCATGGTGTTTATACTTGCGGACTATTGTTTGTACAGATGAACATGGTACCTTCAGGAATTTGGAATTTGCTCCCAAGGATGAACCAGACTTGTAGAGGTCTCAATTTCTTTTCTGAGGTCTTGGCTTATTTCTTTTGATTTTCCCATGATGTCATGGAAAGAGGCACTGAGTTTGAAGGTAGGCCTTGAAATACATCCACAGGTACACCTCCAATTGACTCAAATGATGTCAATTAGCCTATCAGAAGCTTCTAAAGCCTTGACGTAATTTACTGGAATTAGTTATTATTATTTACTGGAATTAGTTAGTGTATGTAAACTTTTGACTCACTGGAATTGTGATACAGTGAAATAATCTGTCTGTAAACAATTGTTGGAAAAATTTCAAAACTATAGTTTGTTAACAAGAAACTTGTGGAGTGTTTGAAAAACAAGTTTCAATGACTTCAACCTAAGTGTATGTAAACTTCTGAATTCAAATGTACAGTCGTGGCCAAAGGTTTTGAGTGACACAAATATTAATTTCCACAAATATTAATTTCCACAAAGTTAGCTGCTTCAGTGTCTTTAGATAGTTTTGTCAGATGTTACTTTGGAATACTGAAGTATAATTACAAGCATTTCATAAACATCAAAGGCTTTTATTGACAATTACATGAAGTTGATGCAAAGAGTCAATATTTGCAGTGTTGACTCTTCTTTTTCAAGACCTCTGCAATCCGCCCTGGCATGCTGTCAATTAACTTCTGGGCCACATCCTGACTGATGGCAGCCCATTCTTGCATAATCATCGCTTGAGTTTGTCAGAATTTGTGGGTTTTTGTTTGTCCACCCGCCACGAGGTTTGACTACAAGTTCTCAATGGGATTAAGGTCTGGGGAGTTTCCTGGCCATGGACCCAAAATATTGATGTTTTGTTCCCCGAGCCACTTAGTTATCACTTTTGCGTTATGGCAAGGTGCTCCATCATGCTGGAAAAGGCATTGTTCGTCACTAAACTGTTCCTGGATGGTTGGGAGAAGTTGCTCTCGGAGGATGTGTTAGTGCCATTCTTTATTCAAGGCTGTGTTCTTCGGAAAATTTGTGAGTGAGCCCACTCCCTTGGCTGAGAAGCAACCCCACACTTGAATGGTCTCAGGATGCTTTACTCTTGGCATGACACAGGACTGATGGCAGCGCTCACCTTGTCTTCTCCGGACAAGCTTTTTTCCCGGATGCCCCAAACAATCGGTAAGGGGATTCATCAGAGAAAATGACTTTAGCCCTGTCCTCAGCAGTCCAATCCCTGTACTTTTTGCAGAATATCAGTCTGTCCCTGATGTTTTTCCGGGAGAGAAGTGGCTTCTTTGCCGCCCTTCTTGACACCAGGCCATCCTCCAAAAGTCTTCGCCTCACTGTGCGTGCAGATGCACTCACACCTGCCTGCTGCCATTCCCGAGCAAGCTCTGTACTGGTGGTGCCCCGATCTTGCAGCTGAATCAACTTTAGGAGATGGTCCTGGTGCTTGCTGGACCTTCTTGGGCACCCTGAAGCCTTCTTCACAACAATTGAACCGCTCTCCTTGAAGTTCTTGATGATCCGATAAATGGTTGATTTAGGTGCAATCTTACTGGCAGCAATATCCTTGCCTGTGAAGCCCTTTTTTTGCAAAGCAATGATGACGGCACGTGTTTCCTTGCAGGTAACCATGTTTGACAGAGGAAGAACAATGATTCCAAGCACCACCCTCCTTTTGAAGCTTCCAGTCTGTTATTCGAACTCAACCAGCATGACAGAGTGATCTCCAGCCTTGTCTTCGTCAACACTCACACCTGTGTTTAAGAGAGAATCACTTGCATGATGTCAGCTGGTCCTTTTGTGGAAAGGCTAAAATGCAGTGGAAATGTTTTGGGGGGATTCAGTTCATTTGCATGGTAAAGATGGACTTTGCAATTAATTGCAATTCATCTGATCACTCTTCATGACATTCTGGAGTATATGCAAATTGCCATCATACAAACTGAGGCAGCAGACTTTGTGAAAATTAATATTTGTGTCATTCTCAAAACTTTTGCCAACGACTGTAGATAGCTCCTGCTCCCTGAGACACTAGTGCAGCTAGCTAGAGCAGCTGCCGGGATTCCAGGGACCCTCCAAAGTCTTTGGAAAAATCAATAGTTTGATTTGGGGAGTTTGATATATCCACGTTATGAATCCAACGTGACTAAATATGGGCTGGGAACTGTGCCTCAGCACGAAGGAGTTTGGCAATGTCCCACGCCTGCAGACACTTATAAAATGCAATGAGATCCCAAGGCTCTTCCATCTTAACAAGGAAAACATGACCTCGCCAGAAAATACCAGAATTTCAATAAACTGATATTTCAATCAAACTTAACTTGTGAATGTGGAAGAAATTGTCTAGAATAAAATATTAGTATTACAGTTTTTACAAGTCCCACTCCCTATTTCCCATGTAGTGGTACAAATTGGTCTGTCTCAGCTTTCTGCAGACACATTCCTTTGCAGACAAACAGTGACCTTTCAGGTCCTAACAGACGTGTTCCAGAGACAAATTTAGTTAAACTGAACAGTGATGACGTCTGTTGTCGGGTTGAGACAGCTGATCACACTTACATTATACACATTTCTTGTTGATTGATGTGATAGCATTAACTTACACATGGAAATTCTGTTTATTTCACTTGGAATTTCTTAATAGTTCAGTGATGATGGTCCCTGCTGACATTTTGTATTTGTATTTATTAAGGATCCCCCTTAGCTGCTGCCAAGGCTACTCTTCCTGGGGTCCAAACAAGATTAACAAGAAAAATGTGTATATAATAGAACACATTATTGCACCACTACTATATCACTACATATCTACAATACAACATGTATAATACCACAATACAACAATATTGCAACATTACAATGTATGTTTGTGTAGAGTGCGTGTGTTAGCGTGTATGTGTGTGTGCCTGTGTGTGTGTCTCTTCACAGTCCGCATTGTTCCATAACATGTAGTTTTATATGTTTTTTAAATATGATTTTACTGCTCGCTTGAGTTACTTGATGTGGAATAGAGTTCCTTGTAGTCATCATCCCTGTCTTGTTGGCTACTTTACATACATTTTGTCATGGTACATCTAGTGATCTACTTCTATACTCTGCATCAATATTTCTTAGGCCTGACATGTCTTCCTGCCAGAGCAATGTAAATTTCCCTACCTTCATCATCACAGTCTTCTGATTGCATTGGTTAAATTTAGAGGTTCCACCAAACTTGGGCTCTTCAACATTGAGGACCACAGTGTCTTAACAATGCCATGTGCAGTGCCTTTGGAAAGTATTCAGGCCCCTTGACTTTTTCCAAATTTTGTTAAGTTACAGCCTTATTCTAAAATGGATTAAATAGTTTTTTCCCTCATAAATCTACACACAATACCCAATAATGACAAAGCAAAACCTGTTTAAAAAACACCAGAAATATCACATTTACATAAGTATTCAGACCCTTTACTCAGTACTTTGTTGAAGCACCTTTGGCAGCAAATACAGCCTAGAGTCTTCTTGGGTATGACGCTATAAGCTTCGCACACATGTATTTGTGGAGTTTCTCCCATTCTTCTCTACAGATCCTCTTAAGCTCTGTCAGGTTGGATGGGGAGCGTCGCTGCACAGCTATTTTCAGGTCTCTCCAGAGATGGGTTCGATTGGGTTCAAGTCCGGGCTCTGGCTGGGCCTCTCAAGGGCATTCAGAGACTTGTCCCAAAGCTACTTCTGCGTTGTCTTGGCTGTGTGCTTAGAGTTGTTGGCCTACGTTCGCCACAGTCTGAGGTCATAATCGTTCTGTAGCAGGTTTTCATCAAGTATCTTTCTGTACTTTGCTCCGTTCATCTTTCCCCATCCTGACTAGTCTCCCAGTCCATGCCACTGAAAGAAATCCCCACAGCATGATGCTGCCACCACCATGCTTCACCGTAGGGATGTGCCAGGTTTCTTCCAGACCCGACGTTGGCGTTCAGGCCAAAAAGTAAAATCTTGGTTTCATCAGACCAGATAATCTTGTTTCTTATGGTCTCAGAGACTTTAGGTGCCTTTGGCAAACTCCAAGCGGCCTGTCATGTGCGTTTTACTGAGGAGTGGCTTCCGTCTGGCCACTCTACCATAAAAGCCTGATTGGTGGAGTGCTGCAGAGATGGTTGTCCTTCTGGAAAGTTCTCCTATCTCCACAGAGGAACTCTGAAGCTCTGTCAGAGTGACCATCGAGTTCTTGGTCACCTCCCTGATCAAGGCCCTTCTCCCCCGATTGCTCAGTTTTGCCGGGCGGACAGCTCTAGGAGGAGTCTTAGTGGTTCCAAACTTCTTCCATTGAAGAATAAAGGAGGCCACTGTGTTTTGGGGGACCTTCAATGCTGCAGATATTTTCTGGTACCCTTCCCCAGATCTGTGCTTCGACAAAATCCTGTCTCGGAGCTCTACGGACAATTCCTTCGACGTCATGGCTTGGTTTTTGCTCTGACATGCACTGTCAACTGAGAGACCTTATATAGACAGGTGTGCCTTTCCAAATTATGTTCAATCAAATGAATTTACCGCAGGTGGACTCCAATCAAGATGTAGAAACATCTCAAGGACGATCCATGGAAACCGGACGCACCTGAGCCCAATTTCAGGTATCATAGCAAAAGGGTCTGAATACCAGTTGGAAACAGAAATCAAAATTTTGGACTCAGCAAATTTGGACTCATTTCAATTAACAGGCACACCTGTTAATTTAAATGCATTCCAGGTGACTACCTCATGAAGCTGGTTGAGAGAATGCCAAACGTGTGTAAAGCTGTCATCAAGGAAAAGGGTGGCTACTTTGAAGAATCTCAAATATAATATATTTTGATTTGTTTAACACTTTTTTGGTTACTACATGATTCAATATGTGTTATTTCATAGTTTTGATGTCTTCACTATTATTCTACAATGTAGAAAATAGTACAAATAAAGAAAAACCCTTGAATGAGTAGGTGTGTCCAAACTTTTGACTGGTACTGTATGTGACATACATAAGGCGTAGGGTTCCTTTTAGATATCATATAGAAAGAGAGGACTTCTCCAGTCACAATACTAGTAGAATGTCATGTTGGTTTACAATGAGCTGTATCAAAGAGCAAAGACCACCAGTTGCATGGCCATTCAATTTATGCTGCTGAAGCACTGTGATTTTTCTTTATACTTCAAAACATAGAATAGATGCAGCTTACATTTCCATGTAAAACCCAGGTCCGGGACACATTCTGGACATTCGTGTCTAGTGATAGGGGTGATGTAGACAACACGGGTTGGGGACAGCTGTTGCTGAGTCTCCCCACCAGGTCTGAAGGCTGCACCACAGTGACCACTGGGAGAATAGTGACCAGGCCCAGCACCCTCTGTCTGGCCACAACCAGGGTCAGAGTCAGGGTCACTCCTCTAACCTCCCCCACTACCACAATACACTTCCTGTAGTCTGGCCCACCACCACAACATACTCCAGGCTGTATCACAACGGGCCGTGATTGGGAGTCCCATAGGGCGGCTCACAGTTGGCCCTGCGTCGTCCGGGTTAGGGTTTGGCCGTGGTAGGCTGTCATTGTAAATAAGAATTTGTTCTTAAAGGATCTGCCCCTTTGTTTCAATTTTCACCTAATATGACATATCCAAATCTAACTGCCTGTAGCTCAGGACCTGAAGTAAGGATAGGCATATTCTTTATACAATTTGAAAGGAAACGCTTTGAAGTTTGTGGAAATGTGAAATTAATGTAGGAGAATATAACACATTAGATCTGGTAAAAGATAATACAAAGCAAAAAACATGCGTTTTTTATTTTTTTATTTGTACCATCATCTTTGAAATGCAAGAGAAAGGCCATAATCTATTATTCCAGCCTAGGTACAATTTAGATTTTGGCCACCAGATGACAGCAGTGTATGTGCAACCTTTTAGACTGATCCAATGAACCATTGCATTTCTGTTCAAGATGTTGTATCAAGACTGGCCAAATGTGCCTAATTGGTTTATTAATACATTTTCAAGTTAATAACTGTGCACTCTCCTCAAACAATAGCATGACATTCTTTCACTGTAATAGCTACTGTAATTTGGACAGTGCAGTTAGATTAACAAGAATTTAAGCTTTCTGACATTATCATATATGTCTATGTCCTGGGAAATGTTCTTGTTACTTACAACCTCAGGCTAATCACATTATCCTACATTAGCTCAACAGTCCCGTGGGGGACCCACTTCCTCCTCTTGCCCATACCCACAACACACTATAGGCAGAAATATGCCTTCTAAATTTCACAGGAGTGATAAGTTGGACCATTGAGTTGGCCAAGTGAAGCAGACCTCTGTTGCCATCCATATGGGGAAAAAATACATTTCAATATACACTGGACAAAAATATTAATGCAACATGTAAAGTGTTGGTCCGATGTTTCATGAGCTGAAATAAAATATCCCAGAAATGTTCCGTATGCACAAAAAGCTTACTTCTGTCAAATGTTGTGCAAAAATGTGTTTACATCCTTGTTAGTGAGCATTTCTCCTTTGCCAAGATAATCTATCCACCTGACAGGTGTGGCATATCAAGAAGCTGATTAAACAGCATGATCATTACAAAGGTGCACCTTGTGCTGGGGACAATAAAAGATCACTCTAAAATGTGCAGTTTTGCAACACAACAATGCAAACATATGTCACAAGTTTTGACGGAGTGTGCAATTTGCATGTTGATTGCAGGAATGTCCACCAGAGCTGTTGCCATAGAATGTAATGTTCATTTCTCTATCAAAAGCCGCCGCCAACATTGTTTTAGAGAATTTGGCAGTACGTCCAATTGACCTCACATCCGCAGACCCCATGTAACCATGCCAGCCCAGGTCTTCCACATCCGTCTAATTCACCTGCGGGATCACCTGAAACCAGCCACATGGACAGCTAATGAAACTGTGGGTTTGCACAACCAAAATAATTCTGCAGAAACTGTCAGAAACCATCTCAGGGAAGTTCATCTGTGTGCTATTCTTCCTCACCAGGTTCTTGACCTGACTGCAGTTCGGCATCGTAACTGACTTCAGTGGTCAAATGTTCACCTTCGATGGCCACTGGCACACTGGAGCAGTGTGCTCTTCACGGATGAATCTCGGTCTCAACTGTACCGGGCAGATGGCATGGCGTCGTGTGTGCGCCGTGTGGGCGAACGGTTTGCTGATGTCAACGTTGTGAACAGAGTGCCCCCATGGTGGCGATGGTGTTATGGTATGGGCAGGTATAAACTACGGGCAACGAACACAATTGCATTTTATCGAAGGCAATTTTAATCCACAGAGATACCATGACGAGATCCTGAGGCCTATTGTCGTGCCATTCATCCGCTGCCATCATCTCGTGTTTCAGCATGATAATGCACAGCCCCAAATTGCAAGGCTCTGTACGCAATTCCTGGAAGCTGAAAATGTCCCAGTTCTTCCATGGCCTGCATTCTCACCAGACATATCACCCATGTTTGGGATGCTCTGGATTGACGTGTACGACAGCATGTTCCAGTTCCCGCCAATATCCAACAATTTGCATAGCCATTGAAGAGGAGTAGGACAACATTCCACAATTCACAATCAACAGCCTGATCAACTACTGACTGGTTTTCTGATCCACAGATGCATATCTGTTTTCCCAGTCATGTGAAATCCATAGATTAGGGCCTAATTAATTAATTTCAATTGACTGATTTCCTCATATAAACTTTAACTCAGTAAAACCTTGAAATTGTTGCATGTTGCATTTATATATTTTTAAATATCAAAGGCAAAAAAAATATTTCAAATACATGTAGATACTGTACATTTGCATCTTTGCTAAAATGCATGTAAAGCCTTAAAATGTATTGCAGAGATGTATTGAATATATTTTTTTAAGGAAAGGTTTCACCATACTAAAACGAGAGTTCAGTTCATATAGCAGGGTTGACCTGTAAATTAATCACTAATCACTTGAAATAAATAATAATCTTCAGAAATAACTTTGTCAAAGCAACAAACTTTACAATGATGGTGAAAACTTGGAGAATTTTTGGATGAGTGGGTTAAAATCTTCCTAGAAGTCACAGAGGGTATATAGCGTTTTGGACCAAAACTCTTCAAATAGGACTGTCAGATAGATTGGAATAGTATTGGAGATTGTTTGTACTCTATTCATTCTATTTCTATCTTCAACATGCAGTTACAGATACAGCCCTGCCATTAGTTGAAAGCGGCCAATCCAATAGTTTCAGAAAGGTATCCACTTCCTGAGATCTGTATTCAAAAATTGTTTTTAAGTACTTGCTTTCTCAGATCTGTATTAAAATAGTTTTGAAAAGTAGTCACTTTCTGAGATCTGTATTCAAATAGTTTTAAAAAGTAGTAATTTTGGGGATCTGTATTAAAATGTTTGTAGTCACCTCCAAAGTAACTATTTATTCCCCTGGAATAGTTTCTTTCCCCAAAGCGTAGTTAAAACTATAGTTATCCCAGGTCTGGTGCTGATGGCAGTGCACTGGACAGTGGACACATGCCCGGGGGATATAATCACCCCTTATGCACTCTCTATAACTAGAATATTGGATACGTTCTATCCAACATTCTAGACATTCCAAAGCCTAGTGCATGATATACCCAGCAGTAACAGTACTGGACAGTAACAGTAACCACCATCGATAAGAGACAATACTGTGCAGCTGTATTCATCGACCTGGCCAAGGCTTTCGACTCTGTCAATCACCACATTCTTATCGGCAGACTCAACAGCCTTGGTTTCTCAAATGACTGCCTCGCCTGGTTCACCAACTACTTCTCAGACAGAGTTCAGTGTGTCAAATCGGAGGGCCTGTTTTCCGGACCTCTGGCAGTCTCTATGGGAGTGCCACAGGGTTCAATCCTCTGGCCGACTCTTTTCTCTGTATACATCAATGATGTCGCTCTTGCTGCTGGTGATTCTCTGATCCACCTCTACGCACTTCTGGCCCTTTTTTGGACACTGTGTTAACTAACCTCCAGACAAGCTTCAATGCCATACAACTCTCCTTACGTGGCCTCCAACTGCTCTTAAATGCAAGTAAAACTAAATGCATGCTCTTCAACCGACACCTACCCGCCCACCCAGCATCACTACTCTGGACGGTTCTGACTTAGAATATGTGGACAACTACAAATACCTAGGTGTCTGGTTAGACTGTAAACTCTCCTTCCAGACTCACATTCCAGACTCACATCCAATCCAAAGTTACATCTAGAATCAGCTTCCTATTTCGCAACAAAGCATCCTTCACTCATGGTGCCAAACATACCCTCGTAAAACTGACTATCCTACCGATCCTTGACTTCGACGATGTCATTTACAAAATAGCCTCCAACACTCTACTCAGCAAATTGGATGCAGTCTATCACAGAGCCATCCGTTTTGTCACCAAAGCCCCATATACTACCCACCACTGCGACCTGTATGCTCTCGTTGGCTGTAAATAGCCCATCCAACTACCTCATCCCCATACTGTTATCTATTTTATTTATTTTTGCTCCTTTGCACCCCAGTATCTCTACTTGTACACTCATCTTCTGCACATCTATCACTCCAGTGTTTAATTGCTATATTGTAATTATTTCGCCAATATGGCCTATTTATTGCCTTACCTCCGTTATCCTACCTCATTTGCACACACTGTATATAGACTTTTTTCTATTGTATTATTGACTGTATGTTTGTTTATTCCATGTGTAACTCTGTGTTGTTGTTTGTGTTGCACTGCTTTGCTTTATCTTGGCCAGGTCGCAGTTGTAAATGAGAACTTGTTCTCAACTAGCCTACCTGGTTAAATAAAGGTGAAATAAAAAAGCTTAGCCATGTCCTTATCATCTCAATGATCAGAAGGAAGTGATGCAATATCATAATAATGTAGTGACGTGAGATGCTCTGTGGCAACGGCATACTCAGTGGAAAGGGAAGCAGTTTGAGTAAGCAAGTGCCCACTCTGCACCTGTGGCTTGGTCTGTCTGACTTAATAACTCTTCAAACATTGTAAAACACCGGACCAGTTTTAATACTGTGTCTGATTCTCACAGGTATGTGAATGAACTGTGGTGAACCCTGGAAGCAAAACGCTCACATGTGTAAAGTAAACTACTGACACAAACATTTGGAAAGGATCTCCTTATCCCTGACCTGGACAAAGTGCCAAAAATGTTAATGGTAGATATCTCTCTCTCCCCTCCTCCTTGTATCTACCATGATATCATTAAGTGCTAGAGGACCACATCAGCTCGAGCGGGAAAAGCTCAAGTATCTCTCCTCTCTCCCAGAGCTGGTCTGGATTAGGAGCACGACAGAGACAGATAGGTGCTGAGGAGATGAATGACAGTTAACCTAAAGTATGCCTGTACTGCACTCCCTTTAACCCTTTAAAAGAGAGATATGTTGCACATTTTGTTTTGGCTCAGCTAGAAAGTGCGATGTATGCCTTGACAAATGGATAACAGTTCATGAGAACCAAATTCACATGAATGTTCTATTATTTATGGCATGGTGATAAATGAAATAATTTAACATCAAATGAATTAATAACCAGGTAGAAAGTTGAGCCCCCCTAGACAAGGTTCAGGGAAGAGATCTATTCCAAATGTAAACAGAGGAATCTGGATTAGCTGTTCCTTATCTTCCAGCCTAAATATCTCAGGATAACATAATTTGTCTGGATTACACTGTCAGCTCAAAGTCCTCAGAAAGTTCTTCTCACTAGTAAAATGCTAGAAGGGTTTCTCATACTGCTTTTACATAACAATGACAGAGGAATAAGTAGTGATTTATAGGAAATGCTAGATTAAGGACTCTCTCTTTCCGGTGTGTGCTGTCACAGTGCCCTTGTCTAGCTCCTTGCTAATGACCATCCTACCTCCTGAGAACAGTCAAAATGCCGTTACTCTCTTAAAAAACATGTCATCAACTCAATGTGTTTTAATTCATGTGGACACCATGGATTTTAACCCATTCATACTGCACAAAGCAGGCAGCCACAGTCCATTGAAATAGATGGTATTCCGACACACATTACTCCCTAACCTACAGTATATCGGTGCAGAACAGCACTGACAAAGTCCAGCAACAGTAATAGTCCTCTCTGCATTTCAAACTCATAATACTAGAGCATTTCAGATGATAAGCTTAGCTCCTGCCACTGCACGAGCAAATGGTTGAACTGTTTAGAGAGGAGAGATGCATGCTTTCACTACTTAATGCGCACTATGTAGAAGACAGTTACCTGTACTTTGTTAACTGTTCTTTCTGGTCCCCAGGGTTAGGTTTGGAGTGGTGCTGAAGGTAATCCAACAGGAGACTGTCCTTCTGTATGTCAATGTCCTCTGACGACCTCTTCTTATTCCTCTTCTCACTACTACTCATGTTCATCTGCCTTGTTACAGAGTGAGTACCATCACAACGGACCATCTCTGCTCTCACATTTCTCCTCCTCTAGGATTCCAGGTCAAGAAGAAAATGCTACAGCAAAGAGATCTGGGTCTCTCTCGCTCTACTCGCTTATCCACTCTCCCTACTCCCCTCTCTCATACACACGTTCTCTCTACACTCTCTCTCTCTCTCTCTCTCTCTCTCTCTCTCTCTCTCTCTCTCTCTCTCCTCTCCCTCTCCCTCTCCCCTTTCTCTTTCTCTGTAAGTCAGCCAAGGAAATACACTCGTTGAGGAGTCAGTGAGAGAGTGCTTGTGACAGAGAGAGAATGCAAGGGAGTAAGGGTGAGGAAATCTGTGTTTGAAAGGAGCCATTGCTCAGCAGGGAGAGGGAGGTGCAGCAGTGTGATGTCCGTTGTCACATGTCCAGGTCTTTTCGTTTAGTCCTCCTTTGTCCCCAGTCTTTCAGTGTTTAGACGGAGGCTAAAGCATGGGTGTATATTTAACTACTCTGCTGCAGTCACTAGGAGTTGTTAGCAGTTGAAGCCGTTTGGTTTGGAGGCTCGCTGCCTGGCTGGCTGGCTGGCTCCCTGGCTCACCTCTCCACTCCTGACAGCTGAGCTATCCCACTGGGCACACCACGTCATTTCAACATGGAAATGTGGGTAATATTTGGTTCAGACGTTGATCAATGACATTTCAACCTTTATTCACCCACTCAAAAAGACAGCCAGAAGTTTGTTGAATTCCTAATGTGTTGTCACTGTGCTTTCAACAACTAAAAGCACAACCAAATTCCAACAACAAAAAAATATGATTTTTGGTTTAGTTGTCATCAACCATTTAAAAGCACAGAAAGACCTAGATCAGATTACGCGTTAACCGGCGATAGCCGACACCTGCATAGCTGGTGCTTTGGTGGTGTCGGAGGTAGAGCTGCCAAATCAGAGAGGCTGCTCGTGTGGCCATTGTCACAAAGTCACACCCGTCTCACTTTTGTGAGAAGTTCAGAACGAGAATGTGTAGGCTAAATAGAAATAAGGCCCGTGGGGGTGTGGTATATGGCCAATATACCACGGCTAAGGGCTGTTCTTAGGCAAGACGCATCACGGAGTGCCTGGACACAGCCCTTAGCCGTAGTATATTGGCCATATACCACAAACCCTAGAGGTGCCTTATTGCTATTATAAACTGGTTACCAACGTAATTAGGGCAGTAAAAATACATGTTTTGTCATACCTGTGGTATACGGTCTGATATACCACGGCTGTCAGCCAATCAGCATTTAGGGCTCAAACCACCCAGTTTATAAATAGAAATAATCGAGGTGTAGATTACATCTCACATTTCAGTGTTCGAACAAGGCTGATTTGTCTTAATGCAACTCTGTGCAGCCAATGGCAATGTCCACTTTAAGTATTATGCCGGGAGCCGCTTGTGGATTTGACAGCTCTAAAGCAGGTCCATCTCAGACACCGCCAAAACAACCGCTGTGCGGGTGTCGGCTAGCTTGAATCTGATAGAATCTAGTCCAAGGTTAAAATGGGAATACAATGTGAGATATACTGTGGTTCATCTAATATCACAACCAAAATTACCTGGATTGCAGTTGAGATTACATTAGAAGTATATACTGTAGTGATCAATGCTGTTCGAGATTTTGGGCATATTATTATAGCAATGGTGAAGATCTCCACAGACCTGCAACCTTTGCATGCTATCTTGAACATGCACGCTTTCTATGATTACATAAGAAGACATTTATAGTTATAGTAATCTCAAAATGTGGCTATGGATGTGTTACTCGTTTTAAGGTTGAATACAGTGCCTTCAGAATGTATTTACACCCCTTGACTTTTTCATAATTTTGTTGTGTTACAGCCTGAATTTAAAATGGATTAAATTGTGATTTGTTTTGTCACTGGCCTAAACACAATACCCCATAATGTCAAAGTGGAATTATGTTTTTCTGAATTTTTACACATTTATATCAAATGGAAAGCTGAAATGTCTTGAGTCAATAAGTACTCAACCCTTTTGTTATGGCAAGCATACATTTCAGGAGTAAAAACATGTTTAGGGGATCTGCGTGGTTCTGGTACCGGTTCCGACCGACATTTTCACTTATAAATCTGTGGACCGTAGATCAAATGAGCGATAGCCCTGGTTCCCATGGACACAATATTCAAATTACTTTGAAACAACATTGATTCAACCAGTTTGTGCCCAGTGACATGCCACTTTTCTCTCTCCCATGCTGGGAAAATCCACCCCAACCCACCCCAGAGGCAGTCCAAGATACTGCCAGTTGCTGAGCTAGCTAGGGCTGGGGCTGCCAGGCTCTTCAGGACTTTGGCAGTTTGACAGCTTACAGCCCAGACCCCCTTAAATAAAAATAAACTAAATTAGCTTGCTGAGCTAAATGTGTTGTACACTATATTGTTTACAGTGTCAATGGGCATGATTGTCTACTGCTGTTGGACATGTGAAATGGACTTGTGGGATCTGGAGCACAGCCTACAATGGCTGAGAGGTAAAGAGTCCAATGAGGACATAACAACAGTGTGATGTACATTTCTTAATGTTGTCTAATCACTAAGCAGAAACAAAAACAGAACAGTTACTTCACAATTATTTCACAGGAATAGCCATCCAATCCTCTACTTTTTCCTGTGTTGTTTTTGGCCACTGACTCTCCTCAAACACACTTCTGTTCACACATATCAGCCACTTGTGTGGGTGTAGTGTGCTGATGTAGTGCTTTGCACAATCAAAGAACAAACACACATACAGAGAGAAAGAGAGCGAGAGAGAGAGAAACCCACTGCGTGGTGCTTGTACAGTGCATTCGGAAAGTATTCAGACCCCTTCCCTTTTTCCACATTTTGTTACGTTACAGCCTTATTCTAAAATGGATTCAATACATTTTTCCCTCATCAATCCACACATGATAACCCAAACAGAAATATCTTATTTACATAATAATTCAGACCCTTTGCTATGAGACTTGAAATTGAGCTCAGGTGCATCCTGTTTCCATTGATCATCCTTGAGATGCTTCTACAACTTGATTGGAGTCCCCCTGTGGTAAATTCAATTGATTGGACATGATTTGAAAGGCACACACCTGTCTATATAAGGTCCCACAGTTCAGAGTGCATGTCAGAACAAAAACCAAGCCATGAGGTCGAAGGAATTGTTCGTAGATCTCTGAGACAGGATTGTGTCGAGGCACAGATCTGGGGAAGGGTACCAAAACATTTCTGCAGAATTGAAGGTCTCGAAGAACACAGTGGCCTCCATCATTCTTAAATGGAAGAAGTTTGGAACCACAAATACTCTTCTTAGAGCTGGCCGCCCAGCAAAAATAAGCAATCGGGGGAGAAAAGCCTGACAGAGTTCCTCTGTGGAGATGGGAAAACCTTCCAGAAGGACAACCATCTCTGCAGCACTCCACTAATCAGGTCTTTATGGTAGAAGCCACTCCTCAGTAAAAGGCACATGACAGCCCTGTTGGAGTTTTCCAAAAGGCACCTAAATACTCTCAGACCATTCGAAACAAGATTCTCTGGTCCGATGAAACCAAGATTGAATTATTTGGCCTGAATGCCAAGCGTAACGTCTAGTGAAAACCTGGCACCATCCCTACGGTGAAGCATGGTGGTGGGAGCATCATGCTGTGGGGATGTTTTTCAGCGGCAGGGACTGGGAGACTAGTCAGGATCGAGGATTTTTTTTTCACCTTTATTTAAACAGGTAGTTCTCATTTACAACTGCGACCTGGCCAAGATAAAGCAAAGCAGTGAGACACAAACAACACAAACAACACAAAGTACACATTGGATAAACAAACGTACAGTCAATAACACAATAGAAAAATCTATATACAGTGTGTGCAATTGTAGTAAGATTAGGGAGGTAAGGCAATAAATAGGCCATAGTGGTGAAATAGAGTGGAGAGATACTCACAAGTACAGAGAGATCCTTGATGAAGACCTTCCAACAGGACAACGACTCTAAGCACACAGCCAAGACAACGCAGGAGTGGCTTCGGGACAAGTCGCTGGGCCACTCTGGGCCACTCTGTCCTTGAGTGGCCCAGCCAGAGCCCGGACTTGAACCTGATCTAACATCTCTGGAGAGACCTGAAAATAGAAACTCCCCAAATACAGGTGTGCAAAGCTTGTAGCATCATGCCCAAGAAGACTCAAGGCTGTAATCGCTGCCAAAGGTGCTTCAACAAAGTACTGAGTAAAGGTATGAATACTTAAGTAAATGTGACATTTCATTTCTTTTATTTTAATACATTTGCTACAATTTCTAAAAACCTGTTTTTACTTTGTCATTATGGGGTAATGTGTGTAGATTAATGGGGGAAAAACAATGCAATCCTTTTCTAGAATAAGGCTGTAATGTAACAAAATGTAAAAAAGAAAGGGGTCTGAATATTTTCCCAATGCACTGTATTGTCGAGATGCTCTCAGGTGGCAACATGGTGCTCTAACTTGGTCTTGACCCGTTTTGTTTTTGACGTCAAGTTCATTGCAGCCCCTGATACCTAAAAAGACAGATAATCCAAGGGTTAATACACTCTTCTGTCTTGCCTCTTGTTGTCTTTTGCCACTCCAAGTGAATCATTGTGAAACGCAAAGCACAGTTGTTTGACAGCCTCTTTCCTTTCTGTGCATTATGTCATCCCATGCGAACATGTGGTATCATGGAGTAGATCTATCCAAGCTGAGGTCATCATAAGTATATTTTGATTGAATGTCATATTTCCCACACCCAGATGAGGTCATGTGGTCAGTTCCAGTAGAAGGAAGGAGGTTTGTTATTTTTTCAGTCTGTATTTACCCTTGAGATGGTGGTGCTATTTCAGAGAATCAGCACTGTGGTTAATATGATTCACATCAATGTGGGTTACTAATGTAAGTAGCCCTCATTTCCTCACACTAACATGTCTCAGATAATCAGTGTGAATATAAATCACACCGAACAAATACAAGATGACCGACCAAATATCCCACCAACAGAGTTCACATAATGATGCAATCAATTTTTTTTCTTATTGATATCAGATAAAAAAGGACCAAAAAGATGTCATTCTTATAGGTCTAGTTACTGTCCTTATGCACACAGTATATACTGCATTGCATTTGAACTATTTGTGAGAAGTCAACAGTCACCTTCAAGCTACCAACGTAAAAAGAGACTATAGTGTATACTATGGTGGGAATACTATAGTATTCACTGTAGTGTTTCTGCGGACTTGACCGTAGTATTCACCGTAGTATACTGTAGTATTTACAGTTTACTATAGACTAATAATGTAGTAAAACAAGAGTAGTGTATATATACTATAGTAATTACTGCAGTGTTTTTGCAGACGGTAGTATACTGTAGTATTAAATGTAGTGTTTTTAGGGAAGGTATTATACTGTAGTATTTACTGTTGTGTTTTTGTGGACTGTAGCAAGGTATACTGTAGTATTTACTAGTGATGTTACGTGTGATACCGAAACTCTGAGGCATTGCTAACTTCGAATCAGTGTGCCAATGCGTGTCACAGTATCAGAAGGACGTCAGAAGCTTCGTTTGATCCAATATCTTAGTGTATGCAATGAACCTGGCACACAGTGTATGCGACTGCTCCAGAACAACATTTTGGTGACACGGGTAGAAAACAATTCTGTTGCGTTGGGTTTGTCATATATATCCAGTAGTCAATATTTTCTGTGTTGCATCTTCAAGAAGCAGGTATACAGAGGGAGTCTTTTTCAATTCATGTGATTCATGCATTTCGCTACACTCGCATTAACATCTGCTAACCATGTGTATGTGACAAATAAAATTTGATTTGATTTTATAGATTTGATTTGATGCTACAGCTAAATTCCTATTTAAATATCACTGATATGAGAAAACAGGATCACACAATCCCGACTGTTTTATAACCTCAACTACAGACAATTATTAAGACAGGAATGTTGCGTGTGTCAACTACATGCCCGCCACCTTGTGGGGAGTTGTGGATAGTACAGTGAAACTACAACAGGCATGCAAATGCACCCATCGCTAGCTTGCACACACCACTAGGCTACAGGACGGTGCATCTTTTACCAGTTAACTGCCACAATGTTTGTTCGAAGGCACTGATTGCCAACAAATAAGTTATATACACATCTTTATATAACGAAACTCCCCAGATGTGGCAACAATTCATCATCAAACCCAGGTATTGGGTTCATCAAGCCCATTTAAAGGCCCAGTGCATTAAAAAAAATATTTCCCCGTGTTTTATATACTGAACAAAAATATAAACTTAACATGTAAAGTGTTGGTCCCATGTTTAATCAGCTTAAATAAAATATCAGAAATGTTCCATATGCACAAAAAATGTATTTCTCTCGTTCTGTCGTTCTGCCCCTGAACAGGCAGTTAACCCACTGTTCCTAGGCTGTCATTGAAAATAAGAATTTGTTCTTAACTGACTTCCCTGGTAAAATAAAGGTAAAATAAAAAATCTACAGACAACGAAGAATATGGCATTTTTATTGATGGCAATTTGAATGCACAGAGGTACTGTGACAACATCCTGAGGCCTATTGTCATGCCATTCATCCACCGCCATCACCTCATGTTTCAGCATGATTATGAACGGTCCCATGTCGCAAGGATCAGTACACAATTCCTGAAAGCTGAAAATGTCCCAGTTCTTCCATGGCCTGCATACTCACAAGTTACCCATTGAGCATGTTTGGGATGCTCTGGTCGATGTGTACGACAGCGTGTTCCAGTTCCCGCCAATATCCAGCAACTTCGCACAGCCATTGAAGGGGAGTGAGGCAACATTCCACAGGCCACAATCAACTCTAAATGATGACAATACCCTTTAAGTGTAAGAGCAGTTTGAAAAGACAACCTGAAATTTCAGCCTGTTTTGGTGGGATGGAGATTTGGTCTTTCAATGGTGACATCACCATGCGGTAAATTAGTTAATAGACCAATAAGAAAGAGAGTCCCATACCTCTCTGCCAATAACAGCTTGTTTTCAGTTTTCCTCTCCACACTCTGACCTCTCCCAGACAGTCCTGACAAAAATCTTGCTTGAGAAATTGCTCTTTGCAAAGAAGCTATTTTTGTTTCTTTTTTTTTACAATTTTAATTGAAAACAATCACAATAAGGCACTTAATTGTTACCCAGAAATTATTTGATATTGAGATAAAAAACGGCTGCATTGGACCTTTAAGTGAATTCATCCTCTTATGGTGGCCTACTACTGATTTGTTTGTCATGGGATATTCAGCGGGATAGACAATACAAGTGCTCCCACTTTTGTTCTAATGTTCTGATGAGGTAGTTGAAAGTAGGGATCTTTGACAATAAAGTCAAGGGTTGCTGGTTCAAGTCCCCCTCAGGTTGTCCCTCCTCAATCACTGCTCTAACAGACTACTGAAATCATATGTTGAATTCGTTAATGACATTGCAATGAGTTGAAATGCGGACTTTTATTTTGAAAGTTTCCTTATTATCATACCAAAGTGACGTGTTTTTATCACGTGCATGTTCTTACTTAGCAAGCTAGCTACCTACACATTTCTATTTAGGGATGGAATCTATTAGAAGCTAGTAGGGGTATTTCTTTTTATTTTCTCAGAAGTACTGAGTTAGGTAGCAGGATTTAGAAATGTGGAGCTAATGTTGTAAACAGTGATTGACCACACACTCCAGCACAGTAGGTGGCAGAATGCAACTTTAACGTTTGCGGACCACCATTACATCGTAGAAGAAGAATAAGAAGATTTATCTTTGTTTTAACATTTATTCAGTGCCATACCATGGCGTCGATTGAGGCTTGGTTCATGGACGATTCTGACGAAGATCATAGGATGCCGCATAAACTAAACCCAAACGAGCCTGTGTCTTTGAAGGAGTTAGAAAATATTGGGGTTTTCTACTGGAAGGTAACGTTAGTTAGCCAACTAGCGAGCAAGGCAGGCGGTATAACTTCAGCTATCAAGGACAAGTTGTCAACGTTTAGCTAGTTAAGTTAGCTACTTAGTTATTTACTGTCATACACGTCTGTGAATGCAATTGTACACAAATAAATGTGACTGGCTAAATTGTATTGCACAACAGTAGCGGTTGAGTCACCAGCCTGGTGTCATAGACTAGACGTAACATAGTAAACGTTATTCCGGGACGTTCAAATTAGTATTTTTTACATTTGGTATAGTTACATAAAACGGGTTACTTAGGGCAAAAGTTGTAAGGTGGATGGGTAGGCTTATAACGAGAACATCTAGCAATCCAAAGGTTGAGTGTTCGAATCTCATCACCAACAGCTTTAGCATTTTAGCTAATTTGCAACTACTTAGCATGTAAGCTAACCTTAACCATTTAACCTAACTCGTAGCCTAGCTAACGTTAGCCACAAAAGAAATGGAATTCATAAGATAAAAGTTTTGAAATTCGTGACATTGTATGAGACTAGAGACAGGCTGGTTGATTCTGTACTGTCCATGTCTTCCAGTTAGATGCTGATATTTATGAGACAGACCCAGTGCTGGAAAAGATCCGTAAAGACAGAGGCTACTCCTACTCCGACATCATCACTATCGACAAGGACAAACTACCTAATTACGAGGACAAGGTAATACCTGCGTACAGTGACAAGAACACATTTGAGGGTGCTCAGAGTCAGATTACAATTGTTTCACTTGTTATTCTGTATGCCAATATTAGACTTATAATGATGCACATTAATTAAAAGTGTCCTGCCATTTGTGTACTCTTGTCCCAAGCTGAAGATGTTCTTTGAGGAGCACCTCCACCTGGATGATGAGATCCGCTACATCCTGGATGGCAGGGCCTACTTTGACGTGAGGGACAGGGAGGACTGCTGGATCCGCATTGCCATGACCAAGGGAGACCTGATCACTTTGCCTGCAGGCATCTACCACAGATTCACTCTGACTGAGACCGTATGGCTCCATTTGTCATTTGGCTGTCTACAACATCTACAGTAAAACTGTCCAACATGTAGGGGATTCGATTATCTGGCCCGGGTTGCCCTGGTGGAAGGCGTGTTCACTAGGCGAAAAGCGATCGTATTAGTTTTGGAACCAGGCTTCCTCCCAGGCGTGAGCCAGGTGCCCCGCTCGTGGCTGACGGTTATGTGACGTAGGTTAAGTACGTGGAGTAATGAGTAGGAATCTGTGTTTTCACGTGCAAAAGTGACTGCTTTTGATAAAAACGCTATTTTACCTTCCTAATGAAAACTTGAACCTATATTTGATGGAAAAAAATATGTATGTTTCTAAATGAAGCACCATGCTGCCTTTTTGACAACATGACCAAGCAGTGCAGATTACAGTTCCATTTGAGAAGGGCCCTCCTCCCTCACCACTTTTGCTCGTTCACGTCACGGGCCATAGACCGGTACTCAGCATAATCAAATCTGCCCAGTGTTCCAAACATGACATTGTCTTTTTACCTAAACATGCAAACACCATCAGATAGAATTTATAGCAAGCAGTGCAGTGCACTGCAATGACATTCACTCTCATGGGATGGGTGGCTCCCTCACTGCTTTTTTCCCATTGATATCACTGGCCATACAGTGCCTTCAGAAAGCATTCATACCCAGTTGACTTATGTTTTTGTTACTGCTTGAATTCCAAAAGGATTGAATGAATAAAACAATCTCACACATCTACACATAATACCCCATAATGACAAAATGCAAACATGTTTTAAGAAATATTTGCACATTTCTTAAATGAAATACAGAAATGTCTCATTTACATAAGTATTCAATAAATGTTAGAATCACCTTTGGCAGCAGTTACAGCTGTGAGTTTCTGGGTAAGTCTAAGAGCTTTGCACACCTGGATTGTACAATATTTGCACTCTATTCTTTAAAAAATTATTCAAGCTCTGCCAATTTTGTTGTTGATCATTGCTAGACATCCATTTTCAAGTCTATTTAAGTCTCAACTGTAGCAGGAAAATTCTATGTCTTGGTAAGCAACTCCAGTGTAGATTTGGCCTTGTTTTAGGTTATTGTCCTGCTGAAAGGCGAGTTTGTCTCCCAGTGTCTTTTGGAAAGCAGACTCAAACAGATTTTCCTCTAGGATTTTGCCTGTGCTTAGCTCTTCCATTTCTTTGTATCCTAAACTCCCTAGTCCTTGCCCATGACAAGCATACCCATAACATGATGCAGCCTCCACCATGTTTGAAAATATGAAGTGGTACTTAGTGATGTTGGATTTGCCCCAAACATAACTTTGTCCTGAATACAAAGCATTAATTTCTTTGCCACATTTTTAGCAGTTTTTCTTTAGTGCCTTATTGCAAACAAATATTTTCATTCTTTACAGGCTTCCTTCCTCTTTTTCACTCTGTCATTTAGGTTAGTATTGTGGAGTAACTATAATGTTGTTGATCCATCCTCAGTTCTCTTATCACAGCCATTAAACTCTGTAACTGTTTTAAAGTCACCATTGGCCTCATGATGAAATCCCTGAGCGGTTTCCTTCCTCTCCGGCAACTGAGTTAGGAAGGACGCCTGTATCTTTAATGACTTGGCGTATTGATACACCATCCAAAGTGTAATAACTTCACCATGCTCAAAGGGATATTTAATGTCTTTTTTACCCATCTACCAATAGGTGCCCTTTGCAAGGCATTGGAACACATCCCTGGTCTTGTGGTTGAATCAGTTTGAAATTCACTGCTCGACTGAGGGACCTTACAGATAATTGTATGTGTGGGGTACAGAGATGAGGTAGTCATTGAAAAGTCATGTTCAACACTATTGCACACAGTGAGTCCAACTTCTGACTTATGAATTTTTTTACTGCTGAACTTATTTAGGCTTGCCATAAAAGGGATTGAATACTTAAACTCAAGCTTTTTGTTTTAAATTAATTAATAAATTCTATAAATTCTAAAAACAATGGAATTTACATTCTGGGGTATTGTGTGTAGGCCAGTGACGATCTCTGTGGGAAAAGTTGAGGTGTATATACTTTCTGAAGGCATTGTAGAACGGTGCACCGCGACTCAGCTTAATCGAACTCCCTCAATGTCTTGGTCAGGTCATGTGGTTAGGATAGGTCAACTGCTGGTAGTGTGTGCATAACCTATGTAAATATGAGAATGTCTAGAGCCATACTGCATGTTCAAGTCAAAAGATTTTTACATTTCAAATAAAATGTTGATTGTTTTTCCTCATGCATTTTACAGAACTACACTCAAGCCATGAGACTGTTTGTGGGGGAGCCTGTATGGAAAGCCTACAATCGTCCAGCAGATGAGTTTGATATTCGCCAGAAGTATGTGAGCGCTCTCCAATGTGCTTAAGACGAGCAACAGGTGGTACTGAATGGATGCAGTGTCCATAGAATTACAATGACCAACCAATCTAGGAACCATTTTAGTGGACTTGGATAATCAAAGACTCATGACAAAGGCTTTTGTTGTCTTTTCAGGTATTTAAACCCATGCAGTGCCTACATTGTAAGCAATTATACTAATTAACACCACTTTCTATGATTTTGTCTTTATAATGTAGAATGTATTGCACCACTCAAGGTCGCATTCTATTTTTGTAACACTACAATCAGTGTCTAGTAAGCTGTTTGTTACCTACAGTGAGCTAAAATGCCAGTAAGCTATCACATTAAATCACTCTTCAAAACATTTAGTTGTCTAACTTTTCATTCTTCTAAAGTAATTGATTGTCACAAGTCTGTCTCAATCAATAACCATTGTAAAAGGTCTACACCAAGTTCAGTTTATTTGGATAAACAAGATTCCTTTTCTCACATCCAGAGCAATACAGTACACTTCAACAAAATCAGGACAACATGTAAACAAACAGTTATACTTAAGAGATTAGGATAATTCTAAGTAATTTAATACAATAACACTTTTTACATGAATATATTTTCCCTACGAATAATAATATGTACAGTTGAATTATTCCATATCTATTTTACATTCCATTTGTGGAGAGGGGTGGATCCTGAGCCAAGTCAATCATTGACCCTCAAATTCAAAAGTTACAGAAGACCCTTTAAGTGTGGTTGATTTTACAGGACAAAGTAACATGGTTTCAGGTTGATTTACTCAGGTCTTAATCACACAGGAATACAAAATGTCTGCCTTGTCTAAAAACATTGTACTGTATGTATTCACATAGATATCCGATCAGCATTCACTTGTGAGTTACACAATCAAGATCATTTCCATCACTACTAGTACAATATGGGGAGTGGATTTGCCTGCGCTGTGAGGAGAGTTGTGTGTGCCTGCTCTGGAGTTCAGGCAGGGTAATGCCCATGTTGTTTAGTGGAGTGTAATGACACTCAAGCCTACGCCACACTCCTGATGGCCCCCTGTTCTTGCAATTGTTTTGCACTAATCTTGTGACCTACAAGTGTCCCATACCTCCCTGGTTCCCTCTACACCAGTTTGAGGCACTGTGTGTTGAAGCTGTCTCCCTCTCGGCAGGCCACTGACTCCAGCAGGGCCTGTTTCTTCTGGGTGGAGCGGGACGACTCCAGCTCGTACATGGTGGTCAGGTTGAAGAGGACGCTCTCGTGGAGGTACAGGGCCGGGTCCTGTTGCACCAGGCCCTCCAGCTGTCTCAGCGACTCCTTCAGACGGCCCAGGTACAACAGGCACACTGCTGCATTGTTATTCGCCTGTAGGGGCGAAGAGAGGTTATTGGCCTGCAGGGAGAGGAAGAGAGGCCAGAAAGGCCTCAGAAGTGAAGGGAAAGCAGTGGTATTACTTTACTACTGTAGTATCCCTTGATCATGTGTAGTACTTACTATATAATTTTGTAATATACAGTATACTGCACACTGTAGTATCCCTTGATCATGTGTAGTACTTACTATATAATTTTGTAATATACAGTATACTGCACACTGTAGTATCCCTTGATCATGTGTAGTACTTACTATACAATTTTGTAGTATAATGTAGAATATACATGGTAGTAACCCTCGACCGTGAAGTGTTTACTATAGCATTTTGTAGTATACTGGAGAATACTATATGTAATACTACAGTATTATCTGCAAAAAACACTGTAGTAAATAGATGGGTTAGCTGACGTCATGATACCGATGCACACGCTTCAAATGGGGCAGAAGTCCGTGAGTAGTTGTGATTCTGGATGGCCAGACAGCTACCAACAATGACAAGAAACTGCCATGTGGGGAATCTTAAGTGACTCGTTTCAGCTAGTTTCATCTTGTTCTTGATACCATGTCTTGATTTCATGTCAATGCTAAATGGCAAATTCGCTAGCCAACCAACAACTGTAATGATGTATTTGAGAGACAAAGTGGTTATTGTGCAAATGTATTTGTTTTCAATAAACATTGGAGACAATATAGTTTACATGTTGTCAACAATCTAAGCCAACCCCGTCTGTTTTGGCCCATAGTTGCGCACGTGTCGGTTTTGTTGCTAAACAACCAACCCGTCTATACTACATTAATGTCCGCAAAAAAACCTAACTATAGTAATACTGCATTTTTATTTATTTACGTATTCTCCACCTATTCCCCATATCCCAATTTGTGCCACCCATGAGTGAGAATCCTACATGCCAAGTATAGATCATATATTGTGTTAGCTACAGGTTATAGAAAAGAGCAGAAGCTCTGAACTATCAGTTCAGACTCGAGTCCTACCTACAGTACCAGTCAAAAGTTTGGACTCTTACTCATTCCAGGGTTTCTTTATTTTTACAATTTTCTACATTGTATAATAGTGAAGACAAACTATAAAATAACACATGGAATCATGTAGTAACCAAAAAAGTGTTAAACAAATCAAAATATGAGATTCTTCAAAGTAGCCACCCTTTGCCTTGATGAAAGCTTTGCACACTCTTGGCATTCTATCAACCAGCTTCAAGGTAGTCACCTGGAATGCATTTAAATTAAGGGGTGTGCTTTTCTTTCCTTCTTAATGCATTTGAGACAATTGGCTGTGTTGTGACAAGGTAGGGGTGGTATACAGAAGATAGCCCTATTTGGTAAAAGACCAAGTCCATATTATGTCAAGAACAGCTCAAATAAGCAAAGAGAAATGATAGTCCATCATTACTTCAAGACATGAAGGTCAGTCAATCCGGAAAATGTCAGTGCAGTTGCAAAAACCATCAAGCGCTATGATGAAACTGGCTCTCATGAGGATCACCACAGGAAAGCAAGACCCAGAGTTGCCTCTGCTGCAGAGGATAAGTTCATTAGTAACCAGCCTCAAACTCTGAAGCATTTATTTGGGCTGCAATTTCTAAGTAAGACCCATCTCAACATCAACTGTTCAGATGAGACTACGTGAATCAGGCTTTCATGGTCGAATTGCTGCAAAGAAACCACTACTAAAGGACACAAATAAGAATAGACTTGCTCGGGCCAAGAAACACAAGCAATGGACATTAGACCGGTGGAAATCTGTCCTTTGGTCTGAGTCCAAATTTTGAGATTTTTGGTTCCAACCGCCGTGTCTACGAGACGCAGAGTAGGTGAACGGATGATCTCCGCGTGTGGTTCCCACCGTGAAGCATGGAGGAGGTGGTGTGATGGTGCTTTGCTGGTGACACTGTCAGTGATTTATTTAGAATTCAAGGCACACTTAACCAGCATGGCTACCACAGCCTTCTGCAGCGATACGCCATCCCATCACGTTTTTGGTTACTACATGATTCCATATGTGTTATTTCATAGTTTTGATGTCTTCACTATTCTACAATGTAGAAAATAGTAAAAATTAAGAAAAACCCTTGAATGAGGTGTGTCCAACTTTTGACTGGTACTGAACATGTGATGCAACAATTGCTCTTAGTATTTGCCCTGTAGGTTTCCTCAAGAAAGCCCCCACTTTTATGTCAAAGATAAAACAAATAGTAAATACTACAGTAATTACTATAGTATATGCTATAGATTTTACTACAGTAAACTTTACTACAGTCATGTACATAAACACTACAATGAATACTAGTGTACTTCTGCAAAAACACTACAGTGAATACTACAGTATTTAGAGCATAGTATACTTGGGAATGTCGACAGAGGGGAGAAAGCAGAAAGGAGTGTTTTGCCTGCAGGGAGAGAAAAGAGGGCATTTTCGGCATGTGTGTGTGGAGAGGGGACAAAGGCTTGAGGAGAGTGGGGAAATAATTATTATTCATCTACAGAGAAGGAGAGGAGAGAGTAATTTGCCTGAGGAAGAAAGGAGAAGAGCTCTGCACAGAGGAGAGCGGGAAGAAAGGCGTTATTTGTCTAGGGAGAAGATAATGTTGCCTTAGGGGGAGAGAGGGAGGCTGTTTTCTTACTTGAGGGGAAATATCATGCAGTCGAGGGGTGAGATCTGCCTCAAACTACAGTGCATTTATTCATTTACAGTCTAGGAAAGTAAAACTCCCGATGTATCCTATAAAATGTGTTAAGTCTTAATCACGTATTGTTGTAGGTTGCGTGATCACCTACCACAGGGTTTTTGGGGTCGATCTTTAGGACCTCTGCGAACGAGGAGTGTGCGTCTGAGTAGTTGTTCTGACTGAGGTAGATGAAGGCCCTGAACCACACAACACACACAGGTCAGCTAGGTTACTACAGAGACGTATCACATTACAATGTCACTTCTGTGATTCTGTTTGAAGATGTGACAGTCGGCCAACTGACCAGTAATTAACAGCTAATGTGAATCAACACAGTGTGAATGGCACCATTTTGTCTCCTAGCAAAGCATCACAAAGTGAACCCTGTGCCTACTCACACCCTACAACTGTAAGGGAAGTCTGACAGAAGTACAGATAAATGAATCAGGAAATAGTTTCATTTATGACACACACTGATTCGTACCTGTTCATCAAAACGCATGTGTCTGTAGTTCCACTTCCCTTCTCCAGAGAAGCTTTCTCCACATCTAGGAAATACTTCTCGGCTGTTTTAATGTCTCCAATCTGGTCAAAAATAACAATTCAAACCAAAACACATTACGTTGTGGAAAAAACGAGTTGAAATTGAAAGAGAAAAGGTGTGTGTGTTCACCTGTAGGAATATGCGTCCTATCCCACTCAGCAGCTGTACTTTCTGCTGAGGCTCATACTGGATGATGGAGTGATATGTCTCTACAGCCAGAACATAGTCCTAGATAAAGGGAGCGGGAGACAGACGGAGTGAGAATTAATCAAGTGTATTGACCATTAGTAGGGCGAGGTGTCCCTGGTCACACCGTGCCCCAGCCATGGCTGTTCTCTACCACACATCACATCGCTCACATGCTGACTGAACTGCTGAGCATGGCTGCTATGTATCTGGGGATGGGAGAGAGGTCGGTGAGTTGGTGCAGTGTGTGTGTGTTTACATTCATGCTACCACCAGCAGATGGCGCTGTGTCTCTTTCTATGGTCCTCCGTACAGAACACACTCCCCACTTTCTCTCTGTCCCTCTTTCTCCATCTCCCACTAACAAAGAATCCAATCAGGGTGATCCTATGGGATATTACTGGGAAGCCTGTGGTCTGCCATCATACATGTACAGACCAACACAAACAACATTTTACACACAACTGTCACTAGGAAAGAACAAGCAACATTACTAGAGAATGCCGTCTAACAAAGTATAGAGCCCTCAAACGCAACTCTGAACCTCGACGCCAGTTCCACTACATTTTTTCATTGTTCCCCTCTAATCAGGGACTGATTTAGACCTAGGACACCAGGTGGGTGCAATTAATTATCAGGTAGAACAGAAAAGCAGCAGGCTCCGGAGCTCGTAGAGTAAGAGTTGAATAATCCTGGTATAGAGGAGCATTAAACATGATGAATGCCGCCTTTATCGAAAGAACTTGTCAAATGTCTTGTGGGTGTCAGGTGAACACTGTGTGTTACTCTGCATCTGCCAATTACATTACAACTCTAATCCATGATAGTCAGATCATCCAGAATGGTGGTTCTGTTACATGATAGCTTTGTGTTTCACCATTCCCTCATTTGGTCTAGGCTCTGGGTGATGATATCGAAGTAGATGTTTAGAACGGGCAGGACAGACAGTGTCTTGGTGCAGGATATGCTCAGGCTAGTGTCCGCCTGGCTGTTCCACTGTCAGCATGGGTCTCTAGACCGAGGGCTGGACTGAGGGGAAGGCAGAATGAAGAGGACTGAACCAGACCAACGGCATCTCTCCTTATATAATTAAACACATACACCTGACAAGACCTCTCCTAACACACTCACTATGCACCAAAACAATGCTGCTAAAACCCAATAAGCCTTTATTAGCCATTGTGTTTGTGTGTGTACATGTGTCTTGCTAGTCATTATCCATTCCTCCAACTCCCTCCGCTAGCTTCCTGACAGCCATGGACGGGCATGTGTGGTGAATGTGTGACTGGGCATGAAGGAATGTGTGAAAGCATGCGTGTAAGTACGTCAATGAATGTGTGCGTTACAGTTGGTGAATGTGTGTGTATGCGCATACACCCACAGGGGACTCTGGTAGCTCTGTGCTGCCGTTAGTCCGTCCCTCCCACACACCCTTGCGGAACACACACCTTCATCATGAGCAGACAGTTAGCCACGGCATACAAGACCCGACTGAGACGAGACTTCCACAGCTGAAGAGATGCTGCAACAAAGGAGGATACATTGGGTTTCATTCCAGACCTGTTGAATTATTTACCTGGGACCATTCATTTAAATCAATATTTCACTGTACAAAAATTGAGTTGAATATAACACACAGCAGAAGCATGGGAGAGCAAATTCAGCACCTCCTTCTCTTTCTCTCCCATCTATCTATCCAACTAGCCCCTCCCGTCATCACACTAGTATTCCCATCACCATCTGTCTGAGAAGGGAGTGAAGACACTGCAACTCCCTCTCCCACACTCCCTCTTTCTATGCTCCGGCTGATTGTATAGGCTGTCAGTAGGCTCGTTTGCGCTCATCTGCAGCAGGATGTGTGTGTTCATATGTGTGAATGTGTATGGACTGGATTGTGTGTACAGGCATATCATTGTGTGTGTGTGTGTGTGTGTAGTGAACCTGTGTGTGTTCTGCTGACTGAGGCCATCACTCAGTGGGGGCCTATTGAGATGTGCAAGTCTTTGTTATTGAGTGCGTAGGAAGAGAAGCAGAGAGAGAGAGACTGACAAAGGAGTGAGGTGCAACTACCAGATCCCTCTGCATCTGAACAGTATTGAAAAGTTTTGGTGCACTTGGCCATGTCTTATGTATTGATTGATTTCTCACGACTCAAAACCAACTGTCTCAATGGTCTATGCCCATTTAATAAGTTCCTTTAATATAAAACAAAGGTCTGACAGCAAATGAGTGGCTTCACTGGGAAGAGGATGGCGGAGGTTGAATAACACTGGGTATTGAGTGTGGGTTTACGCCACTCTCTCAGATAGTGTGGGACAGGTAGGGACTAGACACTGTTCTGTACCGTACCTTGTCTGTTCTCCTGGGTGAGGTTGATCATGCTGCCGTCCTCAGCCAAGCCCTGCTCTAGGTTATCCAGGATCTATCAAGAGAAACAAGAGTTTTAAAAGGGGGACACATTGTAAACAAGGTAGTCATTATTTTTCAACGCATCACTGACTTTATTGGAAGAAAACAAAAGCGAGGGAGGACACGAGAGAAAGTCGGTGTGCGTGAACTCACGGTCTGACAGACGGTCCTCATGCTGTGTAGTCTGTCCAGAGACTCCTGTGGTTTCCCCAGGTACTGAGGCAGCTCTGCATGCAGCACCCGCATAGAGAACGGCACCATGGAGCCTGAAAGAACACACACACACGCGAGAGAGAGAGAATCTTCACACGTATGTCATTCACAAACTCCCACAGATGAAACATACAGATGGCGTTGAGAAACGTGTGTTGCAAGGCAGGAAGCCTCCTCTCTCTCCCTTTATCCAACACTCTCTTCCAACCACCCCTCTCCTGAGGAACGAATGCCCTACCTAGAGGTGAGCAGTGAGACATTTGAGCCTTTGATCTCTGGCTCTTTGATAGCTACAGAGAAAGAACCGTCTCTGTCTGTCTGTCGCTGTCTGTGTGGAGATTCTCTGGTAATCAGCAGCACCCATGAAAACACCCACGACTCCAATCTACAGCTTTACAGTGACGTCACAGAGAGAACAGCCATGTTCTGGAGTGCTAAGGGTCGGGTTAAACTCGTTTCATCCTGATGACCTAAAGAAACATCGGACCTGTCGGCTTTGTGTAGAAAGAGTGAACTAAATGAAAGTACATCCCGTCTTTAGTGAAACTATGACTTGTTTATGCAGATCAAAATTTGACTATTGAAGTTGCCTTTAAAAAACATTCAACTTCTCCTCTCACTTTGTAAACAAATTAATAACCCATTCTGTTTTTTTTTACACAGTATATCCTGCTGGTTGTTTGAGAGGATATGCTTGGCGCTCACTAATGTTCCTTCTAAGAGTTAGATCATGGATAATAGATATTGGATGGGGGGCAGCAGACCTTCAGATGTCAATCTTTGATGCCAGGCAGAAAACTGTTGCCAGTATCTGTAGCCACCTAGGGCAGCACAAAGCATTTAATATTGAGGAATGGAAATTCAATCTGCTCTCCCCTTGGACTGCTGTGTGGTGTCGCTTCAAGCGTTCACCTCAGTTCTCTCGCTGTCTGTGTGTCCACGTCCATGACTCTACTATAGTAAACCCTAGGGCTGTAAAGACTAAAGCAATGGCACTACATCAGAGAGCTGCTCATGCAGAGTTAAAAAGGGAAAAACAACAGTGGCACTGAAATAAAGTGTTGTTAGCAGGGCTGTGGATTTCTATGGTTTGATCGGGGGGGGTGTCAGAGCGTTTGGTTAGTATTTTAAGTATAGATGGTGTGTACCTCTCCTCCCAGGGTATACGGTAGGGTAGTATTCATAGTAGAGGTCAGGTTGGTCCAGGTTTCCAAACGGCTCCAGTTCCATCTCAGCGTTCTGGAACAGGCTCAGCTTAGTGAGCAGGGCCAGGCGAACAAACCACAGCTGCAACAACACACACTCCTGTCATCCTAGCCTGTTTCCCCCCCAATCCTCTCTGAGGGTGTGGAGTGGTGTGTGTGTGTGTGTGTGTGTCAGCCCACTCTTGTCATCCTGAGTCTAATTCATGCAGGCAGCTCCTGGTGTTCACCCCCATCCTCTCCTCTACCTCACACACACACACGTATGTTAGTCTTACCTCTATTCCCCAGACACACTGTACTGACACTTAGCTACATAGGTGATCAGATACGTGATCTGATACGCGACTTACACGTCAAATCAAATTTTATTTGTCACATACACATGGTTAGCAGATGTTGATGCGAGTGTAGCGAAATGCTTGTGCTTCTAGTTCCGACCATGCAGTAGTATCTAACAAGTAATCTAACAAATTCACAACAACTACCTTATACACACACAAGAGTAAAGGAATGAATACGAGTATGTACATATAAATATATGGATGAGCGATGGCTGACCGGCGTAGGCAAGATGCAGTAGATGGTATAGAGTACAGTATATACAGTGGGGCAAAAAAAGTATTTAGTCAGCCACCAATTGTGCAAGTTCTCCAACTTAAAAAGATGAGAGAGGCCTGTAATTTTCATCATAGGTACACTTCAACTATGACAGACGAAATGAGAAAAAAAAAAAAAATCCAGAAAATCACATTGTAGGATTTTTAATTTATTTATTTGCAAATTATGGTGGAAAATAAACTTTTGTTATTGACCAAATACTTATCTCAATACTTTGTTATATACCCTTTGTTGGCAATGACAGAGGTCAAACGTTTTCTGTAAGTCTTCACAAGGTTTTCACACACTGTTGCTGGTATTTTGGCCCATTCCTCCATGCAGATCTCCTCTAGAGCAGTGATGTTTTGGGGCTGTCGCTGGGCAACACGGACTTTCAACTCCCTCCAAAGATTTTCTATGGGGTTGAGATCTGAGACTGGCTAGGCCACTCCAGGACCTTGAAATGCTTCTTACGAAGCCACTCCTTTGTTGCCCGGCGGTGTGTTTGGGATCATTGTCATGCTGAAAGACCCAGCCACGTTTCATCTTCAATGCCCTTGCTGATGGAAGGAGGTTTTCACTCAAAATCTCACGATTCATGGCCCCATTCATTCTTTCCTTTACACGGATCAGTCGTCCTGGTCCCTTTGCAGAAAAACAGCCCCAAAGCATGATGTTTCCACCCCATGCTTCACAGTAGGTATGGTGTTCTTTGGATGCAACTCAGCATTCTTTGTCCTCCAAACACGACGAGTTGAGTTTTTACCAAAAAGTTCTATTTTGGTTTCATCTGACCATATGACATTCTCCCAATCCTCATCTGGATCATCCAAATACTCTCTAGCAAACTTCAGACGGGCCTGAACATGTACTGGCTTAAGCAGGGGACACGTCTGGCACTGCAGGATTTGAGTCCCTGGCGGCGTAGTGTGTTACTGATGGTAGGCTTTGTTACTTTGGTCCCAGCTCTCTGCAGGTCATTCACTAGGTCCCCGTGTGGTTCTGGGATTTTTGCTCACCGTTCTTGTGATCATTTTGACCCCACGGGTGAGATCTTGCGTGGAGCCCCAGATCGAGGAAGATTATCAGTGGTCTTGTATGTCTTCCATTTCCTAATAATTGCTCCCACAGTTGATTTCTTCAAACCAAGCTGCTTACCTATTGCAGATTCAGTCTTCCCAACCTGGTGCAGGTCTACAATTTTGTTTCTGGTGTCCTTTGACAGCTCTTTGGTCTTGGCCATAGTGGAGTTTGGAGTGTGACTGTTTGAGGTTGTGGACAGATGTCTTTTATACTGATAACAAGTTCAAACAGGTGCCATTAATACAGGTAACGAGTGGAGGACAGAGGAGCCTCTTAAAGAAGAAGTTACAGGTCTGTGAGAGCCAGAAATCTTGCTTGTTTGTATGTGACCAAATACTTATTTTCCACCATAATTTGCAAATAAATTAATTAAAAATCCTACAATGTGATTTTCTGGATTTTTTCCCTCATTTTGTCTGTCATAGTTGAAGTGTACCTATGATGAAAATTACAGGCCTCTCTCTCATCTTTTTAAGTGAGAGAACTTGCACAATTGGTGGCTGACTAAATACTTTTTTGCCCCACTGTACATATGGGATGAGTAATGTAGGATATGTAAACATTATATAAATGGCATCGTTGAAAGTGGCAAGTGATACATTTATTTCATCAAATTTTTTATTATTAAAGTGGCTAGAGATTTGAGTCGATGGCCGAACGGCATAGGCAAGATTCAGTAGATGGTATAGAGTACAGTGTATACATTTGATATGAGTAATGTCGGATATGTAAACATTATATACAAAATTGTTTAAAGTGGCTAGTGATACATTTGTTACATCCAATTCCTATTATTTAAAGTGGCTAGAGATTTAAGTCAATATGTTGGCAGCAGCCACTCAATGTTAGTGGTGGCATTTTAACAGTCTGATGGCCTTGAGATAGAAGCTGTTTTTCAGTCAGCTTTGATGCACCTGTACTGACCTTGCCTTCTGGATGATAGCGGGGTGAACAGGCAGTGGCTCGGGTGGTTGTTGTCCTTGATGATCTTTTTGGCCTTCCTGTGACATCGGGTGGTGTAGGTGTCCTGGAGGGCAGGTAGTTTACCCCCGGTGATGCGTTGTGCAGTCCTCACTACCCTCTGGAGAGCCTTACGGTTGTGCGCGGAGCAGTTGCCGTACCAGGCGGTGATACAGCCCGACAGGATGCTCTCGATTGTGCATCTGTAGAAGTTTGTGAGTGTTTTTGGTGACAAGCCAAATTTCTTCAGCCTCCTGAGGTTGAAGAGGCGCTGTTGCGCCTTCTTCACCACGCTGTCTGTGTGGGTGGACCATTTCAGTTTGTCCGTGATGTGTACACCGAGGAACTTAAAACGCGTTCCACCTTCTCCACTACTGTCCCGTTGATGTGGATAGGGGGGTGCTCCCTCTGCTGTTTCCTGAAGTCCACGATCATCTCCTTAGTTTTGTTGACGTTGAGTGAGAGGTTATTTTCCTGACACCACACTCCGAGGGCCCTCACCTCCTCCCTGTAGGCCGTCTCGTCATTGTTGGTAATCAAGCCTACCACTGTAGTGTCGTCAGCAAACTTGATGATTAAGTTGGAGGCGTGCTTGGCCACACAGTCATGGGTGAACAGGGAGTACAGGAGAGGGCTGAGAACGCACCCTTGTGGGGCCCCAGTGTTGAGGATCAACGGGGTGGAGATGTTGTTTCCTACCCTCACTACCTGGGGCCGGCCAGTCAGGAAATCCAGGACCCAGTTGCTCAGGGCTGGTGTTAAATGCTGAGCTGTAGTCGATGAACAGCATTCTTACATAGGTATTCCTCTTGTCCAGATGGGTTAGGGCAGTATGCAGTGTGATTAAGCGCTGCCTGTGGACCTATTGGGACGGTAAGCAAATTGGAGTGGGTCCAGGGTGTCTGGCAGGAGGGAGGTGATATGATCCTTGACTAGTCTCTCAAAGCACTTCATGATGACGGAAGTGAGTGCTACGGGGTGATAGTCATTTAGCTCAGTTACCTTAGCTTTCTTGGGAACAGGAACAATGGTGTCCCTCTTGAAGCATGGGGGAACAGCAGACTGGGATAAGGATTGATTGAATATGTCCGTAAACACACCAGCCAGCTGGTCTGCGCATGCTCTGAGGACACGGCCAGGGATGCCTGGGCCGGCAGCCTTGTGAGGGTTAACACGCTTAAATGTTTTACTCACGTTGGCTGCGGTGAAGGTGAGCCCGCAGGTTTTGGTAGCGGGCCGTGTCGGTGGCACTGTATTGTCCTCAAAGCGAGCAAAGAAGTTGTTTAGTTTGTCTGGGAGCAGGACATTGTGGTCCGCGAGGGGGTGGTTTTCTTTTTGTAGTCCGTGATTGACTGTAGACCCTGCCACATTCCTCTTGTGTCTGAGCCATTGAATTGTGACTCTACTTTGTCTCTGTATTGACGCTTAGCTTGTTTGATTGCCTTGCGGAGGGAATAGCTACACTGTTTGTATTCAGTCATGTTTCCGGTCGCCTTATCCTGGTTAAAAGCAGTGGTTCGCGCTTTCAGTTTTGCGCGAATGCTGCCATCAATCCACGGTTTCTGGTTGGGGAAGGTTTTAATAGTTGCTATGGGTACAACTTCACCGATGCACTTGCTAATAAACTCGCTCACCGAATCAGCGTATACATCAATGTTGTTGTCTGATGATGTCCGGAACATATCCCAGTCCACGTGCTCGAAGCAATCTTGCAGCGTGGAATCAGATTGGTCGGACCAGCGTTGAACAGACCTGAGAATGGGCGTTTCCTGTTTTAGTTTCTGTCTGTAGGCTGGGAGCAACAAAATTGAGTCATGGTCAGACTTGCCGAAAGGAGGGCGGAGAATGGCCTTGTATGCATCACGGAAGTTGGAATAACAATGATCAAGGATTTTGCCACCCCGGGTTCGCACATTCGATATGCTGATAAAATTTATGGAGCCTTGTATTCAGATTAGCCTTATTAAAATCCCCAGCCACAATAAATGCAGCCTCAGGATATATGGTTTCCAGTCCAATGGATTTCTTTCAGTGCCGTCGATGTGTCAGCTTGAGGGGGGATATACATGGATGTGATTATAATCGAGGAGAATTCTCTTGGTAGATAATGCAGTCGGCATTTGATTGTAAGGAATTCTATGTCAGGTGAACAAAAGGACTTGAGTTCCTGTAAGTTGTTATGATCACACCACGACTCGTTAATCATAAGATCAACACCCCCGCCCTTCTTCTTACCAGATAGATGTTTGTTTCTGTCGGCGCCATGCGTGGAGAAACCATGTGGCTGTACCGACTCAGATAACGTGTCCTGAGTGAGCCATGTTTCCGTGAAGCAAAGAACGTTGCAGTCGCCGATGTCTCTCTGGAAGGCAACTCTTGCTCGTATTTCGTCTATCTTGTGTCCAGAGACTGGACATTGGCAAGTAGAATACTCGGGAGAGGTGCGCGATGTGCCTGTCTACATAGCCTGACCAGAAGACCGCCCCGTCTCCCCCTTCTCCGGCGCCGCCGTTGTTTTGAGTCGCCGGCTGGGATTCAGTCTATTGTCCTGGTTGGTGGACCAAACAGAGGATCTGCTTCGGGAAAGTTGTATTCCTGATTGTAATGTTGGTAAGTTGACGTTGCTCTTATATCCAAAAGTTCTTCCCGGCTGTATGTAATAAGATTTCCTGGGGTAACAGTGTAAGAAATAATACATAAAAAAACAAAATACTGCATAGTTTCCTAAGAACGCGAAGCGAGGCGGCCATCTCTGTCAGCGCCGGAAACACACATAAACCACTTTCATACATACTGGCATGTGCACCAGTATTGCACATGTATTGGCAAAGACAAACATAAACATTTACATGCAGACACACAGGTACCTGTAGTGAGTCAGTGTTGTGGCTGGAGGGCTGGCCAGCCTTACCGTAGCCCTGACCATGAGCTGTCAGCAGTCTGCCTGTCAGGTCCACCGCAGCACGCCAGTTCTTCGTGCTCTACAGAGACAGAGGAGCCATTACAGCAAAACCAACAGACAAGGTGAGAGGACAGGTGTGCGCGCAACACACACACACACACACACACACACACACACACACACACACACACACACACACACACAGGACACAGTGGCCGCTAAAATTAACCAACCAGAGATGCCAACCATAGCATTGTCAAGTGAGTTTATGACTGGTGGTATTGGTGGTAAGGAGCCAGGGCAGCCAAAGACAGGGGACGGAGGGGCATAAGGGGGTGTGTGGAGTTGAACCTCCCAATCAGTAAGGATGACAAGATCAGCCCAAAGATTGGGTTTTCACTGTACGGCCATTCATCACAGCCAGCCAGCTAATTAGGCAGCAGAGGATTACGCATAAAACAGAGGGGGGGGCAGAAGAACAGAGAGAGGAGAGGAATGCAAGCTAGATCTGTTGAGTGAAAAGAGGAGGGAGAGCCCGGTCACAACAGACAGCTTTCTTCCTATACTTGAGCACAGGTGGGGATCCATCATGGGAGATTTCACTGGGTTGTCATTAGTTAAACACAGCCACAAAGTCATAATTATGGCTAAACCCCACCCATTTCTACAATTTATCTACTTAAAATTTTATTTTAAACCTAACCTTAACAACACTGAACCTTATGCCTACATTTTTGTAGCGAATTTTGACTTTGTGGCTGTGTTAATTAGTGATGACAATTTCACTGGGACAATGAGACATCCTTTCTCCCCACATACACTCCCTCTCCCCCATCCCAGTGTCCCTGGTGCCTCTAAATCTTCATTAGGGGGTGAAATGAAGCTGAAAACGAGAGACATGGAGATGGCCAAAAGCAGCTGCGGGCACTGAGACAGAACCCACGGCAGTCCCCAGGGAATTTGGGGAAAGCTACCTGAATTTCAACCCTATACTGTACATACATACATACACACTCACTCACACAACCCTTATTATATCAACCATATCCCATAATGTAGTGACACCAAGTCGCAAGTAGGCTTGAAAAAGAGCGCCACCTGTTGGGTCGGTGGGTGGTCTCCGAAAGGGATGCCGGTTTAGTATAGGCACAACTTTTCCATAGTCCCAGTAAGAGGACTGATAATGACCAGCAGAAGACAGAGAGAGCCTGCAATTCACACTTTATTTCACACCCAATACAGGCACACACACACACAGCTTCAAAGAGGAGGGAACTGTTGGTGATGCAACTGGAAAGCTCCAGAAGTGCTAACAGAGGAGCCGGTAAACAATGGGGTCCCATTCCCCACCTCTGCTCCCTGCAGGGTGAGATAGGCAAGAATTAGACGGCCGTGAGTTAGTGTTCAGGAGAGGGACAGTAAGGGTTTTCTACAAGGGGTCGTTCCGTCTCAAAAAGCACAAGAAAGAGGTTTGACGCCCACCATCTAGATTGTTCCTAAATTTATTCTGTTAGAAACAAAAGATTAGCCTTCCTGCAACTGATACTCATTGTTGGGGTGGGTGGGGGATCCCGGGGTGGCTTTTTACAATCTCTTTAGATTCCTCATGTCTAATTCATTGTTAGAAAAAAAAGTTAGGTCCAAATCATATGTTAGGTACTATATTCATTGGATATTATATGAATCCTATAAATTTGGGTGCAATCAATTAGCTTAATTTCTAATTATCAAGATCAAATTATTTCCCAACAAAAATAATGTTGCAGGAATGCTAATCTTATGTTTCTAATGACAGAAATGATTTCAGAACAATCTAAGATGGTGGGTGTCATGGCTTGCTGAAATGACATGGAGTGACACCAAGACTGATGTCAGTGAGTGCCATCCCACACTCATGCATACCCAAACACCCAACAGAATCAATAATCCCAGGAGTGAGAAAATTCTACTAAAAGAGGTGGGAGAGAACAGTAGAGTGATATGACATGACTAATATACTGAACACAAATATAAAACGCAACATGCAACAATTTAAAAGATTTTACTGAGTTACAGTTCAAAGAAGGAAATCAGTTCATTGAAAAAAATGCATTAGGCTCTAATCTATGGATTTCACATGACTGGGAATGCAGATATGTTCGCTAACAGGGATGTAAACAAATTTCAGAAAAAAAAGTTTGTGCGTATGGAACATTTCTGGGATCTTTTATTTCAGCCCATGACACATGGGACCAACACTTTACATGCTGTGTTAATATATTTTTTCAGTATAATTTAGCTCCGCTCATATTACTCTGCAATAAGAGCCAATCGGATCCTCCTAAATCAAATGAGGATGCATTAAGACAGAGAAGTTGCTGATTATATTGAGTGATATTTAATGAGGAAACGCGGATGAACGCAGAATGTGTACTGAGCAGGGCCACAGTGCAGGCCTAAATTAAAACTCCTGTCTCTCACACTGGGGAAGGAAGTGCATTAGCCACAGTTTGCATGCATAGTGTTTGCGCACAGCCACCAGGGAGACAGGGGTATGAGCTTCCTTTCAGCTCATCCCTTTTAATTCACCTGATTTAAAAAAAGGTTCAACAGAAGCCCTTGTGAGTACTACAGACGTGTGGCGTGCACTCATGCACGCACACAGCTGGGGGAGAGAGAACCAAGAGGATGACAAGCCAGCTAGTGTCTGCTTGACTAGCCACAGTTCTGATGGGGCAACAGCGGGTGACTCCAGTACCAGTGAAACCAACCAGGCCTTGGGCCCCCGCCAGGGAGCTCCATCCCCACCCCATAGGAGAAGAACAGAGACTTCACTACAGCCTACTACTTCAATAGAATACCACTGGATTCCCTACTCACACAAAACACACAGAAACGAACACGAGGCTGTGTTTGCAATTAGCAGCGTCATGGGTTTAAAAGGGGCGAGGATTCTTAAATTGTGTTGAAGATCACAAGTTTAGAGGTTTTCCTTTGGTGTAGTAAAAACTCCCTGAAGCAAAGCTCACTGCACACCCACTGCCAGGGCTCTCGTGAGACGCCAGCCTCCAGCCAAACACAGTAGAAAGGCTACTCGCCCTGTTCTGCCTAACAAACTAAGCTCCTGGTGCCACTTCAATTTAGCCCCAGCATTTTGAATGAATACAGAGGGGAGAGACAAAAGAAAGGTAGTATGCAAAACACACTAGCATCTCTAAGGCATTGGTAGTGGCTAACTTGTCTTTGATGGTGTGGTGAAGGGCTGTAGGCCTTGTATCAGTGGCCCTGAGTGCCAGTCCAGGGCTTTGCCTCCAGGTCAAGAGGATGGACTGACTAGCTGACTGTTCTAAAGACCACAGTAGTTTCTTTTTGAAGGGATCCAGACATCTATAGCCCTGGGACAATGGTACAGATCACATAAACTGATATGAAGGAATTCTGAAGTAACGAGCTTAGTAGGGATTGCATAGCAACTCTGTATAACCCTGTAACGGCTGTCTCTGGGAGAGTTCTGAACAGCGTTCCTTTGGGTGACCGTGTTTGATGACGTTGTCCACAGATGGATTTAAAGGCCTCATTCTCCCTTTACAAAACTCAGTACCTAGATGTAGCCACATTGCCACACTCTGTGCTTATGCCCAGGGCCAGCGCTGAAGAGCACTGACGGCTATAGCATACGACAAACCGGTGTCACAGCTAGTCCAGGCCTCAATGTTGTAATGGGTTGAGGTAATGACAACTCTGCTGCACACCTCCAGGTAGCTACCGTATAATGCAGGTCATTGTGGTTACAGAGGGGAGGGAGCGTCAAGGCCAAGGTTGACCCAGCCAAGGTGGGAGGAAGGTGGGGATGATGCTAATCATACCTCCCCCGGCCCCCTTCCTCCACTGGACATATGGCCCCGGCACAGACGGGCCTGGCCCCAGGCCCAGACACCAGCACACTAGGGAGAGAGGGAGGTCATCAGCCCCAGAGGAAGAGAGGGATGGAAAGAAGGAAGGAGAGAGGTGGTTAATCAGAGTGACAGATTAGCCAGCCCAGGGCCCTGCTGAGAGCACGGGGACGCTGACCAGCCACAGGGAGAGAGAGACAGGTCACCGGAGGGAGAGAGATGAGAGAAATATAAGCCCTGGGCCAATATCACTATGGGGAGAAAGAGAGAGGGGGGGAGACAGGTCACCAGAGGGAAGGAAAGAGCGAGGCCATGGGTAATGCTGAGCAAGAGGAGGCATTGGCCAGCTGACATTGGCCACAAGAGACAAGAGACGGGTCACAACACAAGCCTCAGAGGAAATGAGGAAGGGATGAGGGAGGGAGTGAAGAGAGAGAAAAATAAAGTCCCTGAGCCCTGCTGAGCAAGAGGGGAAATGCTGACTGGCCGACTCAGGGGGAGAGGACAGACGGGTCACTAGCTCTCAAAGGAAGGGTAGAGAGAGGGATGGGAGGGAGGGAGAGAGAGGGATGGGAGGGAGGGAGAGAGAGGGATGGGATGGGAGGGAGGGAGAGAGAGAAAGACATCCTGAGGGATAGAGGACTGTTAACCAAGCAGAGAGAAAGAGGATCTGGCTCTCCCTCCAGAACACCAACATTCAACAGGGTTTGGGTCAGTTCTATTTCAAGTCAAAGTGTGGAGCTATGACATTTGGACTCAGTTACTGTATGTTCAGGTGGTGTTAATAATATTTTATCTGAGCTCGCCTATGAATAATGTTCTCTCAGTGGTGTATATCACCACTGTCTGTCTGTATCATCGGGGGATGGGGAGAGAGAGAGAAAACACAGCATCTGTTCTCAAAGCCTCGCTCTTCTCCACAGAGGCTGTTTCCTCCTTTTTATCTCTCGCTTCCCCTCCCCTCATCTCTCTTCTTTCCCTGCCTAATAGCTCTCTTCCTCCCTTCCCATCTCTCCTCTCTCGTCCTTCCTCTATCTCTCCTCTGTTCTTCCCTTCCATAATCTCTGTGCTCCTCCCTCCATCTGTGATAGCCAGCGTGTGTGTGTTCTCTCAGAGGGAGTGTGGAAGCAGTGGGTGCAGTCACACTCTGGCACTGCAGCATGAGTCACTGCCAGCTCCCAGCAGCCCCCAGAATCAGGAGGGAGTACACACACACACTGACAAAGACACACACAAGCCAGAGGGAAGACTCACACACATCTCTATACAGCCATAGGGCACATCTAATTAGTCACTACAACCCCAAGGTAGTTGTAGCACACACCAGGGTTTCTAATAGCCGATAAATAAAATTGGTGCAGGCCAATTGTCTGGGAGAAGAAAAAAAGAGATCCCATTGCAAGATGCTTTTTAGCCTATTCATTGATGGAAATACCGGTCGACGTAAATACATTTGACAGGTCATGCTTATCGCCTATAGATTAATTTGCATAATTTTGTGGAATTACATTGGTGAGTGTGTATTTTTGTTCGTTGTTAAGATTCTTATTTATCACACGTTCAGAGCACATAGATACAGAGCGGGAAATCCATCGCTGCACTTATAATGTGAAGAAATAATATTTGATCAACATTTTAAGGTAAACATTCTGATCTGTTGCATCAGCCTCATTGCTTTTTAATGTTTTTTTTTTTGTATGTACAGGTTGTACGAATTTGTGCTCTATCGTCCTGCAACTGTCCCGGAGTCTGTTTGGAGTAGTCTATTTCTTTCTCGCACGGAACAACAAGCTGACCAATAGAACAGGTCAATTTTTATACTATGGGGTACAGTTGACAAAGGCTAGTGATTTTGATGTTTGTTACTCGTCTTGTTGGCTGAGGAAATGTGGACAGTTATTCTACCATCTTCAAAGTGAACATGGGAATTCAGTAAATTATGTTAAGAGGAATTACCATAATCTATACATGAGTCTTTCTATAAACAATGGGGCCAATGTGTGACATTGGGATAAACGTTTCAAAATGGTTTCAAACAAAAATAAAGATTTTCACGCAGTTCCCGAATGTGTGAAAGTGAATACATGAAAATTGTCCCATAGCAACATAACCCTCGGACCATATATCCTTTCTTAAGCAGGGCTCATATAGACAAATTCAAGGACTTTTTCAAGCACTTAATTGTTATTTTCAAGGACCTCCATGTTATACAATTGTAAAATGTATATAATTATACATACAGGGCATAGTATAGAACCCCTCCCACCCAAACAATGTAAAAAGTAGGCCATTAACACTAACACACACCATGCCAACATACACAAAGTGAATGGAGAAACAGACCACCCAACTGTCTGAAATTCAGTGCAATCAATCATAACTATTGATCAGTGTCAGGTTGATAGGCTGGGCCGGCTGGAGCTGTGAGGGCCACAGTGGAGGAGCAAAGCCCATTGACATTTGAACACACCTTCCTCACTCACAATCTCTGTGTGTGTGTGTGTGTGTGTGTGTGTGTGTGTGTGTGTGTGTGTGTATTCCTGGCGGACAGCAGCCCAGCCCAGTGCCAGGTGTGTGTGTTAGCAGAAGGCTTTGAAATATGCAAACAGCTCCCATGCATTAGACATCAGCACAGCAGGAGAGAGAACTCAAAGCCTGGAGGATCTCTCTCTCCCTCTCCCTCCCTCCGCTACAGTGCATACGCTTTAAATACCAAGTGCAGGTCAGGGTCATTTGCGGGTCCGCAGCTAAGACGGGGGGGGGGGAGAGGAGAATGAGGTCATGGAGGAGGAGAGGTCACTATGCAGACTAATTGACATGCTTCATGGAGGGATAGGGGAGACAGGTGAACCAGAGAAATTGTAGGCTATTTTATGGGGCTGTGCTATTAACAACCATTCAATGAGGGAGGTGAGGCATACTCTAGGTAGTCATCATAGAATGTCACAAGCGTATCTATCTGCTACATGCAAACAGCAATTTACACAGTCTTCTCTCACTGAATAAGTAGAAGTGTAAGCGGTTTTTGTGCATCCTATTGCTTCCAAATGGAGGGGATATTTTTTTTTAAGTATGGGTAAACCAAGCTGCCATGATAGTCGTTTCCAACAAGGCTGTTACATATACATGTTTAAAATACCTATTCACACAAACACAGTAACATGCACGCACAGTGACTCACAATGAGTTGTTTGAGGCCCAGGAAGGACTGTTCTACAGAGTTGGCTGTAAGGACCTGTCTCTTCATAGCTGCCTGCTCCCCCATTAAACGCACCATCAGGTCCTTCACAGCGTCACCCTGAAACACATACACAGGACTGGTCAGTGGTCACAATCAGTTAGGGCCAGGAGAAAATGACTAGATATCAACATGTATGGAACCCCAGCTCTATGGGCAAACGGCAAGCTAACCCACCTGCAGGTTGTCAAACTTGAGTCCGGGCATGGCCAGTCTCTCCCTCTCCACAAACACCTGGCTGTACTGCTGCGTTGCCATGGAGATCAGCACCTTCCTGGTCTCCTCAGAGGGCAGCCAGGCGTCGTACCTCTTATCAGCCTCACTCATGTTCAGAGCCGTGGCAAACGGGTCATCTCCCCCCGAGAACACTGCCTGCAGCTGGGTGAAGGGCTGAGGAGGGGCTGTGGCCAGGACTGGCTCTACCGGAGCCTGTTGAAGAGGCCTGGGGGTGGCTTCAGTCTGGGTAGGCCCAATGAAGGAGCTAGGGGTGGGGATGCCAGACTCTGTAAGCCCAGAGGTGGACAGAGAGGACCCAGAGGAAGCAGAGAGCTGGCGTTCGGTTGGGGCGGCTGACTTTGGGGACTCTGCGTTGGGGTTGCTGATAGAGATGAAGGAGGAGGTGGTGAAGGAGTCAAAGAAGTCAGTAGCCGGGTTGACATGGCCACTGTCAGAGAAGAACTTGCTGAGGCTGGGGCTGGGCTGGCAGACCAGGGGAGCCAGCTGACTGGGGGTAATCTCTGTGCTCCCCCCGGTGCCACTACTGAAGCTGGGAGATTTAATGAGGGTAGGCTGGAAGCCATCCGGCACCAGGGCCTGGACTTTGGGCTGACTGCCCTGGCTGAAGATGGTGCACACAGGGATGGATTCATCCTTGGATGTGGTCCCTTTGCTGCTGGTCTCCAGGGCTGCTGCCTCAGGCTTGGGGCTGCCTGAGCGGGGGGTGCTGTCCTCTGGGGTTACAGCAGAGATAGAGACAGTGATAACGTCCTGGTCATCAGTGGTTAGCTTCTGTTTCACATTCTCCAATGGTTCCTCAGGACTAGAGGCTACTGGACTTGTCTGCATCATCACAGCCTCTATCTTGATCTCAGTAGTGTCTTGTCCAATCAGATCATCCACTTTCTCCTCCACCCCCTCTTTCTCTTCCGCCACTAAGGTTTCTTTAACCACTGCTGCTTGCTCCTCCTCCCTCTCCTCAAACTGCTCCAGCAGATTGTCCATGGGAACCACATCGTCCTCCTCACTGTTGTTGGGGGAGTCAGAGATCATGACACTCTCCATCATCTGGTCATTGAGCTTGTCCATCAGGCTCTCTGAGGGCGTGCTGTGGCTGTCCTCCTCGGGAGTGATGAAGGACTCGCCCCCCAGGTCGATGCTCTCCTCCTGGAAATGGACATCAGAGGAGGGAAGGAGGGATGGCTCTGGAGGGATAGGGGCTTCACTCAGGCTGGGTCTAACCTCCACTGCCCCTGTGATGTCCAGGGTGACTGGCCTCTGGGCAGGAGTCTCGTTGTTGTCCATGATTCTTTGCCCTGAGGAATAGCATAGCACGGGGAAATAAAGTAGATCCACAGAAAAAATAACATGGATTTGTAAGTATGTGCGTTAAATTATAGGTAATGCATTTGGTATTTCTTAAACTGGGCTATAGAGCAAGACTGTTGTGGTTGTTGCGTGATGACGATAGGCTAACTGCTTAGCTAGCTAGCCAGCTATTTAACTAGCTTGTTAAGCTAAGTCAACAGTGCGTCAAATGGCGAAACGGGACATTATTTACTTTCATAAAAGTATTAATACCAAACACTTGTTTACAGAAATCACATGTAGCGATGCATCAGAGTCTCCTGTCAAGCTGTAAACGAATAAATGTTAACAAAAAAGGGAGCTTTACGTTACCTTTGCTTAGGAACGATGACAGCTACGGCAATAGTGCGCCTGCGTTATTTTTCCAGGAAGTGAAATGTACGGTGTCCTAGAGGATTGAAATTTCATACGCAACTGTCAAATAGATATTCTTGAAGATTTTACGCTTTTTAAAACATAAATATCCGCTTTTTCCAAAGGTATTTACGGGCATTTACTATACGGTACGTAAGCATTAATTGTTACGTTTGCGGAACTATAATAACGTCCAGTGAGGTGGTGGATAACCAGTACAAGCAGCTTATTTGAGAAACCTCAAATTAAACGTTACGCTTTCTATCAATAATCATACGCTTGCATCAGACGTGGGAAATGGAGGACGATGCACCTGTCATATACGGCCTCGAATTTCAGGTACAGACAGTTCCATACATTTGCTTGATAACGTTATTACTATGTCAGACAACTCCCTATAGCTAAGAACTTAACCCCAGTGACAGCTGAGCTGTATTCAATGTATGTCAGCTTTGTTGCTTGGCAATTTTATCATTCATTTTACAATGTGTCAATTGTATCTGTCTTGTTGTTTTGCCTTTCCAGGCTCGTGCACTTACTTCCCAGACAGCTGAATCAGATGCCATTCGATTCCTTGTGGGCACCCAGTCCCTCAAATTTGACAATCAGGTGAGTCAACCAACTACACAGCTGTATATGGGCAATTCCATGGTAATGGTTTTTCACCTTTAAAATGTATGCCAAACAAAAACCAAAGTTCAACAAACCATACAACTCTATGCACAAGTACTACTTTTAAGAATTTATACGGAAATGTTTACAAAAACACATTTACTGGAAGATCTGTGCGAACGCAAAATTTGGTCATAGAATTTCAGTCAAATCTAGCTCTGTTTTTTGTGACCAGTTTTTACAAAAACTGTTCAACATCTGCTCCAAATTAAGATTCAAAGATGTCTGCCAAAAATAATTGGGTGTCAACTATGACATAACACCTTGAGTTTGAAATAATAGATTTTAGTTATTGAACTACAGTAAGTGATGTGTATTTACACCAGGTAACAGAATTGCGGTAATGGAACTGTGTACTACACATAAATGCATAATTGTGGATATGAATGTCATTCTCTTCATGGTGATTTATCCTAAATAGGTACACAAAGGTATAAATATGCAATATCCTCCTTTGCATATTTGAGTATTAATCTACACACTGGCTATTATTTTAAATAGCTCCGCCCCCAAACAAGACAATTTTGGTTGGTCCAGACCGGACCAAATCTGAACCAATCATAGATGTCTATGTCTCACAAGTTTGGACATCAAAGTACAGCTCAGTAGAGCACAGCACAGTACAGTAGAGTTCAGTACAGAAGAGTACAATACAGTACATTTGTGTACTCAACTCTAGTGTGCTCAACTGTGTACTGTACTGAACTCTACTGCACTGAACTATACTCTGCTCAACTGTTTTTTTTCTTTACTGTACTCTACTGTGCTCTAATTAAGGCTGTTCCGGACTGTACCAAAAATGAAAAACAACGTCTGTGGACATTAAAATTAAAGCCAAGGCGGACTGACCAAATTTCTACTACTTTTCAACTTCGATTGGTAGTCAGTGGGTAAGGATGCTGGTTAAGGAAAGGAGTCTCTCAGAAATCAAAGACTTTGCTTTCTCATACCTTTTAAGACTTTTTCTGGTAGATGTTTTCTAAGACTTATTTTTCCATCTGTTTGATCAGAAATCAAAGCCTTTGCTTGTTCCTAATATTTAGGATAGAACATGTACAGTTGAAGTCGGAAGTTTACATACACTGGAGTCATTAAAACTCGTTTTCAACCACTCCACAAATTTCTTGTTAACAAAATATAGTTTTGGCAAGTCGGTTAGGACATCTTTTTTGTGCATGACACAAGTCATTTTTCCAACAATTGTTTACAGACACTTATAATTCACTGTACCACAATTCCAGTGAGTCAGAAGATTACATACACTAAGTTGACGGTGCCTTTAAACAGCTTAGAAAATTCCTGAAAATTATGTCATGGCTAATTGAAATAATTTGAGTCAATTGGAGGTGTACCCGTGGATGTATTTCAAGGCCTGCCTTCAAACTCAGTGCCTCTTTGCTTGACATCATGGGAAAATCAAAAGAAATCAGCCAAGACCTCAGAAAAAAAATTGTAGACCTCCACAAGTCTGGTTCATCCTTGGGAGCAATTTCCAAAGATCGTACTTTTTGGAGAAATGTCCTCTGGTCTGATGAAACAAAAATAGAACTCTTTGGCCATGATGACCATTGTTATGTTTAGGGGAAAAAGGGGAAGGCTTGTAAGCCGAAGAACACCATCTCAACCGTGAAGCACGGAGGTGGCAGCATCATGTTGTGGGGGTGCTTTTCCGCAAGAGGGACTGGTGCACTTCACAAAATAGATGGCATCATGAAAAAGGGTCTTCCATGGGTCTTCCAAATGGACAATGACCCCAAGCATACTTCCAAAGTTGTGGCAAAATGGCTTAAGGACAACAATGTCAAGGTATTGGAGTGGCCAACACAAATCCCTGACATCAATCCTATAGAACATTTGTGGGCAGAACTGAAAAAGCATGTGCGAGCAAGGAGGCCTACAAACCTGACTCAGTTACACCAGCTCTGTCAGGAGGAATGGGCCAAAATTCACCCAACTTATTGTGGGAAGCTTGTGGAAGGCTACCCGAAACATTTGACCCAAGTTAAACAATTTAAAGGCAAGGCCACAATACTAATTGAGTGTATGTAAACTTCTGACCCACTGGGAATGTGATGAAATAAATAAATGCTGAAATAAATAATTCTCTCCACTATTATTCTGACATTTCACATTCTTAAATGAAAGTGGTGATCCTAACTGACCTAAGTCAGGGAAATTTTACTAGGATTAAATGCCAGGAATTGTAAAAAACTGAGATTAAATGAATTTGGCTATGTAAACTTCAACTGTAAAAAGAGGGGGCTCATTGTGTTAGTAAGAGCTGGGAGAGGTATGCTAACTGGGGAGAGAGAGGGAAAGGAGAAGGGTTGTCCAGACTGTTTTCATTTTACATTTACGTAATTTAGCAGACAATCTTATCCAGCGCGACTTACAGTAGTGAGTGCATACATTTATCATTTTTTCGTACTGTTCCCCCACGGGAATCGAACCCACAACCCTGACATTGCAAGCGCCATGCTCTACCAACTGAGCTTTCTTTCTCTCACAAAAGAGAAAGAAAACAGTTATGAGTTGAATATTACAGTATGCCAGTGGAAGGGAGAACTGTAGCAGGTGACCCAACGGTAGTTTGTGACTACTATGATTTACCATTGCAGCCAATTCAATTTCAGTAATTCTGTTACAGAACATAACATAATTGGTAACAGAATTTCAAGGTGCAATAACTTAATAAATCATAAACCAAATGGATATCAGTAAAAAAAATGAATTAGTAGGGCTACTTTTTACTTCTTACTCCTGTGAACTTTCATTATCCTCCCTCATGGGGGAGAGAAATTGGAAAATATCTTCAAGATATGTGTGTTTTTGGTAATGGAATTTCAAGGCACAGGGCAATGTTTCTTAAACTTACAAAAGTCAAATCATTTCTCCAAAGCTAAATATAAATGTTGGTATTATTTGGCAAGGCTCTTTACTTCCACATTTTGCTTTGATGTACTGTATTTCTCATACCTTTTTTAAGACTTTTTCTTTTTCTGACTTTTTCTGACCTCCTTTTTCATCTGTTTGATCAGAAATCAAAGTCTTTGCTTATTCCTAATATATAGGATAGAAAATGGTTGAAAAATATATATCCTTTAATTTCTACAAAATTAAGACTCTTTGCTTTCGTTTGACACCAGATTCGACATGCTCCTATAACTTCACATGTTGGCACTCATTGGGCCTTTTACATGGAAATGTATGGCCCTAACCAATGTTCACTCAATTTTTTTCGGGACTGAGCAAATTTCAGGTCTGCTGAGCTCGAACTTGAACATTGTGAAATTTCTGTGCAACTTCCGGCGCACGTTTACTGTAAGCACTGACCTCCACTTGTCCTTCAGACAAGGAGGTGACTGAAAATGTTGTGTTGTTTGATGCAAAAAAACACTTTACAAAATAAAATGCATTATTATTCCCATACCATTATCAGAGAATGAGTAAAATTATGCTACCCTCTGCCTATTGGGTTATTCAAGACTGTCTCAAAATACAACACTGCCCCTTTAAGACATAAAAAATGCTCTTTACCTGACTCACTTTTCAAAGATGGCTATAAATGTGCACATTTTGTGCTCTTGTAAGAAGCAACCACTCCCCCATTGTTGACCAGGAAATAAGCTATAACTGGGCTAATAACTCACTAACTAGCAAAGAATATGAACAAATGTGCACAGGTGGCTACATTCAGCTCTCGCTTTGATCTCAAAACAAGCTAATCTACTCATGACTGCATGTAGGCCTACTGCAGCTCTGATTGGTTATGGCGCACCGGTCTGTGTAGAGTATGGGCCTGAGTTGTGCCTGTCAATGCAATTCAATTCTACTCCAATGCGCTCTGCGTACAAGAAAATCACAAGAAAATCTCTTGCATAGTTAGTTTTGCATACTAAGTCTTGCATAGTTCGTTTTGTTTCAGTGTTACATTGAAAGTGGCTAATATTGCATTGATTCGAGCACAATTCCCACAGTAGAGCGAAACGTTTATCTTGTGCTTCTCTGCACAGCTTAGAGGGAACATTGGATCTAATGTTAATTCTACATTCAAAGAGCATCTAAGAAGGGTATTGTACAAAATAATGTGTATGTTCTTCAAATGTGGGCCCCAGTTTGGCATGCAATCTAAAGTTGTACAAAAATGCTGTCTTTCTCCCTATCTATTTTTAATGGAAAAATCTAGAGTGGACTTGTTCCTTTCTCTGATCTAGTCCTGTGACTGCCCGTCCCAGCACCTCAAGGCCTCTAGTGTTCCCAATGGGGTATTCCACTTCCACCCTAATTATATACTGTACCTCAGTGATTCCACCCAGGATTGGCCCACGTGTTGATGCAGGGCTTGGGACTCACTGATATCTCACAACTAGTTCCTCCTGGGTTTCAGCAAGACTGGGTTGTAAATGCAGCATCTCATTGTCTGTGCCATGACTGTCCATGCCATGTTCTGCTTATTTTAACTTATTCAGGATTGGGGAGTAACTGATTACATGTAATCTGATTATAAATACGTTACCTTCAACAAATATTGTAATTGGATACTTTTGAAAAACAAAATGATTACTTTTAAATTCAGAAAGGATGTTTGCGGAAAAAAATAACACCTTTCGGTTTTCTCAATATCACTCAATTCTGCATTGAAAAAGGTGCAAGTTTAACTTGCCTTAGCGAGTCTGATCACAAGTCAGTGATGACTACGATGATACACCAAATGGCTTTTTGTCCTCTTCTAATGCCTCTTAAGGGGAAGGTAAACTGAAATTAAGCAGATTACGTTACTGAATTTCGGTAATCCACAAGTTTCGTTACTGATTACAATTTTGGACAGGTAACTATAACATATTACATTTATAAAGTAACCTACTCAACCGGGTTTAGTGGTACAGTACTTTCAGTAAAGTTGGTTACCTCAAGCCTTGTCCAGCAGCTGTGTGGCTTTGAGAGTTGTAGCCCTAGCAAACAAGCCTGGGATCATGCTAGCCGTATAGGCCTGTGTGGACCAGGTATTGCTGTGAGGACAGGCTTAGCCTTGGCGCCTGTCACTGGTTATTGGGCTGACTCCAATTTAGTGTGTGTGTGTGTGTGTGTGTGTGGAATTTTCTAGGTCATCGTGCAGATAGACAACCGACAGAAACAGTTGGCCATAAATGAGGGCGAGATAATTAGTGATTTTAGAGAGGAAGAGAGGAGAGACTGATGTCTGTGTTGAAATGTTTTTGGCATCCTTTGGTGAGAAAAATTGCCAATGCTTTTTTTCAATTCTGGGATTGGCTGTTGTTTACAAGTCTATGGGTGTTAAGATGTAGCTGGAGCCCATTTTGAACATATCCCTGTGGTTGGACAGACAGACGGTACTCATGTTTGACTCACCCACACCATGTTTTTGAAAGGCAAATACTCATAATGATCATACTGCTGTGATGCCTGCACCAAGCACTGGCAGGTGATGTTGAGGGGGGAAAAAGGGGGTGTTTTGTATCAGCATTTCAGAATGCACTACAGTCATAACAAAGACAGCAATAATTTCAGACAATCATTATTGAAATGCTATTTCACGTACAGTTATTGGATGTCCCAGAACGTGCTCTTCCTTGAAGATGACTTCAGTCCCATCCTCAAGAATTGATCACATAAAGACCCCACCTGATTGGCTCTGGCTTCAGAGGCACTTATACAGTAGCTTTGGACATGTCAATAAGCCTCCTGGCTTTTTATCCTTTCATTGTCTCTAATGTGTGGCTCAGATATCTAATTTACCCTCTCCTCTCACCTCAAGTGCCACTTCAGCCTTGAGAGGGCAGGGCAATATTAATGGCACATTGTTGGGGATCCTCCAGTGTGTGTGGCATTAAAGGGTACTAACATGATAAAGCATATTTGCCGTACCACCTCTGCCATCTCCTTACTCCCCTGCCCCACTTACTGTCATCTGCACCACTAAAGAGCTTTAACTAAGAGGCCCAAAAGTGGAGGCCATCGGCCAGCTCATTTTTATCCCTCTTTTTTTCCTGCAACATAGTTAAACCAGCTAGGAAGGAAGCCCAAGTGGGCTGAGAGAGGGATGGGGGGATGAGTCACTCCACAGGCTCCAGCTGGGGAATAACACAGAATAAATTACCCATGGGACTTCTCCTCCAGACCTGGGTTCATTCAGGGGCCCTGTTACTGGCCCTCCTTCCAATTACCCTGTCCCACCAGCACTGGAATTTATTTGTATGGCTCCCTTCCATAAAATTATAACTTTGCGTAATAATTTTGGCTCAATGGGTTCCAGCCCAAGGTTAATGGCAGCCTATGTGACTTTGAGGCGACTAAAGGATGCTGTATGCTGCTGTTCCAATGCTCTGCTCTTCTCCTCCCAGCCTGTAAAAAGTGAACAGGGGAGAGGAGTGCCTGGAGTTATTGTCCGGTGCCACCAGATTAATGGTTCCCACGGTGCAGTGAGACTCAGCCTTATTAGAATGATGTGTGTTAATAACCACATCAAACCAGATGATTGTCACTGCTTTACAACCTACAGATGTCAGATCTTAATTTGACCACTTTCGTCACAGGAGGAAAATAATCCTGCAGCAGGAGGATTTGAGTATAGAAAATAGAACCGCCGCCAGGGGGCAGCTTGAAGCGGGGTTTGTATACAATGCACGTCATACCTACATTGCACCTTATGTAGGCTACGTGGAGGCTACAGTTCGTCTCGTGTGAATTCTTATGTGGATTATAATAAATGGGCATAGAGTACCTTTAGAAAGGATTCACACCCGTTTACCTTTTTCCACATTTTGTTGTGTTACAGGCTGAATTAAAAATGTATTAAATTGAGATTTTGTGTCACTGATCTACACACATTTTACCCCATAATGTCAAAGTGGAATTTTGTTTATTGAACATTTTAGAAATTCAGGGATTTCAGCATGAGGCCAATGGTGACTTTAAAACAGTTAGAGTTTCATGGCTGTGCTATGAGAACCTGAGGATGTATCAACAACATTGTAGTTACTCCACAATACTAACCTAAATGACAGAGTGAAAAGAAGGAAGCCTGTACAGAATACAAATGTTCCAAAACATGCAGGCACTTAAGGAATACTGCAAAGAATGTGGCAAAGAAGTGAACTTTTTGTCCTGAATGCAAAGTGTTATGTTTGGGGCAAATCCAACACAACACATCACTGAGTAACACTCTTCATATTTGTCATCGGCAAGAACTAGGGAGTTTTCTTTTATTGCTAAAAAAATTAACGAAATACAGCTATAAGCACAGGCAAAATCCTAGAGGAAAACCTGCTTCATTCTGCTTTCCACAGACACTGGGAGATCAATTTACCTTTCAGCAGGACAAGGCCAAATCAACACTGGAGTTGCTTACCAAGACGACATTGAATGTTCCAGAGTGGCCTAGTTACGGTCTTGACATAAATAGGCTTAGAAATCTATGGCAAGATTTGAAAATGGCTTTCTAGCAATGTTCAACTATCAATTTGACAGAGCTTGAAAAATGTATTTCAAGAATAATGGGCAAATATTCACAGTTAAAGGTGCTTCTTCAAAGTATTGATTTAGGGGTTTGATTACTTATGTAAATTAGATATTTCTGTATTTCAATAAATTTGCTAACATTTCTAAAAACATGTTTTCACTTACATTATGGGGTGTTGTCTGTAGATGGGTGAGGAAAAAAAAACATAATTAATGCATTTTGAATTCTGGCTGTAACACAACAAAATGGGGGTATGAATAGGGGTATGAACACTTTCTGAAGGCACTGTATTTGTAGGTGCTAGATTATTATTATTTTTTTATATGTTGAAGGCAAGCAATAGGCAGAATAAATTATTAGTTTCTTCAGTGACCGCATGGCCCAGTGTTTACACCACTGACCCCGGCACACATAGGCCCTATGCCAGAGTCTGCATGAGTTTGAATCCAGCCAACTGCCCTTTTGACTCATGGATGAATGTCTATTGCTGCATTAATTATGCGTAGTTACAGGGTTAAAACAAACAACTCAAAGGTTAACAGTTTAGGCAATAATTCAGAGTGGGGTTTGGGACTATGGTTTGGGAAGGCTTAAAACAAAATATTTAAAAAACGCTGTGCCTATGTATCAGTAGTATTCTTAGTGCTTGCTAGAGTGTTGTGTCTACAAGCCTCATGAGTTCATGCCCAGTGCTGGGCTATATAGTGACCAGCCTGAGCCTACATTAGGTCCAGAAGTTTAATTGCATTTATAGTCTGCTAATTTACACATCAAAGAAAAGTGTCTCAGCTCAATCGAAATAGTATTTGGATCCACACCGAAGACCAGAACTTTGCTGAACAAAAATATAAACGCAACATGCAACAATTTCGAAGATTTTACAGAGTTACAGTTCATGTAAGGATATCAATCAATTGAAATAAATTAATTAGGTCCTAATCTATGGATTTCACATGACTGGGAATGCAGATATGCATCTGTTGGTTACAGATACCTTATTTAAAAAAATGTGGGGCTTGGATCAGAAAACCAGTCAGTATCTGGTGTGACCACCATTTGCCTTGTGCAGCGCGACAAATCTCCTTCGCATAGAGTTGATCAGGCTGTTGATTGTGGAATGTTGTCCCAGTCCTCTTCAATGGCTGTGCGAAGTTGCTGGATATTGTTGGGAACTGGAACGTGCTGTCGTGGACGTCGATCCAGAGCATCACAAACATGCTCAATGGGTGACAATGTCTGGTGAGTATGCAGGCCATGGAAGAACTGAGACATTTTCAGCTTACAGGAATTGTGTACAAATCCTTGTGACATGGGGCCGTGCATTATCATAATGAAACATGAGGTGATGGCGTCGGATGAATGGCACGACAATGAGCTTCAGGATCTCGTCACGGTAACTCTGTGCATTCAAATTGTCTTCGTAGTCCGTGGCTTATGCCTGCCCATACCATAACCCCACCGCCACCATGGGACACTCTGCACATTTTAGAGTGGCCTTTTGTATCCAGAACAAGGTGCACCTATGCAATGATCATGCTGTTTAATCAGCTTCTTGATATGCCACACCTGTCAGGTGGATGGATTATTTTGGCATAGGAGAAATTCTCACTAATGGGTATAAACAACATTTTCCATATTCAAATTTTTTGCACACATTTGTTTATCTTTTATTTCATCTCATGAAATAGAACACTTTACATATTGCGTTTATATTGGTGAGTATATACTGACAAATTATACATAGCCTATCTATAAAACGTGAACGACATCCACACTGAAGGAAATGTTATCGTTCTATAGTAGGCCTACATCTGCCAATCAACTGATGGCCCAAATCAGCTGAAACTCAGCCAGGGAAATACAGTAGCCTATTATGGGTTTTCACAACTTTCATTAATGGACCATCGATAGGCTAACAGGTAGCCTACAGAATGTAGCCTATTGGAATATTATCAAATAACAAGGGGCCGATTGAAACCATCGATGGCACTATATTTTATCGCCAGATGTCTCGTTAAACCATCAATACGTGCTAAATTCACCCGCACAGCTGATCTCAATTGCAATCATTTCTGACACGGTAGGCTTGTACTGTATGTGCTCGGCTGCAGTGAAGGCAGCAGCCCGAACCGGTAGACTACCGCGGACCACGATTGAACGTAACTTACCCATACACTTGACACTTCTATGTCATCGCCCAGTGGAGTATCTATCTTGTGTTATTAAGCTGTATAAAATTATGGTTGTTGATGTGTATGGCTGCATTTCAGAAACATTTTGAATGTTGCTGTTATCAGACCTAGGTCTATAGTGTTTGAGCGAGCGAGAGAGAAAATGATTTTGATAGCAAACCCTGATCCCAATGACTCGACTGCTCCCGCGTGGAGAGAAAGAAAACTGCTATTTTTTAGGGACTCTCAAGGCTCATTTGAAGTTCCTGATGCAGCAGGAAAATTCTCAGCAACAAAAGAGTGCTCAAGTTAAGTTCCGACATCCGTAAATCAAAGTCTGTAAATCAAAAATGTCCAGAATGGTAAATTCAAATAAGCCTAAGTCAAATCAAGAGAAGTTCCAACTTCCTGCACACTGCCTGCTTTCATGATTTAACATTTTGTTCTGCTGACCTTGAAGAGGATGCCAAGATACTTTTGGTCATGTAGTGTTTGTGGACACCTGCTCATCAAACATCTCATTCCATAATCATGGGCATTAATATGGAGTTGGTCCCCCTTTGCTGCTATAACAGCCTCCACTCTTCTGGGAAGGCTTTCCACTAGATGTTGGAACATTGCTGCAGGGACTTGCTTAAATTCATCCACTAGCATTAGTGAGGTCGGGCACTGATGTTGGACGATTAGGATTGGCTCGTAGTCGTCGTTCCAATTCAGCCTAAAATTGTTCGATGGGGTTGAGGTCAGGGCTCTGCATGCCAGTCAAGTTCTTCCACACCGATCTCGCTTTGTGCACTGGGGCATTGTCATGCTGAAACAGGAAAGGGCCTTCCCCAAACTGTTGCCACAAAGTTAGAAGTACAGAATGTCATTGTCTAGAATGTCATTGTATGATGTAGTGTTAAGATTTCCCTTCACTGCAACTAAGTTGCCTAGCCCGAACCATGAAGAACAGCCCCAGACCATTATTCCTCCTCCACCAAACTTTACAGTTGGCACTATGCGTTGTGGCAGGTAGCGTTCTCCTGGCATCCGCTAAACCCAGATTAGTCTGTTGGATGGTGAAGCGTGATTCTTCAGTCCAGAGAACACGTTTCCACTGCTCCAGGGTCCAATGGCAGCAAGCTTTACACCAGTCCAGCCAACGCTTGGCATTGCGCATGGTGATCTTAGACTTGTGTGCGGGTGCTCGGCCATGGAAACCCATTTCATGAAGCTCCAGATAATTTGCTTCCAGAGGCAGTTTGGAACTCGGTAGTAAGTGTTGCAACCGAGGACAGCCGATTTTTACGCGCTTCAGCACTCAGTGGTCCTGTTCTGTGAGCTTGTGTGGCCTACCACTTCGCGGCTGAGCCGTTGTTGCTTCTAGACGTTTCCACTTCACAATAACAGCACTTACAGTTGTCCAAGGCAGCTCTAGCAGGGCAGAAATTTGATGAACTGACTTGTTAGAAAGGTGGCATCCTATGACGGTTCCACGTTGAAAGTCACTGAGCTCTTCAGTAAGGCCAATCTACTGCTAATGTTTGTCTATGGAGATTGCATGGCTGTGTGCTCGAATTTATACACCTGTCAGCAAAGGGTGTGGCTGAAATAGCCAAATCCACTAATTTGAAGGGGTGTCCACATACTTTTGTATATATGGTGTAACTTCATGGCTGTTAGACAATCTGGAATCAATTAAACAGGAAGCTTTGGCTTCACAACACCTCTCAACCATTGTCCACTATCCACCATATCGGAGTTTCAATGCTTTAAACTGTCCTTATAGCCTGTCACACTAAAAGGCTTACCTTGGAGCAAAAGGACGCCACATAACCATCACTACTGCAGTCATGTTTTACTGATTTCACAGATAGTGACCCCTCCCTGCTTTCATGTTTCACATGTTAGTTATCATATGCTGTGAAGTGTGTGAACTAGATTTGATACATTTTCGTCTATCGGACCTTTCTTAGACATGTGAATCTCTCTGTAACACCTATGAATGTAACCCAAGTTCTGAAGGGGTGTTTAATCACTGCTTTGAAGGGGAAATCAATACAAAAAAACACAGCGGGTGTGTGAAGTTAAGAAAACTGTTAAGTGATGTCTGCATTTAAGATTGCATTTACTGTCATATTAAAGTGTAACTTTTTTCTGTGAGAAGTGAGGGGTGCTTTGAACTGTTGAGGGTTAGGGTGACTGGTGAGAGATGACGGGGAAGAGGAGCTTATTCCAACCTCGTCCTCACTGCTCTCTCGTTCTCTCTCTCTCTCTCTCTCTCGGTCTCTCTCCCTCTCGGTTTCTCTCTCTCTCTCTGTTTCCGTGCTGTCGACCTCTCTCTGTTTCTCTCTCTCGCTCTCCCTCCCTCTCCAACTCCCCACCTCTCTTTCTCTCTCATCCTCTCTCCTTCCCACAGATCCACATCATTGACTTTGATGATGAGAATAACATCATTAGTAAGAGCGTCCTGCTGCACCAGGCAGGGGAGATATGGCACATCAGCGCCAGTCCTGCAGATAAAGCCGTGCTGTCGACCTGCTACAACAAAAGTGAGGCTTCCGCACTCTCGTTGCATCTAGTTCCTTTCTTCTCTCACTAACACACTCCCGTTGCATCTAGTTCCTTTCTTCTCTCACTAACACACTCACACACTCCCGTTGTATCTAGTTCCTTTCTTCTCTCACTAACACACTCACACACTCCCGTTGCATCTAGTTCCTTTCTTCTCTCACTAACACACTCACACACTCCCGTTGCATCTAGTTCCTTTCTTCTCTCACTAACACACTCCCGTTGTATCTTGTCCCTTTCTTCTCTTCTCCTTTTCTTTCTCTCTGTCTGTCTGCCTCTCTCGCTCTCCATCTCTCCTTTTTTCAGTCTTTTTTTTTTCCTGTCCTTATGTCACTAGTCTCTCTCACAACTAGGGGCCAGAGTTTTTCCTGGTAAAGTCATGTGTTCAGGAAAAACTAAGGTCCCCATAAGGTATAGCAACTGAATTTTGTCTTGACCTGAAAGGATGTTATTTAAGGTAGCCATCTAGGCAAGACAGTAAGAACCCTGTTAGACAGCCATGTCCACCCCTGTCCATGGCCTAGATAGGACACACACACACACGACATACAAGGCCAGACTCACACCATGCTCCCAACAATTTCACGCTAGCAATTATGCTAAAGTAACATGTCACATTTCCCTCACACTCCTTCTGCCAACAGTTGCCACGAGGCAATTAAAAATCTAAAGGAACACGACTATTTGGACGAGAGAGAAGAAAAAAAAATGTAATTAAATTTCTGAGTTCATTAGATGATTGCCTTTGGCCTTGGTGACAATCTGAATCACCTCTGGATGTACTGCCATTTTGAAGAGAGAGACCGGGAGAGAGGCATTGAAAACAAGGCTGTGATACACGATATGTCAGTGTGCAGTTCAAAAGAGAAATGTAATTGCCATTACATCCAATCTAATGGAGCAGCCCCAGTCAAAGAGAAGCGCAGTGGAGGAGTGAAGATCATATGCCCCCATTCTACCCACTCTGTCTCTGCTGCTGCTGAGGCAAATTCATTCCTATCCACTATCTGATCTGAGAAGATAGGCTGTCTCTTGTGAAGGTGGTGTGGTTGGGGTGTGAACGTGGCATAGCGTGCAGTGGTAGACAGCCATGAAAGAGTGAGAGACTGCAAGAACAGGGAGGTGTGGAGGCCAGGGTAGGCCTCTAGGGGCAGCAGACACCAGAGGGAGAGAGGGCCACAGTCTCTCACTCCGTCTCATTCTGTCTTTCTTATTCTCTCTTTCTCCCGCTCTCTCTCTTTACTTCTCTCGCTCTGTCTCTGTCTCTCTCTTGTCAGCTGGGCTCTACATGCTTCAGCTCACACGATGACAGCTCCCGTTAGAGCACAGAGACCAGACCACCCCACTGTAGACAGACACATGCATGTCACACACTACATTTATATTTATGAATATTATTTCTGTCACTTGACTAGCTCCTGCTCTAACTACTCACTATTATACAAGAGATAATCACATTTTATTGGTCACATACACATGGTTAGCAGATGTTAATGCGAGTATAGCGAAATGCTTGTGCTTCTAGTTCCGACCGTGCAGTAATATCTTAACAAGTAATCTAACAATTTCACAACAACTACCTTATACACACAAGTGTATAAGGAATGAATAAGAATATGTACATATAAATGGATGAGCGATGGCCGAGCGGCATAGGCAAGATGCAGTAGATGGTATAGAGTACAGTATATACATATGAGATGAGTAATGTAGGGTATGTAAACATTATATAAAGTGGCATTGTTTAAAGTGACTAGTGATATGTTTATTACATCAAATTTGTTATTATTAATGTGGCTAGATTTGAGTCAGTATGTTGGCAGCAGCCACTCAATGTTAGTGATGGCTGTTTCTCAGTCTGATAACCTTAAGATAGAAGCTGTTTTTCAGTCTCTCGGTCACAGCTTTGATGCACCTGTACTGACCTCGCCTTCTGGATGATAGTGGGGTGAACAGGCAGTGGCTCGCGTGGTTGTTGTCCTTGATGATCTTTTTGGCCTTCCTGTGAAATCAGGTGGTGTAGGTGTCCTGGAGGGCAGGTAGTTTGTCCCCGGTGATGCGTTGTGCAGACCTCACTACCCTCTGGAGAGCCTTACGGTTGTGGGCGGAGCAGTTGCCGTACCAGGCGGTGATACAGCCCGACAGGATGCTCTCGATTGTGCATCTGTAAAATGTTGTGAGTGTTTTTGGGGGACAAGCCAAATTTATTCAGCCTCTTGAGGTTGAAGAGGCGCTGTTGCGACTTCTTCACCACGCTGTCTGTGTGGGTGGACCATTTCAGTTTGTCCGTGATGTGTACGCCGAGGAATTTAAAACTTTCCACGTTCACCACTACTGTCCCGTCAATGTGGATAGGGGGTGCTCCCTCTGCTGTTTCCTGAAGTCCACAATCATCTCCTTTGTTTTGTTGATGTTGAGTGTGAGGTTATTTTCCTGACACCACACTCCGAGGGCCCTCACCTCCTCCCTGTAGGCCGTCTCGTCGTTGTTGGTAATCAAGCCTACCACTGTAGCGTTGTCTACAAACTTGATGATTGAGTTGGAGGTGTGCATGGCCACGCAGTCATGGGTGAACAGGGAGTACAGGAGAGGGCTGAGAACGCACCCTTGTGGGGCCCCAGTGTTGAGGATCAGCGGGGTGGAGATGTTGTTTCCTACTCTCACCACCTGGGGGCGGCCCGTCAGAAAGTCCAGGACCCAATTGTACAGGGCAGGGTCGAGACCCAGGGTCTCGAGCTTAATGACTAGTTTAGAGGGTACAATGGTGTTAAATGCTGAGCTGTAGTCGATGAGCAGCATTCTTACATAGGTATTCCTCTTGTCCAGATGGGTTAGGGCAGTGTGCAGTGTGATTGCGATTGCGTCGTCTGTGGACCTATTGGGGCGGTAAGCAAATTGGAGTGGGTCTAGGGTGTCAGGTAGGGTGGAGGTGATATGATCCTTGACTAGTCTCTCAAAGCACTTCATGATGACGGAAGTGAGTGCTACGGGGCGATAGTCGTTTAACTCAGTTATCTTAGCATTCTTGGGAACAGAAACAATGGTGGCCCTCTTGAAGCATGTGGGAACAGCAGACTGGGATAAGGATTGATTGAATATGTCCGTAAACACACCAGCCAGCTGGTCTGCGCATGCTCTGAGGACGCGGCTAGGGATGCCATCTGGGCCAGCAGCCTTGTAACGGTTAGCACATTTAAAGGTTTTACTCACGTTGGCCCGCGGTGAAGGAGAGCCCGCAGGTTTTGATAGCGGGCCGTGCCGGTGGCACTGTATTGTCCTCAAAGCGAGCAAAGAAGTTGTTTAATTTGTCTGCGAGCAAGATGTCGTGTCCGCGACGGGGCTGGTTTTCTTTTTGTAATCCGTGATTGACTGTAGACACTGCTACATACGTCTCGTGTCTGAGCCGTTGAATTGCGACTCTACTTTGTCTCTATACTGACTCGGGGGAGGTGAGAGTTGAGAGCCGTGCGTCCTCCCGAAACACAACCCAGACTCGAACCAGGATCTCTGCTTAGACCACTGCGCCACTCGGGAGGCAGCTAGCAAGTTTACTAGATAACCAAACAAACAGACTTGCTAGTTTAGCTCACAGCTATTGCCAATAATGTTTTAAATTCTACTTTTTCTGTCAAAAGCAGCTCAAGCATAGAACATGGAAGAATGAATTTCATAGCCATTGAATTATAATTTATGCTCTACAAGCCAATCAGAAACGAGTATTCAACAATGCCATGCCATGGTATAAAGTCAATTATAAAACGGGTTGTTTGAATCCTGGATGCTGATTGGTTGATAGCAGGTAGTTATTCACGATAATTCCCGCAAAATGCTATATTGGAGGATTTCTATTGCAGGTATAAATGCGCATCCACTGTCCCGCAGCCCAGCCAGGCGTTCATAAACTTAATCTGCCCTGCAAGTCTTTGCTAGGTAAAGCCCCGCCTTATCTCAGCTCACTGGTCACCATAGCAGCACCCACCCGTAGCATGCGCTCCAGCAGGTATATCTCACTGGTCACCCCCAAAGCCAATTCCTCCTTTGGCCGCCTTTCCTTCTAGTTCTCTGCTGCCAATGACTGGAACGAACTACAAAAATCACTGAAACTGGAGACTCATATTTCCCTCACTAGCTTTAATCACCAGCTGTCAGTGCAGCTCACAGATCTCTGCAACTGCACATAGCCCATCTGTAAACAGCCCATCCTACTACCTCATCCCCATACTGTATTTATTTATTTATCTTGCTCCTTTGCACCCCAGTATCTCTACTTGCACATTCAACTTCTGCACATCTACCATTCCAGTGTTTAATTGCTACATTGTAATTACATCGCCACCATGACCTATTTATTGCCCTACCTCCCTTATCTTACCTCATTTGCACTCACTGTATATAGACTTATCTTTTCTGTTTTCTACTATATTATTGACTGTGTGTTTGTTTATTCCATGTGTAACTCTTTGTTGTTGTATGTGTCGAACTGCTGTGCTTTATCTTGGCCAGGTCGCAGTTGTAAATGAGAGCTTGTTCTCAACTAGCCTACCTGGTTAAATAACGGTGAAATAAAAAAATTAAATATGAACATGAAGAGACTAACAGCTTCTCTGAGCCAGGCAAATTCATTTATCAGTTTCATGAGCTGAAAGCTGAAATAAACAATCCCAGAACTTTTCCATCTGCACAAAAAGCTTTTTTCCCTCCAATTGTGTGCACAAATTTGTTTACATCCCTGTTAGTGAGCATTTCTCCTTTGCCAAGATAATCCATCCATCTGACAGTTGTGGCAAATCAAAAAGCTGCTTAAACAGCATGATCACTACACAGGTGCACCTTGTGCTGGGGACAATAAAAGGCCACTCTAAAATGTGCAGTGTTGTCACTCAACACAATGTCACAGATGTCTCAAGTTTTGAGGGAGTGTGCAATTGGCATACTGACTGCAGGAATGTCCACCTTTAACCTTTATTTAACTAAGCAAGTCAGTTAAGAACAAATTCTTATTTACAATGACTGCCAACGCCGGCCAAACCCGGGCGACGCTGAGCCAATTGTGCGCCGCCAATTACGGTCGGTTGTGAGCCTGGATTTGAACCACGGTGTCTGTAGTGACACCTCTAGCACTGAGATGCAGTGCCTTTGACCGCTGTGCCACTGGGGAGCATGCAGTCATTTGTCTACCATAAGCCGTTTTAGAGAATTTAGCAGTACGTTCAACCGAACTCACAACCGCAGACCACATGTAACCACGCCAGCCCAGGACCTCCACATCCGGCTTCTTCACCTGCGGGATTGTCTGAGATCAGCCACCCGGACAGATGATGGAGTATTTCTGTCTGCTGGAGAGGAAGGAAACAGCTCTTGGATTTCACTAGGAGGCCTATGGTGACTTGGAAACAGTCACAGAGTTTATTAATTGTTGTGATAGGAGAAAACTGAGGATATATCAACAACATTGTAGTTACTCCACAATACTAACGTAAATGACAGAGTGGAAGACGAAAGCCTGTACAGAATAAAAATATTCCAAAACATGCATCCTGTTTGCAACAGGGCACTAAAATAATACTGCACGTAGTAAGCATTTCACGGTAAAGTGAAATTAAATTGGATTTGATTTGAATTTGTCTCCCAGTGTCTGCTGGAAAGCAGAGGTTTTCCTTTAAGATTTTGCCTGTGCTTAGCTCTACTGACAAGCATGCCCATAACATGATGCAGCTACCACAACGCTTGAAAAGGAGGATCTGAGGTCCCATGACAATTATTTTCAGCCTCCTTATGGGGAAGAGGCATTGTTCTTTCCTCTTCACGACTGTGTTGGTATGTTTGGTCTAGGTCTGTCCCAGACTAAAAAAGAATCTTAGCAGACCAAAAGTCGTCTGTTCTTTCGGACAATCAATTGCTGAACATTTTTAAACGTGTTCTTTTTCCATATATAGACAACAAAAATAGCCTACCTAAAGCCAACAAATAGAAACATTGCAGCCTGCAGGTAGAAAATATCCTGATTTCAAAATAAAAATCCTAGGGCTCCCGAGTGCAGTGGTCTAAGGCACTGCATCTCAATGCAAGAGGCGTCAGTACAGTCCCTCGTTCAATCCAGGCTGCATCACATCCGGCCGTGATTGGGAGTCCCATAGGGCGGCGCACAATTGGCCCAGCGTCGTTCGGGTTTGGCAGTGGTAGGCCATCATTGTAAATAAGAAATTGTTCTTAACTGACGTGCCTAGTTAAATAAAGGTTCAATATTTTTGTTTTTAAGTCCTATAAATCACATTGGCTACACATGGCCTGTCTGCAACAAACTTGAAACATTGTATTAACTATTAACTTAATGGGTCCGGCCCAAAGCTTGCGCTAGCGAACTTGCAACATTGTATAAAATATTCTGGGCCCTCAGTTTCCCCAGTGAGCTGTAGGCTATTTGCACAAGGGATAAGAAGCAGTGCTTGACTTGGGCAGGAGCTCACCAGAGCTGAGTATCAGTACCTCAAATGTTCTACTGCTTGAGTTCCTGTTCCTCTTATAGAATATTAGCTCAAAGGTATTGTGGAGCTCTTGCACCTAGTACCGGAACCTTTTTCAGTCAAGCACTGATAATAAGCCTATTTTATGAAGTTTCCACTGGATCAGAGCATGACATTTTTCCCTTACACGCTGTGGTTATCGAAAGGGAGAGTTGGAAAGATTTTTCAAATACATGAAGGAACTAATGTAATTCCCAATGGATGTAAAAACAGACTTTGTTTGCTTGCTGTTACTTTGAGAAGCTCCACACGTCATTAGTGGTGGTGCGTTAAGGCAATCACAAATACTATCAGATCCCCAAATAGCCACATTTATACGCCTACATTTGTGCGCAGGCCAGGTAGGCTACAGGCCTACTTCTATGCGTGCGCGTCCTTACTCAACATTGACAGGAGCGCTCCAAACAAAATACAATAACTAAATTGACAGAACTCGTAAATGTAGTTAAATAAACAAACTTGTTTCTCACAAGTCTAGAATAGGTTGTTCGCTCTGCAAACAATTTGTCCACTCTGACAATGAGAACAGGAAGACTGGAAAAATAATATTGAATGCATTCAAATAAATGACCGTAACCAAAGTAACAAACATTGTAGATAAAAGGTTATAGGAATTAACGGTAATGTACTACTGGTGATATATGTATTGGGGAATTGATATACACTCACAATCAAACGCAAAAAAATCACACAATGAAGTTATGAAACAATGAATGTGCACAAATTGGCGGGAGAGAGCGCATTCCGGAGAGAAGTGCATTGTGCATCTGGGCGCATGGTCAATCTGACGTCTGCAGTACTTACGGTGAAAGTCAGGGCATTCGTACTAATTGTGCTTCGCGGAGCGATGCAGAGCTGTTGTCAAGAAAGTGAGTTTGTGCTTATATACGATGTACCGCCCCCACCTACCGTCAACCAATTCGTGAGGGGCATGGATATGAGGCCTCTGACCACATTTATGAATCAAGCATAACTTGGCTGTTAGTCTAGGCCTCCGCAATGGGTTAGTTCACTGAGATTGGCTCAAATATATACAGTACCAGTCAAAGGTTTGGACATACCTACGCATTCCAAGGTTTTTCTTCATTTTTACTATTTTCTACATTGTAGTATGATAGTGAAGACGTCAACCTATGAAATAACACGTGGAATCATGTAGCAACAAATCTTGATATTTTATATTTGAGATTCTTAAAAGTAGCCACCCTTTACCTTGATGACAGCTTTGCACACTCTTGGCATTCTCTCAACCAGCTTCATGAGGTAGTCATCTGGAATGCATTTCAATTAACAGGTGTGCATTGTTAAGTTAATTTGTGGAATTCTTTCCTTCTTAATTAGTTTGAGCCAATCAATTGTGTTGTAACAAGGTAGGGTTGATATACAGAAGATAGCAATAATGTTTTGCAATAATGTTAGCACAGCTGAAAACTGTTGTGCTGATTTATGAAGCCATAAAACTGTCCTTCTTTAGATTAGTATTTGGAGCATCAGCATTTGTGGGTTCGATTACAGGCTCAAAATGGCCAGAAAAAAAGGACTTTCTTCTGAAACTCGACAATCTATTCTTGTTCTGAGAAATTAAGGCTATTCCATGTGAGAAATTGCCAAGAAACTGAAGATCTCACACAACGCTGTGTACTACTCCCTTCACAGAACAGCGCAAACTGGCTCTAACCAGAGTAGAAAGAGGAGTGGAAGGCCCCAGTGTACAACTGAGCAAGAGGACAACTACATTAGTGTGCCTAGTTTGAGAAACAGACGCCTCACAAGTCCTCAACTGGCAGCTTCATTAAATATTACCCGCAAAACACCAGTCTCAACGTCGACAGTGAAGAGGCAACTCCGGGATGCTGGCCTTCTAGGCACCAAGAACTTCCTAGAACCTGAGCAATTGGGGGAGAGGGCCTTGATCAGGGAGGTGACCAAGAACCTGATGGTCACTGACAGAGCTCCAGAGTTCCTCTGTGGAGATGGGAGAACCTTCCAGAAGGACAACCATCTCTGCAGCACTCCACCAATTAGGCCTTTATGGTAGAGTGGCTAGACGGAAGCCACTCCTCCGTAAAAGGCACATGACAGCCCGAAGAGTATTTCGTGTAGCTTACTTACAGTGGGGAAAAAAAGTATTTAGTCAGCCACCAATTGTGCAAGTTCTCTCACTTAAAAAGATGAGAGAGGCCTGTAATTTTCATCATAGGTACACTTCAACTATGACAGACAAAATGAGGAAAAAAAATCCAGAAAATCACATTGTAGGATTTTTTATGAATTTATTTGCAAACTATGGTGGAAAATGAGTATTTGGTCACATACAAACAAGCAAGATTTCTGGCTCTCACAGACTTGTAACTTCTTCTTTAAGAGGCTCCTCTGTCCTCCACTCATTACCTGTATTAATGGCACCTGTTTGAACTTGTTATCAGTATAAAAGACATCTGTCCACAACCTCAAACAGTCACACTCCAAACTCCACTATGGCCAAGACCAAAGAGCTGTCAAAGGACACCAGAAACAAAATTGTAGACCTGCACCAGGTTGGGAAGACTGAATCTGCAATAGGTAAGCAGCTTGGTTTGAAGAAATCAACTGTGGGAGCAATTATTAGGAAATGGAAGACATACAAGACCACTGATAATCTTCCTCGATCTGGGGCTCCATGCAAGATCTCACCCCGTGGGGTCAAAATGATCACAAGAACGGTGAGCAAAAATCCCAGAACCACACGGGGGGACCTAGTGAATGACCTGCAGAGAGCTGGGACCAAAGTAACAAAGCCTACCATCAGTAACACACTACGCCGCCAGGGACTCAAATCCTGCAGTGCCAGACGTGTCCCCCTGCTTAAGCCAGTACATGTTCAGGCAAGTCTAAAGTTTGCTAGAGAGCATTTGGATGATCCAGATGAGGTTTGGGAGAATGTCAGATGAAACCAAAATAGAACTTTTTGGTAAAAACTCAACTCGTCGTGTTTGGAGGACAAAGAATGCTGAGTTGCATCCAAAGAACACCATACCTACTGTGAAGCATGGGGGTGGAAACATCATGCTTTGGGGCTGTTTTTCTGCAAAGGGACCAGGACGACTGATCCGTGTAAAGGAAAGAATGAATGGGGCCATGTATCGTGAGATTTTGAGTGAAAACCTCCTTCCATCAGCAAGGGCATTGAAGATGAAACGTGGCTGGGTCTTTCAGCATGACAATGATCCCAAACACACCGCCCAGGCAACGAAGGAGTGGCTTCGTAAGAAGCATTTCAAGGTCCTGGAGTGGCCTAGCCAGTCTCCAGATCTCAACCCCATAGACAATCTTTGGAGGGAGTTGAAAGTCCGTGTTGCCCAGCGACAGCCCCAAAACATCACTGCTCTAGAGGAGATCTGCATGGAGGAATGGGCCAAAATACCAGCAACAGTGTGTGAAAACCTTGTGAAGACTTACAGAAAACGTTTGACCTCTGTCATTGCCAACAAAGGGTATATAACAAAGTATTGAGATAAACTTTTGTTATTGACCAAATACTTATTTTCCACCATAATTTGCAAATAAATTCATAAAAAATCCTACAATGTGTTTTTCTGGATTTTTTTTCCTCATTTTGTCTGTCATAGTTGAAGTGATGAAAATTACAGGCCTCTCTCATCTTTTTAAGTGAGAGAACTTGCACAATTGGTGGCTGACTAAATACTTTTTTTCCCCACTGTACTTCTTGTGTTCTTATTTTTATTTTTTGTGTGTTTTTGTTCTACCTTGTGTTATTTGTAGTACTGCATTGTTGGGTTTTAAGCTTGCAAGAAATGCATTTCACTCTACTTGTGTACATTACATTAAAACCTGAAGCTTGAAAATAATAGTAAGTAGTTAGAGCAGGAGCGAGTCAAGTGAGAGAGTAATTTATACCGTGGCATTGTGCAATACTCGTTTCTAATTTGCTTGAAGGGCATACTAGAGCATGCAATATTTAAGTGATATTGCCTGAGAAGCCAGAGTCTCGGTCCAGCAAACCGTGCTAATATATCCTCCAAACACCAGCTTCGAAGGCATTATCACTACCAATATATTCCGGCCATCATGGCGTTCTATCGGTTCGGTTGCCAGAGATGCGACCGAACCGATGGCCAACTACACAGCTAACATAATGACTTCAAAATGAAGCTGGAATGACAGCAAACGAGCTGTATTTCTGTGTTTTTATATTCACATTTCTTTGTATAGATCCATTAAAATGATGCTGATTCATGATTTCGACTGCCTGAGAAGAGCTGCCAGCCTGTCTGTCTCGTCCTGACTACCGACACGTTCATTACTATGGGACAGCTGGAGATCGAATTTCAATATTGAAACAATGTTACAAAATTCGGAGAGACAGACAGCAAGGTTATTACTAATCATCCTCTGTTGAAAACTAAATGCTAGTCTAAAAGAAATGGGAGATAATCTCTAGATGCTTTATACAGTATAGATCTAGTATAGAATTTGCCTGGCTGAGCTGATGAGACAATGGATTTAGCCAGTGGTAACTTGTGAAATAGACACTGATTGGAATGCGGTTTTAACCAATGAGCATTCAGGATTAGACCCACTCGTTGTGTAATGCACAGTATTATTCAATGGCTATGAAATTCATTCTTACATGTTCTATGTTTGAGCAGCTTTTGAAAGCAAAAGTTGAATTGAAAATATTATTGCCGTTGTTGAATTCGATTTTCACTGAGCTACAGTTCATATAAGGAAACCAGTCAATTGAAATAAATTCATTAGGCCCTAATCTATGGATTTCACATGACTGGGCAGGGTGCGCAGCCATGGTTGGGCCTGGGAGGGCATAGGCCCACCCACTTGGGAGTCAGGCCTACCCACTGGGGAGCCAGGCCCAGCCAATCAGAATGAGTTTTTCACGACAAAAGGGCTTTATTACAGACCGAAATACTCCTCAGTTTCATCAGCTGTCCGGGTAGCTGATCTCAGACAATCCTGAAGATGAAGAAGCAGGATGTGGAGGTCCTAGGCTGGTGTGGTTACACATGGTCTGCGGTTGTGAGGCCGTTTGGACATACTGACAAATTCTCTTAAACGAAGTTGGAGGAGGCTTATGGTAGAAAAATTTACATTCCATTATCTTGCAACAGCTCTGGTGAACATTCCTGCAGTCAGCATCCCAATTGCATATTCCCTCAAAACTTGAGACATCTGTGGCATTGTGTTGTGTGACAAAACTGCACATTTTAGAGTGGCCTTTTGTTGTCCCCAGCACAAGGTGCACCTGTGTAATGGTCATGCTGTTTAAGCAGCTGTCAGGTGGATGGATTATCTTGGCAAAGGAGAATTGCAGACTAACAGGGATGAAAACAAATTAAGCTTTTTGTGCATATGGAACATTTCTGGGATCTTTTATTTCAGCTCATGAAACATGGGACCAACACTTCACATTTTTTTGAATTGTATATTTTTGTTCAGTATAGCAAACTTGCTAAATACTTCAGTGGGTGTTGAACACATTTCTAGCGGCACATTTCTAGTGGTATATCCGTTAATTATCACACAAGCCATGGGGTATAATTTAACTCTGGGCTCTATGCGTTCTCTGGAAAATAATGAAACTCCGTAGAAGGTTAGTGCCACTCCGCTAGCGCGTCGTGCCGCACACCTTCCACGTCATGGATTATTTTCCATAGAACGCACAGGTTGATGATTCCTTACGATTATCACAGGACACTAATTGGATGAAAGCACCTACAGGGATCTAGCTGAACCAGGTTTTTTTAACCATCATAACCTGGTCCCTAATGCGGTCCTACAGACCTGGTCCCTAATGCGGTCCAACAGACCTGGTCCCTAATGCGGTCCTACAGACCTGGTCCCACAGACCTGGTCCCTCTGTACCACTATACATTCTAGTTTTCATTCTCAAATCCATATCATGAGAGAGTCCCCACCCACCTCAGGTGTCTAACACTGACTTTGTCTCCTGTCCACTGCAGCCAGTGAGAGTCGCGTAGTGACGTGTGGGGCTGTATGGAGTATGCCCCCAGAGTGGGAGTCAGGGAGCCACGAGTCCCCAGACGACCCCCACAACTCCCACAACCCCCAGAACCTGGAACTCCTCTGTCACCTTGACAACAGCGCCCATGGCAACGCCTCCAGGTAGGCTGCTCTGACTGTCGCCTACAGCTACAATACTGTATACAACACAACACAGTCATATCAATTCAACCCTGAAACTATAGGGTTTCCACGACCCCCTGTTTCAATACTTTTCTCTGCTCTTTTCTCCTTTGTGTTCTTTTTCCCCCTCTATTTCCCCTCGTTCTCTGTTCCTCTATCTCATCTTCTCTCCTTATCCCCCTCTGTCTCTCTCCCCTTCTCCATTTGACTCTATCTCAGTGTATTTTGTCTTTCTAAATCTATGGTCCTGCCTCACCATTTATACCCCTATACTCGCTTATCTTCCCCTATCTTTAAATCTTTCTATCTTTCATTCTCCCTCTTCATCTCGTTTATTATCTCCCTCTGTCTCTTGCCCCGTCTCTCTCTCTCTCTATCATGTACTACTGAAGTGTATCCTGGTCTATACTTTACAATACTATGTTGTGAAGTGTTGAGTGACCTACATATCCCAGGGCTCAGCCACTGCTCAGGTCTGTCTTATACTTAGCTGTATACACTACATTCACCATCCATTTATGGTGCAAGAAAATAAAATCAATACTCATCCCTTTTTAGACTTCAGTAGCTGCCTCATCCCTTTGGAAGGAAGATTGCATTTTGGCATTCCAAATTAAATTCCCCATTTCCATTTTATGAAACTTCCCTGAGCAGTATTTCAAAAAAATATTTTAGAGGCTGCAATTGACTTTGTGCATGTGTGTGTGTGCAATAGCCTTCAGTTGGGTGAGTGAGGTGGGGCTCTGTGGTGGAGATTGATGGTTCTGCTGTTCTGACACCTACAGAGCTGCAACACTCTCAAGGGCATGATAGTGTGTCTGTGTGTGTGTGTGTGTTCTGTGAGTCTTGCTGCCTTCGCTTTGTTGTATTGGCTCTGAGAGATGGATGGCTTTGGTTTGGTGCCCACCTCGTCCATCTCTTTCAGGCTGCAACCCTCGCTGTCTCTGACTACGCTGGCAGGAGCACAGCAACCAGCAGAGGGTGTGTTTGCGTGTATGTGCTTGTTTAAGTGTGTGAGAGAAGGAGTCCTTGAGAATGTCTGTATGTACATACTGTATATTATCAACAGGTCTCTCAGCGGTGAGGATATACTGCCTAACGTAGTGTATTTCATGGAGAAATAGACTCAGAAAGAGCACAGGAAGCTGTTTTTAATGTACTGTATGAGAATCTGAGTGGGTTCAGATCACGTATTACCTTCCTGTATGTATGTACGTCCTTTATGCCTTTTATGGCTGTACCTCAGTCCCTCCTCTGTCTTGCTGGACTAACATTTGGGCTGGTGTCGTGTTGTGAAGCGTGGCTGGAATGAAGAAACAGACCCACAAACAGTAGTACTCTGGCATGGCTACATTTCTCCCCCCTTGCTTTGGGGAGCCAAGCGCCTCATTTCGATTTGGAGCAGCACCAGGCTCAGGAATCAATTCCCATTGAGCGATTAGGACTAATCATGGCTTGGCTGAGCACCATGAGGAATCATGAAGCTCAACAGGCACCCTGTTTTATTTTTTCACGGGAGGGTGTGGCAAGAGGGGGGTAAGTGTGTGTGTGCGTCTGTGAGCATGTGTGTGCCTGTGCATACCTATGAGTGTGTAGCCTTTGCGTACAGGGGTGTGTGTATGTCCTGGTAATCACAGTGCACAGAGTATGATTTGCACTCGAAGGGACTGTTAGCCAATCAATGTTAGCCCAATGGGATCTCAGGCAGCCAGACAGTCTTATGCAAGCCAGTCAATACTGTCAGTAATGTTAGGCGCCGTGGAGACCAGTATTCTAACACACCTTCAATTGGACACATTAACTCTGCATGGCTGATTAATCCTCTCTACACACGCACGCGCCTGCACACGCACAGTTTTTAAATTGCCCATATTTTGTCCTTCTTAGTTCCTATCTCCCTTTCTCTCTTCAATCTCTCTCCCTCTTCTACTATCTCTGTTCCCATCTCTGTCTTCCTCCCTTTTATATCCCTCTCTCCCACCCTATCTCTCTCTCATCCACTGTGTCTTTCCCAAGCCTTGCCTTGGACCTACAGTGCCTTCGGAAAGTATTCAAACCCCTTGACCTTTTCCACTTTTTCTTAACGTTACGTCCTTATTCTATAAATGATTAAATAAAACAATTTCCTCATCAGTCTACACACAATACCCCATAATGACAAAGGGAAAACAGTTTTTTGCTACGAGACTCGAAATTGAGCTCAGGTGTATCCTGCATCCATTGATCATACTTGAGAAGTTTCTACAACTTGATTCGAGTCCACCTGTGGTAAATTCAATTGATTGGACATGATTTGGAAAGACACACTTGGTTATATAAGGTCCCACAGTTGACAGTGCATGTCAGAGGAAAAACCAAGCCATGAGGTCAAAGGACTTGTCTGTAGAGCTCCAAGACAGGATTGTATCCAAGCATAGATCTGGGGAAGCGTACACAAACATGTATGCAGCATTGAAGGTCCCCAAGAACATAGTGGCCTCTATCATTCTTAAATGGAAGAAGTTTGTAACCACCAAGACTCTTCCTAGAGCTGGCCTGAATGCCAAGCGTCACGTCTAGAGGAAACCTGGCACCATCCCTACGGTGAAGTATGGTGGTGGCAGCATCATGCTGTGGGGATATTTTTCAGGGACTGGGAGAATAGTCAGGATCGAGGCAAAGATGAATGGAGCAAATTACAGAGAGATCCTTGATGAAAACCTGCTCCAGAGCGCTCAGGACATCAGACTGGGGCAAAGGTTCACCTTCCTACACAGCCAAGACAGGTAGCCTAGTGGTTAGAGCGTTGGACTTGTAACCGGAGGGTTGCAAGTTCGAATCCCCGAGCTGACAAGGTAAAAATCTGTCGTTCTGCCCCTGAACAAGGCAGTTAACCGCCGAAGACGTGGATGTCGATTAAGGCAGCCCCCCGCACCTCTCTGATTCAGAGAGGTTGGGTTAAATGCGGAAGACACATTTCAGTTGAAGGCAACTGTACAACTGACTAATGACTTTGACTTTGAGGAGTGGCTTCAGGACAAGTCTCTGAATGTCCTTGTGGCCCAGACAGATCCCAGACTTGAACCCGATCGAACATCTCTGGAGACCTGAAAATAGTTGTGCAGCAACGCTCCTCATCCAACCTAACAGAGCTTGAGAGGATCTGCAGAGAAGAATGGGATAACCCCCAAAAAAACTTTTTGCTTTGTCATTATGGGGTATTGTGTGTAGATTGATGAAGGGAAAGAACGATTTAATCAATTTTAGAATAAGGCTGTAACATAACAAAATGTGGAAAAAGTCAAGGGGTCTGAATACTTTCCGAAGACACTGTATAGCTCTATTGAGCTGATCCCTCACTGTAACTCTGTAGCCAAGCCAACCGGATTTATCTGTTTTGTCTCTATTCCCCAAAGCAGCCCAATCTGATTTCCCTCCCAATACCATGAGCGTGTGCATATGTTGCTATTGAATTAAACTCATCTGAATACAAAGCAGACGGAGAAACAGTTTGATGAGAAGGACGGAGGCGGGTGTCTCACCCAGGACTGTCTGAGATATATGGGCCTGTAAAGCTCCCCTCCCTGGCAGTCCTCCATGTATTTACATATTCAGTCCCTACCAGGATGCCAAGCCGCCGCAGAGCTCAAGGTCAAATGCACATAACTTATTTTCTTTAATAAGAGCGGCTGGCTGTTGCCATAAAAGGGAAGAGGATCTCTCTCTCTCTTTTATGAATTAATTAATACTATTGGGAGGGCTACTTTTATACATTTGGGGGTGGTGAATATATTGACTTCAGATTGGAGCTGTTTTTATGGAATAAATGAATGACAGCCAAAGAGAGAGAAAGAGAAGGAGGAGAGAAAGAGAGAAAGAGAGACAGGTAAGAGAAGGACAGACAGTGCTGCCTCCTACACTGAATGTGTGTGTGTGTGTGTGTGTGTGACTCCCAGCACCTTGGGAGAGCAGTAAAAACTGTCCCCCATCGTCCATGGATTTACAACTTCCATAAACTCCTCTTCTCTGTTCCCTTTCTTCCTCTCTCTCCCCTCACAAGATATGCAAATGACTGAGTTGGACGCAATCCTGAGGAAGACTGTAACTTTGTCCCTCCCTCCTCCTCCTTCCATCCCTTTATCTCTCCCCCACACACAGCACAGTGGAGGCTTCATGTTGTGTTGCTCCACACTGATGAATGACTCAGAGGAGATGGGCCAGTCTCATTTATCACCACTAGAACTAATGACATCAGTCTATAGCAGACACAGGCAGCTCTTATCATGCACTGTGTATGTGTCACACACAGTAAATACTACATAGTGGTCATTTGACTACACACCATGGTAATAAACTTTGGTAATAAACTGCCGACCATTGGATGTGTGCGCGCATTGTACTGTGGTTGTGTAGAAGAGCGTTTACCTTTTTTTTTTCTCGCACTGATGTGTGTATTCATGCGTGTGTGTGTCCTGTGAACTAACTCTCTCTCGCTCTCTTTCTCTCCATCTCGCTGTCTCTCTCTGCTGAAGTGTCCTGTGGGAGCCCATGGGAGATGGGAAGCGTGTGATCTCTCTGGCTGATAATCACGCTCTGCTCTGGGACTTGACGGAGAGCTCTACCCAGGCCACGGTGAGACACACACACACACACCCCATACGTCTCCCCATACCCCATGCTCATTATTTGATAACCACAGTATCAGACTGGTCTTATCTTGCCCCCCCCCTTCCCAACAACAGTGTTATAAGAACTGTCTAGGGGTGTACTCTGCTTGCCTCACCAAGATCACATAATTCCTTACTGAAACACACTGTATCTGGGCAAGCTTTAGTGTCCAGAGCAGTCGCTCCTGTGGGTGTTCTTGTGGACTTTCAGAGCTGGTTCACTGGGGCCCAATTTCTCTTCTGCTGTGATCCACCTAAAATAGTTAACTCGTGTCAGGTAAACCGTTTGTTGTTTTAACGACCCCCATGCAAGCTAGATATACATTGAGTATACCACACTTTAGGAACACCTTCCTAATATTAAGCTGCACACTCCCCACCTACTACCATACCCTTGCCCGTTCAGCGTCTGAATGGCACACATACACAATCTATGTCTCTGCGGTTCAAACTCATAAAATACACACCCTCGTCCACTTGCCCTCTCCTTTTGCCCTTGGGGGAATCCCCATCACCATCTTGGAGGGCGGTCCAAATGATTAGACAAGCAAGGGAAGTTTGTATCATAAGTCCCTCAGCCCTCGTTTTTAGTGGAGTTTGCAAGTGTACAATTATGTTCACTTCGGGGACTAAAACTCCTCCGATATTCAATTTGTGACGATTGTACATCTGCTAAGAAAAGTCTGTGAAAACTTAATAACAGCATTAATGGAGAAGTCTTGTAAAAAGTTCATATGTTTTTGTTTGGTTATCTTCTGGAAATTGTAGAAATATATAATGTTCCTTCTTCAGCTAGGCAGGCTAATGTTAGTTAGCTAATTAATTTGCTAGCTATCATACAGTAGGTGTATATTAATAATTATCTATTTAATATAAGTAAACATGCAATCATAATAGACTGTAGCGCGTATAAAGCGCCCACAAGCTACCAGTGGCTGAAAACACAATCATCACGGGGTGAACGAGTGACAGATTTCCGGCCAAGGGCGGTCCATTTAAAAATCATTCCTTCCTCCCTCGACCTTTACACTGCAATTGTATACTCGTCAGACATCATGATACGTCATCAGAAGTGTCCACTTAATTTGAGGGCTGAGGGGATAGGGTGTTTCTGTTTAAGTGTTTGGACCGCAGCCTTATTTGTCTCAATCCTTCTTTGACCTGTCTCCTACCCTTAATCTACACTGATTGAAGTGGATTTAACAAGTGAGGGATCATAGCTTTCACCTGGACTCACCTGGTCATGGAAAGAGCATGTTTTCTATACTCTGTGTATGTTGAACTTTACCCATTTAAAAGTTGAATGGCCAAAGTACTATTTGTTGTCACACAGTTGATCTAGTCAGGACTAGTTTGTGGCCATACTGTTTAGTAGAAACTCTCTCCTCTGACAGTGCTGTTCCATCCTCACTAATGCAGTGAGGTGAGGAGGAGGCGTCTCTGTCTTCTCATTGTTATTTACTGTTTTGTTCCTCTGATTCTCCACTCCACTGCCTCTGCAATTAAAACGTCCATAGTTCTATAGTGGAGATGAAGTGTGTGTGTGTACTCTGTAGTGTGTAGGCTGGTCAGTTAATGTTCCATTAGCAGCTAGCTGCCTGGGCATACTTTAGCAGGGAGGTGCTTCATGAATAATGGGCCTAAGTCATTAGTAATTAATGTGCTCATACAGAGATCTGCACAGGCCAGCCAGGCCACCGGCCCGGTGAGAGAGAGAGAGAACAGTAGAGCAGGGTCAGAGGAATAAGAGAGGGTGAGAGAATGAGAGAGAAGAAGATGGCGAGAGATGAAGTGAGAGAACTAGGATCGAGCGAGAGGGAGGGAGGGAGCCTGGCAGCCTAGACAGATTCTTCCAGTGCTGTTGAGAATGCTAATCTTCTCCACTCTATCCCTTTACAACCCCCGGCCCCCCCTCCATCCTTTCCCACATCCCCTCCCTCTATCAGAGGCTCTCAGGCTGATGTGTTCATCACAGGCCTGTCTGTCTGTCCAGCTGCAGCATGGATTTGTCTGTCTCGAGTGTAGGGTAGATTAAAGCTGTGTGTGTGATCAATTAGAAACACTGCTGCTACTGAGTGAGAACATCTTCTCCGGCTCACGGTACGTTCACACACCTTGTCCACCGTGGCCGTTTACTCACACACAATTCACTCTCTCCCTAAATGCGTGACTATTTGGCAGATAGCATTGTTTTATTGGACAGCGCTTGCTAAAGGTAGCTGTCCTTCTGTGTTTTATATGCTTTGTCATTAGGCCTGCTAATGTGTTTAGCACTAACAAAGCTGAGAGCTAGGCAGGGCATGAGGCTGTGGCTGTGTACCACGCACTAGACAGGAGAGATTATACTGTAAGACAGCCGCCCTCTCTTTCTCTCTCAACCCCCCCTATCCCCTACCCTATCTCGTCCCCCTCCTTCACTTCCCTTCTCCCCCTCTCCCCTATCTTCTCCTCCCTCTCTCCTCAAAATAATGAAACTGTACCGTGTGTGTGTGTGTGTGTGTGTGTGTGTGTGTGGAGAGAGACGAGAGAGACGAGAGACACGAGAGGGAGAGAGAGTAATTATCTAAGTAATGATAACAGGTTGGGTTTTAGAGATGCAGAAGTATGAAATTATTGTATCTCTGATTATATCAGTACAGACTCAGAGGGTCCTTACTGGTCAAACTGGTGATCCATGAGTAACAGTATATAGATATTCACAATGGCAACAAGGTCCTTCAGGAGTCATTGAACCTGTCATTGACTTTGCTGTCTGAGGGAGGGTGAGGTCAGCTTCACACTAGGGAAGGCCTGTCCATACAGATCCGTCAATGCATTAACTCTTACCCTTATCTTAGCATCACTCGCCATACCCCATCACTGACAGGTGTATTGATCATTAACCCCTGCCCCTCCAGATCTCGAGCAGTGCCACCCTAGAGGGTAAAGGGCAACTGAAGTTCACGTCTGGGAAGTGGAGTCCGCATCACAACTGTACCCAGCTGGCCACAGCCAACGACACAGCCATCAGAGGCTGGGACCTCCGCACCATGAGGTAAGACTGACATACTAACCATATACTAACCATATACAGTTGAGAGCTGCTCAACACCCTTCCCTACAAGGGAGGAAACACCATGACAGGTATACATGATAGGTGGGACTAGACAGCATGGATATACAGTACTGCTGATATTTTGTAAATTCTTGCTGGACTGAATCCTAACTTGAGATCTGTGTGTGTAACTAGAACATTGGTGCAAGTCTTCTGTTGATTTACAGTTGAAGTCGGAAGTTTACATACACCTTAGCCAAATACATTTAAACTCAGTTTTTCACAATTCCTGACATTTAATCCTAGTAAGAATTACCTGTCTTAGGTCAATTAGGATCACCACTTTATTTTAAGAATGTGAAATGTCAGAATAATAGTAGAGAATGATTTATTTCAGCTTTTATTTATTTCATCACATTCCCAGTGGGTCATATGTTTACATACACTCAATTAGTATTTGGTAGCATTGCCTTGAAATTGTTTAACTTGGGTCAAATGTTTCGGGTAGCCTTCCGCAAGTTTCCACAATAAGTTGAGTGAATTTTGTCCCATTCCTGCTGACAGAGCTGGTGTAACTGAGTCAGGTTTGTAGGCCTCTTTGCTCGCACACGCTTTTTCAGTTCTGCCCACAAATTTTCTATAGGATTGAGGTCAGGGCTTTGTGATGGCCACTCCAATACCTTGACTTTGTTGTCCTCAAGACATTTTGCCACAACTTTGGAAGTATGCTTGGGGTCATTGTCCATTTCGAAGACCCATTTGTGACCAAGCTTTAACTTCCTGACTGATGTCTTGAGATGTGGTTCAATATATTCATCATTTTCCTTTTTCATGATGCCATCTATTTTGTGAAGTTCCCCAGTCCCTCCTGCAGCAAAGCACCCCATATACTAACCATATGTTAACCATATGTCAAATCAAATCAAATTGTATTTGTCACATACACATGTTTAGCAGATGTTAATGCGAGTGTAGCGAAATGCTTGTGCTTCTAGTTCCGACCATGCAGTAGTACCTAACAAGTAATCTAACAATTTCACAACAACTACCTTATATACACACAGTGTAAAGGAATGAATACGAGTATGTACATATAAATATATGGATGAGCGATGGCTGACCGGCATAGGCAAGATGCAGTAGATGGTATAGAGTACAGTGTATACATTTGATATGAGTAATGTCGGATATGTAAACATTATATACAAAATTGTTTAAAGTGGCTAGTGATACATTTGTTACATCCAATTTTCTATTATTTAAAGTAGAAAAGCCACTCAATGTTAGTGGTGGCTTTTTAACAGTCTGATGGCCTTGAGATAGAAGTTGTTTTTCAGTCTCTCGGTCCCAGCTGCACCTGTACTGCACCTGTACTGACCTCGCCTTCTGGATGATAGTGGGGTGAACAGGCAGTGGCTCGCGTGGTTGTTGTCCTTGATGATCTTTTTGGCCTTCCTGTGACATCCGGTGGTGTAGGTGTCCTGGAGGGCAGGTAGTTTACCCCCGGTGATGCGTGGTGCAGACCTCACTACCCTCTGGAGAGCCTTACGGTTGTGGGCGGAGCAGTTGCCGTAACAGGCGGTGATACAGCCCGACAGGATGCTCTCGATTGTGCATCTGTAGAACTTTGTGAGTGTTTTTTGGTGACAAGCCGAATTTCTTCAGCCTTCTGAGGTTCACCACGCTGTCTGTGTGGGTGGACCATTTCAGTTTGTCCGTGATGTGTACACCGAGGAACTTAAAACTTTCCACCTTCTCCACTACTGTCCCGTCGATGTGGATAGGGGGGTGCTCCCTCTGCTGTTTCCTGAAGTCCACGATCATCTCCTTAGTTTTGTTGACGTTGAGTGAGAGGTTATTTTCCTGACACCACACTCCGAGGGCCCTCACCTCCTCCCTGTAGGCCGTCTCGTCGTTGTTGGTAATCAAGCCTACCACTGTAGTGTTGTCAGCAAACTTGATGATTGAGTTGGAGGGCGTGCTTGGCCACGCAGTCATGGGTGAACAGGGAGTACAGGAGAGGGCTGAGAACGCACCCTTGTGGGGCCCCTGTGTTGAGGATCAGCGGGGTGGTGTTGTTTCCTACCCTCACCACCTGGGGCCGTCCCGTCAGGAAGTCCAGGACCCAGTTGCACAGGGCTGACGTTAATAATGAGTTTGGAGGGTACTATGCTGTTAAATGCTGAGCTGTAGTTGATGAACAGCATTCTTACATGGGTATTCCTCTTGTCCAGATGGGTTAGGGCAGTGTGCAGTGTGATTGCGATTGCGTCGTCTGTGGACCTATTGGGATGGTAAGCAAATTGGAGTGGGTCTAGGGTGTCTGGTAGGATGGAGGTGATATGATCCTTGACTAGTCTCTTAAAGCACTTCATGATGACGGACGTGAGTGCTACGGGGCGATAGTCATTTAGCTCAGTTACCTTAGCTTTCTTGGGAACAGGAACAATGGTGGCCCTCTTGAAGCATGTGGGAACAGCAGACTGGGATAAGGATTGATTAATGTCCGTAAACACACCAGCCAGCTGGTCTGCGCATGCTCTGAGGACACGGCCAGGGATGCCATCTGGGCCGGCAGCCTTGCGAGGGTTAACACGCTTAAATGTTTTACGTTGGCTGCGGTGAAGGTGAGCCCGCAAGTTTTGGTAGTGGGCCGTGTCGATGGCACTGTATTGTCCTCAAAGCGAGCAAAGAAGTTGTTTTAGTTTGTCTGGGAGCAGGACATCATGGTTGGCGACGGGGCTGGTTTTCTTTGTGTAGTCCGTGATTTACTATAGACCCTGCCACATTCCTCTCGTGTCTGAGCCGTTGAATTGTGACTCTACTTTGTCTCTATATTGACGCTTACCTTGTTTGATTGCCTTGCGGAGGGAATAAAATGGAGTCGTGGTCAGACTTGCCGAAAGGAGGGCGGAGAATGGCTTTGTATGCATCATGGAAGTTAGAATAACAATGATCAAGGGTTTTACCAGCCCGGGTCGCACATTCGATATGCTGATAAAATTTATGGAGCCTTGTTTTCAGATTATATGTTATCCATATACTAACATATGTTAACCATATGTTAACCATATACTAACCATATATTATTCAGCCGCTATGTTCTACAGAAGTACTTCTTTATAGTTTAGTAGTACTGAACTATTTCGTATAGTAACTCTAATTTGTAGTTATTAGTATTAGAAACCAAAGGGTTCTAGTATTATATCTGGTCCTTACCGGGTGGTAATAACCAATAGATCACGGACTTCCCTCAACACTGAGGCTCCCAACACTGAGGCTTCCAGTGTTACCCAAACTTGACAGACCAAAGATAAGTAACAGAATACCTAATCTGGATGAATCGATAGGCTATCACTACCACACTGATTCCACCTATCCACCAACTACCAACGTTGACCCTGAAGGAACATTCAGATACATTAGCTGCTATACTTCCACTATACACCCAGTATCAATACACAGTGACGTAACAGGTAACTTCCCCAGTAAAAGAAACACTTGAGTATTTTATTTATTTATTTCACCTTTATTTAACCAGGTAGGCAAGTTGAGAACAAGTTCTCATTTACAACTGCGACCTGGCCAAGATAAAGCAAAGCAGTTCGACACATACAACAACACAGAGTTACACATAGAGTAAAACAAACATACAGTCAATAATACAGTAGAAAAAACAAAACAAATCTATATACAAATGAGGTAGGATAAGGAAGGTAAGACAATAAATAGGCCATGGTGGCAGAGTAATTACAATATAGCAATTTAACACTGGAAATGAGGGGTACAAAGTATATAGAAAGCAGGTGCTTCCACACAGGTGTGGTTCCTTAGTTAATTAAGCAATTAACATCCCATCATGCTTAGGGTCATGCTGGGAAGGCCATAATTTTTGGCTAACATGGCTATGCCATCATAGGATGACAAGGGCTCTATCCACAGGACACGAGTGATCACTGAATGGTTTGATGAGCATGACAAAGATGTAAACCATATGCCATGGCCATCTCAGTCACCAGATTTCAACCTAATCTAACACTTATGGGAGATTCTGAAATGTTGCCTGAGATAGAGGTTTCCACCACCAACAAAACACCAAATTGTGGAATTTCTCATGGAAGAATGGTGTTGCATCCTTCCAGTGGAGTTCGACACTTGCAGAATTCATGCCAAGGTGCATTGAAGTTCTTCTGGCTCGTGGTGGCCCACGCCCTATTAAGACACTATGTTGGCGTTTCCTTTATTTGAGAAATTACCTGTATAATGACTGATGAACAGCGTGTCTTTACAGTAGACAACCTGTACTGCCTGCTGGATCATCCCTGAGGTGTGAGGCTGTAGCAAGTGCGGTGGAGAAAGAGAGAGATGGAGAGAGAGAAGGAGAGAGATATTGAGTGAGGTCAGGCTGTGTGTGGGCACTGCTAGAGGAATAATAATCACCTCTCTCTTGACCGTTCCTATAAAGCCAGAGTGCTGGAGCGAGATAGAGAGGGAGAACAAGAATGAGGGAGAAAGAAAGTATAGAGGGATGGAGAGAAAATATTTGAAAAATACAGGAGAGTCATGATAATAGCCAAGAGAAAAAACAATGTATTTAATGCAAATGTAAAAACTGTTGCAGTGCTGTAGTATTATCCCTCATTATCCTGCATTTGATTCCTTCTTTTTAGTCACATTCCAGCTAGTTCTTATTCCTAACCAGTATACCTTCTTAAAAGTAGCGTGATTCACCCTTCAGGGGCTTTGAGGGTACACAGGGCCTTAAGGAAGCCAAGGACACAGGGCTGAGTCAGTGTCTGTGAGTAGCGCTTTGTGTGTGCGCGTGAGCAGAGTCTGTGAGCAGGCAGTGTGTTGGATTTGAGCTAGGTGCGTGCGTGTGTGCGTGGGTGTGTGTGTAAGTGTCCAGTTGGTGCGGCAGCTGTGTGATGGCAGTCTGTGAACACGGTCCAGTGGCTCCTCAGTTGGTGTCTTCTCTGGCTCGTCACACTGTGTGCCAGCCCAAACCGGTCTGCCCGCTCTGCCCCACTAAGGGACTCTAGAGGAGAACACTCTCCCCAGAAAACCAAAATTGGTTCTATGAAAGTTCCCAGAACATTCGTTAGGTTGCAGAAATTGTTCTCATAACACAAAAACTGTCCTGTCGTGGTGATGGTTGTCAGAACACTTCTCATATATTCTTTAAAGGTTCCCAGAATGTTTCATTAGGTTGTGGGCACTGTCTGGTGCAAACATTGTGGGGACATCACAAAATATACACTATATATACAGATGTGGAAACCCCTTCCAATTAGTGGATGTGGCTATTTCATGTGTGTATAAAATCAAGCACACAGCCATGCAATCTCCATAGACAAACATTGGCAGTAGAATGGCCTTACTGAAGAGTTCAGTGACTTTCAACGTGGCACTGTCATAGGATGCCACCTTACCAACAAGTCAGTTTGTCAAATTTCTGCCCTGCTAGAGCTGCCCCAGTCAACTTTAAGTGCTGTTTTTGTGAAGTGGAAACGTCTAGGAGCAACAACAACTCAGCTGTGAAGTGATACGCCACACAAGCTCACAGAACGGGACTGCCGGGTGTAGAAGCGCATAGCACGTAAAAATTGTCTGTCCTCGGTTGCAACACTCACTACTGAGTTCCAAACTGCCTCTGGAAGCAATGTCAGCACAATAACTGTTTGTCGGGAGCTTCATGAAAAGGATTTCCATGGCCGAGCAGCCGCATACAAGCCTAAGATCACCATGCGCAATGCCAAGCGTCGGCTGGAGGGATGTAAAGCCTCTGGATCAGCGGAAAATGCGTTCTCTGAAGTGATGAATCACTCTTCAACATCTGGCAGTCTGATGGACGAATCTTGGTTTGGCGGATGCCAGAAGAACGCTACCTGTCCAAATGCATAGTGTCAACTGTAAAGTTTGGTGGTGGAGGAGGAGTAATGGTCTGGGGCTGTTTTCCATGGTTCGGGGCTAGGCACCTTAGTTCCAGTGAAGGGAAATCTTAACGCTACAGCATACAATGACATTCTAGACGATTCTGTGCTTCCAACTTTGTGGCAACAGTTTGGGGAAAGCCCTTTCCTGTTTCAGCATGACAATGCCCCCATGCACAAAGCGAGCTTCATACAGAAATGGTTTGTCGATCGGTGTGGAAGAACTTGACTCGCCTGCACAGAGCCCTGACCTCAACCCCATCGAACCCCTTTGGGATGAATTGGAACACCGACTGCAAGCCAGGCCTAATTGTCCAACATCAGTGCCTGACCTCACTAATGCGCTTGTGGCTGAATGGAAGCAAGTCCCCCGCAGCAATGTTCCAACATCATCTAGTGGAAAGCCTTCCCATAAGAGTAGAGGCTGTTATAGCAGCAAAGCGGGGACCAACTCCATATTAATGCCCATGATTTTGGAATGAGATGTTCGACTAGCAGGTGTCCACATACTTTTGGTCTTGTAGTGTATGTTCCCAAAACACAAAAAGTTCTGCGGATGATTCCACAATCATACTTTTAGAGTGCAAAAAACATTCACCTGGTGTTACAAGAATGTTTCCAGAACACATTTAATCAATTATTTAAGTGTTCCCAGAATGTTTCATCAGGTTATGGAAACATTCTGGTGGAAACATTGTTTGGTTAAACAGGACATTCTCTTAATGTTGTAAGAATGCTGTCATTTGACCTTGAGGTCCTCAGAACATTTCAAGAACATGTTATATTTAAGTTTTACCTAATATTGCCACAACATTCTCAGTGTGCAGATTTGTAGTTCCTTAAAGCAGTTTGGAATACATTTCTCTCCAGGTGTACAGAATTGGCGATTCGCATTAGAGGACTTTATTGTAGGTGATATAGAGAGACATGGCATTTCAATTTCATTCACAGGACATTTGAACATACAAACACAACCATATTTTTTTACACTTTGTATGTCGACAGGCTACACATGTGGGGTTTGAACTTGCAGTGTTTGGTTCCCTAGCCAGATCATTAACCCTCTGTGCCATCAGGGGTTAGCTGTGTGTTATTTTGTTGGACACAGAACAGATATTAAAATGTTCCCATCCTCTTCATATTCTGTGTACTTGTAACACTATTTTATGATTTTCTTTCTTCATCACGCGTTGAAAGTCTTATGAAATGTGATCTTGAAACTGAGAAATGGTAAAAAAAAAAAAACAATCTTATTGGAATTCACAAGAATACAAGTTATTTAAAGGAATTTCTATCCAACTAAAATCACATGATGAAGAAAGAAAATCATCAAAGTGCACAGCGTATGAAGAGGATGGGAACATTTTAATGACTCAGAAATTGAGTTCTGTGTCCTGATTGACCATATTTAACCGAAAAAAATATACAAGGCCATGCAGAAGGTTAATTATCTGGCTGCAGTTCCAAACATTGCAGGTTCAATCCCACATATTCTGTAACCGTATTTCAAAACTGAAGTTGAAGCTCAGATATACTCTACTAAAAGAGAGGTTGTCTTTTTTTGTGTGTTTTGGGAACTTATCTCTTCCCACACTGTTCCCACAACCTAATGAAATGTTCTTGTAACGTTAGGTGAATGTTTTTTGCACCCTAAAATAAACATTGTAGAATCAAATCAAATTGTATTGGTCACATACAGATGTTTAGCAGATGTTATTGCTGGTGCAGCAAAATGCTTGTGTTCCTAGCTCCAACGGTGCAGTAGCATCTAAAACGTTTTACAACAATGCACACAACTCTAAAAGTACAAGAATGGAATTAAGAAATATATAAATATTAGATTGAGCAATGTCGGAGTGGCATTGACTAAAATACAGTAGAATAGAATACAGTATATACATATGAGATGAGTAAAGCAGTATGTCAACATTATTTAAACATTATTAGTGACTAGTGTTCATTATTAAAGTGGTCTGTGATTCCAAGTACAGAAAATAGGGCTGCAGCATCTAAGGTGCAATGTTGCGTAACCAGGTGGAAGCCGGCTAGTGATGGCTATTTATCAGTCTGATGGCCTTGAGATAGAAGCTGTTTTTCAGTCTCTCGGTCCCAGCTTTCGAAGACTTCGCCTTCTGGATGATAGCGGGGTGAACAGGCCGTAGCTCGGGTGGTTGATGTCCTTGATAATCTTTTTGGCCTTCCTGTGACATCCGGTGCTATAGGTGTCCTGGAGGGCAGGTAGTTTGCCCCTGGTGATGCGTTGGGCAGACCGCACCACCCTCTGGAGAGCCCTGCGGTTGCCGGTGGTGCAGTTGCCGTACCAGGCAGTGATACAGCCCGACAGGATGCTCTCAATTGTGCATCTGTAAAAGTTTGTAAGGGTTTTAGGGGCCAAGACAAATTTCTTCAGCCTGGACAGTTTTGGTGTTTTGGGAGCATATCTTTTGTGATGTTTCCACCAGACTGTTCCCATAACCTAATGAAACATTCTGGGAACCTTTTAAAGAACAGATGTGTTATAGGAACGTTCTTGCAACATCAGGCAAATGTTTTATATGCACATACACACTTTTGGGGAATGTTCTGTGGTGGTTGTTGCACATCAATGTTAGGAGAACATTACAAGGTATTTAATCTAAAACATTGTTGATAAATAGATTTGATGGGATGTTATCATCCTAATGTTAGATAAAACCCAAACTAGAACTTAATTAGCTAATGTTCGTGGAATGTTCCCGGGTTTGCTGGGTTTACTGCTCCCTCCAGCAGCCTTAAAGACACAGTATACACAGGAGACTTAGGAGATGTAGTTACACAGGCACATTGTGTGTGTGTTCTGCTCTGTGTGCTGTTCTTGCTAACGGGTACACTGGAGGGTGTGTGTGTGTGTGTGTGTGTGTGTGTCTGTTGCTGGCTGGGGCTGGCACTTGGGATGTTCTCTCAGTTCATCACTCCTAAACCCTATTTGGACGGTTTGCTATTCTAACAGTTATTACAGTGACCGCGGTCATTTGGCTGGCCAATAACTGTCATCCAAAATTCCATGACCGTCACAGCCCTAATTTGGACCCACAATCCGCAGTGAGAGGGCAGCGCACACACACCGTCAGATGTGCGATAGCTGCCGGGCCTGCCTCCTCAGCATGCACCGCAGGATGCATACAGAAACGCAGTGCAGTGCTGCAGTCAAACTGGCTCCCTGTACAGTACAGTAGCATACAACATTGTGTGTGTCTCTGCATGCCTTAGTGTGTGTATAGTATGTTTTACATTCAGTTTAATATTGTTGTGTATAACTTGTTTACCAACCACACTATCCTCTACTTGGTCTTTAAAGCTGAAAATGTTCTGAATTAAGTGTTTTATCCCCAGTATCCAGGCGTGTGTTGGAGAGGATGTAGAGTAGAGACTAGCAGTAGTGTGATTGCTAGTGCTATTTGCTCCATCACACTGTGGGTTGAGAGGAGACTCACTGCAGGGACTGAAAAAGTCACACTGGCATCAGATAACAGTGGGAAACAGGACAGGTCAGGACAGGACAGCCATTTCACCCAGACAGAAATATAGGCACTACAGCGCACTGGTGCTGCTCACATCTAAACCAAAATGATTTGCCCTTTTTCGTATGATTTTAGCCTACCGTATTTCCTTCAGCCCTCGGCAGTTGGATATTAACAATTTATCAAAGGTGTTGTCGACTGTGAATGACGCGTTTGTTAAGCCTATTTGACATTAACCTCCTGAACTTTGTCTGTCAAATCAATCATCCATGACCTTTTCGTCTGATGCTGCCCCCAGGATGGCTAGGATGGTGCAACGTTCACAATATTACTGGAGCACCTCAGCCATGCTTGGATGCTATGGGAAATAATCTACTTCTCTACTAAATAGCCTATGGGTTTATTTATAATTGGCAAAGCTCTCTTTCTCACTATTTGTCTTATATTAACACAGTAACATGAGTAAAAACTTTGTTGCTCTGAGACTTTTAAGCCTCAAGCATTGCTTTATATTCATGTCCATAAAGATATATCTCAATCAACCCACACGATTGATGTGATGATCCCTTACTTTTATGCATGGACTGTCACTCCTTCCTTCCCAACCACTCACAAAGCTGGGCTTTAATTTTGATAAGCAATTCAATTATTTCTCTCCTTTTTTTTTATCCCCCACTGCAGTTGTCATAGAAACAGAGGCCTGTAGTGATAGTGTGAGATATCCAGTCTATCCCCTTAGCATAGCGATTTATCACCCAGACTGAGGTTAGAGGGGCGTGTGTGTGTGTGTGTGTGTGTGTGTGTGTGTGTGTGTGTGTGTGTGTGTGCTGTAACGGAAAACTGTAATTTATACGGTAATTTTAGGTATTAGCATCAATAAAAAAAACGTTGAAATGTTTTACTGCAGCATACTATGTTAAGGTGCATTGTGGGAAAATTGCTGTATTTCGAACTGTAATTCTTCCCCAAAGAATACAGTATCGTATCTTTGGAGCGCCAACAAACCTTTTGACCACTAGTGGATGCATGGTATTGTTGTGTCTGGCTAATTAACATATTTTGAGGCATGCCTTGTAAGAGGCTATATTTGTTGAAACTGTGAATGAGATAGCTGTACCATTTTAACTCCTATATGTGGTAATAGTGCCACATCAATTTAACATGTATAGGGGACAGATTGAATTGGCAGCTAGTCTTAAACGGTTGAGCATTTTGCCAAGTCCTTTTGATCTGTTTTGCCCTGTAGGCACTGCCAGTTTTGCAGATATGAAACAAACAATCATAATATCAGTCTAAAATATACAACTCCCAGTTTATTTTTATTTATTTAACCTTTATTTAACTAGGCAAGTCAGTCAAGAACATATTCTTATTTACAATAACGGCCGTCGGGGAACAGTGGGTGAACTGCCTTGTTCAGGGGCAGAACGACAGATTTCTACCTTGTCAGCTCGGGGATTCAATCTAGCAACCTTACTGGCCAAACGCTCTAACCACTAGGCTACAAAACCAACTTTATAAGAGGTTTGAGAAATAGCTTCTATTTGCCTCAACATTCCATGATGTACACTAAGGCATAGTTGGCAGAATAGATGGATGCAGTTCAATGCATGGTTAATATAATTCACCAATTTATTAGTTGGTAGTCCAAACAATATTGCTATCAGTTTGTAAATCACAGCTGTCCTGGTACATTGTTTGCTGCCTCCATTCGGGATGCACTGTTTCAGTTTCAATGACTCAATATTTTGGACAAAAACTGACAAATGTAACTAAGGATGGGAATGTCAAAACAATACAACAAGCAAGGGCAATGATCACAAGTCAATCATAATGTGGCTAATAGGCTAGTGTATCTATTTACAGTACCAGTCAAAAGTTTACTGTTTTCTACATTGTAGAGTAATAGTGAAGACATCAAAACTATGAAACAACACATATGGAATCATGTAGTAACCAAAAATATATTTTATATTTGAGATTCTTCAAAGTAGCCACCCTTTGTCTTGATGACAGCTTTGCACATTCTTGGAATTCTCTCAACCAGCTTCATGAGGTAGTCACCTGGAATGCATTTCAATTAACAGGTGTGCCTTGTTAAGTTAATTTGTGGAATTTCTTTCCTTCTTAATGCATTTGTGCCAATCAGTTGTGTTGTGAGAAGGTAGTGGTGGTATACAGATGATAGCCCTATTTGGTAAAAGACCAAGTCCATATTATGGCAAGAACAGCTCAAATAACCAAAGAGAAACAACAGTCCGTCATTACTTTAAGACATGAAGGTCAGTCAATGTGGAAAATTTCAAGAACTTTGAAAGTTTCTTCAAGTGCATTCGCAAAAACCATCCAGTGCTATGATGAAAGTTCAAGTAACAGACATCTCAACATCAACTGTTCAGAGGAGACTACGTGAATCAGGCCTTCATGGTGGAATTGCTGCAAAGAAACCAATACTAAAGGACACCAATAAGAAGAAGAAACTTGCTTGGGCCAAGAAACACAATCAATGGAAATTAGACTAGTGGAAATTAGTCCTTTGGTCTGATGAGTCCAATTTTTTAATTTTTGTTTCCAACCGCCGGGTTTTTGTGAGACGCAAAGTAGGTGAACAGATGATCTCCGCATGTGTGTTTCCCAGCGTGAAGCATGGAGGAGGTGGTGTGGGGGTGCTTTGCTGGTGACACTGTCTGTGATTTATCTAGAATTCAAGGCACATGGCTACCACAGCATTCTGCAGTGATACGCCATCCCATCTGGTTTGGGCTTAGTGGGACTGTCATTTGTTTTTCAACAGGACAATGACCCAACACAATGACCCAGGCTGTGTAACAGCTATTTCACCAAGAAGGAGAGTGATGGAGTGTGTCAAGTAGATGTAGGCAAAGAAAGTAATAGTTAGTCTCGAACACTCTAGATAACATAAATTGCACAGATAAACAATGAGATTTTTGAAGGCCAACTAGCTGAAAAAGTTTGAGAGGGTTTATCTAATGTTCTGTCATTAGATTTGAGCTCATCTTTCTCTGGCTAGCATTAGTTGTTGATCTTTTTGTTGTTGAGAGAGAGCCTACCTTCATGGTTGTTTGATCAATAGGACTGTAAAGTTCCAAAATGTAAGAGGACTCCCAAGTGGTATTGACATATTTGCAGAAATCCATTCAGGTGTATTTTGTGGCATTTGGCGAATGCTTTCGAATGATCTAAAGTTGCACTTTTGCAACTGCCTGTAAACACACAGTCCAGTTCAAAGTGAATGATGGCAGGCCTATGTTACAAATAAAGGCCTAATGTAGCTCAGATTGGCTATGACGCACCCGGTCTGCATCGACTGGTCCTGGACGAGACAGATGTTTTTATTAGGTTTAATTTCCTGCAGTGTCTATTAATTGTCCAAATGCACGGCCGCTTTCTAACTATATTGCTATAGAATCTTCTCAAATTCTTTAGAATACGTCAGATTCTTCCTGGGGGTGTAGATGAACATATTGTAATAAGATTTCATGTTGCTAAAATGCTGTCAGTTCCACTGTAAGGCCTCTAAGTGCAAGTGAAATACATGTGTAAACACTTTACCTAGCAGTCAACCTGCTTGCACCGATACCTTGTAATTGTGAAATACAAACCCCTGCCCTCAATGAATTTCATTTATTTATCCAGTCATTCATTCTGATTACGGTAGCATTTACTTTTTTTGCTATATAATAGTCAATTTTACAGTATTGTAATGTGTGTCATTACAAAGTACTTGCTTTGATACCGTGTATATATATTACAGTAGGTGTACTATTAGAAGTGACGGAACAAGACGGAACTGCTCTTCCTCCCGGGGAAGGCCTGTCCGCTCAAAGACCTCTCCATCACGGTTGACAACTCCACAGTTTCACCCTCCCAGAGTGCAAAGAACCATGGCATGATCCTGGACAACACTCTGTGTCATTCTCAGCAAACATCAAAGCTGTAACCCTCTCCTGCAGCTTCATGCTCTACAACATCCGTAGAGTATGGTCCTACCTCACACAGGAAGCGGAGCAGATCCTAATCCAGGCACATGTCCAGTCCCGTCTGGACTACTGCAATTAGCTGTTGGCTGGGCTCCCCGCTTGTGCCATCAAACCCCTGCAACTATCCAGAACGCAGCAGCGTTCAACCTTCCCTTTCAAGTTCTCTCATGTCACCCTGCTCCTTCACACACTCCACTGGCTTCCAGTCGAAGCTTGCATCTACTACAAGAACATGGTGCTTACCTACGGAACAGCAAGAGGAACTGCCCCTCCCTACCTTCAGGCTACGCTCAAACCCTACACCCCAACCCGAATACTCCGTCTGCCACCTCAGGTCTCTTGACCCTCCCACCCCTACGGGACGACAGCTCCCGCTCAGTCCTTCTCTGTCCTGGCACCCCAATGGCGGAACCAGCTTCCTCCTGAAACTAGGACAGCAGAGTCCTTGCCCATCTTCCAAAAACATCTGAAACCCTACCTCTTAAAACAGTATTTTAAATAATCATTTTCCTCACCTTGACCCCCGACCCCCCCAAATAAAAAAAAAACTATAAAACAACACTTAACCAGCACTTAAGTACAAAGACAAATAAAGTACAAAGACAACTTTTGATTGTCTTTATTAAGATCCTATATATAACATTTCTAAATCAACACACATAGCCATAGCCAACACACCATATATATTTTCCTTCCTCCATTAACTCTTTAGGGCTAGGGTCCCATTTTCAGAATTTTCGCCTGTCTGACGTGCCCAAAGTAAAATGCCTGCCACTCAGGCCCAGAAACTAGGATATGCACATAATTAGTACTAGTGGAAGCACTCTGAAGTTTCTAAAACTGTTAAAATAATGTCTGTGAGTATAACAGAACTGATATAGCAGAAGAAAACCCTAGGAATTTCTGTCCGGAAATCTTTTTCTTTTTGACCGCCCATCACTTTCTTTGGAATCCTATTCATTTCACAGTTAGATAGGACTCAGGTTGCAGTACCTATGGCTTCCACTAGATGTCAACAGTCTTTAGACAGCATTCTATGAGTTTGTCTTGAGAAACAACAACATACAGGATGTTTATATCAGTGGAGCCACGAAGACATTTCTGTCTAGTGCACGAGATACCCGGGAGAGCGCAGCTCGGTGTTTACCTTTTCTATCGTGTAGGTTATTATCCGAGTGAAATATAATAGCCAATATAGATACATGGATCCCTAAGGATAAATGATGTTTGATTTGTTTGGGCAAAGTTGATAGGTATAATTTGAAGGCTTAACGCGCCAACCAAACGGAGATTTGTGGATATAATAAATGACTTTTTCCAACAAAAGAACCATGGATTCTCTTGTTTGGACACTTGGGATGCCCTCAGCAGAAGTTCCCACGAAAGGTAAGCGATTTATTTTAGCTCTTATATGGGTTTTGTGAGACCCGCGCTGGATATGAATTTATGCTAATGCATAAAATATGAGAGGGGCTATCCTCAAACAATCAAATGTTGTGCTTTCGACGGAAAAACTTTTTGAAATCTGACAATGCTGTGATATTGTCAAGAATCAGAGCTTTTGATGACTATGCAACACTTGTATATTGATGAATGTTTAATAATTCAACTTTTGGATTTTGAATTTGGCACCTTACATTTCACCGGGTAGTGTTGAACGGCCCGCTAGAGCGCTGGTTATCCCTAAGAGGTTTTAACAAGACTAATTTTTACAACCATATGCAACACTTGTATATCCATGAATGTTAAATATTACGAATTTTTATTTTGAATTTGCCGCGCTTTGTTTGCTCCGAAAACGAGCCCGCTCACGGGATCGGATCCGTAAGAGATTTTAACCCTGTTTACTTTCTTTATCCTATTCCTTTATACATATTTCCTTCATCCATATTTCTTTATGCATCCATCCTTTCTTCCTTCATCCTCTGTAATTTCTTCTGTACTTCTTTGTTTTCTAGTTAAGCTAGAGTTACCATTAATTCTGTGTTGCAACCAAATAAAAGTACAAAGACTTAACTTGATTGTCTTTATCAAGACATTGTCTATATCAATTTTCTAAATTAACACAAATAGCCATAGCCAACATACCATCTATCTATTTTCCTTCCTCCATTAACCCCGTTTCATTTATTTAACCTATTTCTTAATTAATCCTTAATTCATCCTATCTGTTCTGTACTTGTCTTTTCAACCTAATCAAAAGCTCCAAACATGTTTCCTGTGGTCATTTGCCGAGACAAACACCTGGCAGACTTTTTCCATGTCTATTTCATCCAGTCTGTCCTGATGAATGTGACAGACTGCCTTCTTAGACCACTGAAACTCCTCGACTTCAGCAGAAGATGCAGGGACAAACATTAGTATGCGAATGAGGGCTTCTACCTGGTCAAAGGAGACTGCAGAACTCAGGCAGCTGATTCCTGAGAACAGATGTAGCTTCTGTACTTGTTTTGTACTGGTATTGCATCTTGAACATGGCCAGCTGCACCTCAAGTGATCTCCTGTTCAACTCTGGATACTGGTCCACCACTGCAGCATCCATCTCCCCAGAGAGAAGAACTTCCTCCAGTTTAGCCAGAGTTTCCAGGCCACTCTGTTTGAACCTTTCTGTTTGCTGCACATCAACTGTGTCAAGCACATTGAAGAGCTCAGCCCTGTAGAAATCCTCTGGGGATGTGGGTGAGTATGAAGCAGCATTTCCAGTGAAGCGCTTTGGTGGATTACAGATGTGGGGCATCTGAATGGGCTGGATTTTGATCTTGGCAATCAACTCTGTCCCTCTGCTGTAGATCTGTTGAAATTTGACCTCTGATCTCTTTGTCTTCAGGGTGGTCTTAACACAGTCCACTGCAGCTAGCATCCCAGCAAATGTCTCTGTTCACATTTGTAAGGTGCGAATGAGGCCCTCAAACTCTTCCATTACTTCAGCTGCTACAAGGAGTCCTAGGACTGTGGTCCCCTTCTCAAACCTCTCAGCAATCCCCTTGCTGTTGTTGTTGTGTCTGATGAATCAGATGTGCTCATTTCTTCCAGACTGAACAGCCTAGACTCGTACTGACCCAGCAAAGAGCTCAGTGCTGGAGTCCTAACAGTCCACCTTGTTGGACATAAGGGTTTTAGGCTTGTGAATGACCCACACTCAATGTTGTTATTTCCTTAAATGTTTTTTTGTATTTGCCTGACTGGTTGTGCAGGCAGCCCAGCTTGTGGAGCCACTTCAGGCCATCACATGTCACAGCGGTTAGATAAGCAGGCAGCCTGGGTGACTAGATTGACACCGTGAGGGCCACAATGCACATACAGAGCCAGTGGCTGCACTGCTCTCAGCCTAGCCTGTGTTCCTTTGATTTTCCCTGACATGTTCGCTGCACCATCATACGTTTGCCCACTCAGACCTGAAAGAGGCAAATTCAGGTGGAGTAGCACATCTGTGGCAACTTCTGCCACTTTCTCTTCAGTTGTAGGTTTTTATGAAGTCTCCCTTACAAAGTCCTCAAGAGGCACCAGATCGTGAACCACATAACGGAAACAGAATGACTCTTGTTCTATTCCCCCGACATCTTGTGTACCATCAATAATTATGGAGTACTGAAGCAGTGGTAGATGGTCGATTCTCTTTGTGATGTCTCTCACAATGCTGTTGGCCAATATGCTCAGGATTTCGTTTTGGATTTGTGAGCTTGTATGATCCTGACTGAGTTTCAGCCATGTAGTGAGTACTGGACCATCTCCAGCTCTAACTTTCAGTAACTGGTACAGATTACATTCGGTAGCTTCATGGCCCCTGAAAACTGATCCCTGATGTGCTAGAAGGTGGACAGAGCTTGCTACTTTCCTAAGGCAAGACCTTGCTTTGTTTAGCTCTACAGCTCTTACTGTGGAAAGTTGGGTATCCACTGGCTTTGATTGGTGACAGCGAGTGGTAACTGGAATAAGGCACCGGATAAGTTTCGGAATCCAGAGTGCACAAATGCAGGATCTGCTTTTTTTGCAAGAGGTGATTTCTGGCTTTTAATAGCTTTTGTGCAGTAAAAGCACAACACTTCTTTCACACTGGGAACATAGAGGAGCCACTGGAATTATTTGTACCACCTTTCCTGAAACCGAAGTGTCTTGTTTGACAGCTCCTGGTCTACCACTAGTTTTGGGTTTGGCTGATATGGTGTGCCGTGGACATTGGGGTCTACTTCCTCAGCCTCTCCTATGGGGTCTATTTCTTCAACTTCCCCTGGAGAGTCTACTGCCTCAACCTCTCCTGGATAGTCTACTGCCTCAACCTCTCCTGGATAGTCTACTGCCTCAACCTCTCCTGGATAGTCTACTGCCTCAACCTCTCCTGGATAGTCTACTGCCTCAACCTCTCCTGGAGAGCTTATTTATTCTACTTCCCATGGGGAGCTTAATGCCTCAACCTCTCCTGGAGAGCCTACTGCCTCAACCTCTCCTGGAGAGCCTACTGCCTCAACCTCTCCTGGAGAGCCTACTGCCTCAGCTTCTCCTGTGCTGACCTGATGTTCAAATTCATGTTCCTTTTGTCTACAAATAATAATTTTGGCAAGCTCTCTCACGCCGGGACATCAACTGGCGAAAGCTAGGCAAATTAATTTACTGTTGAAACGGGACAAAACAAAGGTTACAAACCAACATTTCCATACACACAACAGCTGTTAGATAGTGCTATAATAATAGCCACCTCATATCACCATCTGACAGATGGCTAGAGCTGAACTGGCTAAATACATTTGCTAACTGTTATAAAAACATGTTTTCACTTTGTCATTATTGGGTATTGTGTGTAGATGGGTGAGCAAAAAATATATTTCATCCATTTTGAATTTAGGTTGTAACACAACAAAATGTGGAATATGTCAAGGGGTATGATTGAATACTTTCTGAAGGAACTGTACATTACTTTTTTTTTTTACAGTAGTTACATAGCAAGAGTATAGTTATTTTATATAAATTACATCTGGATAGCTACTACACATATGGTATACATTATGTATAGTTTTTTGTTGTTGTCATAACTGTTATATAACATGAGCTTTTAAACCCACCTGTCAGCTACTCTCATCCCAACAATCTCCGTAAACTGCTCTTTTATGATTTCCATGTGACATATTTTTTACTGTGTTGTAATGTTTCACATATATTCTGAACCTTTCTAATAAATTTGTACATACATCTAAAAAATGTAATGGGTGGGTAAGGTTTCCACTACACCACTGATGTCTTCCCACTGATGACTTCACAAGCTATATACCTTACAATCAATTGATACTGTATGTTTGGTTATTAGAAACTACTGAAAACACTAAGGAGAGTAGTTTCATTCACTGATACTGATCATATTATTATATTCAGCTCCGTAAGACTTGTCTTCCCTGGCTGCCTGACCCTACTGGGACCCCTGTCACCATCTGATCACCATCCTAAGATGAGGCATGACTAATTATTACTGTCTGGTGTACTGTCTGTGAGCCGTAACAAGTGAAGCCCACAACCCCCCAATACAAAGTACTTAAAATATAACCCATCTCAAAAGCATAGACTGCATTCTAGATGCAAGACTGACAGTCCATTTCACACACATGATAGTTTTAAATATGGCCTAAACAACATATTTTCGGTTATGATAGTGTAAGACAGTTGTGCAATGCTTGTGGGGCATTTATACATTGATTCTATTATTTGATAATATAATGGTTCAATAGTTGTATTTAGTTGACATTTTGCAGGTACAAGTTATAGTGAATGGGTAGGGTAGCTACAATGGAAAAGGTAGGGCAAGCATACAACTGTACAATATAGTCTTCTGCAGTTTTAATATGCTTGCCCTGCCTATTCCATAATTGTTAATTGTATGCATTTTACCACTAGCCATTGAGGACTATGTCTACCATCGCATTGGCACTCATGTACAGATCCCTGTCACCATCCTGCTAAGATGAGGCAGGCATGACAAATAATTACCTTGGTGTGCACATGAATATTATTCAAGCATAGAATCAATGGTTCAATAATTGAAATTGCCATTATTCCCAGATCCCAGACTGTAGCTTTAAACTTAAGCATCTGTCATGTAGTTACTGTAGACCTACCAATCAACTCAAGATGGAACTTTTTGTCCATTCACTGATATTGTTATAATAAACTGCAAAATTCACCTGAGCTCCGTAGACTGGCCTCCCCTGGCTGTCTGACCCTGCAGGGACACCTGTCACCATCTGATCCTGCTAAGACATGATGAGCATAGTGTTGTGTGCTCACTGTGCACCATGACAGTGAAGCCTGTAGAGCTGTTTATTACTATATCAGTGTGAAAAGTAGGGAATTAGCTAGGGAAACTGACAGATCAAAAATGTTACATTGCTATACTGAATAATAAAAACTCACATTGCACTGAAAAAACATCCGAATATCGGTCTTCAATCGTTTGGCCGCTGGTTTCATCTTGTTTGACGCAGGTCTAGTGTGATTGAGGCAAAAATCATAATTTTGGCAAGGTCTCTCACGCAAGTACATCAACTGGCAAAAGCTAGCCAAATTAATTTACTGTTGAAACGGGACAAAACAAAGGTTACAAACCAACATTTCCATACACACAACAGCTGTTAGATAGTGCTATAATAATAGCCACCTCATATCACCATCTGACAGATGGCTAGAGCTGAACTGGCTAAATTCATTTGACTCAGTTGAGAGGGGATGAAACATTAGCTAATATCAGTCAACTAAAGGGTAGCCAGTATCTGCACTGCTTGCTTTTACAACTTGCAACACATACACACTGTCAGCAGCTGCATCTGTTCAACTGTCCCTTGCCAGTTCTAAGCCAGCCTTTCAGAAGCATTGCCTTCTCACAGCTTGTCCAAACACTCTGGTGGTGTCCGGGCGGTCCTAAGTCTAGCCGGCTGACACAGCCAGACAGCCTACCCGATGACGCTTTTTTTGTATCACAGGGCAATGATAAAACCTGGGGTGACAAAAATGCAATTTCAGAATGTGGGGGTGACATGACCCCCGGCCCGTCCCCCAGTGAAAGTTTTGCCCCTGTGTACTAATTTTAAATACAGAATTTTACTTGCCATAGAGCTGCCTGTAAATTACTGTCAAATTCATGGTAACCCCTTTACAGTATGTATGTGTGTGTGTGTGTGTGTGTGTGTGTGTGTGTGTGTGTGTGTGTGTGTGTGTGTGTGTGTGTGTGTGTGTGTGTGTGTTGTAGATTGTTCTGGCCCTCACTGAAGTAAAGGAGGATGAGTTTCGATTTGGTTTCACTGTGTCCGCAGGCTTAGGCTAGGAAGGCATATAATCCTTAATACTTTGTCAGGAGGGTTCCATCTAGGCTTTGCTCAGGATCCCCATTTCATATTTGCCGGGTGGAGGGAGTGGAGTGGGGTGCTCAGAAGCATTCTGGAAGCACCGAAACTAACCCAATTTCCTGCTCCATTTCCCCCGCGCGTCCTATTCCATGGAGGACAGAGTTTACGACACAGCACACACACACACTGTCAAACCCCTGGCCAGAGGTCATGCCGAGGCAGTCAATGGTGAGCAGATTGTGCACTTGACAGCAAAGTGACTCCACACACTCAAGTCATTTTAAAGTCACAAGATTAAAGAGTGTTTTAATTTTGTTTGGTTAGAGGAAGGGAGCTGCTGCCAGTGTCTGGGCCCTCTGTGAATTCCCAGTCTGGTCTCATCCAGTTTGCTGAGGTCCGGTGGCAGAACCTTATAAACCATATAGTCATAGAGCCATACAGACCGTCATCCTGATCTCATTGAATCCCTCAGGTTATTTTCTTTTCCCTCCCTTTTTAATGAGATTTTTAATTAGCATGTTATTTGTATAATGAGATCAGCAGGGTAGATGGTGTCTGGTGGAGGAGAGAGGGGAGCAGAGAACACTGGGTCTAACGCTGTTCAATAGACCGCCCTGGTTCCTCTTCAGTCATCACAGCAGGAGAGGGAGGGAAGATGATAGGAGGGGTGGAGCGGGGAAAAGAGCGGATGAGAGGTAGGAAGGACTGGGGAAGGGGAGGAGAGGACAGAAGAGGAGATGAGAGAAAGGGTACAGGGTCCTGTGGAGGAGTAGAGAAGAGAGTAGGTTTACAACATAAACATAATCTGAAGCGGAAAAGTCTCCTCTTCTTTGCTCTTTCATTTCTTTCCTCGTGCCTTAACACTGACCTCTCCCCAGCGGGGACGAGCAGGATCAGGAAGCCAAGGCCGTGTGTGGTTGTGACTCCTGGCTTTATTACACGTCAGGCTTTTATAGGACAGGAAATACGGTCTGGCCTTCACCTAGTGTAGAGTACCACTACAGGCCTCTCTCCATGATTTATGTCATCAGGGTTGCTGTGGCGTTCACTCTCTCTTTCTCTCTCTCACATCATTCCCCTTTTTTTCTCACCCTTCTCCTCACCCCCTTCTGTCATCTCTCTCTCGCTCTCTCTCATTCCCCCTCATCCCTTTCTCTATCTTTTCCAGTCAGATCTACTGTATAGAGAATGCTCATGGGCAGCTGGTTCGAGACCTTGACTTCAATCCCAACAAACAGTACTACCTGGCCAGCTGTGGGGATGACTGCAAGGTCAAATTTTGGGACGTGAGAAACATCAACGAGCCAGTCAAGAGCCTGGAGGAGCACTCTCACTGGTGGGCACCTGTCACACTGTAGACACACACAGGACATGCACACACACATAGCAAATATACCATTGTACTTATAGCCTCAAACCCCATCTTTGCACAACCAACAGAACATGAGCAACATTCCTACCAATTAGCATCAGTTTGCTGAACAGTCATATTCCGCTGATATACGTGTGCTTTTAGCTTGTTGTATACTGACCCTGTCACAATGTGCGTGTTTTTACTGTATGAGGAGAAGTTTGTTGCTGCTACAAACATTCATTCTGTGATGGTTAAGTACATTGCACTGCCGTGTTCAGGTGTGGGTTACTGTAGCTATTCTGTGATGAGCTGCAGTGCTTAGGGCTATGTAAGTAGCTGAACACAGTGCACTGCAGTATTCAGGTGTGTGTGTGTGTGTGGAGACACGCTCTGTCTCTCTTTCTCTCTGGTGTGAGCTGAATAGATAATGACTCTGTCTGAGAGCCAAATCATGCTGTGGAGAAGTTAGTAGCAGCAACAAACATACATTCTGAGATGGTTAAGTACATTGCATTACTGTACACACACACACACACACACACACATCCACCCTACACACCTCTCTCACTCCCCCAAACCACACACACACACACACACACACACGCACGCACGCACGCACATACATACATACAGTAGACTGGCCAAAAGAATCCAGAGCAGTGTAGATGTGATCCCATTCTGATAGTAGGCTACAGTGTGTGATTTCTGAGCAGTGCTCCGAGTGCCTCGGGGCTCTGGGTATTAGGAACTATTTTTCAGGAGGGAAGAAGATTAGCCGAACGCAGGGAAAGGGTGCGCTGAGCCCGATTTTATGTCAACAGCCCAGTTATCCTTCAATCCCTCTCTATGAGGAGCTCCACCACTGAGCTCTGCCCTAGGCTGTGTGAGAGAGAGAGAGCGAGAGGAAGGATATGGTGATTGGGAGGGAAGGACAGCAAGTGAAAGAAGGAAAAGAGAGTGCAGGAGAGAGACGGCGTAGGAGTTTACAGAATGATTACCTTTATTAGCTAACCATAATTACACAACACCTCACGGCAGTACAAACTAAGCAGCAGAGAAACAAAGCCCAGATCCATCTCAATTACCACACACATACATGGACTGAGGAGCCAAAAGGATAAGAGACAAAAGGAAAGAGAGGATATATAGATGGATTAAAAACACCCATTCACTGATTCTCTTTGTGTGTGTGTGTGCGTGCGCGGGTGTGCCCACCACCCAGGGTGTGGAGCGTTCGCTACAACCACTCTCATGATCAGCTGGTGCTGACCGGCAGCAGTGACAGCAGGGTGATTCTGTCCAACATGGTGTCCATCTCCTCCGAGCCCTTCGGTCACCTGGTGGACGACGATGACCTCAGCGACGGAGAGGACAACCACCAGGACGAGAAGTATGGACACTAAGTCAAAACCTCTATGACATATCTGTCCATTACTGCCCGCCCCCCCCTTATAGCCATACTGGACCTATCTCAACCATAACTGTCTACTGTCATAATCTTTCATCGGATTTTCAATGCAACAGTTACTAATCATTATGATTATTTTATCAATTTAATCTAGAGTTCATGCTCTGATTCTATTTCTCTGGTCTTGAACTTCACCCATTCTGTGCCATGCCATATTTTGTGATGGTTCCATTTCTGTGCCAAATAAGTCACTACACATTGTGAATAGCATGCACACTCTCAGAAAAAAAGTTACCAAATTGTTCCTTTTAAGTGGCAAAATGTTTTCCTTTTCTCTATATCAAGTCCCTCACTTGTACACACCTCTTCGCCATCTCACTTCTGACACCAATGTAGCAATTTCATTAGCCCCGACCGGGACTGGAACCAGGGTCCAGCGACTGTCAAGCCAACACCTTAACCGTTACACCACCTCTTGCTGCCACCACCATGCTTCACTGTAGGGATGGTGGCAGGTTTCCTCCAGACACGACACGTGGCATTCAGGCTTAAGAGTTCAATCTTGGTTTCATCAGACCAGAGAATCTTGTTTCTCATGGTCTGAGAGTCCTTTAGGTGCCTTTTGGCAAACTCCAAGCGGGCTGACATGTGCCTTTTACTGAGGAGTGGCTTCCGTCTGGCCACTCTACCATAAAGGCCTAATTGGTGGAGTGCTGCAGAGATGGTTTTCCTTCTGGTAGGTTCTTTAATCTCCACAGAGGAACTCTGTCAGAGTGACCATCGGGTTCTTGGTCACCTCCCTGATTAGGGCCTTCTCCCCCGATTGCTCAGTTTGGCCGGGCTGCCAGCTCTAGGAAGAGTCTTCCATTTAAGAATGATGGAGGCCACTGTGTTCTTGGGGACCTTCAAGGCTGTGCCTCGACACAATCCTGTGTTTGGTTTTTGCTCTGACATGCACTGTCAACTGTGGGACCTTATACAGTGAGGGAAAAAAGTATTTGATCCTCTGCTGATTTTGTACGTTTGCCCACTGACAAAGAAATGATCAGTCTATAATTTTAATGGTAGGTTTATTTGAACAGTGAGAGACAGAATAACAACAAAAAAATCCAGAAAAGCATGTGAAAAATGTTATAAATTGATTTGCATTTTAATGAGGGAAATAAGTATTTGACCCCTCTGCAAAACATGACTTAGTACTTGGGGGCAAAACCCTTGTTGGCAATCACAGAGGTCAAACGTTTCTTGTAGTTGGTTTGCACACATCTCAGGAGGGATTTTGTCCCACTCCTCTTTGCAGATCTTCTCCAAGTCATTAAGGTTTCGAGGCTGACGTTTGACAACTCGAACCTTCAGCTCCCTCCACAGATTTTCTATGGGATTAAGGTCTGGAGACTGGCTAGGCCACTCCAGGACCTTAATGTGCTTCTTCTTGAGCCACTCCTTTGTTGCCTTGGCCGTGTGTTTTGGGTCATTGTCATGCTGGAATACCCATCCACGACGAATTTTCAATGCCCTGGCTGAGGGAAGGAGGTTCTCACCCAAGATTTGACGGTACACGGCCCTGTCCATCGTCCCTTTGATGCGGTGAAGTTGTCCTGTCCCCTTAGCAGAAAAACACCCCCAAAGCATAATGTTTCCACCTCCATGTTTGACGGTGGGGATGGTGTTCTTGGGGTCATAGGCAGCATTCCTCCTCCTCCAAACACGGCGAGTTGAGTTGATGCCAAAGAGCTCCATTTTGGTCTCATCTGACCACAACACTTTCACCCAGTTGTCCTCTGAATCATTCAGATGTTCATTGGCAAACTTCAGACGGGCATGTATATGTGCTTTCTTGAGCAGGGGGACCTGAATTGTTTTCTTGGTGACTATGGTCCCAGCTGCCTTAAGATCATTGACAAGATCCTCCCGTGTAGTTCTGGGCTGATTCGTCACCATTCTCCTGATCATTGCAACTCCACGAGGTGAGATCTTGCATGGAGCCCCAGGCCGAGGGAGATTGACAGTTCTTTTGTGTTTCTTCCATTTGCGAATAATCGCACCAACTGTTGTCACCTTCTCACCAAGCTGCTTGGTGATGGTCTTGTAGCCCATTCCAGCCTTGTGTAGGTCTACAATCTTGTCCCTGACATCCTTGGAGAGCTCTTTGGTCTTGGCCATGGTGGAGAGTTTGGAATCTGATTGATTGATTGCTTCTGTGGACAGGTGTCTTTTAAACAGGTAACAAGCTGAGATTAGGAGCACTCCCTTTAAGAGTGTGCTCCTAATCTCAGCTCGTTACCTGTATAAAAGACACCTGGGAGCCAGAAATCTTTCTGATTAAGAGGGGGTCAAATACTTATTTCCCTCATTTAAAATGCAAATCAATTTATAACATTTTTCACATGCGTTTTTCTGGATTTTTTTGTTGTTATTCTGTCTCTCACTGTTCAAATAAACCTACCATTAAAATTATAGACTGATCATTTCTTTGTCAGTGGGCAAACGTACAAAATCAGCAGGGGATCAAATACTTTTTTCCCTCACTGTATAGACAGGTGTGTTCTTTCCAAATCATGTCCAATCAATTGAATTTACCACAGGTGGACTCCATTCAAGTTGTAGAAACATCTCAAGGATGATCAATGGAAACAGGATGCACCTGAGCTCAATTTGCAAAAAATACAAAAAAAATGTTTTCGCTTTGTCATTATGGGGTATTGTGTGTGGGTTGATGAAAACAAATTCTATTTAATCTATTTTGAAAAAGGCTGTAATTAACAAAATGTGGCAAAAATGAATGTGTCTGAATACTTCCTGAATGCCCTGTTTTGAATTGGGATTGGAAATGATGCAGACAATTACAATGATGGAAGCTACTATCTATCTGCAGTGTTAAAGCTGATCTGCCGTCTCAAAATTAAAAACTCTCCCCATTCACGCTGTGTGTGCGTGCGCATGCGTGTTCATGAATTTGTGTGTGTGAATCGGTGTATGTTTGTGTACATGTGTGTGTTCTAGGAGCAAGGAGCCCCTGCAGGACAGTATCATCTCTACCTATGAGGAGCACGAGGACAGTGTGTACGCAGTAGAGTGGTCCTCAGCAGACCCATGGCTCTTTGCCTCTCTCAGCTACGATGGCAGACTGGTCATCAACAGGGTCCCCCGCGCACTCAAATACCATATCCTGCTCTAGACAGACCACACACTGGCCCGACGACTGGACTCATCACAGAGTGAAGGAGAAGAGGGCGAGGAAGGAGGAGCGATGAGGAGGGGAGCCGACCGTGACCGACAGCCGTCAGGGGAGCCACACTTGGCAGAACCTGCACACACTCTCTCTTTTTCTTTTTTCTCACTCTCCATCCCTCTCTCTCTGTGTCTCTCTCTCATTTTCTCTTTCTCTCCCTCACCCTTTCTACAAAATAACTGATTACACTACACATTCCCCGTAATGATGCAGATGACTGTATGTTTGCTAGGGCAGAGAAAATACAAAGAAAAATGGCTATATATCTGTTCTGTATATTGTCAATTAAATGCTTTTACGTCAACTGGATTTTGTTTATTATTATTGGTAAAGAGTTACTTTACTGAGCTTTTGGGGATCTTCTGAAGGCTTTTCTCTTATTTGGCTGGGGGCCCATAGGTAGTCTAGTCAGAGACTGGGGGCCCACAAGTAGTCTAGTCAGAGACCGGGGGCCCACAGCTAGTCTAGTCAGAAACCGGGGGTCCATAGGTAGTCTAGTCAGAGACCGGGGGCCCATAGCTAGTCTAGTCAGAGCCCGGGGGCCCATAGCTAGTCTAGTCAGAGACTGGGGGTTCCTTGCATGCCTCAATGGCAGCCTCACCCTGGGGAATGACCGGAGGTGTATCCAGGGCACTTCGGTTCCTAGATGCCAGGTTGAACCCCTCCCTCCCCAAACCCTCTCCTGATCTTTTCTTCTCTTCCTCCACCTCCCTAGTACCCTTTCTCCTCTTCCTCATATCTCATCCCCTCTGTTCTCCTCCTCCCATACCCTCCGTCTCCCCCTGTCCCTGTCTTCCTGTACAGTGTGTGTTGACGTTGGTCTGTAGTGACAGTGGTAGCCTTCTTTAGATCCACACACCACTGACAGCCTTTTTAATTGCAGATTGACTCTGCTCAGGGCTCCTTCTCCAGGCAGAGCTCCACGGTGCCAGGAGAACCATGAGAGGCTGTGGGTCTTCATTAACCATGCCCAGGTTGGAGCCCAGGGCTTGAATGCAGACTAGCACCCTTCCCCTCCTCTGGAAGGCAGCTCACATCCACAACCCTCATTATAGCTCAGTGAATTATTGAAAAGGGGATTGGGGCGTCAGTCTAGTGTGGTTTAGAAGCTAAAAACGTAATCTTCCACAAACCCGTCCCTCTATCTATCCAGTCTTTAATTTGAGATTGTGATGCTTGTCAGTTGTCACCCAATTAGAAACGCACACACGCCATGTCCCAGAGACACACACACACACCACATCCCTCAGTTCCCTCTTTTGACTAAGATGCTGGTGGTGTGACAAGCTTGCAGCCATGTGGCACGTTGCATGTTCGTTGTATTCCTTTAGGACTCACTACTTGTGTGTGTGTGTGTGTGTGTGTGTGTGCGTCTATGGTCTCTGTGTATGCTGTTGACTGTGGAAGGCTGCATGCTAGAGACAGAAAGACACAAATATAGATGGGTAAAAAATGGATGGCCAGAGGATTGGATAGGCATTGATAGTTGGATGACACATCAATGTTAGAATAATTCAACTCAATCCATCACAAATGCAGATGTGTTTATGTTCTAACAAGCATCCGAATATGTGCCTCCTGAGTCCTGATTGACGCCTTCACCTGATCAGTTGCCTTCCTATTAATGCATTCACAGTAATGCTACTCGCTGTTTATTATCTATGCATAGTCACTTTACCCCTACCTACATGTAATATTACCTCAACTACCATGACTAACCTGTACCCCCGCACATTGACTCGTACCGGTACCCCCTGTATATACCCTCGTTATTTTATTTTATTATTACTCCATTCTTTTTTTACTTCAGCTTATTTAGTAAATATTTTCTTAACCAACTATGCAGTTAAGAAAAATAAGAGTTAAGGGCTACAAAGGTCTACAACAGTTGTATTCGGCTTATGTGACAAATACAATTTGATTTGATTTAATTTAGCAGATTAAACTAATCATGATGCATTGATATTCAGTATACAATGTTCACCTCTGGAGACAGAAGAGGACTGCTGACAATGCAGATGACTGAAATACTTTGCTGCTGTGCTCTGTACCATTGTTTTGATATCCACAGGCTACACCACATTACTTCCCAGCCCTGGCCACAGCTCTGCTCTACTGTAAAAACAACATGTGATTCCAGTGTGAATCAGGAGTGGTGAGGGTGTTTTTTGGCTGTTGACTGTGCTTTAAATATCTGGGGAAACAGCCGAGGGAAAAGTCTTCTTCTCACGTCGAGCTCCCACAGTTCAACTGTTTTGCCCGGCACGACTGCCAACTATCGTCTGTGTCACACAGTCACATGACCCTTAGTGTAGTGTACCTGTCAGCGGTGGTGACGAGCATCTTCAGGTCAAGAACCCGGATCTCCAATCCAAGATGGCGTCATGGTTGATATCACAGGTGACTGGCAGATACTGTATCCACTGGATGGGCAAGGAAGAGATTTACAAAAGGTTTGAAAAGGAGTTGTCTTCACTGTTTTATTGAGAACAGCAAATAGTAAATTACATACTTTACATGTGAACGCTAGATGTGTTATGTTACTGTACTTACCGCTGAGGTTTGTTGTTGGTTAAAAGGGTCAAGTATCTCTTGAAAATAACCTGGATGAATAAAGATACATTTCTTATGGTGTCCCCAGTTTACATGTAATTGAGACGTGTCGGTCTACACTATGTTTGAAAGTTGGTTCAAGTTAAAATATATACTGATCTTAAATCCTAGTGTGGCTGTTAGTGAATAGCAGGAGACAGACAGAGTAGAGGAAGAACGCTTCAAGTAAAGCCTGAGCCTTTATTGTGTTTCCTATGCAGTTTCCTATGCAATCAAAATATTATGCAGAATGGCAGCTGCTTGTCTAAAACCCCCCCATGGAGACATGCCTCACTACGTGTCCTGCTTTCAGCTCCATTGCCTCGATTTCTCCTTTGTTATCTTGGCATGAATTCAAAATACTCTACATTTCTTCACATATGCAGGTAGCCTAGTGGATGGAGTGTTGGACTAGTAACCGAAAGGTTGCAAGATCGAATCCCTGAGCTGACAAGGTAAAAATCTGTTGTTCTGCCCCTGAACAAGGCAGTTAACCCACTGTTCCTAGGACGTCATTGAAAATAAGAATTTGTTCTTAACTGACTTGCCTAGTTAAATAAATGTAAAAAATAAATATTCATTTCTGTATGATGTTTTAAATAGTCCTAAAAAACCTGAGGGTCATACGGGTGCCCTCCTCCGAGGATGCAGGCAGAATTGGATTCAGCTGCTCTGTAAATGAAGTAAATTAAATTAGATTTCATTTAATTACTTATTCATGTGTTCAGAGCAAGAGAGCAACCCAAGTGATTATTACCTTCAAGAGGCACCCTCATTTGCATTCAGAAAATTATCACAATCCCTTGAAAAAAAAAACGATGCGCAAACATCAGACAGGCGATCCAAGAAGGATGGAGAGAAAAACGGACACTGTGTCCAGGAAACATCAGAGGGACATTGGAAGGACCCATGGTAGGTTGTCTGAGCATTTGGAAAAGCTTGGGAATGTTGCGGAAGGAGTGAACAACTGGCATAGACCATTGTGGCACCTGCGAGAGGTTGTCCTGAGGGTTGAGAGGTGGTTGGATATGTGTTGGGAATGTTGTGGAAGGAATTATGCCTGACATTAATGGGAAACCCCCAAGGAAGGTCCATCCTCAGGGAGCTCTTACTGAATGCTGGAGCCTGGCTTGCCTGCAGGCAGCATCACATCGAACGTGTTTATGTGTGTGTTCTTGTTAGTCTCTGATACAGGACAAACCATATTCATACATGCACACATCTATGCGGTCTCTGTGTCCCGGCATTGCGTACACTAAAGGAATTTCCTAGGATTTCAGCTAGATGGTGGTGGAAGTGGTGTTGCCAAGTTGAAACGTGGTCCGAGCTCTTTGATGTTTAACTCGCATAACTACTTACGCTGACAAACACCCCATAGACCGGGGAAGCTAGCTAGCGCTTGTGTCATAAGCTGCTTATTTAGCATCCTTCTCAGCAGATCAAGTGCTTTAGCTGGGGCGAACGAGACTATCAAGCCCTCACTGAAATCACAGGCACAGTCTATATTTAGGAAATTATTATTTATCCCTTTGTCTCCTTGTACCATTTCTGAATCTCTGATTTAAATGTGCCGCCCACCCCTCACCGGTCTCTCATGGATATAGCGACTTGGGGGGTTCATGCAGTCAAGCATCAGTGCTGGCAGATTTACATTTATACGATTTTCTGTATGTCTTACAAACAGCAGACAAAAGACCCAACATGCTCTTCTTAGCAGACTTTTTACATTTTTTATATCTCCATGCTTCCGTATTGTAGCTCAGTGTCAAATCCATAGAAATAGTCCTCATGTTTGATATCATTAAGCCTTTGTCAAACAGATTGACCCTCTTTCTTATGGTACAACCGAGCACAATGGCCCTGGACATCACAGGAGGCCACGTGGAGCGTGCAACCTTCCACAGTCAACAGCTTTTCTCAGCCTTATTGTTCCTCCGTCACAGAACAAGCACCAGTGGATGTGCTGTTATTTATGGGGCTTTGCCACAACATGGCACATATAATTGCTTCTCAAAAGCTGTAATTGCGCTCATCTCTCATGTCCAGTGACAAACTTCCGCACACATGCCCTCTGTGTCTCCATGGAGATGGAGTGGCCATGCTTGATGAGGGATGTTGAAGTCATGGGGTTGCCCACACTGGAGAGGAGTGTGGGTGTGTGTGGAAACTGTACTATACTATATGACATTTGCAATGTTGGTTGTACAGTGCTGATTTTAAGGTACATGAATACATATTATTTGTGACGCAAGCTATATTTGTGATGATAACGTAAATGAAACACAGTCTGTCACAGAGTAAACAATAGCTTCTATTCAATGGGTATAGGTCCTATGAGGGTGGAATTTCATAGAGGGCTGTTTGATATGATTAGAGTTTATGGTGAGTCCATCACTAGTCTTATGCCAATGTGATGTGGCAGCTTGAATATGTTAGATCAATGGAGCACAGCTTAAGAACATGACAGAGGCAGAGGTTACAGCCACTCACAACTTGTATGTCAATCACACCGTCACACAGTCTGGCTAGAAACTGTCACACCATGAAATCCATTAAAACCAATTTAGTTCCTCCCCAAACGCATCCAAGATATTTGAGCATTTCAATCAATAAGGATTGAATTAGTAAATAGATTTTCAAAACTTTGGTCATCAAAGTTATTTCTAAACTGTTGTTTTCAACTCTGGTTGCCATTTGTCATTGTGTTAGAAAGACAATATTTGATTGTAATTAAAGTGTATTATACTGTGTCCATTACTGTAGGGGGAGAAATGAAAGGATGGATTTGAGTCATCACAGCCAAATACAGTGCATGACTTTTTCCACATTTTGTTATGCTACAGCCTTATTCTAAAATTGATTAAATTGTTTTTTCCCTTCTTCAATCTACACACAATACTCCATAATGACACAGCAAAAACAGTAAACCCGGAAATATCACATTTACACAAAAAACGCGTCATTCAGTTCAGCTAAAAAAAACCAAAAATTATTTGGGCATTAATACGTGTCCCATTACAGTTTGCAAACAATGTAAAAAAAAAATCTCATTGAGTTAATAAAGCCGCATACAAGAATTGCCTCTTTTGCTTTCTTGAGTAAGGCAGCTCCAAAATGCAGACGTTTCAGCCCAGCTCAGTGCTTTCTGTGGTGGTGGGGCAGCCAGCGGAAAATATGGAGCGTAGGAGTTGGTAATGTTCTCTAGTTGCGCCGTGATTGACTCAGTGTTCTGTCACTCATGGGGACACTACGTCACCGTAAATCCTACGGGTAGAGCTTGAATATTCAAGCCCCTTGGGTGCTGCCATAGTTACATTAGAAGTGACCATCCAAAAAGGCTCATTGGCCACAGATAAAATGACGTCAAATCATGTTATATCTACAGTAGCTTTGATTGGACTGATCATGTCAACATCATACTTTCAAAATCTTAGCTCGCAAGCTAGACAAGCAGTCATCATCATGCATCTAGTTGGCATTCTCCCTTTCCTCTCTGCAGATCCTTGCAAGCTCTGTCAGTTGGGATGGGGAGCTTGCTGCACAGCTATTTTCAGGTCTCTCAAGAGATGCTCGATCGGGTTCAAGTCCGAGCTCTGGCTGGGCCACTCAAGGACATTCAGAAACTGAAGCTACTCCTGCATTGTCTTGGCAGTGTGCTTAGGGTCATTATCCTGTTGGAAGGTGAACCTTCGCCCCAGTCTGAGGTCCTGAGTGCTCTGGAGCAGGTTTCATCAAGGATCTCTCTGATCTGCTCTGTTCATGTTTGCCTCGATCCTGACTAGTCTCCCAGTCCCTGTCGCTGAAAAACATCCCCACAGCATGATGCTGCCACCAACATGCTTCACTGTAGCGATGGTGCCAGGTTTCCTCCAGATGTTACGCTTGGCATTCACGCCAAAGAGTTAAATCTTGTTTCATCAGACCAGAGAATCTTGTTTTTCATGGTCTGAGAGTCCTTTAGTTTAGTCCTTTAACTCCAAGCAGGCTGTCATGTGTCTTTTACTGAGGAGTGGCTTCCGTCTGGCCACTCTATCATGAAGGCCTGATTGGTGGAGTGCTGCAGAGATGTTTGTCCTTCTTGAAAGTTCTCCCATCTCCACAGAGGAGCTCTAGAGCTCTGTCAGAGTGACCAGATCTGGGCCTCAACACAATCCTGTCTCGGAGCTCTACGGACAATTCCTTCGACCTCATGGCTTGGTTTTTGCTCTGACATGAACTCTCAACTGTGTATGCCTTTCCAAATCATGTCCAATCAAATTAATTTACCACAGGTGGACTCCAATCAAGTTGTAGAAACATCTCAAGAATGATCAATAGAAATTAGATCAATTTTGAGTCTCATAGCAAAGGGTCTGAATACTTATGTAAATAAGGTATTTCAGTTTTTTTATTTTAATACATTTGCAAAAATGTCTAAACCTGTTTTCGCTTTGTCATTATCGGGTATTGTGTGTAGATTGCTGAGGAACGCTTTTTTTAAATCAATTTTAGAATAAGGCTGTAAATATGGAAAAAGTCAAGGGGTCTGAATACTTTCTGAAGGCACTGTATACTGTACATGTGTGTGTTGTTCTAGTAGGTGTGTGTGTGTGTGTTCACAGTGTTCTCTGCTCTCTCGTCCATGTCAGATGTGTGATTGAATAGAACACTTGTCTCAGACAGGCTCATGGGAACTCCCTGACCCAGATCTGTCTCCTCCGCCCACCCAGCCGAGCGGCAGACAAACACACACACGCCTGAGATGTGGGTCATTGACAAGACGTTAGGTGAGGACTGTATGACCCAGGTCATACAGAGGGGCATTCACCTCTAGACAGGAGGCTGTTGGGAAACAAGGTTGGATAATTTACACACACGTCTTTCCATGCTGTTTTGTGATTGCTCAGTCAGTCTTGAGCATTTCTGCGGTCTGAATGATAGAGGACATACGATTCATTCACCAGCCTTCGAAAGCTTTTAAAGTCAATACAACTTGTCTCAATGCAGTTCAATTTGTGTTGTTATCTTCACAAAGTCATTGCTCAAGTTACTCTTGAGAGGAAGCCTAGAACTTAACCCTCCAATAGAAAACCCAGGATTGACAGAGAGAGTAGTAAGGAATGACTCATTGGTTGAAAGAACAGGAAGAGACTTTGAAAGGAAACATTATTACCATTATAACAGTCAGTCCTTAGCAGATAATGCAAGACAATACAAAACAGTTGGAGAGCTCAGTATCACCTTCATCATCCTGAACATCATCATTATTCTGCAGTAGTATTCTACTTGTTTTTTTGTCTTAGTTCCTTCATATTTTCACTCCAGGGAATATGTTTACATTACATTTTCATACATTGTGTACTTACCCCCAGTGCTTGGGTTCGCTCTTGATTTCCATTGTTTCTACCATCATGCGTATTTAACCCTAATTACATGTTATGGATATTTGATTGAAGGCATTATCAAAATCGTTTAAATGCATATCAATGTCCCTGCATATTCAATAAGTATCTGTTGAGTAAGGGTTATGTGTATGCATGTAAAAACTCTGTCTCACATGATTTAATGATAACTGTCTGTCCATTTATTTTGTATCTATTAATACAGTACATCCAGACCTCCAGATCCAGATCTCTCTCTCTCTCTCTAGCTTCAATCATGACTGCAAAAATCTACTCTATAGTGTATCCTGCTTTATCTGCTGTGGTGTGTGACTGTGTGTGTGTGTGTTTGTGAATGTGTGTATATCTGCATGTGGGCACCTGATAAAATAAGCCTTCCCCTCCCTCCCTTTCTTCCGCCATCCCTCTCCCTCCATCTCCTTCCCTTCCTCCTCCACTTTCACTTTCCTGCCATGCAGGTGGAGAGAGAGAGAGAGAGCGAGAAGGAGGAAGTGACCTATATAGGAAGCTGTCCCCAGCCCCATCCAGCTCCAGCTCCAGCTGCCTTTCAAGAAGAGGGCTCCTATGAATAACACAGAGGTTGCCTCAACACCGCTGCCTTCAATAAACCCATCCTTAATGAGTGTTAATGACAGTGAGGCACTGAGACAATCGAAGAACATGTACGTGTGTGTGTGTGTGTGTGTATACAGTATGTGTGTGTGTCTGTGTGTGTGAGGTGTGCGGCGGCACAGAGCAATGCCATTGCCCTGGGCAAAGGCAAGGTTGCCCTAGGTGATACCTGAAACTTTGAAAAGTACATGAAAGCTCTAAGAACAGCGGGGAACTGACAGGCATACCTGGTATGTGTGGGAGACCTGGGGGTGTTATTGTGTGGATAATACACTAATACATTTTTCGGGGGGATGTTTGTGAGTTTGACCGTGCCATGGCTTGAGTTCTTTTGGTTACAGTCAGTAGTAAATGCTGTGTATTTTGTTGGCTTACTTTCTTTTGGAAGCTTTTTGAACTTCCAGATAACATTCTCCCAGGCTACCTGCATTCCAACCCAATCCCAGCCTACAGAGAGCTCCATATTGTGCAATTCAGTCCCAGTGTGTTGGACATTGATGGATGGACTAGGACCCAATCTGCTCAGTCTGACCGTACCCAGAGACACCCACCCCGTAGGGGCCACGACTGGCACACACGTGTCACTGGCCTGACAGGCTGTCTGCCATCTCCCTGGCTATGATGAACGGCCACAGCATGTCCACCATCATACCAGCCAGCTATAGCAAGCCCACATACTTCTGGACCAACACTGAAGTATCAGTTCTGGTGATAGGCTAGGTATGAGGAGTAGGGACAACAGCTGGGTTATCTGGAAAGTACAGGACCATCTGCTAAAAGTCCAGATGTCCATTTTAAGACGGTTTTGTAATAGTTTTTGTGTTGAACGTTTGTTTTGGATGTGGAGAATAGGTAGTTCCTGTTAGGTATTTGTACACAGATTTGCAGGGTTAAATGATAGGTAAACTGGAGCTATTTCAACAGGAGCCTGTATGTCTGTATATCTTTGTACACTGTGTGCATCTGGGCACATTTCTGCTGAGGTTTCTGTGCTGCATGATGTTCACTGTGCCAAAGACCGGGTTTTCATACAAGGTTCAGGGGACAGATTGATCTTATGACTGAGGCTCAGCCCACCGTACAGCCAAGGATTTGATAGACGTGCTAATATGAGATGCAGATGTATTTAGACTTCTGAATATGGACTGCACATATGCATAGTGTTCCTGGTCTCAAGCATGCAGAGTTTATGGGGGATATTTAAATGGGAAATAAGGGAAGTTGGGTAAATCTAGTTTGTGATCTAATAATATCTCGGCTTTCCCCAAATAAGTAGGGTTTGTGACTGACAGCTTAATAGAATGATTATTCAAATCAGAAAATTACTGAGAATTGGAATAGCAAAAGGGGCTGGGGGTCCATTTAAATGAACTGCGCAGGGGGAAGGCATTGTTTCAGGCAGTAACATGTCAACAACATGAAAATTGTCTTGATATAGTAAACCACTGGTGTTGAGCAAACATCACTGAGAATGTCATGACGAGGGTTGGGGAGTAATTGATTAAATGTAATCTATGTTACCAGCTAAAATATTGTAATCAGATTACAAATACTTTTGAAAACTATTAATTCTTGGATTACTTTTCAATTCAGAAAGTATGTAACATTAGAAAGATACATTATGAGACCTTCCTGTTTTCTCAATGATATTCAATTCAGCATTGAAGTTTAAGTTTGTTCCACCTGAGTGAGTCTGACCACAAGTCAGAGTCCAATATGATGACACACCAAATGCATTTGATGGATCCTTTTGTCCTCTTCTAATGCCTAATAATGGGAAATAAATCCAAAAGTAACTGAAAGTAATCCGTTTGGGTAATTCAAAATGATGTTCCTGATTACAATTTTGGATTGCACAATTGTAACAGATTACATTTAGAAAGTAACCTATATATTCAATCTCTTCTTTTTACTGCTCTAACCGTGGAGCTGAATGTGGATATGATGGTGTTCTAATGTTAGTCGTCTCCTATGCAAATTGCATCGCCTTGCAAGCACCATGGTAATTAGAGGACGGATGGAGATTGGAGTGTTTCTCATGGCTTACTGCACACGCCGTCTGCTCTGTCCCTATATCTTTGCTCTGTCTACACTCCTTTGCTCGCTCAGCCTCCCTCGCTCAGCCTCGGTCCTCAGCCCCCCTCGCTCGCTCGCTCAGCCTTTTGGGTAAGAAAGGGAGGAAAAAGCCCTCCACCCTGTCAAGCTCTGGGGGAATATTTTGTTCACAGCACTCTAGAAATCTAGTCTGGTTAAAGCAGCTTGGTGCTAAGGAGATAAGACACACAGACTTACAGTATGCTCTCCCCTTCTCCCCTGAAGAACAGCGTATGTGATCAGCAGAAGCACCTACAATAGTCTACCATGTGACGTCTATCTACATTCATCTCCAGGACTGTGGTCAGACTAGGGCTCATTCACAATACATCTAGCTGCAGACACAGTAATACATATAACCAGCTGGAAAAAGTATGGAGATGAGTCACCAGACTGGTCAGGCAGACACACGATGGTAATGACTTTTAAACAAGCAGGACAACAGGATCTCACCAGCTGTGGATAGGCTACCCAATCCTTAACACCTGTGGAAATGGCAGCCAGACGAGAGTCATTAATTGTGTCTGTGACATTTACTCATATCCCCATAACAATGGCCACTATTTCACAACTTAGAGCGATGTTTTTATTCAGGTCGTCCATATTGTTTTGTGTAGGTTTGAGAATAAGTTTTATTTGACTGAGATGTTGGATGATTTAAGGTGGAAGTAAACAACTGGTAAGGAAAAGATATTGATTGACTCCACTTTCTAAGGGCCTCTTTAAGATTCACCGGAACCTATAAACAGACATAAAGCTCCTATAGACAGTGCCTTGTTAACACCACACACTAACTTGCTAATGGCTGATGATTTAGGGAACGCCCATAGTTATTTATTCCTCCTAACTCTTCTTATTAAAAGCTGGACTTGGAACAGAAGGACTCTCGTAAATTAGCTTTCAAAGAGGTAGGCCCTCCTATTTGATTAGTGTACGCAGTCATAAAAGATGTGTGAATTTATCTCTATGTCAATGACTGTACGCTTTACCTGGCAATTGAGTGGTCCCCCACCTCTCATAGTAAGTGAATTCAGCCTTTCTTTGAAGTATTTTCAGAAGTGCATCTTCAATATTGGCAATCTCATCCACCTTTAACTCAGAATAAGTTTCCTCATCTCCCACCATATGAAAATTATAGGAGACATTAATAGTAGGCCCTGGACATAATGGGAAACGGTATCCCCCATACTGTTATGGATCTTCCCATCCATTAGGCAATCTAAAATGACCCCTGCTTCTCCAGCGAAGGTGGTGTCCATTTGCAGCTTTTATCATGAACTGGGAACAGCAACATCTCCCTCTACCACACACAAACACACAAACACACTGTAATGATGTTCTGCCAGGATGGATGATATGATGTGAGACCCCTCTATAGGGGAATGAGTAGCAATGATAGAACACCACTCTAATGAGCTACACACATAACATCCAGTGTGCAAAGGAAATGGCCACAGCTATCATACCACCGTGACCTGTGCTTAGGTGGTTCTCTCACTATAATTGGGCCAAGTCTGGGCTGCTTGCTGTAGTAGTTGGGTCACCCTCCAACCCTTGACCCTGACCTCACACCCCATAGTAGTCATACTGGCATGCGTTTGTGGTGATGCATGTGATGTTTTCTCCCTGGAGACTCACTGTCTGTGCTGGAGGAGAGTGGGAGAGGTCACTGCAATGTGTTGCCGTTCTCACTGCATCTCCCTGCTACTCCTGCTATTTAACCTCATCCTGCTCGGTGAACCAAGCCCAGGCCCGAATGGATGTTTTACTGGAATGCACTATAGGGGCCTTTATAACAAGACATACATACTGCTGGATCATTATGGGATATTCATTCAATTATCTTTTGATCTCATATGACAACAGAGAAGCCCAGACAATAGCCTACATATATATTCAATCTATGCATTCATTTATAATGACAGTTGAACATCCTGTGGCCTTGACAACGTTATACAGTATAACAATGCTGTAAACCAATGGGGAAAGACGAGCCCAAAGGCTATGGCATTCCATAGCACCATACACTGACTCATAGAATGGTTCTGAATGTACAATGATAAACGGATTAACCTTTTTAACTGGGAGGCACGGTATCATTCCTGCTCTGTCTCTTCGCAGTGATTCCTATGGGACTGTTGATCCTTCAGGCTCCGTGTGTACGCTAGCTACCTGATGGGACTGATATGGATGGCTGTGACATAGAGCATTGTATTGTTGTTTGTTCATCTGCTGTATCAGGTGTCATAGAGGCCGGTGGTTTAATCTGAGCCTCGGCAACACGTAGGATTTAGCTGTGGTTAGATGTGACTTCTAGCTTGTTGTTTGACATAGAGGCTAGATCTGTTCACCTGAAAAACACACATTTTATCTGAATAGAAGCTACTGAGGCAGTTCCACGTAATGTGTAGTAGTCATGATTCGTGGTTCGTGTTGAGGCTGATAGTGGAAAATCATAATAATGTCAACACACACACACACACACACACACTTCCTCCCACCCCCATGGGCATCCTGACTTTGTCTGAAAATGGGGGTGCAAACGCTGTGGGGTAAGTTTTCCTGCAATGCTATGCTGTTTCTTAACAAGGAGAATCCATATTAATGAAGAGAACACAACTATTTTTCTTAGGTTTTGCCACAATAAATTATATTGAAAACGTGTTGTAATGACTAGATTACTAATCTACTCCCTTCCTTCTATTAATTGACAGGTCTGAAACCCTACCAACCCTGTGACTGACAAACATCCCACCCCTTCCCTGAAAATCCCACCCACAGTGATTGATTGACGGGTCTGAAATCCTACCAATTCTGTGACTCACACAAATATCCTTCTCCTCCCACAATAATGTAATACAATTTTCAAATGTGAACTTTGATTTATCTTTGAACAATTTTCTTTCTCAATATGACAGTGTTATCTGGAAAGGCATTGAACAAGAACTCTCAACTTGAAAAAGCTAATTGGAGTTTTGCTTTTAAATTTGGTCATTGATTATGTTCACATAAAAATAATATTGCAAACATATAAATGCAGCCCCGAATATGCAATAGAAATAATAAAATGTAGCTCCAGTAATATGGGTCATATTCGAACATGACCCCTGTCTCCTACCATTTCTTTCATAAAGGCTACTTCATACAACAACAATTGTGAGCTACTCATATACAGCCTGCATATTGTGTTATTGTGTAGGCCTAATTTGATAAATAGAAACAAAGAACAGCACTACATACATAATGTAATTGTGTTTTGGTTCTTAAAACCACATTTGGAACAGAAATCATTCTACTGTACTCTACCTTGAGAATCTTTCATTTTTAAGATGAGAGAAAATAAAATGTTTTTTCATTTGAACAAATATGTAGCCTGCAGCTAGGCTACCATAAATTACTGTCATTTTGAACAACAACCAAAGTGAGTAAGCTACGTATCTGACAACAAATCGTAAAGAAACAGAATAATCATGAAAAGTATGAGGAATAACAAAAGATGAATAAAAAAAGTGTATTCTCAACAAGCACACCAGTTGACCATTCTGCTTTTCCTCCAACATGGACTTTTATTGCCGCCATTGTTTGAAGCACTGTCACCATGAACATTTGTTTTATTAACTTGTATATTTCATTTCCTCTACATCATATTATAACTCCTGACAAATGTAAAGGCTTACTTTGTTAATATTGAAACACAGTAAATGCCAATGTAAAAGACAGCCTACGTATTTGATTCAAAGAGTGTAGAAATGGCTTATTTTGTCGATATTACGTACCAAGCCAAGCAGAGCTGTTTGTTTTATCGGGATACAAATGATCCTGAGCTTTTTTATTTGGTGCATAGGCACATACAGTACATACTGTACACAGCTTGGCTACATTGTAACTGCATAGCGGCCAAGGTTCGCTCGCATATGGGGCTACCCAGGACCTAGTTTTGTAACTAACAGTCATTTAACAGATTTAATGAAGTCATTTTAGGCCTACTGATTATTTCTCAATTGCGAGCTATCATTGACGGCCTGTGAGCTGCCGGACATGCAGTTTGTGCAAAGATGCAACCTTTGGTACTCTGATGGAAGGCTACTCAGAGTCAAAGGCTGCCACATTACAGGCAAAGTAAGAACCATGATGAGAGCCTCAGCTGTTTTGCAACATTTTTTTTTTAAATAATAATAAAAAAAATACACATTGATATTTTTGTTGTTGTTGTTGCCTGTGTTGCATGTTATTTTGGCATTAATACATGTCACATATCAGTTTGTAAACAACATTTGAAAAATAATATATTGATTTAATAAAGCCGCATACAAACATGGGTCTCTTTTTTGCTGTCTTGGATAGGGCAGCTCCAAAATGCAGGTGTTTCAGCCTAGCTGAGTACTTTCTGTGGTGGAGGTTCAGCCAGCGGAAAATACAGAGCGTATGGGTTGGTAATCTTCTCTAGTTGTGCCATGATTGGCTCAGTGTTCTGTCACTCATGGGGACACTACGCCACCGCCAATCCACAGGGAGAGCTAGAAATCATTCTTTCAAAATATTACCTAGCAAGCTAGACAAGCAGTTACCATCATGAATCACATCGACAATCAACTGGAAAATCCTTTTCAATCCTTGTCATATGAATATAAATGATAGATATAACATATCAGTGCTCATCGGCCATTGGACATAAACATCACACAACATGTTGGAAATCACAAATTCAACAATGAGTGGTTTGAAGGAATCAGTGGCTAATTGCAAGTGTTCCAAAGCAATCACTATTTTGCTTCCCTTGCTATTTGTTGGAGAGGGTGTGTGGTCCAAGTCTGGGATTAAGGGTATCTTTTCCAATCTTAAAAGAATAAACATTCACACACACAACACCATGGACCAGAACAGGTTGATACACACGGGACTTCTGCACGTTCAAAGCAACTATAAACTCGGAACTGGGGAATCTCAGACTTCAGTGAGTTCAAGATAACTGGGAACTAGCTCTGACTGGGAAAATATATTTTGAACGGTCATCCAACTCGGAATTCCAAGTAGGGAACTCTGGCCTCTTTCTAGAGCTGGGTTGCAGCTATGCCGTCACTGTGGGGCACTGCGGTAGTGTTTTAAATTGTTTTATCAGAGTGACAGACAGGAGAAACAAGTGGACTAAAGTATTCCTTCCAGTGCAGGCTGAGGCTTAGGCCCAGGCTCCATGCTAGATAGTCAATTACAAGGAGTGGAATGGCCCTGGGGTAAACATATGGGAGGGAGATAACACTCTGCGCTGTGCAGAACCTTCCGGACAGACACTCTCTCTCACAGACCCTGCAACCCTGCAGTCTGCTATAACCTCTACTACACACAGGAGAGAGAGGAGGAATGTGATGTGAATATTTGTATGAATAGAAATAGATATTCGGTGAATACTAGAGGCTGTATTGGGGAATTATTGATCAATATTCAGCATTTGTAGCAGAATGGACAGTACATTATATTGCTTCTGACTGTCTTCTTGGCCTTCAGTTTGCAGGGTTTGATAAGCTGGCTGTCTTGGTTCACATTCTGTGTTTTTAACCTTTTACCGCAGTGGGCTAAAGCACGGTCAAATAGAGTGATTCTTGGTAGTCTTAAACAAATTTACTTTGAAACAAACGTATACACCTCACACACATGGTTATGGGCTTAGAAAGAAGACACCTGTACCATGTCAGATATAGAGGTGAAATGTGTTCATCCCAATATTACACTTTATATACATCACAAAAGACTGAAATATAACACAACTATTTGACATAGAAACACATTTTAAATTTGTATTATTAAATTATTAAAAATATTAGTAACATTCTACCCATGAGGCGAAAGAGGGCGCTTTAGGTCATTGACTGCAGGAAAAGGCTACACCTAGGACAACACAATTTTAGAGTGTTCTGTGTAAAGTGTGATCACATTATGATCGCTGTAATAACCCATAATCAACACTCCCTCAACGTTTCCTCAACACTAATGGAGCCCCTCCTCCTGCTTCCCAGTTAGACTAATAAATAACAGGGCCATTACAGCAGGCTGTGTCTCCCACCGCTCCAGTGGTTCAAACATGGGGACTATGTGATGTGCTTATTGGTGGCCACAGTCTCAGCCAGCCCAGCAAATGAATTTAGGGAACAATCTCAGGATCAATCACTTCACTTAGCCAATTAGGAGATAGCGAGAAAGACGGCCATTACCATAAGGGCCAATCAATAGCCGGAGCCAGAGAGGCTTAATGTCTGCCCCGGTGCCACTAGGGGTTACATGGGTTCTAATGGAGGGGGCGGGGTCACCGCTCTCCTTTGACAGACAGATAGACTGACCCGTCAGATAAATCCGGTTACAGGATGTCAGGATTAAAAGGTTTCACCTTGAAGATTGTAAACGTGACAACCGTTGTGGTGGTGAGATGATCACCATGGGAGTCTTTACAGCCTCAATCAGAAAATAGCAAAACTGTTGTTTGAAATGTTTCACTTTCAGTTTTGTTTGACGTTTGTGGATGTTTTTCAGGAGGCTGTACATCATGAATACTAGTTGTTGATACTTTTGACAGTTGATGTGGACAAGGAAATGGTTTTGGGATCCAGCACCTTTCTGGCCAGACAGACAGCTAGTGGGGTGGGAGGGTTTCTCTACTTGCCGCAGGTTATTGCCCTCTGTGCCCAGTTTTTCAAAAGCCATCTATCTGGATTTCGCATATCGGATAGGATTAAATAGAATGTATAGATTGGATGAATCAATTGATTGAATGGGGATTCTCGTTCGATTCATTGTATTTCTATGAATTTAATCCTATCTGTCCCTCTCTCTGTCCCCTCTCTCTCCCTAGCCCTTCCCATGTTTATGCCTGTAGTAGATATATATATGCCAATGTTATATTTGCTGTGGACGTATCTACTGTAGTTGTAGCCTGACAAAAGACCCTGTCCCTACTCAAGGCCACATCAATGCCTCAGAATGTGAAACAGTGTCCTTGTAAGCTGGAACATTTAACTGTGCTGCAGCATTATAGACAATACATTGAGTGTACCCCCTTTTGCCCTCAGAACAGCCTCAATTCATCAGGGGCATGGACTCTACAAGGTGTCAAAAGTGTTCCACATGGATGCTGGCCCATGTTGACTCCAATGCTTCCCACAGTTGTGTCAAGTTGGCTGGATGTCCTTTGGGTGGTGGACCGTTCTTGATACACACGGGAAACTGTTGAGCATGAAAAACCCAGCAGCGTTGCAGTTCTTGACACACTCAAACCGATGTGCCTGGCACCTGATACCATACCCAGTTCAAAGGCACTTAAATATTTTGTCTTGACCATTCACCCTCTGAATGGCACACACACACAATCCATGTCTCAATTGTCTCAAGGCTTAAAAATCCTTCTTTAATCGGTCTCCTCCACTTCGTCTAAACTGATTGAAGTGGATTTAACAAGTGACATCAATAAGCGATCATATCTTTCACCTGGATTCACCTGGTCAGTCTATGTCATGGAAAGAGCAGGTGTTCCTAATGTTTTGAATACTCAGTGTACATTGGATGTACAGTAAACTCTATTCTTCTTCTTAAGTTGAATACATCACTTGAACCTGCTGCATTTTTCCGATTATAAAAGCAAACCGTTACCTAAGAATTCTCTCCTTGAAGACTTGAGGACAACCTCAAAGAGATTTTTGTGACATACTTTATGTCGATAGTGATGGCTCTGCACTGTACTAAGTCCCTAATGAGGTATTGAACGATGACTGAATGACTTGAATTTGTATTGTAAAATAGAAATGTAATACATCCATTGCCTTCAATATGTTGTTATTGCCAATGTACTGGACAATAGTTGTGAGATGGACTGCAGCAAAAAAAAACAGCTGAGAGTTAATGGGACTGAGAGAGGCTACACTGCGTTGTGTTGGAGTTAAATGCTGCATTAGATAAGAAACGAATGGTTTTGCAGATGAGGACAAAGTTAGGGTTAAGGTTCAGGCTAAAACCCTTTTATACATGACAGAGATATTCAAATGGGCGGCAGGTAGGCTAGTGGTTAGAGCGTTGGACTTGTAACCGGAGGGTTGCAAGTTCGAATCCCCAAGCTGACAAGGAAAAAAAATCTGTCGTTCTGCCCCTGAACAAGGCAGTTAACCCACTGTTCCCCGGGCGCCGAAGACGTGGATGTCGATTTAAGGCAGCCCCCCGCACCTCTCCGATTCAGAGGGGTTGGGTTAAATGCGGAAGACACATTTCGGTTTAAGGCATTCGGTTGTACAACTGACTAATAATGGTGACTTTGACTTTGACAAATGCTGAATTGAAAAACAGTTCTCATCTAATTTATATTGAGATTCCTAAGACTCATACCTTTCAGCAAATCTCATGCTGGTCTCTCCCATAGTTTTGGAACCTGGTGATTTACCTGTTAACCTAAGGTCGATGTCCACCCCCCCCTCGCGGAAAATCAAATTAGCATAATAAAGAAATCCCAATATCTGTCAGTTAAAGCAGATATATTTAAAAAATCATTGGTTTCGTCTCAATCCACCACATCTGCCTATGTCGCACTTCTACATCAGCCGTGAAAGGTGACAGGCTAGAGTGGTGATTGTCAGACCGAGGTGGCCCAAAATTGGTCTTCTCACAAAATCGTCTGTAGTGTCCGAACGATGGAACTCTCACGAACACGATGATGTTCTCCATTTTTCTCTACAACCCCTGCAAGCATCTTGGGACTCATCTGAAGTCTGTACAGCCCATCTGCCAACTTCTGTCTGTAGAGTCCAAACAGTTTGAGCTACACACTTCAATGACCCCTCTGTTAAAACGTGACTCTCACGAGCACGTACATATTTTTCTCTAGGACGCCCACAGGCCTCACCAGACTCGTCTGAAGGTCCCCCCGGTACCAGTTGAAAAAATGTATGGAAGTATATATGGACTCTGTTTACTGCCAAAAATAAGGGGTTAAATATTTGTTTAAAAAAAAAGAATACAAATGTTTCCTAATCTTTCTTATATCTCTCAGATATAGGACAGACACTTCAGAACAAACTTCCTTTTGATTTTCTGTGGGGACCATCCGTTGTTCCATGTAGTGAATACTGCAAGGGGTCTCATATAGCTTAGTAGAACCCTGCTCCCCCTCCCCTGGTATAGACAGGGCTTAGACTCTTATGGGTTAAACGTTTTTAATGAAAATCACATGAATTCACAATTTTCCCTCATTTTCAGTCATCAACATTGGAATCAGGTCGGATTGATTATCCCAGTTCCAGCCCAGAGGTCATTGAGATGAATATATCATTATGATGTGTTTTGGGGTATTCAGTCTCCCCTACAGTAGTCAGTCAGGTGTGTTGGATGGCAGGGTGTGTCTGCAAGGGGAAGCAGTGCATCAGAACGTTGCAGCAGAAACATAGAGACACTGCCCATAAGGACCAGGATGAGCCCACCCACGTTATTACTAAAGTCAGGTCGACGTTAATCTTCATCAATTCTTAAACTCATAATCCTTGCCTCTCTCACTCTCCAAATTGTACCATCTATCAGCCAGCTCCCCTTCTCTTCACTTCCTCTCCTGTCCTCTCTCTCTCCCTCTTTCTGCAGGAGACGGAGTGGCAGTGGATCGTCAAATTATCCCGAGGCTGTGAGAGGCTGGGCTTTTTTTGCAGGTGGTAATGACTAACAGCCCCCATCTCTTTCTCTTTCTCTCTCCATCACCCCCATCTCTCTTTCTCTCCCCCATCTCTCTATCTCCCACACCCTTTTTTTAGTTGCCCACCCCCCCACCCTTCTGCCCTGCTCTCTCAACCTCCCCTCTCACTAATTACGGCCCAGACAACGGTGGCGGATTCTCCCTCCCACTCAGAGCTGTCAGCCACAGTGTAGGAGAGAGTTAATTTCACACTTACTTCATGCTTTAATTAAACAAGGGGAAAAACAAGGAGATTCACACCCATCTCTTACTGGGGGTGGGGTAGTCAGGGTGGTGGTGTGGGTGTGTGTGTGTGTGTGTATATATATACCCGGTGATTAGTATGAGGTGTTTCTTTATCTTATCTCTGTTTGTGTGGGTGTGTTTCTACAGTACATGTTAAGGTTTTTTCTGACATCAGAGGTTGACATACAGTTGAAGTCAGAAGTTTACATACACTTAGGTTGGAGTCATTGAAACTCGTTTTTCAACCACTCCACACATTTCTTGTTAATAAACTATTTAGGCAAGTCGGTTATGACATCTACTTTGTGCATGACACAAGTAATTTTTCCAACAATTGTTTACAGACAGATTATTTCACTTATAATTCCCTGTATCAAAATTCCAGTGAGTCAGAAGTTTACATACACTAAGTTGACTGTGCCTTTAAACATCTTGGAAAATTCCAGAAAATTATGTTATGGCTTTAGAAGCTTCTGATAGGCCAATTGACATAATTTGGAGGTGTAGTCAATTGGAGGTGTACCTGTGGATGTATTTCAAGGTCTGCCTTCAAACTCAGTGCCTCTTTGCTTAACATCATGGGGAAATCAAAATAAATCAGCTAAGACCTCAGAAAATAAATTGTAGACCTCCACAAGTATGGTTCATCCTTGGGAGCAATTTCCGAATGCCTGAAGGTACCACGTTCATCTGTACAAACAATGGTACGCAAGTATAAAAAACATGGGACCACGCAGCCGTCATACCAGGAAGGAGACGCGTTCTGTCTCCTAGAGATGAACGTACTTTGGTGCAAAAAGTGCAAATCAATCCCAGAACAATAGCAAATGACCTTGTGAAGATGCTGGAGGAAACGGGTACAAAAGTATCTATATCCACAGTAAAACGAGTCCTAGATCGACATAACCTGACAGGCCGCTCAGCAAGGAAGAAGCCACTGCTCCAAAACCGCCATAAAAAAGCCAGATTACGGTTTTCAACTGCACATGGGGACAAAGATACTTTTTAGAGAAATGTCCTCTGGTCTGATGAAACAAAAATAGAACTGTTTGGCCATAATTACCATTGTTATGTTTGGAGGAAAAAGGGGGATGCTTGCAAGCCAAAGAACACCATCCCAACCGGGAAGCACGGGGGTGGCAGCATCATGTTGTGGGGGTGCTTTGCTGCAGGAGGGACTGGTGCACTTCACAAAATAGATGGCATCATGAGGAAGGAAAATTATGTGAATATATTGAAGCAACATCTCAAGACATCAGTCAGGAATTTAAAGCTTGGTCGCAAATGGGTCTTCCAAATGGACAATGACCCCAAGCATACTTCCTTTAAAGTTGTGGCAAAATGGCTTAAGGACAACAAAGTCAAGGTATTGGAGTGGCCATCACAAAGCCCTGACCTCAATCCTATAGAACATTTGTGGGCAGACCTGAAAAAGCGTGTGCGAGCAAGGAGGCCTACAAACCTGACTCAGTTACACCAGCTCTGTCAGGAGCAATGGGCCAAAATTCACCCAACTTATTGTGGGAAGCTTGTGGAAGGCTACCCGAAACGTTTGACCCAAATTAAACAATTTAAAAGCAATGCTACCAAATACTAATTGAGTGTATGTTAACTTCTGACCCACTGGGAATGTGATGAAAGAAATAAAAGCTGAAATAAATCATTCTAGCTTTTTCAAACAGAAATTTGCATCCTGTAGCTCTAACTCCAAAAAGTTTTGGGATACTGTCAAGTCCATGGAGAACAATAGCACCTCCTCCCAGCTGCCCACTGCACTGAGGCTAGGTAACACGGTCACCACCGATAAATCCAGGATAATCGAAAAGGCTGGCCATGCTTTCCTCCTGGCTAACCCAACCCCGGCCAACAGCACCGCAGCTACTTGTCCGAGCCTCCCCAGCTTTTCCTTCACCCAAATCCAGATAGCAGATGTTATGAAAGAACTGCAAACCCTGGACCCATACAAATCAGCTGGGCTAGACAATCTGGACCCTCTCTTTCTAAAACTATCCGCCGCCATTGTTGCAACTCCTATTACCAGTCTGCTCAACCTCTCTTTCGTGTCGTCCGAGATCCCTAAAGATTGGAAAGCTGCCGTGGTCATCCCCCCTCTTCAAAGGGGGTGACACTCTAGACCCAAATTGCTATAGACCTATATCCATCCTGCGCTGCCTCTCTAAAGTCTTCGAAAGCCTAGTTAATAAACAGATCATTGACCACTTCGAATCCCACCGTACCTTTTCCGCTGTGCAATCCGGTTTCCCGAGCTGGTCACGGGTGCACCTTAGCCACGCTCAAGGTACTAAACGATATCATAACCGCCATCGATAAGAGACATTACTGTGCAGCTGTATTCATTGACCTGGCCAAGGCTTTCGACTCTGTCAATCACCACATCCTTATCGGCAGACTCAACAGCCTTGGTTTCTCAAATGATTGCCTCGCCTGGTTCACCAATTACTTTGCAGACAGAGTTCAGTGTGTTAAATCGTAGGGCCTGTAGCATAGCAGCACCCACGCGCTCCAGCAGGTATATCTCTATGGTCACCCCCAAAGCCAATTCCTCTTTGGCCACCTTTCCTTCCAGTTCTCTGCTGCCAATGACTGGAACGAACTACAAAAATCACTGAAACTGGAGATACTTATCTCCCTCACTAGTTTTAAGCACCAGCTGTCAGAGCAGCTCACAGATCACTGCACCTGTACATAGCCCATCTGTTAATAGCCCAACCAACTACCTCATCCCCTACTGTATTCATTTATTTATCTTGCTCCTTTGCACCCCAGTATTTTTACTTTGCACATTCATCTACTGCACATCTACCATTCCAGTGTTAAATTGCTATATTGTAATTACTTCGCCACCATGGCCTATTTATTGCCTTACGTTCCTTATCTTACCTCATTTGCACACATTGTATATAGATTTTGTTTTCTTCTACTGTATGTTTGTTTACTCCAATGTGTAACTATGTGTTGTTGTATGTGTCGAACTGCTTTGCTTTATCTTGGCCAGGTTGTAAATGAGAACTTATTCTCAACTTGTCTACCTGGTTAAATAAAGGTGAAATATTTTTTTTATTTTTTTATTCTCTATACTATTATTCTGACATTTCACATTCTTAAAATGAAGTGGTGATCCTAACTGACCTAAGACACAGAGTTTTTACTAGGATTAAATGTCAGAAATTGTATAATTTCTTTGCTTTCTGACTGAACCTTAATGTGTTTTGTTTTTAGATGTATTTTAACAAGGACCAAATTGAATTGTAATGGCTTATTCAACGGGTACACCCGCTCTCTGTTCTATCTGATCTGCCCTCTGCACTGTGAAGAGCATCACTACAACACAGCTCGTGCTCACTCGCAACACAATACTGTACACATCTCACTCTCACCCCCTCACTCTCAACACAACACAACAGGCAGAAAAACAGACAGCACAGAACTAATCAGGTCATTATGTTTTTGAGACACAGATGGATGGCAGCAGTATGTATTTTAGTCCAGTTTATCAGTGAGTTCAAAGTAAGGCAAAGCTTTGCACCTCAATGGCTATTGGCTAATCACTACTGAATCCTCTACCTAGCATGGTAGTCTTTAAAGAGCAGTCTCACACCTGTCTCAGTGTGGCTTTGTTTTACTATGTGGCAAAATGGCTTAAGGTTTCATTCATTATTTGTATCTCGCTGCACACATTCTGCTCTGTTCTGCAGATGTGTGTGGTGTGAGTGTGTGTATTGGCATCTCTAGATCTTTTGAATGACATGACATTTGTATGCATTTCCACTCATCCATAACATTTGCTAACCAGCAATGATGAAGCCTATTAAGTTAAATAACTCAAAAAATGGGTGCAGCTGCACCACAGCAGCACTGCATGACCAGACAGACAGTGTTCTCTCTACAGTATTTATATCATGTGAATATGCAGTTGGGTTCTACTCAGACCTGTGTAAGTGTTGTGTGTGTGTGTTTGTGTGTGTGTGTATGGTGAGAGTGGTGTGTGTGTGTGTGTGTGTGTGTGAGTGTGTGAGTGTATGGTGAGAGTGGTGTGTGTGTGTGTGTGTATGGTGAGTGTGTGTGTGTGTGTGTGTGTGTGTGTGTGTGTGTGTGTGTGTGTGTGTGTGTGTGTATATATGTGAGTGTATGGTGAGAGTGGAGTGTGTGTGTGTGTGTGTGTATATATGTGAGTGTATGGTGAGAGTGGTGTGCGTGCTGTCTACTCGTGCATTGAGAGAATACATAATTCCATATGTTTCCTCAGCTGGAACTCTATGCTGAGGAAGTCTGCAGTATGAACATGCAAAACAAAGGCTGGTTTGCTCTCAACAGTGGATCCATGCAATGCTACAGTAACCCATGTGTTGTTAACCTGTAACCATCTGTGTAGAATTGGCGCATTGAACTAATGTGAGCATAGGTCAGGGGTGTCCACATTTGTTTTTGCCCGGGGGCCACATTTAGTCTTCAACGAGGTCTGGAGGGCCGCACTGAAAATTACTGTCAAGCTTTCATTTGGGTGATTATTAGCAGCTGGACTGTCTGAATGTAGGGCCATTATCAGACCTACACAGTGTCAATTTGGTTTTAGTCATTTTAAAGTATATTGAGTCCCCCCCCCAAAAAAATTATAATAACGATAATAATAACGAAATGATGATGATGATGATGATGATGATTATTACCTTTTTAAGTCAATTTTTTACTCAAACCACTCGCGGGCCGGATTGGACCCCCTCGCGGGTCGTATGTCTGAAATCCCTGACATAGGTGTTGAAACATTCTTTCTCAACAGAAGCAGACCTCTAACATTTCCTGTTCAGAGTGAAGAATGAAAAGAAATCAGTTCTGAAGAAAGAAATACGTTAGTTGTGGAAATCTACTTTAGGAGCTGCATGCTGCTTTTAATTAGGACTGTACTGTTTCACACGGTGGGAGACGAGGCTGTTATTGAGGCTATTATTCCTCACATTGCCACAGTCTGAAGAGGAAGTCTTTCTTTCTCCTGATGAGCAATCAGTAACTGGGACTCCAGCCATCCTGGTTATTCTGATTGCCATATTCAACTGAGGCTATTTGTCCCTTATGCAGTACACACAGTACAGTAGACTGATCAAGAGCCCTCTAATCCCGTATTGTGTAGGTCACTCATTGTCAAATACAGAACTTCTCAGAGTCTATGTCTAGCTAGCGATGCATAACTAGTTAGAAGTGCTGTAACAAAAACACTCCCACTTGGAAATGGTTAAAATATTTTTATCACGATTTCTCCTAGCAATCATCATTTGTGGTATAGGGCTAATGCCATATCATAGGCAGTAATTACACCCCATGATTACATGAGAGGGGGAGTACAATAGAGAATTCAATTGCAGGCTGAATATACCAACTCTTGTTTTTCTTAACTGCTGTACGTCAGTGTATTATTGATGAGAAATCCAGGTGCCTGCGATGAAATACCTTGATTGTGTTTTCATCAAATAATTGTTTTTGTTTGTTTGAACTTCTTGCTGAGTTTTGACTATTTCCATAAACCCAGACAGTTAAATACATAGAATCAGAAGTCCATAATGTTTGTTTAGTATGAAAGTACATGTTGTTTTCTCAGTGAACACATATTATAATAGGCGTTTTTTGTCTGATTAAACTTGATGAGCATAAACGACAAATATTCACACAGTCTTCAACATCCAGTGTATATAGACCATACATTGTATGACGTTGGGGTGATATTGTCACAATAGTAAAACGACTGATGCTACAGAAAACAAACATGCTATTAGTGGCGAGCTGGCGATTCAGCACCACTAAAGCGGACAATGACATAAGTGTAATTCCGACGTTCAGCACCACATGGCAGTGGACAGCGACCGTCTCATGCACATAATGGAAAGAAGGCCTAAACAGGGAGGAAGACATTTCGAATCCCGGAAGGGGGAGGCTTTACTACCAATTCTGTTTGCCAGCCTGTTCAGCCATGTTAACTTTTCAGCCAAACTTTTGAATTGTCAGTACTAGTGAATACATTGCAAGTAAAGGAAAATAAACTGGAGGGTAAAGCTCACAGACATTGTTCAGTGATAGAGAGAAAGATCACAGACAGTACTACTGGCCACAGTGAGGGACTCTCCCTCCACTGGCTTCTGTGACTCCCTCATGGGCGAAAGTTGTCCTCCTCTGGCTTCTGACTTCCATCCCTCCGTCCATCAGCCATCACTGACTCACTCCCTGGCACGGTGCCATGGAGGGGAAGAAGGAGAAAAGGAGGAGTAGGTAGAGCAATGAGGCGGGGCGTAAAGGGTGCTAGAGTGGGGTAGTGTCCAGAAGCTAATGCACCCCTCCCGCTACGGGACATTAGCGTTCCGAGGCGGTCGGATCACTCCAAATCGCTCCCATAGGGACCATCGAAGCGTCGGGCTCGCGGCTCATTGAAAGGGGTCAGAGCTGAGGCTCCACGCTCCATTTAGCCGCGTTCCCATGATGGATGGTCGGGCCGGGTCACGCTGAGAGTGTCGTCAGGAGCAACAACACACTGGGACCAGGGACATCTCCCCATGGCTCACCTCCCCCTACTGTACCCAGAATGGCCAAGGATACTGGGATAGTGGCAGTCAGAGGCATAGAGGTACAGTACAGAGTCTGGGAAATCGCCCTCCATGTTGGCACCAAATGTTCTGTGATAATAGCACTCAAATTTTCATGCAGTCTAAATAAATCGAGGGAGTGTGGAAATCAGCATGAAAATGCTCTTATCTTTGTATCATGGGCTATAGAATCAAATCATGTATCAAATCCTATCATATGTGGATCCTCTGTGCTGGTGGAATCCCTCATCACAAACCAGACTATGGACTCAGGTGCTTTGGCAGTAGGTGTGTAAACATAGATAGTGTATACACAGTGCCATGACAAATGTAATTTAACCCGACAGCTTGATATCTGCTTGAATGAAAGACAGCCATAATGGGGGATTTCAACAGGTCAATTAAGTACAAATCAACAAGGACGTGTTTACTCAGTGAGTCTCCTGTCAAGGAAGGGCCTGGCTGTCTGTCTAGATTTGGCTATGTCTAATATGGCCTTCTTGGTGTTTCTCCAATTCCTCTAATACATGTTCTACCTCGGGAAGTTGGATGGGGTATTCTGAGTCATCAGCTAAACGGGACTCATCTCTGAAATAAACAGGCGGACGGACGGACGGGCAGACAGTCTGGGTGGATGGACCATAGCCACACATCTACGTACAGATACATTAGCGGTGTCTCTGCTGGACTTCACCCTCACCCTGAACCTGATCCTTAACCTCACCCTGAACCTCACCCTCACCCCGACCCTGACCCCCCACCCCTCACCCTGACCCCCACCCTGACCCTCACCCTTAACCTCACCCTGACCCCTCACCCTTAACCTCACCCTGACCCTTAACCACCCTCAGATAGCATCACTCATTTATTGAACCACTTGTGTTTTCAAAGGGCTGTTCTACTAACAGTCACACCTTTTCTACTTTCCACAAGGATCATATATTACTAGACTTCTCAATATATAAACAGAACATTTATAACTCAGAACAATTAGAGGTGAATCCGTTTGTAGGAACTAATCCCACTGTGTACCAACATCCATACACGTTAAAATGCACACTGTCATCAGTAGGCCTCCTCATCTCCTATTATTAACCTGCTATACCATCCCCATATGGCATACTGGGATTAAAGCATAGCAAATGCCTGCAGTATAACCTCACAGAGGAGTGGAGCAGAGTAGCATTAACTGCTGGTAGAGAGGGAGGCTGACTGCTGGCTAAAGCTGAGGATAGAAAGAGAGATAAAGATGGAAGGAGGGAGGGAGGGAGGGAGGGAGGGAGGGAGGGAGGAGGGAGGGAGGGAGGGAGGGAGGGAGGGAGGGAGGGAGGGAGGGAGGGAGGAGGGAGGGAGGGAGGGAGGGAGGAGCATTTGTGTGTGGAAGGAGGTATAGGGCAGCTGTATCCCTAGAAGAGCCTAGAAGGGCAAAGGGTCTCTATTGACTGAATTGATTTTGGAGATGGTGGTGGTCTGTGTGTGTGTGTGCAGGGTGCTGTGGGTGAAAGTTGCACGCCTACAGTGCAGAATATTCCACAGACTACCGCATTGCCATTCAATACCTCTCCTCTCCTCTACCAGTAGGACATATAGGAAGCCAATAAGAGCTTTATCATAGGTTATCTGATAACAGTGTTGTTACTGACCACAGAAGCGTGGCGATTCACTTAAATCACCACCAGACTTCAGCACCGTGACCATGGAGAATGAATTGCCTTTGAGTTTGCTTCAACATTCTCCCTGGTTTCCATGAAAGTCAGGAGACACATATTGTTTGCCCTGGCGCTCTCCTCTGAATCAATGCTAAGACTGGCTGTGGAGGAGGGGAGTGGTAGGGGAAGGGAGGCAGGGGAGGGGAGGCAAGCGAGAGGAGGCAGGCGAGTGGAGGCAGGGGAGAGGAGGCAGGGGAGAGAGGGGAGGTAGGGGAGATGAGTGGAGGTAGGGGAGATGAGGGGAGAGAGGGGAGGTAGGGGAGAGAGGGGAGGCAGGGGAGATGAGGGGAGAGAGGGAAAGTAGGCGAGGTAGGGGAGATAAGGAGAGAGAGTGGAGATGAGGGGAGGCAGGGGAGATGAGGGGAGGTAGGGGAGATGAGGGGAGAGAGGGAAAGTAGGCGAAGTAGGGGAGATGAGGAGAGAGAGTGGAGATGAGGGGAGGCAGGGGAGATGAGTGGAGGTAGGGGAGAGAGGGAAAGTAGGCGAGGTAGGGGAGATGAGGTGAGATGAGAGGGGAGGTAGGGGAGGTGAGTGGAGGTAGGGGAGATGAGGGGAGAGAGTGGAGATGAGGGAGAGAGGGGAGGCAGGGGAGGTGAGTGGAGGTAGGGGAGGCAGGGGAGGTGAGTGGAGGTAGGGAGGCAGGGAGATGAGGGAGGTAGGGGAGATGGAGTGGAGGTAGGGAGATGAGGTGAGATGAGGGGAGAGAGGGAGGTAGGGAGATGAGGGAGAGAGGGAAAGTAGGCGAGGTAGGGGAGATGAGGAGAGAGAGTGGAGATGAGGGAGGCAGGGAGATGAGGGAGGCAGGGAGATGAGGGAGAGAGGGAGAGAGTGGAGATGAGGAGAGGAGAGGGAGAGAGGGAGGTAGGGAGATGAGTGGAGGTAGGGAGATGAGGGAGAGGAGAGGAGGCAGGAGGCAGGGAGATGAGGGAGGCAGGGAGATGAGTGGAGGCAGGGAGATGAGTGGAGGTAGGGAGGCAGGGGAGATGAGTGGAGGTAGGGGAGATGAGGGGAGAGAGGGAAAGTATGCGAGGTAGGGAGATGAGGAGAGAGAGTGGAGATGAGGGAGAGAGGGAGGCAGGGAGATGAGGGGAGAGAGGGAGGCAGGGGAGATGAGTGGAGGTAGGGAGAGAGTGGATGCAGGGGAGATGAGGGAGAGAGGGAGGTAGGGAGATGAGGGGGAGAGAGGGGGCAGGGGAGATGAGTGGAGGTAGGGAGATGAGGGAGAAGGGGAGGGAGGGGGAGAGAGTGGAGGTAGGGGAGATGAGGAGGGTAGGGAGATGAGGGAGGTAGGGGAGATGAGGGAGGTAGGGGAGAGAGGGAGAGAGTGGAGATGAGGGAGAGAGTGGAGATGAGGGAGAGAGGGAGGCATGGGAGATGAGGGAGGTAGGGAGATGAGGGGAGGTAGGGAGAGAGAGAGGGAAAGTAGGCGAGGTAGGGAGATGAGGGAGAGAGTGGAGATGAGGGGAGAGAGGGAGGCAGGGGGAGAGAGGGAGGTAGGGAGATGAGGGAGGTAGGGGAGATGAGGGAGAGAGGGAGGTAGGGGAGATGAGGGAGGCAGGGGAGATGAGGGGAGGTAGGGAGAGAGTGGAGATGAGGGAGGCATGGGAGATGAGGGAGGTAGGGAGATGAGGGAGAGAGGGAAGGCAGGGAGATGAGGGGAGAGAGGGAAGGCAGGGGAGATGAGGGAGAGAGGGAAGGCAGGGAGATGAGGGAGAGAGGGAGGCAGGGAGATGAGGGGAGAGAGGGAGGCAGGGAGATGAGGGGAGAGAGGGGGGCAGGGGAGATGAGTGGAGGTAGGGGAGATGAGGGAGGTAGGGAGAGAGGGAGAGAGTGGAGATGAGGGGAGAGAGGGAGGCAGGGGAGATGAGTGGAGGTAGGGAGGTGAGGGGAGAGAGGGAGAGAGGGAGATGAGGGAAAGTAGGCGAGGTAGGGAGATGAGAGGGGAGAGAGGGGAGAGTGGAGATGAGGGGAGAGAGGGAGGCAGGGAGATGAGTGGAGGTAGGGGAGGTGAGGGAGAGAGGGAGATGAGGGAAAGTAGGCGAGGTAGGGGAGATGAGAGAGGGAGATGAGAGGGAGGTAGGGGAGAGAGGGAGGCAGGGGAGAGAGGGAGGCAGGGGAGACAGGGGAGAGAGGGGAGATGAGGGGAAGTAGGGGAGATGAGGGGAGAGAGGGGAGGCAGGGGAGGAGAGGGGAGGCAGGGGAGATGAGGGGAGAGAGGGAGATGAGGGGAGGTAGGGAGATGAGGGAGGCAGGGGAGATGAGGGGAGGCAGGGGAGAGAGGGAGGCAGGGGAGATGAGTGGAGAGAGTGGAGATGAGGGGAGAGTGGGGAGATGAGGGGAGGTAGGGGAGAGAGGGGAGATGAGGGGAGGTAGGGGAGAGAGGGGAGATGAGGGGAGAGAGTGGAGATGAGGGGAGAGAGTGGAGATGAGGGGAGAGTGGGGAGATGAGGGGAGAGAGGGGAGGCAGGGGAGATGAGGGGAGAGAGGGGAGAGAGGGGAGGCAGGGGAGATGAGGGGAGGGAGGGAAAGTAGGCGAGGTATGGGAGATGAGGGAGAGAGTGGAGATGAGGGGAGAGAGGGGAGGTAGGGGAGATAAGGGGAGGTAGGGAGATGAGGAGAGGTAGGGGAGATGAGAGGGAGGGAAAGTAGGCGAGGTATGGGAGATGAGGGGAGAGAGTGGAGATGAGGGGAGAGAGGGGAGGCAGGGGAGATGAGGGGAGAGTGGGGAGGCAGGGAGATGGAGTGGAGGTAGGGAGATGAGGAGAGAGAGGGAGGTAGGGGAGATGAGGGAGAGAGGGAGATGAGGGAGAGAGGGGAGGCAGGGGAGATGAGGGGAGAGAGGGGAGGCAGGGGAGATGAGTGGAGGTAGGGGAGATGAGGGGAGAGAGTGGAGGCAGGGGAGATGAGGGGAGAGAGGGGAGGCAGGGAGATGGAGTGGAGGTAGGGGAGATGAGGGAGAGAGTGGATGCAGGGGAGATGAGGGGAGAGAGGGGAGGCAGGGGAGATGAGGGGAGAGAGGGGGGGCAGGAGAGATGAGTGGAGGTAGGGGAGATGAGGGGAGAAGGGGAGGGAGGGGAGAGAGTGGAGGTAGGGGAGATGAGGAGGGGTAGGGGAGATGAGGGGAGGTAGGGAGAGAGGGGAGAGAGTGGAGATGAGGGGAGAGAGGGGAGGCATGGGAGATGAGGGAGGTAGGGAGATGAGGGGAGGTAGGGGAGATGAGGGAAAGTAGGCGAGGTAGGGAGATGAGGGAGAGAGTGGAGATGAGGGGAGAGAGGGAGGCAGGGGAGAGAGAGGGAGGTAGGGGAGATGAGGGAGGTAGGGGAGATGAGGAGAGAGGGAGGTAGGGGAGATGAGGGGAGGCAGGGGAGATGAGGGGAGGTAGGGGAGAGAGTGGAGATGAGGGGAGGCATGGGAGATGAGGGGAGGTAGGGGAGATGAGGGAGAGAGGGAAGGCAGGGGAGATGAGGGAGAGAGGGAGGCAGGGAGATGAGGGAGAGAGGGAGGCAGGGAGATGAGGGGAGAGAGGGGGGCAGGGAGATGAGTGGAGGTAGGGGACATGAGGGGAGAAGGGGAGGTAGGGAGATGAGGGAGGCAGGGAGATGAGGGAGGTAGGGAGAGAGTGGAGATGAGGGAGGCATGGGAGATGAGGGGAGGTAGGGAGATGAGGGAGAGAGGAAGGCAGGGAGATGAGGGGAGAGAGGGAAGGCAGGGGAGATGAGGGGAGAGAGGGAAGGCAGGGGAGATGAGGGGAGAGAGGGAGGCAGGGGAGATGAGGGGAGAGAGGGGAGGCAGGGGAGATGAGGGAGAGAGAGGGGGCAGGGGAGATGAGGGGAGGTAGGGAGATGAGGGGAGGTAGGGAGAGAGGGGAGAGAGTGGAGATGAGGGGAGAGAGGGGAGGCAGGGGAGATGAGTGGAGGTAGGGGAGGTGAGGGGAGAGAGGGGAGAGAGGGAGATGAGGGAAAGTAGGCGAGGTAGGGAGATGAGAGGGAGAGAGAGGGAGAGAGTGGAGATGAGGGGAGAGAGGGGAGGCAGGGGAGATGAGTGGAGGTAGGGGAGGTGAGGGGAGAGAGGGGAGATGAGGGAAAGTAGGCGAGGTAGGGGAGATGAGAGGGAGATGAGAGGGGAGGTAGGGAGAGAGGGAGGCAGGGGAGAGAGGGAGGCAGGGAGAGAGGAGAGAGGGAGATGAGGGAAGTAGGGAGATGAGGGGAGAGAGGGAGGCAGGGGAGGAGAGGGAGGCAGGGGAGATGAGGGGAGAGAGGGGAGATGAGGGGAGGTAGGGGAGATGAGGGGAGGCAGGGGAGATGAGGGGAGGCAGGGGAGAGAGGGGAGGCAGGGGAGATGAGTGGAGAGAGTGGAGATGAGGGAGAGTGGGGAGATGAGGGGAGGTAGGGGAGAGAGGGGAGATGAGGGAGGTAGGGAGAGAGGGAGATGAGGAGAGAGTGGAGATGAGGGGAGAGAGTGGAGATGAGGGGAGAGTGGGGAGATGAGGGGAGAGAGGGAGGCAGGGAGATGAGGGAGAGAGGGGAGAGAGGGGAGGCAGGGGAGATGAGGGAGGGAGGGAAAGTAGGCGAGGTATGGGAGATGAGGGAGAGAGTGGAGATGAGGGGAGAGAGGGAGGTAGGGGAGATAAGGGGAGGTAGGGTAGATGAGGAGAGGTAGGGGAGATGAGAGGGGAGGGAAAGTAGGCGAGGTATGGGAGATGAGGGAGAGAGTGGAGATGAGGGGGGAGAGAGGGAGGCAGGGGAGATGAGGGGAGAGTGGGAGGCAGGGGAGATGAGTGGAGGTAGGGGAGATGAGGAGAGAGAGGGGAGGTAGGGGAGATGAGGGGAGAGAGGGGAGATGAGGGGAGAGAGGGGAGGCAGGGGAGATGAGGGAGAGAGGGAGGCAGGGAGATGAGTGGAGGTAGGGGAGATGAGGGGAGAGAGTGGAGGCAGGGGAGATGAGGGGAGAGAGGGGAGGCAGGGGAGATGAGTGGAGGTAGGGGAGATGAGGGGAGAGAGTGGATGCAGGGGAGATGAGGGGAGAGAGGGAGGCAGGGAGATGAGGGGAGAGAGGGGGCAGGAGAGATGGAGTGGAGGTAGGGAGATGAGGGGAGAAGGGGAGGGAGGGGAGAGAGTGGAGGTAGGGGAGATGAGGAGGGTAGGGAGATGAGGGAGGTAGGGAGAGAGGGGAGAGAGTGGAGATGAGGGGAGAGAGGGGAGGCATGGGAGATGAGGGGAGGTAGGGGAGATGAGGGAGGTAGGGGAGATGAGGGGAGAGAGGGAAAGTAGGCGAGGTAGGGGAGATGAGGGGAGAGAGTGGAGATGAGGGGAGAGAGGGGAGGCAGGGGAGAGAGGGGAGGTAGGGGAGATGAGGGGAGGTAGGGGAGATGAGGGGAGAGAGGGGAGGTAGGGGAGATGAGGGGAGGCAGGGGAGATGAGGGAGGTAGGGGAGAGAGTGGAGATGAGGGGAGGCATGGGAGATTAGGGGAGGTAGGGAGATGAGGGGAGAGAGGGAAGGCAGGGGAGATGAGGGGAGAGAGGGGAGGCAGGGAGATGAGGGGAGAGAGGGGAGGCAGGGAGATGAGGGGAGAGAGGGGGCAGGAGATGAGTGGAGGTAGGGGACATGAGGGGAGAAGGGGAGGGAGGGGAGAGAGTGGAGGTAGGGGAGATGAGGGGAGGTAGGGGAGAGAGGGGAGAGAGTGGAGATGAGGGGAGAGAGGGGAGGCAGGGGAGATGAGTGGAGGTAGGGGAGGTGAGGGGAGAGAGGGGAGATGAGGGAAAGTAGGCGAGGTAGGGAGATGAGAGGGGAGAGAGGGAGAGAGTGGAGATGAGGGGAGAGAGGGAGGCAGGGGAGATGGAGTGGAGGTAGGGGAGGTGAGGGGAGAGAGGGGAGATGAGGGAAAGTAGGCGAGGTAGGGGAGATGAGAGGGGAGATGAGAGGGGAGAGAGTGGAGAGAGGGGAGGTAGGGAGAGAGGGGAGGCAGGGGAGAGAGGGAGGCAGGGAGACAGGGGAGAGAGGGGAGAGAGAGGGAGGCAGGGAGATGAGTGGTGGTAGGGAAATGAGGGGAGAGAGGGGAGAGAGTGGAGATGAGGGGAGAGAGGGAGGCAGGGAGATGAGGGGAGGTAGGGGAGAGAGGGGAGAGAGGGAGGTAGGGGAGAGAGGGAGGTAGGGGAGAGAGGGAGGCAGGGGAGATGAGTGGTGGTAGGGGAGATGAGGGGAGATGAGGGGAAGGGAGGTAGGGGAGAGGAGGGGAGGTAGGGGAGATGAGGGGAGATGAGGGCTGGTATGGGAGAGAGGGGAGATGAGGGGAGATGAGGGGAGAGAGGGGAGGGGAGGTAGGGGAGATGAGGGGCGGCAGGGGGGAGGAGGAGAGGCAGGGGAGAAGAAGGGAGGCAAGGGCGAGGAGGGGAGGCAGACAAGGAGAGCATAGCAGGGGCGTGAGCCAGGAATGGACGTTAACATAACAGCAGCCCAGTGTTTCTCTATTGACCCAGAGAGGGAAGCTAGTGACCTCCAGACCTTGGGAGTGGGAGAGAGGGAAGCTCACCACATAAGAACCCAGAGACACTATTCATTCTGGTGGGTAGAGAAACGAAGAGAGGCGTGTGTGTGGATATTCTTGAGCTGCATTGTGAGATAGACAGGCAATGCCAATCAAACCCATACTTCCTTCTGCCTCCCTCTAAACACACAGTCACACATACACACACTCTCCCTAGAGCGACTACCCTCATTAGCGCCAGTGAGACCCACCATTGGAACCAACCTCAAAGCACCCCTATCTATTTCTCTTACTCCCTCCCTCCCTCGCTGCCTCATTCTGTCTCTCTTTCTGATACTCTTCCCATACTATACTCTCTCTGTCTCTCTCTCTAGCTTCGTTCTATTTCTCCCTTCTCATGCTTTGTAGCTCCCTTCAATTAGCGTCTCCCTTCTTCCTTCCCTCTTTCCTTAACTCTATTTTTCCCTCTCTCCCTCTCTTGTTCTGAAGCGTAGCTGGCTTATTTGTGAGAGCGTGCTGGGATTAAGATGCTGCCAGGCCTTCTGCTGTGTGGGGCTGTTTAGTAGGGATTCTAAAGCTCTAACCACAGCAATCCCTTCCTCCATAGCTATGCTGTGCTCTGCCTGCTCAACTCTCTCTCCCTCTCCCCCTCTCCCTCTCCTCTCCCTCTCCAGGAATTTAATAGTACACTACAACCACCTGAAGAACATTTGCTGTTGACTTGAAAAGGTCCCACTTAGACTAGCATAAAACCATCTTAAAATATCAGGAGAGGAAATGCTCTTTTCTAATTGCAGCTGTAGGCAGATCTGATCTAAATCAGGGGATAAGTGTCTGGTCCTCACAAAGTCCTGGGGGAGGCTGAGGAAGAGGAGGCTGAGGAGGAGGAGGCTGAGGAGGAGGAGGAAAAGCGCCGCTGGGGGACAAAACGGAACGGTTTAGACCTGCTGGGTCAGAGGATGAGAAGAGTCTCAGGCATATTACTGGTCACCTCTGGCCGTGGGACGTGGGGTCCTTATAGGGTCAAAGGTCATATACAGATGGACTTTTATTTTTCAGAGAGTTACTGTAGATTAAACTTAGTTTAGGGTGACATTACTGAAAACATCTGCATCGTATAGGGGCGTAGCAATAGGGCAGGTGTGTAGGTAGGCCTATTGTTTAGAGCGTTACACAATGTCTGTGATTTTTACTGGCTGTATGGCTGAAGAGGTCCATGGTAAGTCTATGAGTATCCCAGCGGGGGAGGTTGTTATAGTATCGTAGAGCTGCATGGGGCACATCTCTCAGTGCCAGCCCTGCTCTGAGCTATGCTCTACTCAGAGGGTGGAATGATCAATCAGGATATGCCCAGGGGAGGAGACGGGTTACAGTCACACACTTTGAAGGACATTGAGCGTGTGTGTGGGTGCGTGCGTGCGTGCGTACAGTAAGCCTGGAACACAGAATGGGAGAGAATACAATTCGGTAAATAGAGTGCAGAACACAATATAGAATGACAGAGGCTGATCAAGGTCACAACCTTCCACTGTCACAGAGAATGAGAGAGAGAATGGGAGAAAACGACAGAGAATGGGATAGAGGGAATAGAAGGCCGAGAGTGAGAGAAAGAGAGACGAAGAGATGTTACTTGTTCTCCCACTGCAGTTGTAGTAGCAGAGAGTGGGACTGTATTCATGCAGGCGCCAGCAGGACATCGCTATTAAAGGCCATGCCCAACCAGCTGTCAGTTACCTACACCCTTAGCACTACGCCCCACCCACCATGGGGGAGAGGGATGAGATAAGGTGAGCGCAGTTAACAGGCTTCAGAGGGGGGTGTTGACTCACATCTCCCCACATCTCTCTGTTCAAACAACAGTTGTTTGAACAGAGACGTTTGCTTTACGCAGACCATGAGCCGTGTTGTGCAACTCATGCATATGTAGTCAACCGGAAAGGCACAAGAGAGTAGGCACGTTTCTGCGTGTGTATGTTTGTCCAGGCTCATGTGCATGAACCCGCATGCGTCTGTGTGTGTTTGGCATTCTGGGGTGTGTATTCCAGCTGTGGCTTGGGGTGGTCAGCTGTAGCCACTGTAAGACCATAAGAGGCCCAACTGGAACATGTAGACTGAGTATACCACACATTAGGAACACCCCCCTTTTGCCCTCAGAACGGGCTCAATTTTTCAGGGCATGGAAAGCGTTCCACAGGGATGCTGGCCCATGTTCACTCCAATGCTTCCCACAGTTGTGTCAAGTTGGCTGGATGTCCTTTGGGCGGTGGACCATTCTTTATACACACAGGAAACTGTTGAATGTGAAAAACCCAGCAACGTCGAAGGTCTTGACACAAGCCGGTGCGCCTGGCACCTACTACCATACCCTGTTCAAAAGGCACTACAGTTTTATTTTTGACCATTCACCATCTGAATGGCACACATACACAATCCATGTCCCAATTGTCTCAGGGCTTGAAAATCCTTCTTTAACCTGTCTCCTCCCCTTCATCTGCACTGATTTGAAGTGGATTTAGGTGACAACAATAAGAGATCAGAGCTTTCCTGGGTTCACCTGGTCTGTCTATGTCATGGAAAGAGAGAGTGTTCTTAAGGTTTTGTACACTCAGTGTATACCATGCATGCAGTATGTACACACAGACACATATGTTGGCCTATGTGCAGAAGTACTCACGAGAGACGGCTGTTTACAAGTACATTGTAGGCTTCACATTAATAGTTCTTCACATATACTCTACAGAGACAAACACACACTTAACTGTAACCCTGTATGAATATGCATGAACCAAAACACACGCGCAAGCGTGCAGACATGTACCCACACACTTGCTTTAAATGCAGATTTAGGCATTCAAAAACAAAATTCACAGAACCCTTACAAATGTATTCAGTTCTTTTGTGAAAGCCCATATCTGCAGGTTTCCTTTTGAAGACCTGACTAATACGCCGATTTACTACATTACTATAGCCAGCATACCAGCCCCCCCATAGCATCCTGTTCGAGCTCCAAATGTAGTGTACAGACAATATGGCGAAAGAGATCAGTAGAGAGAACCATGTTCTTGTAGCACATAGAAGATGGTGTTGGTGTGCTACAGCTGGAATGAACAACAAGCATCATCAGTACTGAAGATCAAACCGATTGGTCTCACAGACGAGAACAATCTGCAAAGCCTGATGGAGAGAGAGAATAAACTCAGAAAACTTCTTCTTTAATATCTTATTTTTCTGCCTTGGGTGGCTATTGGCGTTTGTGTCTGTACTTTCACATGGATGAAGCTGTGAATTACAATTACAAAGCAAAGCAAAGAGACTTCAAAGCCAATGAGCTTTCTGCCATTACGAAATATTATTTGACTACACTGTAACAATTATGCTTTAACATTAACTGAATATTAGTTACATGTGATGTTTTATTTACACGGTTGAAACAAACCGGATATTTTAGAGAAGATAAGAGAGAGTTGCATCATGTGTCTGAGTTGGGATTTTTGTATCTTCAGCCCTTTTCTCTCCGTCTCTCCTGGTCTCTCTCTCTTGCGCCAATGCATGCACACACACACACACACACACATAGAAAGAGAGAGAAGACCGGACCAGGTTCCGGAGCTCTGCCAAATGCTAGGGTCCCTCGATGGGAGTTGGCCTGACTTTGGCTGCCCTTGTGTGTGCCTGACTCCAGCTAGGGGTCCTTTAAAGTTCTCCTCAGCAGACGCTGGCCTCCGCTGAGAGGCAGGGGTCAGACAACACACACATGCACCTGTGGGATGGGCCCAATGTGTATTTTGGTGTGTGTGTGTGTGTATATATATATTTTGGTGTGTGTGTGTGTGTGTGTGTGTGTGTGTGTGTGTGTTTGACCACATCGACAATGCACAATTTGATTAGAATGGATGAACAGCTGTGTTGGTCATGTCACAGATGTTCTATGTGTACATGTGTGTACGTACTGCAGGCATGTGTTTGTGTGTACTTGATTCCGTTTTGTCTGTGTTTGTTAGTGCATGACATTATATGATAGACAGTAACAGAGAGAGGGGTGGAGGGTTCAACCTTGCCTTACATACAGTCAGAACAGGTGTTGGATTGGAACTACCGATATATTGTTCAAGGTAATGCATTTCATCCTCTTTCTTTGTTTCGGTTTCTTTATATTTTCTTCTCAGTTATGCAATATGCATAGTACAATAGTTGACATTGACCATTGTTAAGAAGTCGAACATTTAGAATGTTATTGTTGCTACAATTGTAGTTGTTTCCTTTGCTCAGTTTGATAGTTGTATTAGACACATCTTTGGAAGATGTGTGGGTAGACATGTGGGAGGATAATCAGCTTGATATTTGCTTCCCATAAAGGATTTCCAATAAACAACCAGCCTCCCCTGCCTCCTCTTGCTTGTTGAAAGGGAGGGAGGGTTACTTTACCTCGTCTATAAAGTAATTCAGTGAGCCACAGCGTTGTGCAGACGCCACCTCACAGCACGCTCTCTACCCGTCGACTCAGACCGGTGAAGCGCCCGTCTGGCCGAACCCAACCACAACCATCATTAAACCGCTCTACCTGATCAGACGCTCTAATTGGACCACGCTGGGAGAGAGAGCAGAGGTAAAATGGCGCTTGTTAGCTCAGCTGCAGAGAGGCAAACAAAGAAATAAACAGCGAAACAAACAGACCACATGGAAGCCCACATAGACAAGAGCATCGAAAGGCTAAAAATGACCACCTCCATTCTGTGCAAAGCTCTAACGTTCAGCTTATTACATGTGTAGCTAACATTGTTGTGGATATTTTGTACTCTGTTTGACCGAAATGTGGCAAAGTCCTAATTTTGTATGTACAGTCATTCTTGAATTGTGGACCACTGAAAACATGAAAGCGACACCTGTGTGTTACTCCCATTCTTCTTTCAGTATTTGCTTTACCTCTAGTTCCCATTTAGCGTGGCGACTGGGACAATTCAGCAGGTCGTTTAACTCACTTTCACGCCTTGCTGAACAAAACCAACGGCCATCTGACAATAGCAGCTACAAGTCACCTTGCCGTGGTTTGGAACTGCTTCAACCTAATAGCGCTGCTGCATACAGTCCTGTGAATTTACATCAGAAAAACCCTAGAGGAGAAAGGTCCCTATGCAGAGTTACAGACCAACCGGTTGTCCTTGAAGGACCTACACAGAGGTTATTACATGTAGTGTAACACAGTAGAGAGCTGTTATAGCCACTGGTGGGTGGTGACGGGTTGTCAGGAGTTTGTTTATTGTCCTTTCAGAGCTGATAGAGTTCAGAGCATTTCTCTCCCTCTCTCCCCGAATCCGACCTTCCCAAAATGTGGCGAGAGAAGAGGAGAAGACATCCATCGTGCGCCTCTGCAGGTTAATGAGCTCAAGGTGAGTGGAGCCGAATCTCTGTACTAGCTGGAGCTGCATTGGAGCTGGAGACTGCCAAATGCCCCAGGGTGGCTCTGCTAGCACAGCCACGCCACGGTGGGGCTGCTTAAACATATACACACGTATGCACCAGGGTTTGCATTAGGAAAATGTGGCACTGGACATTTGACCGGCAGCATTTTAATTGACCTGATATTTCAGAAATTACACCGGACCCAAATTACACCGGGCGTCCACCCACAGTGCTCAGAATGACACAAATCACACTTCGATTATGGTAATTCATATTAACAGAACATGCAAGTCTAGGACGCAACTATGTACGTCCCTTCTTACCGAATTCTGAACACTTTGAAGAGAATAACTGTCCACATTTACTTTTCCTCAACCAACAAGATGAGTAATGAACAGCAAAATCACTAGCCTATGTCAATTTACTATCCCCCACAGTATAAAAGTTGACCTGTTCTATTGGTTAGCTTGTCGAGAAAGAAATTCCAAACAGACTCTGGGACAGTTGTGGGACAAGATATCCCAAATGTACACATCTGGTAGGCCTAGGCAAAAACAGATATTTTTTTAAAGCAATGAGTCTGATGCAACAGATCAGGCCGTTTAGCTTAAAAATTGTATTAACTATTATTTATTCGCATTTTAAGCGCAGCAATGCATACAAGGCAGTAGGCTACATGCAAATGTTCATACCAAGTAGCAGGAAAACACCTTTGTCAAAAGCACACCACACATGCGAGCAGTTTCATATGACAGACATTTTTGAAAGAGGGAAGATCGAACATGCACCAACTAACATGGGTTGCTAGTATGACTAGGATTGTTCCTTTGGCTACTGGACAATGACAAAGTTTATATAAATAGTTGCCTCCATAGATATGGTCCGATTTTGGCTAGGCTACTTTGAAGCAAGGTAAGACATGCCTCATAATATGTGATAAAACGTTCAAGTTTCAAACAATTAAGAACACGTTTTCAAAGTGCATACTGCCTCCAGCTCATTGCAACGTGGTGTGTGACGCGCTGATGAAGCCTGCCTTCCATTGCCTGTTTGAGATGCCGTAGCAGCAGCTATTACACTGTCTGACAGATTTTCCGCTCAAAGGCTCTGTATCTGTATGCTGTATGCATGTGATAAATAACATACATAAAGAATATACTGTAGGCCTAATTCCACTAAATAATGCAAATGAACCTATACACCGATAAGCATGACCAGTCAAATGTATTTCCGTCAACTGGTATTTCCATCAACGAATATGCTGAAAAGCATTATTTTTCAATAGAGTTTTTTTCTTTGGACGGTGCCAATTTTATCTATCGGCTATTTTAATTTATCGGCCAAAAGCCGGCTATTACCGGCTAATGGAAACCTTGGTATGCACATACACACACACACGCACATACACACACAACGCTTTGGGAGAAATGAGGGGGGTGGAGGGATAGGAGGACTGTAGGGGAACAAGCCTGGGTAACCACAACTCACCGGGCCATTAGGGTTTGGTGTCATTGCCAATCATCATGCATACTAATGGAGGACATTCTATGATGGAAATTGAATGTCTCAGTGGCAGGCTTTATGCTTGGTTTCTTATGACCCATTATGTTATTTAATACATCACCATTCTAAAACAACACTGTATAATGCAGATGACCAAGTGTTGGCTATATGATATTTGCTAAGTTGCTGGATGGGTTGTTTCCTTGCTGAACATAAACCACTAAAATAACTCAACTGGAAATCATGTACTGTGTATGGAATGATTGAGTCTTTAATGCCACCAAATATGACTATTCAGTGAGTTATACAGTCCAATACATTCCCCAAAGAGTTGTGAAATGAGACCAAGGTGAAAGAGAATAAAGCCCCAATGATTCCCACAGGGTGCCTTAATCTGCCCCCCAGATCTCAGTGATCAGCCACCAGCAGGTCTGATAAGAGGTGCTATGCAGCAGCCAGCCAGCCAGGCATAGAGGTATTGAACCATGCAGAAACTTTAATTAATAAACTGTAAGTGCCATGTCGCTTTCCCTCTTTTTCTCTTTTCCCAATCCCTCAATCGCAACCTGCTAGTTTTGACACGTTGAGCTCGCCCTAAATCCATAGCCATCACTTGGCTGGCGTGAAAGAAAAGAATAAATGCCCGAGACGTGTATGTGAAATCATTACACGGTGGGCGATAATCCATTGTTTACGGGGACCTGTCTGGGTAATGCGTTGTATGGGTCTGTGAGCAGAGCATGGGGCTGGGGCCTGGGGCTGAGCAGAGCTAGATAAAGTGTTTACTCCATCACCGTTGGTTGTATAAATAGCTTTGTCCTGGGTTGTTAGCCCTTGACTCTCCAGATCCAGTTGCCACTGCAGCTTGATGTGTGGTTTGGCTGCCCTTCAAGATCTCTGTGTGTATACCCATGCATATACCCACACACCCGCCCGCTTTGGGCGTGCGTGCCTGTGTGTGGTTGCGTGTTTGCGTGCACGCGCGTGCATGTTGTAATCCCCCTTGTTTGCCCCATCTGCAACCACAGGCATGAGAGAAAGCCAACAGGTCCACTGTTGGTAACATGTGTGCATGTACAGTTCCAAACACTGGAACACGTAGTCAGTAGAAACATGCAGAATTACAATGGTGTAAGATGTGAAAATCACATATGGATAATGTGAATTACAAAGTGGTAGCTCCTTGCTAAATAGATTTAATCTTCCGCTAGTGACTATGGAAGGTCACAGTCCACTGAACCTTTTTCTATTTCTCCATAAAACCTCAGCTTTTCCTCGATGGGATCCTAACGTTCAGTAATGGATACAGTCTTCTGACAGAGGAAGTCAAAGCTCTTGGTTTTGATCTTAAATTCTGTTAAATCTTCTCTAATCCTGACAGGTTTCACTTCCCCACGCCGGAGACACATTGTCCCAATCCTAATCCCAGTGTCAGAGAGGACTGCTGAAAGGCCAGTTTCACACGTAGGCTACTCACATGGCCAAAGCCTCTCTGCCTAACCCAGGGATATGTCCTCTCTGATCCAGAACCCCCAGCACCATCATCCTGACTTTCTGTATTAAACCAAACAAAAATCATCTTCAACTTCTCAGTAATATGACTCACTGGTGTTAGACAAAACTGTCCTCTATTAAAATGCATATGTCATTTATATGTAACCGTTTCCCTCCAGCATTTCAGCGGCCTTCAGGAATAAGAAATAGTCTGTTTCCATGTATTTTGGATAATGTGATTATGTACACCTACAGGTTTGTTGTTATTGTGGTTCCTGGGTGAACAGAACCAATTAGTTGGCTTTGATTTGTCCCTCAGCACATTCATGTGTAACTGATAGATGCATGCACACACACACACACACACACACACACACACACACACACAACATGTTAATGTTTTTTAAAATGTATGTAAATTGTAAAGTCTTTTTTTTTGTCTGTAATGTCTTTTTCGTTCTGTGTCAGACCCCAGTAAGACTAGCTGTCGCCATTGGCGTCGGCTAATGGGGTTCCTAGTAAATCAAATGAAAACAATGTCTGTGTGTATTATCTGAGCTGCAGCACACCTCTATGGAGCTCTCTTCTGTTCTGCTTGCATTTACATTTTAGTCATTTAGCAGACGCTCTTACTCAGAGCAATTAGGTTTAAGTGCCTTGCTCAAGGGCACATCAACAGATGTTTCACCTAGTCGGATAAGCGATTTGAACCAGCAACCTTTCGGTTACTAGCCCAACGCTCTTAACTGCTAGGCTACCTACGCTCTGTTCTGCTTCTGTTATGTGTGTGAGGAATAATCTAGGCTCCCCAGCCCTCCCTCACTGTTACAGGGAGCCAGCTGCAGCCAGCAGTACATATATCTCTGTCTGGCTGCTGTGGCCTCCAGTCCTCCTGCACCCCCCCCACCCCATTACCCTGGCATGGGCACCACCTCTGACCCTGGCTTGGGGGGTGGAGGAGAGGCCAAGATTAAGCTTTCTTGTGCCAAATCTAGAGCCAATTGACTGTGAGGGATGTGTGTGTGTGTGTGTGTGTGTTTGCTTGCTGTAGAGCTTTTTCTACAGCACATCAAACTCCTTGCCCCTTCCTGTGAGGTGCCTTGCTAAGTCCTGTTTCTCTCTGTAATTAGTCTTCCTCCCCTCAGTGTTTGGGTGTTTTGACAGAGAGGGGGAGGAGGAGAAAAAGACAGAAAAGAGGGGAAAGACAGGAAAGGGTAGGAAGGACAGATAAAGAAAGAAAGAGAAAGCTCACAAGCAATGTAAACAGCCATATGGGGAGGTGTCTGGAATAGAAATCCCCAATGTGGATGGTATCTGAATGTGTGTGTGTGTGTGCACGTGTGCATTTTTTGCTTTCATGCGTGTGTGCGCTTGGAATAGTCCCCAGTGTGGGTGACAGTGTCTGTCTCCTCTGCTGTCCGGCACCCCGCCACTGGCCTGTGGTTGCCAAGATACTGGACCTTTTTCCTGACATTTGGTGAACCTTTGAATTATGAAGAGCAGTGATGCTATGATCTCAACTGCTGCTGAAAAGCCCCACAGTGAACCATCACTACCACCATACTCCTTTTCAAAATAAAATATTACACATGATTGGCAGAAATAGTAACTGTATGGAATACAGATATCAAAGACTACCAACAGAATACAGATTGGAAAAGAGTCTGGAACAATATCTCAATGACCTCTCGAAATCTGAATCATCAACTAATACACTACAGATTAATTCACCGGAGCGAGGGAGGAATAGGGATTGGTCGCACTTACAAATTTCTTCACATATGTACTTTTTAAACATTATTGCCTGTCTGTGGCTGAACCCTTCTAAAAAATAAAACAATTTGGTAAAGAAAATAATTAAATGATTGGCAGAACAATCATAGCTAGCCACAAACGTGTACCGAATGGCTGATGTTGGCATTCTCATTCCTTTTCAGAAAACCTATTGTGGATCGAGTGCTCCTGTTCTTTTCTATTATGTTCTATTTTTGCCGGCTGTGGTTTCTTTCAGAAGAGAATTATATGGGAGGCTAGTTCTGATGTCTTCCAACAGGGACACAACCTTGGCAGGGTGCTTCACTGGACGATAGAGAGGAGAGATTCAGCTCTGTTGATGCACACACTGTGATTCCTGCCTCCACTATTGACTGAAAGGACAGATCAGTTTGCAGTTGGTGATTTCTACATAACATAAATTAATGCTTTAGTTCAAAGTGCCCAAAGGTCTGGACATATTCTTGCAATGAGAAAAAAGCAACATAATCTGCCGTACCCTGCTCTGTTCAGAAACACACAGGTACACTTAGACACTCCTCCTATCATGTACTAATCTATGGTGTATCACTCTACTCTCTCCTGAATCTCTCCGGATTATCACTGTACTCTCTCCTGAATCTCTGGATTATCACTGTACTCTCTCCTGTATCTCTGGATTATCACTCTACTCTCTCCTGTATCTCTGTGTATTACCACTCTACTCTCTCCTGAATCTCTGGATTATCACTCTACTCTCTCCTGAATCTCTGGATTATCACTCTACTCTCTCCTGAATCTCTGGATTATCACTCTACTCTCTACTGTATCTCTATTTATTACCACTCTACTCTCTCCGGAATCTCTGGATTATCACTCTACTCTCTCCTGTATCTCTGTGTATTACCACTCTACTCTCTCCTGTATCCCTGGATTATCACTCTACTCTCTCCTGAATCTCTGGATTATCACTCTACTCTCTCCTGTATCTCTGTGTATTACCACTCTACTCTCTCCTGTATCTCTGTGTATTACCACTCTACTCTCTCCTGTATTTCTGTGTATTACCACTCTACTGTCTCCTGTATCTCTGTGTATTATCACTGTACTCTCTCTTGTATCTCTGTATTATCACTCTACTGTCTCCTGTTTCTCTGTGTTATTACCACTCTACTCTCTCATGTATCTCTATGTTATTACCACCCTACTCTCTCCTGTATCTCTATTTATTACCACTCTACTCTCTCCTGTATCTCTGTGTATTACCACTCTACTCTCTCCTGTATTTCTGTGTATTACCACTCTACTCTCTCCTGTATCTATGTGTATTACCACTCTACTGTATCTCTGTGTATTATCACTGTACTCTCTCTTGTATCTCTGTATTATCGCTCTACTCTCTCCTGTATCTCTGTGTATTACTACTCTACTCTCTCCTGTATCTCTGTGTATTATCACTCTACTGTCTCCTGTTTCTCTGTGTTATTACCACTCTACTCTCTCATGTATCTCTATGTTATTACCACCCTACTCTCTCCTGTATTACCACTCTACTCTCTCATGTATCTCTATGTTATTACCACCCTACTCTCTCCTGTATTACCACTCTACTCTCTCATGTATCTCTATGTTATTACCACCCTACTCTCTCCTGTATTACCACTCGACTGTCTCCTGTATCTCTATGTATTACCACTCTACTGTATCCTGTATCTCTGTGTTATTACCACCCTACTCTCTCATGTATCTCTATGTATTACCAATCTACTGTCTCCTGGCTGTCTCTCTTGGTTATTTCCATTTGAAAGCAGAAAGCAGAGGTCCTGGCAAAGACCCAGCTCTCTCCTGACTGCAGCTGTGAGCCCATAGGGAGTGTCCACTAGTCCTCAGGCTCTACTGCTCTGAAACACGCCTTTCAAACAGGATGGGTGAATGATTCTACCCAACCAGAATATGATATTGCCCTGCTGCCATCCCTCTCACTAACTGTAGACGCTAGAGCATTTTAACTCAGGAGTAAACAAGAGGAACAGCAAAAGATCCCCAAAGAGAGTAAAATGGGACATTTGTTTCACAGACTAAGGGCTCTATTCAATCCGTATCGCGGAAACTCAGAGTTACAGCGTGATTGAAATTTGAAGGCAATGTTCCCGCGTTAGCGGAGACTGCATTCACGGTAAACACTGCATATGTCGGCTCAAACGGGAATTACCTTAACATTTCTAGTGCACAATCTGTAACACTTCAGCGATACAGATTGAATAGAACCCCAATTATCAATGTACTCATAGAATGGAAGTTACTACTGTAATGTGTAAGCAAGCATACCACAAGACGGCCAGTGTCAGCCAGCCATACTGTTATGCTGTAATGTCAATGCCAATTTGGTCTCAGGGCAATTCGCATTATTCTATACTTAAATATGTGACACTCCATTTAGTATGTTACGTTACGTTAGGTTATATTATGAATGGAATAGTGGTCGTACAATATCATATGAATTAGAGGACGCATAGTATCATACGTCTTACCCGGTTGTATAAATCAAATCACAGTTTATTTGTCACATGCTTTGTAATCAACAAATGTAGACTAACAGTGAAATGCTTACGGGTCCCTTTTCAAGAATGCAGAGTTAGAGATAGAGAACAAAAATATAAATAATGACAGGAGCATTAAAAAACACAGTGAATAACGAAAAACAATGACGAGTAAAAATAGCATGGCTATATACAGGGAGTACCAGAACAGAGTGCAGGGGTAAGAGATAATTGAGGTAGCTATGTACGTACACAGCGCATTCGGAAAGTATGCAGACCCCTCAACTTTTTCCACATTTTGTTACGTTACAGCCTTATTCTTAAATTGATTAAATCGTTTATTTCCCTCATCAGTCTACACACAATACCCCATAATGACAAAGCAAAGACAGGTTTTTAGAAAACTGGGAATGTCACATATACATAAGTATTCAGACCCTTTACTTAGTACTTTGTTGAAGCACCTTTGGCAGTGATTACAGCCTTGAGCCTTCTTGGGTATGACCATACAAGCTTGGCACACCTGTATTTGGGGAGTTTCTCCCATTCTTCTCTGCAGATCCTCTCAAGCTCTGTCAGGTTCGATGGGGAGCGTCGCTGCACAGCTATTTTCAGATCTCTCCAGAGATGTTTGATCGGGTTCAAGTTCGGGCTCTGGCAGGGCCACTCAAGGACAGTCAGAGACTTGTCCCGAAGCCACTCCTGCATTGTCTTGGCTGTGTGCTTAGGGTCATTGTCCTGTTGGAAGGTGAACCTTCGCCCCAGTCAGAGGTCTTGAGCGCTCTGGAGAAAGTTTTCATCAAGGATCTCTCTGTATTTTGCTCCGTTCATCTTTCTCTCGATCCTGACTAGTCTCCCAGTCCCTGCCGCTGAAAAACATCTCCACAGCATGATGCTGCCACCACCATGCTTCACCGTAGGGATGGTGCCAGGTTTCCTCCAGATGTGACGCTTGGCATTCAGGCCAAAGAGTTAAATCTTGGTTTCATCAGACCAGAGAATCTTGTTTCCCATGGTCTGACAGTCTTTAGGTGCCTTTTGGCAAACTTCAAATGGGCTGTCATGTGACTTTTACTGAGGAGTGGTTTCCATCTGGCCACTCTACCATAAAGTCCTGATTGGTGGAGTGCTGCAGAGATGGTTGTCCTTAGTGGTCAGCAGGTAGCCTAGGTGGTCGGCAGGTAGCCTAGTGGTTAGAGCGTTGGACTTGTAACCGGTGGGTTGCAAGTTCGAATCCCCGAGCTGACAAGGTAAAAATCTGTCGTTCTGCCAGGCAGTTAACCCACTGTTCCCCGGGCACCGAAGACGTGGATGTCGATTAAGGCAGCCCCCCGCACCTCTCTGATTCAGAGGGGTTGGGTTAAATGCGGAAGACACATTTCAGTTGAAGGCATTCGGTTGTACAACTGACTAATAATGGTGACTTTGACTTCTGGAAGGTTCTCCCATCTCCACAGAGGAACTCTGGAGCTCTTTCAATGTGACCATTGGGTTCTTGGCCAACTCCCTGACCAAGAACACAGTTGTGTCTGCAAACTTGATGATGTCATTGGAGTCATGCGTGGCCACGCAGTACTGGGTGAACAGGTAGTACAGCAGAGGACTAAGCATGCACCCCTTAGGGGCCCCCGTGTTGATGGTCAGCGTGGCGGATGTGTTGTTGTCTTCCCTCACCACCTGGGGCAGCCCGTCAGGAAGTCCAGGATCCAATCCCAGGGTCCTGAGCTTGGTGAAGATCTTGGAGGGGACTGTAGTTGAGCTGTAGTCAATGAACAGCATTCTTACATAGGTATTCCTTTGGTCTAGTTGGGTGAGGGCAGTGTGAAGTGCAATAGAGTTTGGATCGATTGGGGTAGTATGCAAATTGGAATGGGTCCATAGTCTCTGGGATGATGGTGTATCATGGCGATAGATGTGTGATACAGGGCGATAGTCATTTATGCGTGTTACCTCGGCGATCTTGGGCACAGGGACTATGGTGGTCTGCTTTAAGGTCAGGGATAGGTTGAAAATGTCAGTGAAGACACTTGCCAGCTGTTCAGCACATGCTCTGAGTACGTGTCCTGGTATTCCGTATGTGTAACGCCCAGGCCCGAGGTTACAGGCTGGAGCGTTTTGGTTTTGTTTTGGTGTAGGGTTTGTTAGTTCTAGGTGTCATAGTTCTATGTTGGGTAATGGTTCCCAATTAGAGGCAGCTGTGTGTCGTTGTCTCTAATTGGGAACCATATTTAGGTTGGTAGGTTTCACTCTGGGTTCGTGGGTTATTGTAAGTTCATAGCTGTGTTTGTCTAGTCAGTTATGTTCTTCGTTACGTTCTTCGTTTATTGTTTTGTTCCGTCTCGTTCCGTGTTTTCATTAAAACATGTATTCTGGCTACATCGCTGCGTCTTGGTCTGTCCCTTCGGAAGAGAATCGTGACAGTATGGCCACGCGGCCTTGCGAATGTTAACCTCTCAGGGATTGCTGGGGCGCTAGCGGGCTGCTCCCGACACTACCAGGTGAAATGTAAGGCGCCAAATTCAAAATTCAAAATCCAAAAGTTGAATTATTAAACATACATTAATATACAAGTGTTCCATACTCATCAAAAGCTCTGTTTCTTGGCAATATCACAGCGTTGTCAGATTTCAAAAAGGCTTTACGGCGAAAGCAGCACATTTGATTGTTTGAGGGTAGCACCTCACATATTTTTCCCATAGCCATGAATCGATTAGCCATCATGGCACACACATAACATATTTCACAGCGAAAACAAATCAATTACCTGTTGAAGAACTTCTGCTGAGGTCATCCTAAGTGTCCAACGAAGACAATCCATGGTTCTTTTGTTAGAAAAGGTAATGTATTTTATCCATAAATCCTCCATTTGGTTTGCGCGTTATAATCAGAAACGACACCCTCCACTAGTCCATTGAAACGTGACGCAAACTCGTTCATCTTATACCTATAAACTTGTCCAAGAACAATCAAACATAGTTTTAAATGTATCCTTAGGAACACTTTTACATATATTTACTATTATAAATCAACCGAATATAAACTGATCGATAAAGATGGTAAAGACACTGCGCCTTTGTCGGGCGCAAACTGGGTACTGTTTACATAAAAAGGTCACTTCCTGGTTTGCTCTTCTTCTCTGGTCTAATTCATCCAAAATGAAATTTTACACTGTCTCGAGACTGTTGACATCTAAAGGAAGCGATGGGTACTGCATTCATATGCCCTTATATGGTCATTTTCATGAGGGAGGGGTTCCCAATAAGGCACTCTGTCAAAACCACTTTTTCCAGGACAGAAATTCCTCAGGGTTTCGCCTGCCATATGCGTTCTGTTTCACTCACAGACAAATGGTTAACACTTTTGGAACATTCAGAGTGTTTCCTATCCAATGGTAATATGTGCATATCCTATTTTCTGGGCCTGAATGGGAGGCATTTTACTTTGGGCATGCCAGGCTCTCCAAAACCGACCCCTCAGCTGCCACTCCCTAACAAGTTAACCTGCTTACTCACATCGGCTACGGAGAGCAAGATCACCTAGTCTTCCGGAACAGTTGGTGCTCTCATGCATGGTTCGGTGTTGCTTGCCACGAAGCGAGCATAGAAGACATTTAGCTCATCTTGTAGGCTCACGTCGCTGGCCAGCTCGTGTTTGGGTTTCCCTTTGTGATCCATGATAGTTTGCAAGCCCTGACACATTCGTTGAGTGTCAGAGCTGGCATAATAGGATTTGATCTTAGTCCTGTATTGACGCTTTGCCTGTTTAACAGCTATGTCTTACTATACTTGTGAGGACTTTTTGGGGACCAACAATTGATTCCCATTGAAAAACCTGACCCCTAACCCTAACCCTAGCCCTTACCCTAACCTTAACCCTGGCTAACCCTAAACCTCATCCTAACTCCTAACCCCTAAACCTAAAATAGTAATAGGATGAGCAAATTATCCTCACCTGACCACGAATTTTTGTTGGTTTACTATTCTGAGGAATTTTGGTAGTTACAAGTATAGTAAAACGTGTCCACACACACACACACACACACACACACACACACACACAGGCCAGATAGTGACAGCTAGGCTACTGTAACACCAGAAGAAATGACATACAATTACAGAACAATTCTGGCCTCAAGGACTGTGACCTGCTAATGCTGTGTCCCACCCACCAACACACAATCCAGATCAGCCACTGCAGATGCATTATTTACATGACTTGTTAAAGTAGGACATAATCTTCAAAGCCACCTTACCAATAATATCTTTCTCATTCCCTTTCTCTGTTGATCATGCTTATTATGCATTATGGTTGAACCAAAAGATTAAATGTATCAAAAAAATTCAATGAAATAGGAAACAATTAAATATATCTGTGAAGTTGAATCAAACAATAATGTATGTTGATGCTAATGTTATGTACAATATTTAATTATGGTTCCATATGATAACAATAGCCTAATATATTCAATATGCTACAAACTGTTTAACAGTTTCACTCAATTCATTCTAATTAACTTAATAATTCTGACACACGCCTCACTATTGTCATTGGTTGCACTAATTGCACTGTTTGTCTACATAATCTGGTTCAAGCATTCATGACATTACCCTGAAGAAGGAACAGTGATGTCGAAACGTTGGTGATTTACCCAATAAATTACTGGGAGTTTATACATGGAGTGTGCGACTTTCTTTATTATTTTTATAGCTTATCATTCCCTTTCTCAACCACACTGTTTTACTTAACATTGTTTCCATGTCATTTGAAATGAAATGGATAACAGAAGTAGACTGTAGTGATGACAATAAAAAGTGTGCTGTTTTCTGTCGATTTATACAGCTTGTGTCACAACGGGAGGTCGAAGGCAGGTTGGATTAATTTGCATACATGGACGGACCAGGGAATCCGATCACAATACAGACGAAGTGGCTATATAAGAGACACATTTTATTACCATGTGTAGATGCAACAAATCTAGATCAGACAGTGATCTGATCATCTTGATCGGATGACGACAACCACGTTAATAATGTAAGGTGGAACCACGGCTTCTGTCTCTCAACTCACACTGAATCTCTCCCTCTCTCTTTCTCCCTCTCCCTCCATCTCTGCCTTACAAATCAAATGAAATTGTATTCGTTGCGGACACAGTTTACAGCAGGTATAAAAGATGCAGCGAAATGCTTGTGTGCTAGCTAGCTCCATCAACATTGCAGTACAACAATCAATATCAATAATAAAGAGTAAAATTAAAATAATAACAACTAATAGAATAGGCAGCATGCGTAGTAATAATATGTACACAATAGGATATACAATATATATGATCCTTGACTAGTCTCTCAAAGCACTTCATGATGACGGAGGTGAGTGCTACGGGGCGATTTAGCTCAGTAACCTTAGCTGTCTTGGGAACAGGAACAATGGTGGCCCTCTTGAAGCATGTGGGAACAGCAAACTGGGATAAGGATTGATTGAATATGTCCGTAAACACACTGTCTGGGCCGGCAGCCTTGCGAGGGTTAACACGTTTAACTATGACTGCATTCAATATCTATATATACCCCTACCCATATTCAAAAATCATATGAGTGCTATCTTCCTCTCTCTCTTCCTATCAGTCTCCCCCTCCCATTTATCCCTGTCTCTGGCCAAGGTTTATTAGAAGAGCTATATCGAGAGAGGGAGAGAGAGTGTCTGGCTGGCAGGACAGACAGAGGGAGGAGAGGGGAACCGAGGTAGGGCCGTGGTTGGGGCCAGACATATGGGCTGATATTCTCCTGGTAATCGGTCTGACCAGGACAGCCTAGCCCAGCTCACTGATTCATCTCCCAGGAGGAGAGAGAGAGAGAGAGTTTTTTGTTTACTTTGTCTGTCTTTCTTTAATGATACATCCTCATTTCATTAAAACCTCACCACCCACTTTAAAAAACAAATATCCCCTGTGCTGCATACTCACCTCGCTCTCTACCCCACGATACAAAACAGCATCACAATAACCAAAACCTCACCACTTCTACAACCGTATATCCAACCCATCTTCCCCAGCTATACAGACACACCATATCTCCTGAAACATCTCACACTTTATCATTTTATAGAACTTCAATTCCACCCTAAGGCACGCAGAGACCATCCCATGAAATAACAGTAAAGGGTCTGTTATCCCCCCACATTTGACCCTGTTCCTCCTTGTTAGCCAAATAGCCAACTTTGCCTGAGCAAACAGGAAATTCAACAACACACACTTGGCTTTTTCCTTATTTGAATACCTGTACCCCATTATAAACATCCCAACAGTAAAAACCACCCCCAACCTCTCTCACAAACATTCCAACAGAGACATTAATGGCATTAACCTGGCGCACACAGCAAAAAAACACAGAATGCACAGTTTCTTTCATGACACAGAAAGGACACCACTGTCCGACTCCCGGGTCGACCCGCGCCAACCAGCTATTGATGACAGCCAGTTTATGCCACAGAGAGGATGTTGCCAGGTTGTTGATTATCAGCACCCTCCCTCTATATGACACTTGGGACAAGAGCCACCTCCAACTGGCCAGTCTTGACACCACTGCCTGTGACAGCCCCTCCCAGTTCTTCCTGACCCACCTCTCCAAGCCCAGGTACATCCCCAAAATGTTAAGCCCTTCACAACCCCAATGCAAACCCCCTGGAAGCAGAAGGGGGGGCCTATCGCTCCATGTCCCACATAACAGAGCTTTGTTCGTGCCCCAGTTCAACTTTGCTGACAAAGCTTCCTCGTACACCTTCAGACGAGTCTCTAGTGCCTGCATATCCTGCCCATCCCTGACCATCACAGAAACGTAATCTGCATACACCGACACTGCTATGCCTGTCAACACACCCATGACTGTCCAGCACACTCCCTGCACTCTCCTGCGTAGGACGCCCAAAAAAGACCGTCCTGATAGAGGGCATCCTTGTCTAATGCCCCGCCTCACTCAGACTGGCTTACTGAGCCCCCCTCCCACCTTGACCATACATGACGGCCCAGCAAACAACATCTTCACACAAGGCAAAAACCTTTCCTCAAACCAAAACACAGACATCACATTACATGGACTCATGGTCTACTCCATAAAAAGCCTTCTCTTGGTCTAAAGAGACCAGTCCAAAGTTCACATTAGAAATTCTCGACAAGTCCAACATGGCCCTAATTAAGTTGTCCGTGATTGAGCGTCCCGGTACGCAATATGTCTGGTCCTTGTGTACTTTAGAGTCCAGATGGGACTTCAGTCTGTTAGTGAAGACCTTGGCACTCCCAAGGTTCTGGCTCCGACTGAGATGGCCGCTTCACGTTCTTAGGAAACTATGCAGTATTTAGTTTTTTTACGTATTATTTCTTACACTGTTACCCCAGGATATCTTACGTTTTATAACATACAGCCGGGAGGAACTATTGGATATTATAGCAACGTCAACTTACCAACATTACGACCAGGAATACGACTTTCCCGAAGCGGATCCTCTGTTTGGTCCACCACCCAGGACAATGGATCGGATCCCAGCAGGTGACCCAAAACAGCGGCACCGCAAAAGGGGCAGAAGGAGCGGTCTGCTGGTAAGGCTCCGTAGACGGGCACATCGCACACCACTCCCGAGTATACTACTCGCCAATGTCCAGTCTCTTGACAACAAGGTAGATTAAATCCGAGCAAGGGTTGCCTTCCAGAGAGACATCAGAGATTGTAACATTCTCTGTTTCACGGATACATGGCTCACTCGGGATATGTTGTCAGACTACAGCCACCTGGTTTCTTCACACATCGCGCCGACAGAAACAAACATCTCTATGGTAAGAAGAAGGGCGGGGGTGTATGCTTTATGATTAACGAGTCGTGGTGGGATCATAACAACATACAGGAACTCAAGTCCTTTTGTTCACCTGACCTAGAATTCCTTACGATCAAATGCCGACCGCATTATCTACCAAGAGAATTATCTTAGATTATAATCACAGCCGTATATATCCCTCCCCAATCAGACACCTCGGCCACCCTGAAAGAACTTCATTGGACTCTATGTAAACTGGAAACCACATATCCTGAGGCTGCATTTATTGTAGCTGGGGATTTTAACAAGGCTAATCTAAAAACAAGGCTCCATAAATTGTATCAGCATATCGAATGCACGACCCGGGCTGGAAAAATTCTGGATCATTGTTACTCTAACTTTAGCAAAACATTTAAACGTGTTAACACTCGCAAGGCTGCCGGCCCAGACAGTGTGTTTACGGACATATTCAATCAATCCTTATCCCAGTTTGCTGTTCCCACATGCTTCAAGAGGGCCACCATTGTTCCTGTTCCCAAGAAAGCTAAGGTTACTGAGCTAAATCGCCCCGTAGCACTCACTTCCGTCATCATGAAGTGCTTTGAGAGACTAGTCAAGGATCATATTACCTCCACCATACCTGACACCCTAGACGCACTCCAATTTGCTTACCACCCCAACAGGTCCACAGACGACGCAATCGCAATCACACTGCACACTGCCCTAACCCATCTGGACAAGAGGAATACCTATGTAAGAATGCTGTTCATCGACTACAGCTCAGCATTTAACACCATAGTACCCTCCAAACTAGTCATTAAGCTCGAGACCCTGGGTCTCGACCCCGCCCTGTGCAACTGGGTCCTGGACTTTCTGACGGGCCGCCCCCAGGTGGTGAGGGTAGGAAACAACATTGAGTGGCTGCTGCCAACATACTGACTCAAATCTCTAGCTACTTTAATAATTCAATAAATGTATCACTAGTCACTTTAAACAATGGCACTTTATATAATGTTTACATACCCTACATTACTCATCTCATATGTATACTACTGCATCTTGCCTATGCTGTTCATCGCTCATCCATATATTTATATGTACATATTCTTATTCATTCCTTTACACTTGTTAGATATTACTGCATGGTCGGAACTAGAAGCACAAGCATTTCGCTAAACTCGCATTAACATCTGCTAACCATGTGTATGTTACCAATAAAATGTTATTTGATTTGGCAAATATCTTGTATTCCGCACAGAGTTCCAGTTCTTAAGTTCACACAAGACCCCTTTTTTGGGCAGGAGTGTCAGACCCCGACAGCAGCTCATTGGCAACTCTCCTACCCTGACGCATTCACGCAAAAGAAGTCCAGTCCAATTATTCCCCAGAATTGTTTATAAAACTCCACTGGGAGTCCATCGACCCACAGTGCACAGCCGGCGGACATCTGGGTTACGGCCTCTGTCAGTTCATGGAACAACAGGGGAATGTCCATTTCATCCCTCTGTACCAGAGAGAGCTTAGGGAGTTTTGCAAACAAAACCTGAGCAAACATAGGATCACACAGTTCTGCCCTATACAACTCAGTATAAAACTCCACAGTCCGCTCCCTCATCTCCCCCACCACAGAGGTCACCCGCACATCCGAAAGCCGTAGACAATGCATACCCTATCACTGCTTTGTGTTTCAAAACCAAATAAGAAATAGCTGGGAGCATCCATTCCTTGTGCATGGAGAACCTAGCTCTTACAAGTGCTCCCTTTGCTTTAAACTGGAAAAAATTGCCCAGGTCCATTTGTAATTCAGCTAAATTAGCCTGGAGGCCTATATTGCCTTGCCCCACCATCTCTACCTCCACTTCACTGATACTACGCTTGAGTTCCCCCAATACTCTCTTAGCTCCGGAGGAGGAGAGAGCTGTATACTGTTGACAGAAAAAACAAATTTGGACTTTCCCACCATTGACTCAGAGACTCATACTCTATTCGCTGCCTCCACCTTTCAGAAACAGTCTGGAAGCCTGAGCAAAAAGTCTCATCTTGTACGAGCCAAGTACATTTAAACTTAGTTTTTCACTATTCCTGACGTTTAATCCTAGTAAATATTCCCTGTCTTAGGTCAGTTAGGATCACCACTTTATTTTAAGAATGTGAAATGTCAGAATAATAGTAGAGAGAATTATTTATTTCAGCTTTTATTTATTTCATCACATTCCCAGTGGGTCAGAAGTTTACATACACTCAATTAATATTTGGTAGCATTGCCTTGAAATTGTTTAACTTGGGTCAAACGTTTTGGGTAGCCTTCCACAAGCTTCCCACAATAAGTTGGGTGAATTTTGTCCCATTCCTGCTGACAGAGCTGGTGTAACGGAGTCAGGTTTGTAGGCCTTTTTGCTCGCACACGCTTTTTCAGTTCTGCCCACAAATGTTCTATAGGATTGAGGTCAGGGATTTGTGATGACCACTCCAATACCTTGACTTTGTTGTCCTTAAGCCATTTTGCCACAACTTTAAAGGAAGTATGCTTGGGGTCATTGTCCATTTGGAAGACCCATTTGCGACCAAGCTTTAACTTCCTGATTGATGTCATGAGATGTTGCTTCAACATATACACATCATTTTCCTTCCTCAAGATGCCATCTATTTTGTGAAGTGCACCAGTCCCTCCTGCATGCTTCATGTTTGGGATGGTGTTCTTTGGCTTGCAAGCCTCCCTTTTTTCCTCCAAACATAATGATGGTTCTATTTTTGTTTCATCAGACCAGAGGACATTTCTCCAAAAAGTACGATCTTTGTCCCCATGTGCAGTTGCAAACCGTAATCTGGATTTTTTATGGCGGTTTTGGAGCAGTGGCTTCTTCCTTGCTGAGCGGCCTTTCAGGTTATGTCGATATAGGACTCGTTTTACTGTAGATATAGATACTTTTGTACCTGTTCCTCTAGCATCTTCACAAGGTCATTTTCTGTTGCTCTTGGATTGATTTGCACCTTTCGCACCAATGTACGTTCATCTCTAGGAGACAGAACGCGTCTCCTTCCTGAGTGGTATGATGGATGCATGGTCCCATTGTGTTTATACTTGCGTACTATTGTTTGAACAGATGAACGTGGTACCTTCAGGTATTTGGAAATTGTTCCCAAGGATGAACCAGACTTGTGGAGGTCTACAAATTTGTTTCTGAGGTCTTGGCTGATTTCTTTTGATTTTCCCATGATGTCTAGCAAAGAGGTACTGAGTTTGAAGGTAGGCCTTGAAATACATCCACAGGTACACCTACAATTGACTCAAATTGTGTTAATTAGCCTATCAGAAGCACAGTCAACTTAGTGTATGTAAACTTCTGACCCACTGGAATTGTGACACAGTGAATTGTAAGTGAAATAATCTGTTTGTAAACAATTGTTGGAAAAATTACTTGTGTCATGCACAAAGTATATGTCCTAACCGACTTTCCAAAACTATAGTTTGTTAACAAGAAATGTGTGGAGTGCTTGAAAAACAAGTTTTAATGACTCCAACCTAAGTGTATGTAAACTTCTGACTTCAACTGTATACTGTTTTGTGTTGGGATGTCTAGTTCAAACATCCACAAGGTCAAACTGCTTAACCTGTTTGAGCTAGGGGGCAGTATTTTGAAGTTCGGATGAAAAACATGCCCAAAGTAAACTGCCTGTTACTCAGGCCCAGAAATATGCACATAATTAGTAGTATTGGATAGAAAACACTCTGAAGTTTCTAAATCTGTTAAAATAATGTCTGTGAGTATAACAGAACTGATATGTCAGGCGAAAAATCGAGGAAAATCCGTCCGAGTAAATGTGATTCTGTGAGCTGCCTCCTTTTCCAATGAGTTGCTATTGGAAATGCTTAAATCCAGCTTCCAGATTGCAGTACCTATGGCTTCCACTAGATGTCAACAGTCTTTAGACAAGGTTTCATGCGTTTACCTTGAAAAATAAGGGAGTAGAAGAAGTGTATCCAAGTGGAGTGAGGAAGCACCTTTTGTGTTTGACCGTGAGCGCGCACCTCGGTTTTTTCATTTGCTATCGCCCAAGATATTACCCGTGTGAAATATTATCGTTAATATACATAATAGTGTACCTAAGGATCAATTAGAAATGTTGTTTGATTTGTTAGGACAAAGTTTATAGGTATATTTTTAACGCTCTGTATGTCTTGTATAATGGACGAGTGGACGGTGGAATTTCTGAACAGAACGCGCCAACCTAACTTAGCTTTATGGATATAAAGAGGGACTTTTTCGAACAAAAGTAACATTGATTGTCTTGCTTGGACCCTTCGGATTGCCATCAGAAGAAGATCTTCAAAGGTAAGCAATTTATTTCATCTCTTTTTATGAGTTTTGTGACACCCGTGCTAGTTATGTTTTTATGCTAACGGAGGAAGTACACGGGGCGCTGTCCTCAGACAATCTGTTAGATTAACAAGATTCTAAGCTTTTGAATGGTTTGCAACACTTGTATTTTCATGAATGTTTGAAATTAGTATTTCTGTAATTTGAATTTGGCGCTCTGCAATTTCACCGGATGTTGTTGATGTGGGATGTAACCGTTCCCCCCTAGCGCAGAGAGGTTAAAGATGTCCCTGAAATTCTTGTTAATCTAACTGCACTGTCCAATTTACTGTAGTTATTACAGTGAAAGAATACCATGCTATTGTTTGAGGAGAGTGCACAGTTATGAACTTGAAAAGCTATTAATAAACCAATTAGGCACATTTGGGCAGTCTTTATACAACATTTTGAACAGAAATGCAATGGTTCATTGGATCAGTCTAAAACTTTGCACATGCACTGCTGCCATTTAGTGGACAACATCTAAATTGCGCCTGGGCTGGGATAATACATTACGCATTTTCTCTTGCATTTCAAAGATGATGGTCCAAAAACAATACAAAAATGTTTTTTCTTTGTATTATCTTTTACCAGATCTAATGTGTTATATTCTCCAACATTATTTTCAAATTTCCACAAACTTCAAAGTGTTTCCTTTCAAATTGTATCAAGAATATGCATATCCTCGCTTCAGGTCCTGAGCTACAGGCAGTTAGATTTGTGTATGTCATTTTAGGTGAAAATTGAAAAAAAAAAGGGGCGACCACCAACGTCTCAGGTGCTACCTGTGAGAGTTCCTGTCTAAGACACCCAAACAGACATCCCCTCTCTCTCCCTGTGTTAGGTACATACACATTTATAAAGACAAAACCCCTGTTGTTCATTTCTGTTTTTACTACAAGCAGTCTACCCTACACACCTCCTTTGAGGAGCACATTTTTACGGCCAGACCCGGTGCAAAACGGACTGCGACCCCTACATTTGCTTCATGGCTCAGCACACTTGTACCTTTCCAACAAAAACCCAATCAACTTCAATCACCACATTAACTTTTTTTGGTTTTACATATTCATCCAACACACTCCTCTTTCCCGCATGGCTGGCGCCATTTATATTAACTTCTAAGGGCTAGGGGGCAGTATTTTGAAGTTCGGATGAAAAAACGTGCTCAAAGTAAACTGCCTGTTACTCAGGCCCAGAAGCTAGGATATGCATATAATTAGTAGCTTTGGATAGAAAACACTGATGTTTCTAAAACTGTTAAAATAATGTATGTGAGTATAACAGAACTGATATGGCAGGCAAAAACCAGAGCAAAATCCATCCGGGATGTCTGAATCAGTCATGTCACACTGTTTTTAATAGGCCAGCTATTCAAAGCCTCATAGTTTAACCCCCAGATTGCAGTTCCTATGGCTTCCACTAGATGTCAACAGTCTTTAGAAAAAGGTTTGAAGCTTCAATCATGAAAATCAAGGGAGTAAGATCACTTGTTCCTGAGTTCACGTCAAGTGTACTGCTTTGGATTTGCGCGTAACAGGGAATGCGCACTCAGTTATTTTTCTCTTCTATTCAGCAGGTTATATTCCGTCTGAAATATTATAGTTTATATTCATTTTAGGGTATCTGAGTATTGATTACAAATGTTGTTTGACTTTTTTCGACGAACTTTACAGGTACTTTTGGGATATCGTTTGTCTGCATGGATGAAAGCCTTTGGGCAGGTGGATTACTGAACAAAACGCGCCAACCAAACGGAGCTATATGGATATAAAGAGGAACTTTATGGAACAAAAAGGACTTTTTTATTGTGGAACCTGGACGCATGGGTATGCCATCAGAGGAAGATCATCAAAGGTAAGCGATTTATTTTATGCTATTTTTGAGTTTTGTGACACCTCTGCTGGTTATGTTATTATGCTAATTGAGTTTTTGAGTTGGGCGCTGTCCTCAGACAATCAAATGTTCTGCTTTCGCAGTGCTGTTAGATTAACAAGAGTCTAAGCTTTTGAAGGGTGTGCAGCATTTGTATTTTCATTAATGTTTGAAATGAGTATTTTTGTCATTTGAATTTGGCGCTCTGCATTTCACCGGATGTTGCCAAAATCGATCCCGTTCACGGGATTGGATCCGTAACAGGTTAAGCGAGCCTACCCAAAGAGTCTCCATAAGAAGTGGGAGACAAGCCAGCTAAGAAAGAGACCAATAGCAAAGCTCAAAAAGCCCCAGTGCCAGAAAAAACAATTAATTTAAACAACATCTGAAGGTAGACCCTTACGCACTGTTTCCCGGATCGCAAAAAAAGCTACAAGATTAACCTATTTCCCTTTAGTCTAATTCAGGAACCTTGACAGTTCCCTCACTGTGTACTTTGACCCCTCTGCCTGACTGGGTGTCAACTCTGGACCCATTGAGGAGGAGTCTGAAAATAAAGCCTCATCGTCTTCTTCCTCAGACTCACCTTCCTCATCTCCATCTCCCATCCTGACCACCTGCCCTTTCTCTCTAGTTGGGGCCTCCCCCCAGCACCAGGCAAAGGTTCCTTAGTGCCTTTGACCACACCAGCCTCTCCCCTCCCACCTCCTTTCTTCTACCCCTCTTTCCTTATCCGCTTGTCACCCTCCTCCAACGCCCCTAGTCGCTTGCCCTTCCCAACTATACTCTCCTCAACCACTAGCATAACATGACTAGACCCAGCCTCATCTACACCACCATCCATAACATGACTAGACCCAGCCTCATCTACACCACCATCCATAACATGACTAGACCCAGCCTCATCTACACCACCATCCATAACATGACTAGACCCAGCCTCATCTACACCACCATCCATAACCTGACTAGACCCAGCCTCATCTACACCACCATCCATAACATGACTAGACCCAGCCTCATCTACACCACCATCCATAACCTGACTAGACCCAGCCTCATCTACACCACCATCCATAACATGACTAGACCCAGCCTCATCTACACCACCATCCATGACATGACTAGACCCAGCCTCATCTACACCACCATCCATAACCTGACTAGACCCAGCCTCATCTACACCACCATCCATAACATGACTAGACCCAGCCTCATCTACACCACCATCCATAACCTGACTAGACCCAGCCTCATCTACACCACCATCCATAACATGACTAGACCCAGCCTCATCTACACCACCATCCATGACATGACTAGACCCAGCCTCATCTACACCACCATCCATAACATGACTAGACCCAGCCTCATCTACACCACCATCCATAACATGACTAGACCCAGCCTCATCTACACCACCATCCATAACATGACTAGACCCAGCCTCATCTACACCACCATCCATAACATGACTAGACCCAGCCTCATCTACACCACCATCCATAACATGACTAGACCCAGCCTCATCTACACCACCATCCATAACATGACTAGACCCAGCCTCATCTACACCACCATCCATAACATGACTAGACCCAGCCTCATCTACACCACCATCCATAACCTGACTAGACCCAGCCTCATCTACACCACCATCCATAACATGACTAGACCCAGCCTCATCTACACCACCATCCATGACATGACTAGACCCAGCCTCATCTACACCACCATCCATAACATGACTAGACCCAGCCTCATCTACACCACCATCCATAACATGACTAGGCCCAGCCTCATCTACACCACCATCCATAACATGACTAGACCCAGCCTCATCTACACCACCATCCATGACATGACTAGACCCAGCCTCATCTACACCACCATCCATAACATGACTAGACCCAGCCTCATCTACACCACCATCCATGACATGACTAGACCCAGCCTCATCTACACCACCATCCATAACATGACTAGACCCAGCCTCATCTACACCACCATCCATAACATGACTAGACCCAGCCTCATCTACACCACCATCCATGACATGACTAGACCCAGCCTCAGCTACACCACCATCCATAACATGACTAGACCCAGCCTCATCTACACCACCATCCATGACATGACTAGACCCAGCCTCAGCTACACCACCATCCATGACATGACTAGACCCAGCCTCAGCTACACCACCATCCATAACATGACTAGACCCAGCCTCATCACCACCCCCATCCATGTCATGACTAGACCCAGCCTCATCACCACCCCCATCCATGTCATGACTAGACCCAGCCTCATCACCACCCCCATCCATGTCATGACTAGACCCAGCCTCATCACCACCCCCATCCATGACATGACTAGACCCAGCCTCATCATCCCCACCATTTCTAGCATGACTAGACCCCGCCTCATCTACACCACCATCTGTAGCATGACTAGACCCAGCCTCTGCTGCCTGAAGTCAATTTCCCACACTGGCGCTTGTACACTCACCTTGTCTACAACCTTTATATACAACCACAATGCTCTAATGTCGCAAATCCCCACACTCAAAAAAGCGTAGACTCTGTGCTGGCAAAAAAACATGAACACTTGCCTCCGGAACGAAACTACATGCTTAACGGCATCTGCCTGAAAACGTGCCAACAGTACACGAAAACCGCTAGAAAACTTACCAAAACGACTCTGCTCTTTCCTGATTTGATCATCCGTAATAAACGGAGGCAGATTTGCAACTACCACCCTAGACGAAGGAGTCGAAAGAGGAGAAAATCAGCACCAACACATCCTTTACACATATTCCACTAGCAATCAGCCAACCAACCAAATTTACTCTTTTCATGAACACAACCACAGCTTTGTTCATTCTGAATGTGTAATGTATAAATGCAGCTCCTACCTGTTCACTGAACGCAAGCAGAATCTTCTCCACCTTAACTCCAATCTCAAGAACACACCTGAATCCATGCCATAACGACAGCGTCTCCTCAGCGCTAAGCTGCGGAGCCATTGAGCACACCCCACCTTCCAAACCCCAGGAAATTAAAACTGACCTCTTCCTCCCAAACTTTGAAAAAAACCTAAACTGTGTGTTAACCCTCCACTATAGAACATAAAAAATATGTGGAAGAAGTGGAAGAGCGAGCGAGAGAGAGAGAGGGAGCGAGAGAGAAAGAGAGAGAGAGAGAGAGAGAGAGAGAGAGAGAGAGAGAGAGGAAAATGGAAGAGGAAGTGAGAGAGAAGTGTAAGTGGAAAACGGGAGAGAGAAAGAGAGAGAAGTGGAATATGGATCGAGAAGGAGAGAAAGAAGTGGAAGAGGGAGTGAGAAGGAGAGCGAGAGAGAGAGAGAGAGAAGTGAAGTGAATGAGGGAGAGAGGCAGAAAAAGAGAGGTGGAAGAGGGAGAGAGAGAATTGGAAGAGAGAGAGAAAGAGGAGTGGAGAGGGAGAGAGAGAGAGGTTGAAGAGGGAGCAAGTGGGAGAGAGGGAGAGAGAGAGAGCGAGAGAGAAGAGTGGAATAGGGAGCGAGAAATGAGTGGAGAGGGAGCGAGAGAGAGGGAGAAAGAGGAGTAGAATAGAGAGCGAGAGATGAGTGGAAGAGGGAGTGAGAGATGAGTGGAAGAGGGAGTGAGAGAGGAGTGGAAGAGGGAGTGAGAGAGGAGTAGAGAGGGAGAAAGAGGAGTAGAATAGAGAGCGAGCACGAGAGGATTGGAATAGAGAGCGAGAGATGAGTGGAAGAGGGAGTGTGAGAGAGAGAGAGAGAGAGGAGTGGAGAGGGAGCGAGAGAGAAAAAGAGGAATATGGAGGCGAGAGAGAGAGAGTGGAGAGTGGAGGGCGAGAGAGAGGAGAAAGAGGAGTAGAATAGAGAGCAAAGAGAGAGGAGTGGAATAGAGAGTGAGAGATGAGTGGAAGAGGGAGTGAGAGAGAGAGAGCGAGAGAGAGGTGTGGAATAGGGAGTGAGAGAGAGCGAGAGAGAGAGAGGTGTGGAATAGGGAGCGAGTGAGAGAGAGAGAGGTGGCAAAAAGGAATGAGAGAGAGAGAGAGAGAGAGAGATGAGTGGAAGAGGGAGCGAGAGAGAGGAGTAGAGAGGGAGTGAGAGAGGTGGCAAAAAGGAATGAGAGAGAGAGATGAGTGGAAGATGAAGTGAGAGGTGAGTGGAAGAGGAAGCGTCAGTGAGAGAGGAGTCGAAGTGGAAGAGAGAGAGAGAGAGAGAGAGGTGTGGAATAGGGAGCGAGAGAGGAGTGGAGAGGGAGCGAGAGAGAGAGAGAGAGGTGTGGAATAGGGAGCGAGAGGGAGCGAGAGAGAGAGAGGTGGCAAAAAGGAATGAGAGAGAGAGAGATGAGTGGAAGAGGGAGTAAGAGAGGAGTGGGAGAGAGAGGGGTCTGGAGAGATGGGATGAGAGATGGAGTGGAAGATGGGAAGTGAGAAGAGAAGTGGAAGAGGAAGTGAGAGGTGAGTGGAAGAGGAAGCGAGAGAGGAGTGGAAGAGGGAGCGAGAGGTAGAGAGAGGAGTTCAAGATGGAGCGAGTGGGAGAGAGAGAGAGAGAGAGAGAGAGAGAGAGAAGAGTTCGAGAGGGAGAGTGGAGAGAGAGAGAGAGAGAGAGAGAGAGGGAGAGGAGTGAGGAAAGAAAGTGAGAGATGATGGTGGAAGAGGAGTGAGGTGGAGGTGGAAGAGGAAGCGAGATATGAGTGGAAGAGGGAGCAAGAGAGGAGTGGAAGAGGGTGGGAACGAGAGAGCATTGTCATCAAAAGCTCTGCTTCTTGGCAATATCACAGCGTTGTCAGATTTCAAAGGCTTTATGGCAAAAGCACAACATTTGATTGTTTTTGAGGTAGCACCTCAATATTTTACCATTAGCATAAATTCATAAACCATCGCGGTTCACACAAAACACATTTCACAGCGAAAACAAATCCCTTACCTTTTGAAGAACTTCTGCTGAGGGCTTCCCAGAGTGTCCCAGAAAACAATCCATGGTTCTTTTGTTAGAAAAAGTAATTTATTATATCCATAAATCTCTCTGTTTGGTTGGTGCATTATGTTAATAAAATACAGCGTCCACTCGCCCATTGAACAACCGTGAAGAACTCATTCAACCTATACACTTGTCCAAGAACAAACAAACATCATTGATAATGTATCCTTAGGAACACTTTTGTATATTTAGTATAATATTTCAACGGATTCTCGGATTATAAACTGGAGCGATAGAAAAGGAGAAAAAATCACAGCCGACCGTAGAGCCGTCAAACCGTTTGCATCCTCAGTCCTGTTTACATCCGATGATATTGAAATTCTTCTTCTATTACCATCCAGAGCAACTAAAACATCATCACTGTCTAGGAGACTGTTGACATCCAGTCGTGGAAGTGGAAATAGGTACTGCAATCTTACTTATATATGTCTGTTTTTCAATAGGGAGGGTTCAAAATGAGGCAGTGTGTCAAAATCACTTTGAAGAAAGTCCTCGGTTTTAGCCTGTTATATCAGTTCATGTGTTATACTCACAGGCAATATTTTAACACTCTTAGAAACTTCAGAGTGTTTCCTATCAATAGTATAATTACGTGCATATCCTATTTTCTGGGCCTGAGTGGGAGGCATTTTACTTTGGGCACACCAGACTCTCAAAACGGCATCACCTTGGGCACCTGCCAGGAGGCGGCACCGAAAACCGCTAGAAAACTTAAAAATAACGCTGCAGCTGCAGCTGATTTGAAAACCTTGCCAATGTGACCACGAACAGCTAGAAAACTACGACTCTGCTCTTTCTGATTTGATCATCCGTAATCATGAGCGAGCAAATTTTAACTACTTCAACCCTACACCTCGTCAGAGGAGTCGAAGAGGAGAAAATCAACAACATCCTTCCAGCACCTACACTAGCATATTCCACTAGCAATCAGCCAATCAACCAAATTTACTCTTTTCTGAACACAACCACAGCTTTGTTCATTCTGGATGTGTAATGTATAAATGCAGCTCCTACCTGTTCACTGAGCATAAGCAGACAGAATCTTCTCCACCTTAACTCCAATCTCAAGAACACACCTGAATCCATGCCATGTGTGACAGCGTCTCCTCAGCGCTAAGCTGCGGAGCCATTGAAAGCACACCACCTTCAAACCCCAGGAAATTAAAACTGACCTCTTCCTCCCAAACTTTGAAAAAAACCTAAACTGTGTGTTAACCCTCCACTATAGAACATAAAAAATTTAAAAAAGACCAACGACAAAATCAAGAAAAGAAGTGGACAAGTTGAAGAGCGAGCGAGAGAGGCTACCCATTCTGTTGGGGGAGGAAGCAGAAAGCTGTGGGTTGGCAGCGCACTACATTGCTGCCTGCCATAAGATGAGGGACAGTGTCTGACAGACCAATCAACCTGCACAAGTCCTCTACTGTATGCTTAGTGTTATTGTTCATGTGTGGTTATTTTGACCCTTGGTTATTGTTGTTACTGTTGTCCTGTTGACAATTTTGAGTGTTATTATTTTCATATTTCAAGCTTTGGCAATATGTACATTGTTACGTCATGCCAATAAAGCAAGTTGAATTGAAAATTGAGAGAGAGCGAGAGAGAGAGAAAGTGGGAGAGAGGGAACAAGAGAGAGAGCGAGAGTTGAGTGGAAGAGTCAGTGAGAGAGGAGGGGAAGAGGGAGTGAGAGAGGAGTGGAAGAGGGAGTGAGAGAGGAGTGGAAGAGGGAGTGAGAGGAGTAGAGAGGGAGAAAGAGGAGTAGAATAGAGAGCGAGAGAGAGAGGATTGGAATAGAGAGCGAGAGATGAGTGGACGAGGGAGTGAGAGAGGTGTGGAAGAGGGAGCAAGAGAGAGAGAGAGAGAGAGGAGTGGAGAGGGAGAGGGAGCGAGAGAGAGAGAAAAGAGGAATATGGAGCGAGAGAGAGGAGTGGAGAGGGAGCGAGAGAGAGGGAGAAAGAGGAGTAGAATAGAGAGCAAGAGAGAGAGGAGTGGAATAGAGAGCGAGAGATGAGTGGAAGAGGAAGTGAGAGATGAGTGGAAGAGGGAGTGAGAGAAGAGTGGAAGAGGGAGTGAGAGAGGTGTGGAAGAGGAAGCGAGATATGAGTGGAAGATGGAGCAAGAGAGTGAGCGAGAGAAGAGTGAAAGAGGGTGGGAGCGAGGGCGAGAGAGAGAGGAGTGGAAGAGTAAGTGAGAGGGATAGATAAAGGAGTAGAAGAGGGAGATCGAGGGAGAGAGAGAGGAGTCGAAGAGGGAGCGAGAGGCAGAGGTAGAGAGGTAGAGAGAGAGAGAGGAGTGGAAAAGGGAGCGAGGGAACAAGAGGGACAGACGAGCAGAAGAGGGAGCTAGAGAGAGAGCGAGTGGGAGAGATCGAGGTGTAGAAGATGAAGCAAGAGATGAGTGGAAGAGGAAGCGAGAGATGAGTGGAAGAGGGAGTGAGAGGGGTGTGGAATGGGGAGCGAGAGAGGAGTGGAGCGATAGAGAGAGCGAGAGAGAGAGGAGTGGAGAGGGAGCGAGAGAGAGGAGTGGAATAGGGAGCGAGAGAGAGGAGTGGAGAGGGAGAGAGAGAGAAAGAGGAGTGAGAGAGGAGTGGAAGAGGGAGCGAGAGAGAGAGGTTCAAGAGGGAGCAAGTGGGAGAGAGGGAACAAGCGGGACAAAAGAGAGAGAGAGAGAGAGAGAGAGAGAGAGAGAGAGAGGAGTGGAATAGGGAGCGATAGGAGGAGAGCGAGAGTGGAGAGGGAGAAAGTGGAGTAGAATAGAGAGCGAGAGAGAGAGGAGTGGAATAGAGAGCGAGAGAAGGAGAGAGAGAGAGAAGTGGAAGAGGGATCTAGAGGGAGAGAGGGAACAAGAGGGACAGAAGAGCAGAAGAGGGAGCGAGAGAGAGAAAGTCGAGGAAGAAAGGAGTCGAGAGGGAGGCCCGAGAGGTAGAAGACAGAGAGGTAGAGAGAGAGAGAGTAGAGAGAGAGAGAGAGAGAGAGAGAGAGAGAGAGGAGTGGAAGAGGGAGCGAGAGGTAGAGGCAGAGAGGTAGAGAGGTAGAGAGAGAGACAGAGAGAGAGAGAGAGAGAGAGGAGTGGAAGAGGGAGCGAGAGGTAGAGGCAGAGAGGTAGAGAGGTAGAGAGAGAGAGAGAGAGAGAGAGAGAGAGAGAGAGAGAGAGGGGAGAGGGAGTGGAAGAGAGGGCGAGAGGTGAGTGGAAGAGGAAGTGAGAGATGAGTGGAAGAGGAAGCGAGAGGTAGAGAGAGAGGAGTTCAAGATGGAGCGAGTGGGAGAGAAGGGCGAAGAGAGAGAGTTGAAGAGGAGCAAGTGGGAGAGAGAGGGAACAAGAGGGGACAGAAGAGCAGAAGAGAGAGGCGAGAGAGAGAGTGAGAGTGAGAGAGAGAGGAGTGGAAGAGGGAGGCGGGGGAGAGAGAGAGGTAGGGAGTGAGAGAGAGGTTGGGAAAGAAGAGGGAGCAAGAAGTGGGGGAGAGAGGGAACAAGAGAGGGACAGAGAGAAGGCAGAAGAGGCTTGAGAGAGTGAGAGAGGGAGAGTGGAGAGGGCGACAGAGAGAGGGGAGAAGTAGAATTAGAATAGAGAAAGCGAGAGAGAGAGAGAGAGAGAGAGAGAGAGAGAGAGAGAAAGAGAGAGAGAGAGAGTGGAAGAGGGAGCGAGAGGGTGAGGTGGAAGAGAGGGAGAGGTAGGGAGGTGAGTGGAAGAGAGGAGTGAGAGGTAGAAGGAGGAGTTCAAGATGGAGCGAGGTAGGAGAGAGAGGCGAGAGAGAGAGAGTTGAAGAGGGGGCAAGTGGGAGAGAGGGGAACAAGAGGGACAGAGAGGCAGAAGAGAGAGAGCGAGGGAGAGAGAGAGAGTAGAGAGAGAGAGGAGTGGAAGGGAGGCTGAGAGAGAGAGTGAGAGTGAGAGAGAGGTTGAAGAGGGAGCAAGTGGGAGAGAGGGAACAAGAGGGACAGAAGAGCAGAAGAGGGAGCGAGAGAGTGAGAGAGGGGAGTGGAGAGGGAGCGACAGAGAGAGGGAGAAAGAGGAGTAGAATAGAGAGG